>OX376373.1:97790501-97809300 GCA_947369275.1 Nemotelus nigrinus | reverse complement strand
AAATAATTGAATTGTTTAGAAATCGCCTCGTTCCAGTCAAGGGAAGTTTGAAATTATGGGCAGATGTCGTCCCATACACTCAGAAAAATGTCACTTTTTTTAGAATCACTTTAAATCAAAAGTTGATACCACTTTGAAATAAAAAGCGAACCTTGTACGAATTCCACTTTATTATAAAAATTTTCTTTTCAAATCAAAATTTTTCATCATTGAATTAAAAAGAAAACGTATATGGCGCCAAATCATATTTGAACATTTTTGATTCAAAAATGTTCAAATATGATTTGGCGCTATATACGTTTTCTTTTTAATTCAATGATGAAAAATTTTGATTTTAAAAGAAAATTTTTATAATAAAGTGGAATTCGTACAAGGTTCGCTTTTTATTTCAAAGTGATATCAACTTTTGATTTAAAGTGATTCTAAAAAAAGTGACATTTTCCTGAGTGATAGTTATATTATCTCACTAATCACTATCAAAGAAATTGAGGATATATTTTTAGTAGAATAAGCTTCTCATGGCCTTATTTTTTTTCTTTAAGTAAAATTTGTTATAATTGCCTCTTTTTAGTCATACTTTCTAGATAGTTGCGGCGCCTAGATAGTGAACTACTTTGATCACTTCACTGAGCGATCCACGCTGAATTAAGCGTTGTATTTTGCTTTGAGGAAAATGTCTGACACTAATTTAATATTACATTGGTGACACTGGGATTTATGAAAGCATAACAATCATATTTCTGTATATTAAACAAAATAACTCGTACGCTTAAAGAAACCAATGACGACGCAAGTTTTAGCATTTATTCTTACAATATTTTCTTACCAAATTAGCTTATGACGACCTAACGTTCCTATGTATTTAACCTTTCCAAGTCTGTAAATATATTAATGTAAATAGTAATGCAAATGCCTCATTTTTTGTTGTTGTTTAGAAACTAAGTAATCTGTTTTTCGTATGATGATTTTGAGTTTTTTTTTTCAAAAAGTCGCTTGTAATACTTTCGCAAGCAGTCCTTAATATTTTGTTCTAACACTTCTGAGTCTCGACTAAAATGGAAAAATCAGCATAAATTATGTATTTGGAATTCCATCAAAGGGTGTTTGAATTTCGGACATTCTAAAATTGAGCCCTGGAGTATGAAAACATTAATGCATTACCAAATACGTTCTTATGATCAATACAGATTGCTGCTACATAAAATTCTTTGTCTACTTGGGTGTTCGTTCAATCAAAACTGTACTGCTTACGTGCCGCCCAAAATCTATATTAATTTTTATCGAATCGTTCTGAAGCATTCATAAACTTTCCTATCCTTTACGATCCACTCGAAAATTTTGCTGAATGCACTTACTTAAAGTTTTACTGAATGCACTTAAATCGGTCTGTAATTTTCAGGGTCATAAGCATCACGTCTTTTGCGGACTGGTGCCGTTTTTTGAACGATCATTTATCATTTATTGACAAACTAATTATTTATTGGATATTTGTCTGAATTTATTTTTCCTTTTGGATGCTCCAGAATTTTTTGCTGTTTCCATCAGGCCTTATTTAATTTTTACTTATGCTCGAAGAACATAAATTTCAATTATCTTTAACCCTTTGGCGCCGGCGGCCATTTAAGTGATATTATTAATATACCTATTTTTCCGTTCACAAATAATTTTTGCAAATATTAAGGTAGCAAAATGAATTTCGAACGTGTTTTAAATGTGAATCGGATGTTTTGGAATTTTTTAACCCCATGTGTGCGCTGAATTTGAAAATTTTAAATTGCGATAACATTTGACAAAGCTGTTCAATCATTATGAAACTTTGAGAACATATTGGTATTATTTAGTTGACTTTGTGTAGCTTTTGATGAGCATGTTGGCAACCCTGTGGCTAGGACAGGTGCTAGGAGTGAAAACCTTCAAATAAACGACTCTCCTGAAAAAATGTCGCTTCTTGGAAAAAAAGCCGCTCATATATAAATTTTGTGCTTTGTCTACATAGTCAAGGTAAAAAAATTGAAATTTTACAACGGGCACGCCTGATAACCCTTTCCCAATTTACCTGTATTTTTAGCATAAAAAACTTTTGTTCACGGAAACTCACGATCCGATCATCAGAATTGGTTGAAACTTACAGAACGTATTGGTTTTAAGTAGAACCAGGTCCGAAAGAAAATTTTGAAATGCGAGCGATTTTGTGCCAGTGGTGCCATTTTGAAAAATCACTAAGAAAAATAACTGCTTTTGGCCCTATAAATTCTGATTCAGCCATTCGATTTTGATGAAATTCACACAGTAGCTGAATCTTACTTTAAACCACGTTTGGTAGAAATTTAGTTACAAAATTCACTTGGAGCTGAATCAATGATCATTTTTATGTCTTAAATTTTGAAAATTGCTGAGGAAAATAAAGCTCATTGCCCCATAGCTTCCAGTACAGTCATTGAATCACAACGAAATTAAAATGAGAAATTAAACTTTTTGTATAGAATATTTTGTAGAAATCTCATTTCAAAACAATGATAGGGTTGCCAGCTATGGTTGTTTTTGTATTTTTTAGGCATATCTTTAGTAAACAAGTAAAGCATAGAATTTTCAAATCGTAATGATCTCATAGTAAAAATAAACCCCAAACATTTAAATCTAGAAAATTTGAAAACTTTTGCGAATGGTAGCCCTAAATTTCTTTGCATGCGTATAACTTACAATGTAGTTATCGAATCAATACGAAATTCGCTGAACAGGTTGACTTCAACGTAAGGCAGATGCGACATATTTTTTTGCTTCGGTGCTAGCAAAGGACTGCCAGCACTAGACTTTTTTGTTATTTTCGTTCCAAAAAATGCTTGCATCAAGTATTTTCATCGCAAACATTTGCAATGAAAATAAGTAAACAATGTTTAAATTTTCTAAGATCTGCACATTTTTTGGATGACAATGCCAAACACCTTTCTATCGCTGTAACTTTCGATGAAGCTACCGAAATTAAAATAAGCTTAGGTTTTATTATTACTTAGGGTGTATGTATTAGTTTCAAGTAGGAAAAGTAAAAAGTGGTAGAATACACACTTAAGATCTGCACAAATCCTCTACTGTTCTTCGAACATTAGTGTTTCTAGCGGTTGTGATGCGCTAGTGTTTTATTTTGTAGATATATATTTTTGTTTATTTTCTCTTATAAGCTTGGCAGAGATCTTTTTAATCTGCGTATAGTTGACGAGTGTATCATCATATAAATTTTTACGATGGTTAATATAAAGTTGCATTTTTTTCAGCGGTAATTCAGTTACTATTTCTAGATTTGATTTTGCTAAATATCAGAAATTCTTGTTTTGAACTGCTAATTATTTTAATTCATTTAAATTAGTTCAATTAATGCAATTTAATAATAAATGATATCTCATTATGACAACATTAATTATTATTTAATAATTAATGTTATCATTAAAAAAAATTTTGAAACGCCATATGTGAAATATTAGCTTTTCGAACAGCTTCATGAGATTTTCGGAACCAGATATATTCTTGATGCTGATGATTTGTACCTTGTGATGTAATTCAGGTGGTCGTCCAGGCTTATATTGAACTGACAGATATTAAACGCTAAGAATGAAACTACACAGTCGATTGGAGTAGAAAATTCAGTTGCTATCTAGTTCTGAAAACTTATTTTTAATACTTCTAGCGTTGGCGTAAAGCAATTTCATACATATAGAAAGCAAATATGAATTTGACGCTATCAAGGTCTTTGAAATGAGCAGTTCACTAAAGAAATACGTGCTGAAGCCGCAGAAGCAATTTCAAATACGAACCGACAACTTTTATTTTCGCTGCGGTATACAGCTAGTGTAGCGTTTTCACGATACCGCCCTTCGATATCGTGAAGGTAGTTCAGTGGCGGTCCTTTGATGTCCTGTCCAGCACACTGCGCTATAATACGCTACTATCAAATCACAAATTTTCTTGAAAATCATTAACGGTGCCTTCCTAATTCCGTTTTCAAAACTTTTTACTAATGTTCGAAGAAGAACATTAGTATTAAAATCACTTTGGCCAAAAATTCATATTTCTATATATATATATATATATATATATATATATATATATATATATATATATATATATATATATATATATATATATTTATATATATATATATATATATATATATATATATATATATATATATATATATATATATACATATATATATATATATATATATATATATATATATATACATATATATATATATATATATATATATATATATATATATATATATATATATATATATATATATATATCATCGAAAAATTTCAGTGAAAAAATCTCAGGAACGCGCCATCCGATTGAGCTGAAATTTTTAGGACACATTGGTGTATATGCAGAATAGTGCCAGGTCTCAGAAAAAGTTAAAAATTTTTAACCCTTTGGCGCCGGCGCCCATTTTAGTGATATTTTTAATGTACCTATTATTCCGTACACAAATAAGTTTTGCAAAAATAAAGTTCACAAAATAAATTTTGAACGTGTTTTACATGTGAATCGGATAATGTTTTGGAATTTTTTAACCCCATGTGTGCACTGGGTGCCTAAAAAAATAAACAAAATTTTAAATTGCGATAACTTTTGACAGAGCTATTCAATCATTACCAAATTTTCAGAACATATTGGTATTATTTAGTTGTAAATTCGTGTAGCTTTTGATGAGCGTGCTGGTAACCCTGAAGCTAGGGCAGGCACTGAAAGTGAAAACCTCCAAATTATCGTCTCTCTTGAAAAAATGCCGCTTCTTCAAAAAAAAGCCACTCATATGTAAATTTCGTGCTTTTTTTACATAGACCAAAAAAAAATTTGATATGGTATAACGGGCACGCCTGGTAACCCTTGCCTAATTTACCTATATTTTTAGCATCAAAAACTTCTGTTCACGGAAACTCACGATCCGATGAGCAGAATTGAAACACATCTTGGAAAATCACTAAAACAGATAACTGCTTTTAGCCCTATAAATTCTGATTGAATCGTTCGATTTTGACGAAATTCACACAGTAGCTGGACCTTATTTTAAGCCACGTTTGATAGAAGTTGGGTCGAAAAATTCGGTTGGAGCTGCCAGCTATGATAATTTTGGTGTCTTAAATTTGAAAAAATAAAAATTTGGAAGTGAAAACCTACAAATCATCGTATATCCTAAAAATGTCCGTTTCTTACAATAAAACCAATCTGTATACAAATCTTATGCTTTATCTACACATTCAAAGTAAAACTTTGGAAATTTCATGTCGGACAAGAACGGTAACCCTTTCCCAGTTAACCTATATTTTTAGCATCAAAAACTTCTGTTCACGGGAATTCACGAACCAATAATCAGATACCATTGCAATTTACAGAATGCATTGGACTTAAGTAGAAACAGGTCTGATAGAAGCGATTTTGAGTTGTGGGCAACTCTGTGCCAGTGGTGCCATCTTGAAAAATTACAAAGAAAAAAAAACTGCTTTTTGCCCTATGAAATGTGAATTAGTCACCAAATTTTCATGAAATTGACACAGTAGCTGCACCTTATTCTAATCTTTGTTTGATAGAAATTTGGTTGAAAAATTCGATTGGTGCTGCCAGCTATGGTAATTTTTGTGTCTTTGGTTTTGAAAATTCTCTCAGGAAAATAAAACTTTTTGCCCTAAAACTTCCAGTGCAGTCATGAAATCCATACGAATTTCATACAATTAATGGAACCTATTAAAAGCATTATTCAGGCCAAATTTGGTTGAAAAGCCTCGATAGGGTTGCCATCTATTGTTGGTTTTGTGTTTAATTGCAATATCTTTATTAAGCGGTTTTATCGTAGAATTTTCAAATGGTAATGATATTGTAGTGATAATAAACAGCAAATATTAAGCTTTCGATTATTTGAAAAAACTCGCTGCAGGTAATCCTAAATTTCTTTATACTCCTATAACTTCGAATGTAATATAACAACGTGAAGCAGATGTGATATATTCTTGGCTTTGATACTGGCGAAAGGTTGCCAGCACGAGTCGGTTGTGCTACTTTTGTATCAATAAATGCTTACAGTTAGTATTCATACCGGAAACATTTACAATGAAAAGAAATAACCGATGTTTCAATTTCCTAAGTTCTGCAAATTTTTCGGATCGCAGCCATAGGCGCGCCGTAGGGGGGGCCAGGGGGGGCCGGGACCCCCCCCCAGACCCTAGGTTGGCCCCTCCCAGAAAAATAAATATTGCCAACAGCAGACATTTAAGTTTTCGCCTCTAAGGTTTTTGTGGTTACAGCAAGAGTTATGTAGTGCAGTAGTGTAAGCCTATACCAACTTACAATACTTATAACATAGAGACTGTGTTACTTGCGGTATTAATTACGATGTTATGGGACTTATTTTGAGATATGGACGGCAATATTTAATTTCGACAAGTTATACGTTAAGAAAAAAACGAAAAGCGGCTCGCCAATCATCCTTTCTTTATTAAAATTATCTGTTCATTCTTACTAGGCAATATACAGGTATTTAGATACGAACACTTTTATAAGCTGGCGTTTTAAGCAATTATGTTTTTCACAAAATATAGTCTAAGTATTAAAATGGTAGGCAATAAGGTAATTAACGTAGAATACAATTTTCGAAGTCATTTGGAGAATAAAAATGGCATCCCTGCCAATTTTATCCTATTTATGACCTACTTGGTTTACAGCGCTTCAATTTCACCGAGCGTTTTTTCATAGTGACACAGCCGCCACATGGTTCTTATCATATTCATTAAACTTTTGTCAAACCGGTATCTACTCAAGACCAGTATAGCGTATGAATTTTATCCGGTCGCGAGATACCGTAAACGCAAGTTCCAGGTGCTAAAAATATAAATAATTCGGAGCGATTTTTGTGCGATTGGGAATTTTACAAGTTTAGATTTGACTGTATAAATATAGTATCAAATTCATCAATAATTTGCATTTTATTCTAACAGCCGTGTGAAAGATTTGTGTTTACGTACTTATGGTAGCTACAAGGTTACCCAGACATTATTTACAAACGACAGAAACTTATTTTTTATGCCCATTGATGAGTCTTGTAAATGTTGTGATGATCTGATGGCTCAGTGTGAAGTTATCACAATGCGAAATTTTTCATAGAATTTCCATTGACGCCAAAATACACCAAAATTTCAGCTCGACCAAACTTCACGATCCGGATAAATTATCCGGATAGTAAAATTCATGCACAATGTGAAAACTCAAATAGTACTTGGAAGACAGTAAATGATATGGTGCTTGAACAGTCTTAAAATATTACAAGATGAGCCGAAATTATTTGGAAAAGGTTATCGACCTTACGACGTGTCTCAGTCGCCAAAGACGTGCTTTCAGAGGACATGATGAAAGTAGTGCCAGTGATAACCGTGATTTTTTTTGGAATTTTGTGCATTATTCGCAAAGCATGATTCAACTTTTGAAAATAATTTTAAAAACAAAGTTGCGAACTACTGTAGTGGCAAAACACGAAATGAATTGATGAAAATAATTGCTGAAATCGTTCGCGAGGACAATACAGCTGAAATAAAAGATTGCGGACTGATATCCATTATGGCAAACGAAGCAAAGGTCCACAAAAGGAACGACTCTCCATGGTTGTCAGATTTGCTAAAGATCTAGCAGTCGAAGAAAGGTTCTCAAGTTTTGTAGATTGTGCAGGAGCTAGAAAAGTCTCGTATTTAGTACATATAATTTTGAGCTTGTTAAACAGCTACGGACTTAGCGAAATGCCTGTTGTTGTACAGTCTTATGATGGTGCTAGTGTCATGTAAGGACAAAAAAATGGTGTACAAATCTAAATTAAGTTGAAACACCCTGCAGCCACATTTGTACACTGTCTAGCTCATAAAATTATCCTGGTTGTGATGGACACATTTTTCACAATCGAAACGTGTACATCCTTTTTCAATGCCATCGAATCCCTTTACCTACACTTTTCGAAGCCATCACAAAACGAATTGTTGAAGCAGCTTGAAGAGGCAGTTGGTCTAAACACAAGGCATGGAATGAGAAGTTTAAGCTCGACTCGTTAGTCAACGAGATTTCACAATTGCAAATATGTGATCGACTATGAAAGAGGCTTTAGAGGAAAATACAACGACTCTGTTTATGCATTGGGGATCTTTCATTCAATCAGTAATCCTAAATTTGTAGTAAATCTTTTCATCTTTCACCATGTTCTTTTTATAACGAACATGTTAAGCACATATTTCCAAACTAAAAATGCAACTCTTAGGGATGGGGTAAATCTTATGAATGGAACAGTTGAAACATACTAAGTGAGCGAGAAGACTTGTATGTAGTTTGGGAAAAAATGAAATCATTCGCAGAAAAGAACTGTCTGGATCTCACATTTACCAGAGGATCGCGAAAACGGAAAACAGCAAAATGCACTAGTTTCAAAGGTTTTGCTGTTTCATCTAGCCTCGGATACGCAGTTAGGGCTACAAAGATATTTCTGCAAACCAAATGGCTCGAAAAGAGTAAGATACAGCACTTTTCATCTTGCCAAATTATTTTCGCTTTTTCTAGGTTTTCTAGGTAACAAATGTTTGAAGCTAAAGATCCATTTCTTCCTTCTCAGCTTAATATATTCCAATTTCTTTAAAAATATTTTGAAACTAAGCTGTCCTCTTCTTCAAGTATAAGTTGAAATATATTTAGCTTGCAAACGAAGAAATATTCTTACATTTTGAATTATTTCCATTCTATTCACGTATAGTTCATACAAGCTTTCTTTCTTAGCGGTCATTGATAATTCATGAGTAGTTCATACCTACCATTCAAATTATATGCATGTGGTAGTAGCTCATACGTATTCACAGACAAGAAGTTTATTTGATAATACATTATGCATTAGCAAATAACAAAGAATAAATCAACAAAAATATAATGTATTAGTAAATTATATAAGTTTTATGAACAGTACGTGTACAGTCAAAAACAAAATCATCGCATGTGTTGAACCTTTCAGTTCCTGGCCCCTGCCAGATTTTAGGCCACGGCCCGCCTATGATCGCAGCCCCAAACACCAACTTCAGTAACAGTGCTGCATGCACTGAGCATTTTCTTCATTGATGTTATATGAGATGCTGCTTTCAAAGTTTGGTGAAATAAGCAACTGATAACGAATATAATTAACAAGTGTTTTTCTTTCATAAACTTTGAAACCCATGCCAGTGGTAATATCTGAAACCTTCTACCATATGAGTTATAATGCATTCTTGAGACCAAAGTAAAACGTGGCATTTGAAACAGTTTGGCCGTAATAAGCAGCTCATGTGGTGGAATATGCACTCAAAACCTGCACGATTCTTCTACTGTTCTTCGAACATTAGTGTTTCTAGCGGTTCAGGTGCGCTAGAGTTTTTTTTTAGATTAAAGCCTCATCTACTGCAACAATAGTGATTTATGTACTCGCTTGCAGTGCAGATTGCCCTATCGGCAGGAAGATAAAAAGATATGGTATTTAAACTACTGATTAAGATCCGATCAATCGATTGATCTAAAGACATCTACTATTACAATGACTTTTGTCCAAACTTATAATAAATACATCATCACACATTATTCTGGGTTCATTAGGGAAGGAAAGAAAGAGTTCATTTTATGTAGTAATCAAGCCAACAATTAGTTCCTTGAACATTTCTATAAGTTTTCAAATAATATACTGCACAATATACTTTCTTCTAAAAAAAGACCAATTGTTATCATCCATTAAAAAAAAACCTTCCCCAAAAAATACGAACTCAATCAATTCTCACAGCAATGAAATCCTTACATCTTTTCAGACCTCGTTAATTTCATTATTTTTATCCAATTCACTTAACCAATTTTCCTTTGAAAGCTATTCAATCTTCCAATTCCTTTCATTGCTCCATACATATGAAAGTTCGTTTGCTATGCTGATGGTTTTCACACATTTCTTCACTGTCTCGAACAAACCAATGAAAACACTTCAGACCTTTTTGATAAATTTCATCTCATTTTCACGAAAATCTCTTTCCACCTAAGTAGCTGGCTGCAAGCCTGTATGCCTATGCTCATGTGGGTATTTCATATAAGAGAAAACGTAGAATGTGTCCCAAGTTGGATCTTGAGATATTGTCGTCACCATTGTCGCAATTCAATGCCGTCATCCTTGTTGCCCACTTCGCTACCATTGACGACAAAATATGAGTTTCATGTACGGCCATTAGTCACCAAATAACCTGCGACCGTCCTTGAACGAATTGTAAAAGGAAATAATTTTGTCGTCATTTTCATTTAGTTTCAGCGCATGTTGTTGTTCGTTATATTGCTGTTGCTGTTGTTTGAGCTGCTGCTGTTATTCCGGTCCACGTCCTTTTTAGCTTGTACCGTGTCGTCGGAAACGGAATTAATCTATCAGCACATTTACCATGTGACACTTTTGTGAGTATGTACATATAAACAACTATGTGTCTGCACGAAGATTGACATCGATTCGGATTCGGGACAAGAATGTTGGATGTGAATCTATTAGCAAGGTCACAATTTTTCTCATCAAGAACGCCAATCATGACAGAGGTAGCAGAAACTTAAAGTAATATGTCATGTGTGTCGTAGAGTATCCAATTATGTGTGAGTCATGTGTGGTTTCGAGCGTTATCGTCTTTTTTGTTGTTATTGCTGGCGTTGCTGGGAAAATATCTCGACTACGAACAATTGACAAATGTGGCAAATTTCTAGATGCCTAAGTCCGGCACCGTACGCGCCAAAGGGGGAAATTAATCTTAAACCCTTCGCCGGCATTATGTAATGAGGACGAATTAGAACGGATATAGAATGACACAACGATGGATGGATGACAGGTGCGAAAATAGATCGCTAAATGATTACCAGTTTTATGTGTTGACTAATTAGAATTTCATGAGAGCTAGGTAATTCGATGTGAAAGGATGTGCTGCTAGAATCCCAAAATTCCTTAGGTAATTACGGAATGGTAGACACTATTGTTGGCAACGATGAGTGAAACCTTTAATTTGAATTTAATAGAATTACGTAACATTGCAAATTGTAGATTTTACAAGCCAAGAAAAATGAAACGTCAGATTAAGCAAAGTTTGCTTGTGTTGTCGTTGAGTCCGAAAAGTAGCTCTTTTTGAAATTGAAAACTTTTTAAACCTATAAAACTACACTTCAGCCATGATTAACGTAACTAAAAGCCAATTAATTGACCATGCACTCATCTCACAGGCTCAACACCTATCCAGCCAGCATAATTTTAATTCTTTGAAACCTTTTAAGTAAAACATACAACTCTCATTTTCAAAATACAAAATAAATAAATACAAAAGGTCTAATACGGAGTGTAGATTACCGAAACGATATGAAACAAATAGTCTTCTCGGAATCATGCCACTGCCCTTGAGGGTTTCACAAAGACAAAAAAGTTATCCGTTTCTGGTTTAATTCACTGCCCCATTCGAGACAATTTTGAACTTGTCTCCTTTTTTCCTGTAACCATTAAAATTATTCCGTTAAAACGCTGTTTGTTGAGAAGATGCGCTGGTAGGCAACAGTAACTACCATGAGATTCATTAGTGAAAGAAACGCGCCCATTGTGGGTCTGTGAGGTACATTCCTAAGTGAAACATTTTGAGAAGACAATAAAATAATTTTGAAGTGGTTCTTTTAGGGTATATTGCTATTGCTTTTGTCTTGATGAAGGGAAAACATATCAGGTAGTAGAAGTTTTGAATAGAAGTTTTGAATAGAAGTTTTGGATACACCACATCTTCGTAATGAGAATGGAATTATTATTAACAAGTAGGAAAATGTGAACCAGATAATGTTAATTTCGTTTAACTTTGACCATTGGCTGCAAAAGTATATTTTTAGCGTTTATTTGTTTGGTCATATTATATATGCAAGAACTTTAACTCTTTTAGTAACTATAGGGCAGAAGTTAGGCAGCAAGCATTCAATTTTTTTAGTCAATTTATAAACTGTTACATGCATACAAATAGCTTCAGTTAGCTGAAGAATTTTACATATAGGCACAAATTATGACCACCCGTTACAGTTGAAGTTTAATACTGGGATTAGTGTTTAACCTGTCAACTGGGGAATAAACTTTTGCTCAACTCGTTTCACAATGGGGGCTTTTTTCTTCGCAGTATAAACATTAAGATTCAGTGTTTATCACTCATGGTTGCGTCACCTGTTGAAGCTGAAATTTCGGAATAAAGATCAAATTTTCGGAATAAAGACCAAATTAAGATACTATTGACCATTTGGAGATTTTAGTGAGCTATAAGGTACTTATGTGTTTCTATGGAAATAAGAAGTTTGGAAAAAACAAGTATGCGAAATGGTAACTAATAATGCTTTCAACTTGTTTACGATACCGTTTTGAAAGCTGTTGACCCTTTGTAGGCAACGAGTGCATTAAAGTAGACACAGAATATTTTTCAAATTCTGGATTGTGATAGCTTCTGACAGACTCATCAAATCCTTACGAAATTCCTAGAGCATGTTAATGGTTTTAAGAATAAGATCTGTGAGATCTTTGATGAATGTAAAATCAGGCAACATTGAAAAAACCCTTCAAATCATAGTCTAATGATTTTCGAAAAAAATTAGTATTAGACTCATTTTGTCCAAATGCACTGTTTCTAAGATAGTCCTCCTTTTCGTAGCAAAAAAGACTCATCTATGGATATTTCCTTATCTGGTATGTTTAAAACCTTGAATTTATTTTTCAAATCATTAACTCATTAGCATTCATAAGCTAGGAAGAACAAATCGCAACAAGCACATGCCAACACTCACTTCTGATCACGCCTACAATCCATCCCTAAACAACCAGTTTTCTAGGATAATCAAAAGTCCCTTTTTAACTTGAGTACCGTAAGAGTTACAAAAATTATAATGTGAAAGAGATTGAAAGCCAAACTAAATCACCAAAACAAGTGTCTACGCAATGTTTGATATGGAGAGTCTAATGAATCAGTTCTCTTCAATTCCAAAATTAACGATGGGTTAGTATTCTCTTTGCTCCCTTGCTGAGATGCGATTCATTACTCCTCTGCAATCGTTTTTATTCCACATGATTTATGCAGACTAAAGTTAAGGAAATATCATAAAACTTCGGTGATAGTTTACAGTATATTAATGGTAACGTGAATGCATTTGGTCAGAAAAACCAGGGCTTAGGATGCCATAACTGAATCTGAATGAAAGCATAGAGTAACCATGTCATCTGCAAACAAAATTGTAGCTCTTTTGTCACTTATTGAGAAATCAGTGTGAAGATGGCATAGAGTATATTTCTTTGAAATACACAATTATGCGTATGTCATTTAGTAATAAAACACCTTTTGTATCTAGCCTTGAATGTGCAGTCAGTTAAATAGGAGAAGAGTGTTTGATGGAAACTTTTCGGAAGCCTCGTTTAGGCTTTGAATAAAAATTAATCAAACCAGATCTTGTTGAAGGCTTGAATCACGTTTAAAAAGCAAATATTGAGAATGAAAACCTATGATGCTTTATACTTACTAATGATACAGAAATTTGAAATGTGGAACTCTCTGCGGGCGCTGAGTACCTAAAAGTAGGTAGTTGTCCAGGGAAATTTCACATGGTGCTTTGGGAAAACTAGGGGAAAGCATAATTTTGGTGTGGACCTTGATACTGGCGTGTTGAACAAAATTTCAAAAGTCCCCATCGATCCGAGTGCTGCATTACTTTTTATACGAGTGACCTTTCCTAAATATCTCAGTAACGATAACGTCTACAGAAAAACAATGTACGACAAATTTATAGCTTGAAAAATGTTCAACAAAAAAAATTATATAATTTTTTCTTGTAACCATAACTGTTTTTGAGATATATTTATCTAAACATTTGTAACTAACAGTATCCACTTTCTTTTATCGGATTTTGATAACGACTTGGAATGTTTGTGAGTTTGTTTTTCTATGTTCAAGAGTCCCATAAAAAAACATGTAAACAAACATATCTACCACACTTCAGGATAGGTGGGAAAGTCTGCTCCGACAATGCTCGGTACTCTCTTGTCGGATATAAACTGTATTTTTGCATTCTGTATATGATATTCCACGAAAGAAAAGTAAAAGACAACAATATTGCGGGTGAAAATAGGTTTTATAACGTTTCATGGCCCTGTGACGTCATGCACAGGATAGGAGTATGAAAAAGCAAGATAATATCACGGCATTTTGAAGCACACTTTTTCACTTAACCTGAAGTTTGTATTCCAACAATATACATAGTACGAAATAGTAAATGACTATAGTCTGTGGTGTGGAATTGTGTTTTGAACAATTGTAGAGTGGTTCGCTTGCTATGAAAAATGTTGATAATTCAATATTTTGTAGTGTTAAATGAATTGATGCTTATTTTTCTGTAGATCAACTTTTTATCGCAATTATGAATTTGAGGATTCAACTGTGTTAATCCTCGAAGGTTTCCATATTTTTTGTATCAGCAAAGCCAACTACTTTTGTATGGTCAAGTAGAAAGAACCTTTTCCCGTAGTTCATTCGAAAAATTTGAATGAATTGTTGCATTACTATCAATAATAGTTAAATTAACCACGACTTTTTGTTTCAGTGTGCGTTCACTGCTTCGGTGCTGCACTGCATCGCAATGCGTTTCGTTTACATAAATACATTAATTAAATAAAAAGCGTCATACGACGTAATATAAAGGCTTCACAGCATAACATGAATATGAATTATATCGAACAGCGAACCGATTTTATGAAACTTCTGTGATACAATAGGAGATAACACTTGGAAAGTGCATACAACATACGATCAGAAACCTTATCACACCTTTTGCAATGGATACCAGAGTTAAAACAACCATAAGAAAATTGCTGATTACTTTTATGTACCATAACGCGTGGTTGATAAACAACGTCCGTAGTGCAAAAAAGTAAACAACCACAAACTATGGTATTTCAACAATGTACATAATACGAAATAGTAAATGACCATAGTCTGTGGTGTGGAATTATGTTTGCTGAATTCAACAATTGTAGAGTTGTTCGCTTACTATGAAAATTGTTGATAATTCAATATTTTGTAGTGTTAAATGAATTGATGCTCATTTTTCTATAGATCAACTATTTATCGTACTTATGAACCAATTAACACAGTTGAATCCTCGAAGGTTTCGATATTTTTTGTATCAGCAAAGTCAACTACTTTTGTATGGTCAAATGAACTATTTAAGCATAGTAGAAAAAGAACCATTTTCCGTAGTTGATTCGACAATTTTGAATGAATTGTTGCATTAGTATCAATAATAGTTAAATCAACCACGACTTTTTCTTTCAGTGTAGGTATGAGCTTGTTATAGTAAACTGATTGCTGCTTCGTTGGGAAAGTGTTGCCAGCACTGAACATTTTCATCAATTGTGTTGTATTTGAGTTTTGTTGCTTTGGATAAGGAATAGTTGATATGATTCTACAAAAAAGTGTATAACGTCTTTCCACATTTTTTTGTCACTCAAGGAAATTTCTTTGAAAAGAAGTTATCTAGCGGTTCTGATGCGCCAGAATTTTTTTGAATTTCACTTCATTTCGGCTTGATAATTTCGAGCTTCCATTCGGTTGTTGAAATATATTTGAATATAGTTTTAATAAATTTTCTGCAAATACTGAAGGACTCAAGCTCCGTTTTCATCTCATCAGTATCAAATTTTATGCCGTTAGTATCACCAGCAACTTTGCAGCTTTTCAACCAATATGTATGTTAGCAGTGACGGGACGTCTACCAACAGTGACATCTAACAACACGCGCATGCTATCCAACCCCATTTGCTCGGGCCACATGAAATCAGCAATTCCTGGAGTGCATTTTCTCACGTCTGGAAATTATGTCAATTCAGAGATCACTCGGCAAATGTGAACTTTCATTAGCATTAAGAATAACCTTGTCTTTTAGTTCTAAAGAAGCGAGCATCGAATTAAGTTGTTTTTTTTAAACAAACTTGTCTTCAATTTGTCAACTGGCAGTCGAGCAGGGACCAGCGTTTTTTGTTCTAATCGTTCGTCTTCAATTTACGAAAGGTACGTGCGGAACACCGAATACGAACCTCCTTGCACAGCCCAAGACGCAAACATCAATTTCACGAAGACTGAACAGCTAACGACTGATTTCCAGAACATCCACTTTTAGGCTAACGAGATCTTCGTTACCTCACTTTGAATACACGACGAAGAGCGAAAATTTACTGAGGTTTTTTAGTTGAGACGGGATCGAATAAGAATTACATTCCACCAAATTGCGTTAAATTTGCCGTCTGAGTGGAGGAGACTTAAAGATAACTCACCACGTACTAATAAGTCTTTTCGGTTCACTGATTCCATTTTTAAAATTTTATATACTACCAACCCTTAGATCCGTTCATGGTATCGTCAAAAATGACAGTCTCAATGAACTCGATGGAGTTATCCACTCTGCTGGAAATTAAATGGTGGTGTCCAAATCGCCCTATAAAGGCGGCTTTAGATATGCGGTGTTTGTCAAACACCTCCTATTCGCCAAATACCGAACACCTAGTCAAGTCATTTGGCTTGGTGATTGCACATTTAATTAGACATTCGGGCATTGCCGAATGTCTGCCAAAACTGGAACATGTACGAACTGCTCGTCGTTGTTCACTCCCGCCATTTTCTTGTAAAAAAATAACGAAATAGTTGCTGCATACCTGAGTAAATAATTAAATAAATTTATGTCATTTAATAACATTACGCAAAAAATATGTTGCTTACCTTGCCACATTTGAAAATTTTTACTCGCGCCACACAGTTTGACATTTTCCAGTATTTATCAACAACCGCAACAAATACCGAATGTCTAAAGCGGAGATCCGAACATACCCAAACACATTGCTCGTCTACTTTTATTTGGTTGAAAGTTCCACAAACTACGGGAATAGCGAGCACCCGAATGTTTGTGCTTGGCCTAGGACAAGCACTAGGCGAGCAACCCAACCACACATGCGAAGTTTGCCAAACTAGGTGCTCGGTATTTGACAAACACCGCATATCTAAAGCCGCTTTAAGGCCCCTAATCTGGGTAGTTCCCAAACAGGAAGATGTTTCCGGTTAGCGAAAATACCGTATCGTCGTAGACTACAGGAAATTGAATGCGATTACTATTCCCGACCGTTATCCTATTCTCGAGGTCAATGATACTCTGGCAAATCTGGGGAAAAATGAATTCTTTTTGGTCATAGATTTGAAGAGTGGGTGGAACCCACTCTTCAAATCTATCCTTTGATATCGTCGGATATAAAAAAACGGCCTTTTCCGTTAACAACGGAGTTTGTTTGCTCGTGCTTGTTAGTATGAGTTTCCCTGTAGCTTCAGTAAGTCATTCAGCATACGATTCTTAACTACTTCTAGGTAATGGCAACTTATTACCAAGGTAACCACTTCCAATATAATTTCTGCATTACATTTAACTCATTATGTCATAGGAGGTAATGTGTTGTGATTGTATTCTGTACTCATTACAGAAACAGTTACATTGGAGTGCTTTCAGAAGTGATTATAGAAAATCAGTTCAGTAAGAGATATGCTATAATACATTACAGAAGTGGTGATATGGTACGTTGATATATGGCGAAAACTACGAAAATTGTATATAATCATGTCGAAAACGTACGAGTATGCGTGATGGAAATCAAAGTCTAATTCGGAGTGTAACACACCAATGACACTGAATCGTTTAGTTGAAAAATTAATAAGTACAAAGTTTTTACAAAATATATATACACAGATTTCATGGATGAAAAAAAAACAAGTAAAACAGCAAACATCGCTATAAATTTAATAAATTTTATTTATCAAAACAAGGATATAAAATCAAAATATTCCAGCATTATTCAAAATACACTATTTTAAACCTATATTTCAATACAAAAATCGAACACGCGTTTACATCACTTGCACAATATAACTCGCACTGTTGAAAAATATATTTTTTTCGGAACTGCGTTCATAAGAATTGCGCAGTATTTTTACAAAAATTGCGGCTACGCAGCCTCACTTGCTCGTAAAAATAAGCAACAAGTTACCTACTGCATTACTTTTTAAGAAAGGTAATGCAGTGGGTAAGTTGTTACTTGATCGCTTATTCGACAAACTCAATTACATTGTTAGTAAGGGAGCTTCATGAATAATGTAGTACTTCCAGAATCAATTCTCAAGTAACGCCTTGCCGTTTTTCCTACAGGGTTGTTCGTTTGCCATTTGGGTTAATGAACGTACCTTCCACATTCCAACGAGCACTTGACGATATTTTACGTGACCATATTGGCACTTGATGTTGAATTTCGAAAATTTGTCGTTTCAGAGGATAGAATCAAAACAAATCCCAAGAAAGTTGAGACCATTGTAAAATTTCCGCCACCGACAACGCCGAAGGAATTGAGATTATTCACAGGAATGGTCAGCTACTATCGACGCCTCATAGTCGATTTCGCCAAATTAGCGAAACCTTCTACAACACTCTCAAGAGGGGAAGAAGGCCGGGTATCGAAAAATCTTTCTAGTAAAACGAAAGTACAGCTGAATGAAAAAGCACTCGTTGCATTTAATAAAATAAAAAACGACCTTATATCTCAGATGTTCTATTGCAGTAGGATTTTGAACTCACCACCGATGTGTCTCAATATGCCGTTGGCGCCGTTTTATCGCAAAACGGAAGGCCAATTATTTTCCTCTCGCAAACGTTGAGCAAGACC
>OX376373.1:97743001-97785501 GCA_947369275.1 Nemotelus nigrinus | reverse complement strand
CGATACGACGCCGTTCCCGATCTCGCCCACGCTTAGTCGATACTGGACCAGGCCACGACGGGGTTTGCTGGTACCATTGGAAGTATGGGCCTAGTGCACTGAAATGTACCACGCCATGCAAGTTTTCGACGGGAAACGACATGGCCGGTCGCTAAAGGCGAATAGTGACAGAGGCCGAAATCATCCATATAAGATTCGAAACAACCGCCAGCCAACCAAACGCTTGAAAACAGTATCTGCAGCATTGCCAACAAATACTCTGTTTTCACGGCATTGCAAAGCCCAACAATATAACGATCGAACAGCCGAATCTAGCCAGCGTGAAAAAATCACCTCATCGAATTCATCAGCTTGTGCAATTGAAAGCGTTTGCCCAATTACTCAGCGTTTATTCGTAATGGATCGAAACACAAACAAACATTTTTTGATCGACACTGGAGCCGAATTGTGTGTATTCCCACATACCATGCTAAATGGCAAACGAAGAAGATCCAACTACGTACTCTCCGCTGCGAATGGATCTACAATCGCCACATATGGTTTGGTGACATTGGCGCTCGACTTAGGACTGCGGCGCTCGTACTCATGGAACTTCGTGGTGGCCGACGTGCAGAAACCAATAATAGGCGTCGATTTTCTAGCCCATTATGGGTTGTTGATTGATGTCCGTAGCAAGCGACTTCTTGATGGGACAACAAATATTAGTGTCGTCGGTATTTCGGCAAGAACTGGACCTCCATCAATAAGGACAATAAGTAGCAATTCCAGGTATCAAGGAATTTTAGCGGATTTCCCTGAAATTACTCGTCCGTATGGAGTTTTACTCGACGTGAAGCACAACACCAAGCATCACATTCGAACGACACCAGGCCCACCAGCAACAAGCAGACCCCGACGCTTGGCACCCGATAGACTCAATCAAGCCAGAAAAGAATTCGACGCTATGCTAAAGTTAGGCATAGCTCGACCATCAGAAAGCTGTTGGGCATCGCCGTTGCACATGGTACCGAAAAAGGATGATACATGGCGCCCATGCGGTGATTATCGTGCACTCAATGCACGAACGATTCCGGATTGCTATCCAGTACGCCACATTCAAGATTTCTCACAGATGTTGAGGGGAAAATCCATTTTTACGACAATCGACCTCGTGCGTGCGTACAACCAAATACCGGTAGTTGAAGAGGACATCCCAAAAACTGCAATCACAACGCCTTTTGGATTGTATGAATTTCCGTTCATGACATTTGGTCTTAGGAACGCCGCACAAACCTTTCAGAGGTTCATGGACGAGGTGTTACGTGGCCTCTCTTTCTGCTACGCCTACATCGACGACGTCCTTGTTGCATCAGATTCCGAAGAAGAACACCAGGAACATCTGCGTATTCTATTCGAACGTCTTCGAAAGTATGGGATAATAGTCAATATAGCCAAATGCAAGTTCGGTGAGGAAAAGGTGAAATTTTTGGGATACTCAGTATCAAAAGAAGGCATCAGCCCTTTGCCAGAAAAAGTGGATAGCATCAGAAATTTCCCCAAACCAAAAACGGCAAAACGTTTAAGACAGTTCTTAGGTATGTTAAATTTTTACCGTATTTTCATACCAAAGGCAGCAAAGATACAAGCACCATTGAATACCCTGATTTGTGGTAAGGTGAAAGGTAATGCACAGCTGGATTGGACAAGCGAAGCGGATCGAGCATTCGAAGCATGCAAAGAAAGCCTAGCAACAGCAACATTATTGGCGTATCCGCAGATTGACGCACCGTTGGCGATTGTGTCCGACGCGTCGGATGTTGCAATAGGATCAGTTCTCCAACAGCGTACAACTTTTGGCTGGGAACCACTAGCGTTCTTTTCGAAAAAGCTTAGCCCAACCGAATGCAAATACGGAGCATACGATCGAGAACTCCTAGCAATTTACGCCGCAATCAAGCATTTCCGTCACATGGTCGAAGCAAGAAAGTTTACTGTGTTTACAGACCATAAACCACTTATCTACGCCTTTTGACAGAAACTCGAGAAATGCTCCCCGCGTCAGCATCGTCATCTCGAGTTTATCGGACAATTCACCACCGATATGCAACACATCGCTGGAAGTGAGAATGTGGTAGCTGATACCCTGTCGCGAATCGAACAAATCAACACTCACGTGGACTTCGCAGCAATGGCAGCCGCGCAGGACTTGGATGCAGAAATCAAAACGTTCCTAAAGCCGAATTCTTCACTTAAACTGATGAAGATACAAATGCCGGAGTCCGATGTAACAGTGTACTGTGACGTGTCTACAACAAAAGCTCGACCTTTCGTGCCAAAGGAGTTTCGTTTCCAAGTCTTTAATGCCTTGCATCACTTATCGCACCCGGGAGTCAACGCTACAGTAAAACTAATCACACAGCGTTATGTTTGGCCATCTGTTAAAGCGGACTGTCGAAAATGGGCCCGCGCTTGCACCCAGTGCCAGAAGGCAAAAATAAGTCGACATGTGTCAGCGCCCTGTGGAACGTTCGCCATGCCATCTAAACGTTTTGAACATGTGCATATCGATATTGTATATATGCCTTATTCAAACGGATATCGCTATTGCCTGACTTGCGTGGATCGTTTTACTCGCTGGCCAGAGGTGATCCCATTGAAAGATCAGGAGGCTGAAACAATAGCTCGCGCCTTTTATAATAATTGGATAGCACGATTTGGTACGCCACTTCGAGTGACCACTGACAGAGGAACACAATTCGAAGGGTATCTTTTCAAGCATCTTAGCCGTTTGACGGGTATCCAGCATTTAACGACTACTGCATATCACCCTGCAGCCAACGGTATGGTTGAGAGAGCACATCGACAGCTTAAGGCAGCAATCAAATGCCACCAAAACGACAGCTGGGTGGATACTCTTCCGACTGTGTTATTGGGTATTCGTTCCGCTTGGCGAGATGACTTGCAAGGATCGGTAGCGGAATTAGTCTACGGTGAACCACTACGTTTACCCGGTGAATTTCTTGCATCCAACCCGACAAAGCCAAACAGCAGGGACAGTGCGGATTACATCCAACGACTGCGTCAAGATTTCGAACAACTTCGACCAGTAAGTGGCTCCCGACATGGTGAAAGACCAACTTTCGTGTTCAAAGACCTACTTACAAGCAGCCATGTTTTTGTTCGTCAAGATGGTCAAAGAAAGATACTGCAGCCGCCGTATGAAGGTCCTTACAAAGTCATCCACCGGACTGATAAAACACTTACAATTCAAAAAAATGGAAGAAACATCGTCGTCTCCATTGACCGAGTAAAACCAGCCTACACAACGAGCATCGACTCCGAAAATGACTGTCATATCCTCTCACACGAGCCTACCGTAGAAGCACCAAAATTGGAGGAACAACCAGCGACGAGTTTAAAGCTTACAACAAGATCGGGAAGGCGTGTTCACTTTCCACGTAAATTTGCCAGCTATATTTGTGACTGATTCAAATGGAGCCTTAGTCACTAGCAGGGGGGTGATGTAGCGACACGAAGTGCGACCAACTTGAAACATCAATCCTCAAAAAAATCATCAAAGGAATCGTGCATTTGACAGAACTACAAAAATTATTTTTTCAACTGAATTTTGTTTTTAATAAAATTACAACTCTCCAACCGTTCAGTTCGTTCATACGCTGGTCTCTCATTTTACTTAATCTCAGTGATTTGATATAACTACGTGTTCGTGCACACTTGCACAACAATATATATATATATATATATATATATATATATATATATATATATATATAGGTTTATCATCAAAAAAATTCATTGACTATTTCTCGGGAACGCGCCATCCTATTTAGTGAAACTTTCAGAACACATTGGTGTGTATGCAGAATAGGTCCAGGGCTCACTAAATGTCAATTATCTTTAACCCTTTCGCGCCGGCGGCCATTTAAGTGATATTTTTAATACACCTATTATTCCGTCCACAAATAATTTTTGCTAAAATTAAGGCAACAAAATGAATTTCGATCGTGTTTAAAATGTGAATCGGATAATGTTTTGGAATTTTTTAACCCCATGTATGCGCTAGGTGTCTAAAAAAAGAAAGGGAAAATTTTTAAATTGCGATAATTTTTGACAAAGCTATTCAATCATTATGAAACTTTCAGAACATATTGATATTATTAAGCTAAAAATTGGTGTAGTCTTTACTGAGCATGTTTGCAACCCTGTAGCTAGGGAAGTTGTTAAAGTGAAAACCTTCAAATCATCGACTCTCTTGAAAAAATTTCGTTTCTTGGAAAAAAAAGCCACTCATATATGAATCTCATGCTTTTCCTACATAGCCAAAGTAAAAAATTTGAAATGTTATAACGGGCACGCCTGGTAACCCTCTCCCAATTTACCTGTATTTATAGCATCAGAAACTTCTGTTCACGGAAACTTACGATCCGATAATCAGAATTAGTTGAAATTAACAGAATATATTGACCTTAAGTAGGACCAGGTCTGATAGAAGTCATTTTGAAATGCGGGCAATTTTGTGCCAGTGCTGCCATTTTGAAAAATCACTAAGAAAAATAACTGCTTTTGGCCCTATAAATTCTGATTCAGTCATTTGATTTTGACGAAATTTACACATTAGCTGAACCTTACTTTAACCACGTTTAGTAGAAATTGGGTTGAAAAATGTGGTTGGAGCTACCAGCTATGGTAATTTTGGTGTTTCAAATTTTGAAAATTCCTGAGTAAAATAAAGCTCTTTGCCATATAGCATCCAGTATATTCATTGAGTCATAACGAAATTCAAATGCAAATTAAACTTATTGTAGGCAAAAGTCAGTATAAATTCAATTTCAAAACAATGGTAGGGTTGCCAACTATGGTTATTTCTGTATTTTTTTGGCATACCTTTAATCAACGATTTTAGCATAGAATTTTCAAATCGTAGTTATCTCATAGTGAAAATAAACACCAAATATTAAGATCTACAAAATTTGAAAACTTTTGCGAATGGTAACCCTAAATTTCTTTGCATCCCTATAACTGCAAATGCATTCATCGGATCAATAAGAAAATCGCAGAGCGGGTTGTCTTCAACGTAAGGTAGATGCGACATATTTTTTGCTTCGGTGCTAGCAAGGGGCTGCCAGCACTGAGCCTTTTTGTTATTTTCGACCCAATAAATGCTTGCATTTAGTATTTTTATCGCAAACATTTTCAATGAAAATAAGTAAACAATGTTGAAATTTTTTAAGGTCTCCACATTTTTCGGATGACAGCCCCAATCACCTTTCTATCGCTGTAGCTTTCGATGAAGTCACCAAAATTAAAATAAGCTTAGCTTTTAATTATTACTTAGGATGTATTAATTTTAAATAGGAAAAGTAAGTAGTGGTAGAATACACACTCAAAATCTGCACAAATCCTTTACTGTTCTTCGAACATTAGTGTTTCTAACGAATCTGATGCGCTAGGGTTTTTTTTAGAAATAAACTCGTCTTCAATTTGCTAACTTATATAGCACTGGTGACGCTGGGAATCTAGTTCTCCTGTGTTTTCCTGAATATTTCTTCCGAACAACCCTTGATTTTGGTCTGACAGACGTGGCTACGTTTTCGCTCTGGTAGTTATTTTGACATAAACATGTTAGCTTAGTAATTGCTTTGTCTCTTTGTATCTGCGACTAAATGGTTATATTTATTTCTGGGACGCCTGGTGCTAATTGGACTTGGACATTTTTGCCTCGTATTTCAATTTGAGACAAATGGAGACTTCACCGTCATTTGAAGATATCAAAGTAGCGATCGAGTCACTTTTTCTGTACCCTTTTGAGGATTTACTATTCCGAGCGAGGGAGTTTTGTTTGCTTTCTGCTCGATACTGAGTATGTAACTATCTTGATTCAAGTGAATTTCAATGTAATCCAGGTACTGTCTCTGCTCTGCTGTGTCATCCAAATCTCTATTTCGCACGAATCATGCCAGAACTCAACGATGCTTTAAAGAAACGCGTCCACAGCTTTAGGCCAATGACAGACAGTTCGGTTTCACCGAAGCGTTTAACGCTTCGGTTTGGCGCGTCGGCTGCCACACACAGCAGTTTTCAAAAGCGTTTATCGAGTCGGTTCAGTTACAAATTACGTCGGAGTATCAGATTTTCCTTCCCCTATCCCATGCATTCATCATTGCATCCAGAAAATTTCAGCTCGATCGGACTACGCAGCAATGAACTCATCGAAAAACGCTCGAAAACCGAGTCGGTGGGTCATTTCTCTCATCAACCGACGCGATTCCGAAACCGAGAGGCGGTTCGCACCGCGGTGTGTGTCATCACAATGCTAAAGTAATGCACGACTATACCGACTCGGTTTTCCTCTCGGGAAACGCCTCGCAAAAACCGCTGTGTTTGTCATAGGCCTTAGTGGCAGTGAGTTCAGCTCGTACTCCCTGCTCTATGATGTTTGCTGCAGACTAGTAGCGAAGAAAACAAAACAATGTACTAAAAAAAACGAACAGTATCTCTAGAACCTATTTTTTGCTATGCCGGAAAGATAGACAGCTAAATCCGATGTATCGATTTTGAAATATTTTTTTTTTTTTGTATTTTATTTTTAAATTTCTAATGAGAAAAAAATTAACCAAAAACATGAAATCTTTTTTTTTTACATGAGCGGCAGATTAATTCTACATCCTTCTTTTTGCAGAACTCACTAAAACGTTATGTTTCAGATCACCAGGAGGGCTATAATAACGTCTACCAGGAGACAACTTTTTTTGAATGTCCACTTCACCGGCATGTACCTATTTCAATTTTGTTTTTTTTTTTTGCTTTTTGAATACATTTTGTGCTTTTCAGATGTTAATGAAAAACTTATATAAAAAATTATTCTTATATGCTTAGTGGTTTTTTTTTATTCTTCCGTAAAATCACTTCAAAATCGAGCCTCTAAACCCGAATACCCTTTAAGAATGAGTTATTGAACGATGTAAAGAGAATTTATTCGTCAACTGGATAAAGAAAGATATCGTACTACAAATTGCATGATTTTTAACAATCTATTTTGTTGGTCTCTTGTTCGCCTTAAGGCAATGTAAGATTAATTAAATATAAGTGCAAAGTATTTGCTGCTGTGATGCAACAACGCATGACGCCAGTAGTTTTTCAAAAAATTCAATGAATAAAGCATATTTTCGGAATGGTTGTTGAAAATATATCAAAGGCAGCAAAAGAAACGGTCAGCGTTTTCCGAACTCCAATGAAAACTCATGTCGAAAACGTAGGAATATGCTCCTCTAACGCGATTAACTCCTACGGTGTTCTATGGGTGGTAGGGGAGGTAGGGGAGGGATGGGCACTTTTTCACTATTTATTGCAAAAAAAATCAGATTTTATAGATAATCAACTTTTATTGCCAATTCTTATTGCACCACACATTTGGCTAGATATAATTAAAGAGCTTTCTTAAAAATTACAATCAGTTTCAACATTACGAGATATTTTATAAACTAAGTCAAAAGTGCCCAATGCTCCCTATGGTAGGGAGGCTTGGACATACCCTGTGGGAGGCTTGGGCACGGCCTATAAATTACTTTATATCCATAATAGAATTCAATAATTAGTTAACAAATATACTATTATTAAACTATATCAATAATAGAAACCAGATATAAAAGTTAACAAATAAAAAACATCTTAAACAGTATCTTAACTTATCTGAGATTGGGTATAACCCATAAAGGACTATCGAATGTGTACTTAGAGCTACCACGTTTGGTTTTATTGCATGTCTTTGGTACTGGCAATTTAGTTTTGATGTCGTCTAAAAGGACACTAGCTATGTCATCTACTTCAGGAAAAAAAAGGTGCTTTTTATCTTACTCAGCCTCATAAATTTTATAGTAGCCATGGTAGGACTAATGTCTTCGATTTGACCGACATAGTGCACAACAGTCTTTTTTGTATTAAATTTAACAAGAACGAAATCATTTATTTTAAATTTTCTGTCAACGATTATCACATCATCTTCATCAAACTCTTCTTCTGCCGTTTCATTAATAAAAGATTCTCCGGAACTTTCATCGAGTACAACATTTTCTACATCACTATCACTGCTGCTCATTTGCTTTTTCTTTGCTCTATTCGATGTTAGTTCTGGTGGAAGTTTAGGAATCTGTTTCTTCTCTGTATTTTTAAGAACCTTTTTTTCCTGTCTCTCTCTTTTAGCTCTGTTCTTGGTTTGTCTTTCTTGTTCTGCTAATTCTATGAGTCTCTTTTCAGGTGTGTCAGTCAATATCCTTGTCTTTCCTTTCTTCCTTACATTTCTAATCAGTTTTCTAGGACTAGCCTTTGGATATGGTCTCACTATTTCAGGGGTTTTATTTTTCTTGGTTTGTCTTTCTTGTTCTGCTAATTCTATGAGTCTCTTTTCAGGTGTGTCAGTCAATATCCTTGTCTTTCCTTTCTTCCTTACATTTCTAATCAGTTTTCTAGGACTAGCCTTTGGATATGGTCTCACTATTTCAGGGGTTACAACTTCAGCGACTTGAATTGTAATTTGATCTATAGCAAATGACGTGGAAGCATCAGCAACATCAATGTTTTTGTCAACTGGATCTACTTCAATTTGATTTTCTCTTTCAGACTGTTCTAGAAGGACTTGAGTTGAAGTTGGCTGGATTATTGGATCATTTCTGGACGGTAACGCTTCATCAGTTACAGGTGCATCGCGATCAGTGACAGCAGCGCAAAGAAAATCTTCATCTGTGAATATATTTGAATTAAAAGGCCATATCCCAGGTTTTTCAAATCCTTTTTGTATGTTTTGTGGTTTGAACGCTAGAGGTATAGCAATGGCTGCTAGTTTGGGGATATCGTAGATTGTTACGGTTTTTCCTGGATTGCTGACCATCCAGTCTGTTAAAGCTTTATTGTAGTAATTTTTTAGTGGTCCATACACTGTTAAGTCAAGTGGCTGTAGCTTGTGGCTACAGTGTGGTGGAAAGGTCAGCAAAACAATGCCAACTTCTTTACAAAAGTCTAAGACGTCCACAGCAATATGGCTCTCATGATTATCAAGGAGCAACAACACTGGATTTTCAGGCGTCGGTTTGGCATGTTTCGCAAAATGATGCATATATTTAACAAAATTTGAAGATGTCATCCATCCAGATGGATGTGCTGAGCCATCTGACCCAACGGGGGCATCATGAAGCATGTAGGGTTTGAAATTTACTCTCGGGAATATAAAGTATGGAGGTATTGAATTTCCAATACCATTGATTCCACAGCATATTGTGACAAGTGAGCCTCTCTCTGCAGATGTTGCTTGTCCAACTTGTTTCGAGCCTTTTGAAGCAATCACTCTTTTTGTACGCTGAACAGTCGTCAACCCTGTTTCATCTATATTATATATAGCTTCGGGGCCAAAATGATGTCGCTCAAAGACGGCTTTTACATTTTCGAAAAAATTATCCACATTTGTTCTGTTAAAACTTGTTGCACGTGACAACGATGTAGCTCCTGGTGTCCGTATTGATAAGTGAGATTGCCTGTTTAGAAATCCCCTTATCCAGTCCTTAGATGCGATTGTTTTCTTGGTCCAATTATCGGGTATATTAGTTATCTTTCTGGCTACAGCATAGTCATAGGCCAATTTACGTGCCTGTATCTTTGTCAACCCATAATTATGTTTAGAACAAACTATCATGTAATTTGACAATTTTTGTTCTTCTTCGTCAGTGAAGATTTGTGAGGTTATAAATCTGTGCGAAGAATCCTTTATAGAATCTTGTTTTAGGTACCGTTGCAAACTTGATCTAGGGATTTCATATTTATCAGCTGTCGTTTTTATTTTTGATCCTTTTGATACCTCTTCTATGGCTCGTAATATTAAATCTTTAGGAATTTCCCGTCGCAAACCTTTCTTTTTGAATTTAAACGGCATCTTTCTGTAATTAACAATAAACCAATAGTTAAAATCCTCCTATACTGAACATAATAGGAGGGAGCGTTGGGCATGCCCAAACCACCCGCACGTCAAGATGCCCATTACTCCCTCTGTATACATTTTCGACATAGGTTACCCGTATTTTTTTGAATCTACGTATTTAGGCTTGGATTTCAGTTTAATTTATAGATTAGTGAATGTACAATAGATTAATAATAGAAAATACACATACCTTTCATTAGTTTTCTCTTTATAACGATCCGAAACCGCAACAAAATATTAACTTTTACGAGCGCATAACCTTCAAACGTGTTTGTGTTTGACAACTTACAGAAATGACAGATAGTCTATGGATGAACAGTGTTGCCAGTCGGTAAAGTAAACTACCAAACCAAAAAAAAAAAAAAAAACTATGATCAAATCAGAATAAAAGGGGGGTGCCCATGTCTCCCAACTGCCCATCCCTCCCCTACCTCCCCTACACTATATGGAGTTCAAATTTTGTAAAACCAAGCTTAGGCCAATGACAGACAGTTCGGTTTCACCGAAGCGTTTAACGCTTCGGTTTGGCGCGTCGGCTGCCACACACAGCAGTTTTCATAAGCGTTTATCGAGTCGGTTCAGTTACAAATTACGTCGAAGTATCAGATTTTCCTTCCCCTATCCCATGCATTCATCAATGCATCCAGAAAATTTCAGCTCGATCGGACTACGCAGCAATGAACTCATCGAAAAACGCTCGAAAACCGAGTCGGTGGGTCATTTCTCTCATCAACCGACGCGATTCAGAAACCGAGAGGCGGTTCGCACCGCGGTGTGTGTCATCACAATGCTAAAGTAATGTACGACTATACCGACTCGGTTTTCCTCTCGGGAAACGCCTCGCAAAAACCGCTCTGTGTGTCATTGGCCTTAGGCGTACTGGGTTGTATGCGTTGCATTGAAGCCAAGTCAAGCGAAACTCCGCATTAAGTAAATACTTGTAATTAAGTTAATTTGTTCCCCGTTCTGATATAAAGCGCACCCTCAGAACAGGAAGCTATGACCCATACAGCTATAAAATTGAGGTTTACTTTGAATATGCGACCTGTTTTTTCATGAGCCGGTGTGATATAAAAGTACAAATCAGCGTATACTGAAGGATGTATGTACGCATATGTAATATGGGCCAAAATTGTATGTTAACTAAAGGCAAATTTACAGTATACAGCACCATCAAACCAATAATACAAATCCTTCGTCACTTAAACAAGAAGTAAGGTTTATTATTTCAGTACATACGTTTGAAATAGCATTCAATTTTAAATATTTGAAACAAACAGCATTTCTAGCATGCAATAGGGGCTAATTGTTTAATTTCCGAGCAAGCTGATAACCCAAAATTCTTTCCACATTTGAATAAGGATTCATATTGTAAATGTTTGATACTATGTCGAAAAAATAAAAATATTCACATTTGTTTTTTCACTTTATTCCAGAACTACCCGAATCAATATCAACAACCATTTTAAATTGTACAAATGAAGAGACAATAGTAGTAAACCCAGGTTGCGAGATCACAAATAACAAATGCCAATGTTGGCCTGTTATAAAAATGTGCAAAGAAAATCGACCGACAAGTGGCCGATGGCATTTTAGAACATTACAGGTAAATCAAACCATTCCCATAAAACACCTTAACTACACAAAAAAGCTAATTCCACCCACCATGCAGATCATTTGCATTTGTTGTGAAAAATTTCATTATTTACCTTAAGTTTCTTACTTCTGTCGTTTACAGGACTGTCAGCTAAATTTGAGAAATTTAATTAAAACACAAATGGAATTCGACGAAGATTTCACAGTATCACCGCGAAGTTTTACATATCGAAAGGTCCGCGGGAAACGACGTCGCATCAGAAGAAGAAGGTAGGTGGTACACTTAATTCAGAAAAAGACACGAAATGCTGAACATGTTTATTTTCTTCTAATTTGTTGCAAGAATATTTCCGGTATGTTTCGCCTTCAGGGAATGAGTGGCATTTATTCCAAGAATAGGCCAAAGACGTGCATGTTTTCTTTTCGGTTAGAAAAGACATGGACAAAAAAAAATATGGAAATATTTCGTTTAAATTATGTTTTGGTGCTGTGAAATAAAGCATAATGAGCTTCATGAAAACTCTCGTGTAGCGCCCGAAAAGACTGTGTTGAGTAATTTCTTAAAGACCTGAGTATATATTCGCATAGCGCAGCTAGACAATAAATTGTTTTAATGTCTCCGTTAATATATTTTATATTTATTTTTTTGCAGTTTACTAGATGTGAGAGAAATTCCTTTTCGTTATCACTATGAATAATTTGCATTTTACAGCTATTCGACCCTTAAGACTTTTTTCCGTTTGTCAAATACAATGTCCACCAATCTGGGCTCTAGTTCATAGACAATAAAAGTGAAAGTATGCAATAATGCAAAAAGACACTTTCGTACCCTTCCCCACATTACCTTGATGTTTCGAAATTGCCTTATTCTTTTCTGTCATCTTCGCTAAATGCCCGGCGGTGCTTAAACCACAGGGCCAAAATGTCATTTATCTTTTGTTATCACGTTTCCAGTATACATACCCTCGTACAATGAATGGCAAAAGACCAGCTACAACACGAACAGGATAATAGTCTCGACGTCATGATCTAAAGTGACTTCGACGTTACTACATCTTGTTTCCATCTCCGGGTTGTAGAATGTGATGTTGTTGTTGTAAGTCCTATCCTGCCCTACTAAGCATAAACGTTCTATCTACATTTTAGTACTTTCGAGATATTCAATGATTTGTGTTTTGATTTGTACTGGAAACATATGGAGAGTGCATTTTTCAACATTGATTATAACATACTTTCATAAAAGATAGATTTTTAAAATTTTACAGAATGATGTAAAAGAGTATGTAATTTTTGAATCCGGTATTAACTCAAAAATGAGAAAAATACAAATATAACGTTTATGCTCAGTAGGGCAGTACTGGTGTTTCGTTCATTTCGTTTCGGATCGTGTCAGTTGCCGTTCGCCTTATCAAAACTTTGCCCCTGGACAATCTTATCATCTCATTTTCATTCGAATTATTCGTTTTAATATCGCAGAAAAATGGCACGGGAACCAAGGCGTGTTCCCTGTGATCTCTGAAGGATTTGCTCATCTTATGCTGTTTGTTAGTATCTGGTCCTACGATGATGGCGTTAGGTCTTATTCAGTCAAAGGAAAGTATCCAAATGCTTCGGGGTGAACAAGCTCTCTACCATTTGCACATTTACCAGAATTAAGATACTGGGTATTATTTGCACAACGCAACGGACACGAAGAGAAAGTTTCTGAGTTTTACTCGGGTACGAGAGGCAAAAGAATCCTTCACAATATTATTACGTATTTCGTATCTTCAGGGATTACTGTGCAAAGAGACAGTGTTTTTACGTCGTTCCATGTGCTAGGGGTGATATTTTTGGGAGCAGGAATTAGGTTTCACGCGTACAAATCACATTTATCAGATTGATATGATCGGATTAGGCTAGATACCTGCTTGGGCGCTAGGAATAGAAAACAGGAAGCTGTAGGAAAAGATTAAAAATGTTGGTCCAGAATGAAGAAAAATTACGAAGTCCGATTTTCGTAAAGCTAAATTATGATTATCAATACTGCCGTGCTTAGCACAAACCTTCTATCTGACACTTTTTTCATTTTTGAGCTAACACCGGATCCAAAAACTACCATACAATCATTCTAAAAAACCTTTCTTTTGTGCAAGTAGGCTGTAATCAATAATGAAAAATCCCCCATCTATCTACAAAAAAACGTAGCATTTGTATCCATATTTGAACTTTCATCCCATTTTAAGATGTGTGTAGCATTTAGAAAAACACAAATCATTAAATATCTCAGAAGTTACTATAATGTAGACAGAGCGTTTATGCTAAGCACGGCTGAATGTTTATAATGAAATCGTTGTCAATATACAGGGTCTCTGGTACTCAGATGACATTTTCGTAAGGAGGTACTCCTTGATATATTTTGAGCAAAAAATCGCTGTACAGGGTGGTCCAGTTTTCAAAATCTGCGGAGTTACAGGGTAGTCAAGAAAATTGTTTCGGATGTAAAAGAGTATGTAATTTTTGAATCCGACTCTGAGCCACTCAAACCGTTATATCTTGAAACTAATAATTGCAACGGAAAGTTTTATTGCTTGTTTTTTATGGAATCAAATTACCTTTAATTTGTAAACTTTGTAAACTCTAGCTGTACCTGGTTTTGAGGTATTTACTTCAAAACACAAAATGTTGGCACATCTACCTCAAAAATTATGTGTTCCATGTTGTTTTTTCTCTGAAAACCTCCAAAAATATGCCATTTATTTTTTTATAGGCCACATTATTAGCTAAAAAAGTTGCATATATATTTATGACCTAGATTTTACCATTTCGCAAGTAGTAAGCGGTAATACATATCACTTAAAAACTTAATATGTCATAAAGTGGCCACCATTGTCGATCTTCACTCTTTGCTTGAACTGAAAGAATTTAATAATGGTTTTTAGGCTTTGTTTCAAAATTTTTGAGCTACAGTAAATGTTCCAAATAGCCACCTTCATTCTGAATACACACTAAATCTCGTTTCGCAAGCGTTTTGTTCGTATTTACACTTGTCAGCTGCTGCCTTACTTATGCTGCAGCCGCATCGATCCTGGTATTTACATCTTCCGATGTTGATACTGTCGTTGTTTATACAACGTCCTTCATCCGTCCTCATACAAAAAATCCATAACTGTTAGATCAGGAGGTCTCGTAGGCCAGTGTATTGGTCCATTTCTACCGATCCAGCGATTGGTATAATTGGAATTCAACCAATCTCTGACTGGTCGGCCATAGCGAGCTGGAGCACCATTGTGTTGGTAAAACATGGAAGCCAATCGTTGCAGGGGAATATCCTCCATTAAGTCCTGCAGCCTAATTGGTCCAATGAAATTGTTACCAATCACTCCTGCCCATAAATTTACGCTGAATCTATGCTGAAATGATGAAGCTATTTTCGTGTGTGGATTGTTCTCAGCACACGTCTTTAAATGGTGAAAGTTAGTGATACCATCCCTGGTAAATAAGGACTCACCATGAGCGTGTCCAGCCTCGATTTTAGGTAAAATAACGGCGAAAAAAAGAGGAAAAACGAGGATTTTTTGTTTCATTCGTATTTTTGTCAAGTACAAATGTATTCGTTTAACCACTACTACATTTTTTTAATCAAGCCAACAGTTATTTACGTGGATTTTTGGCAAACGTTTTCAGTACGCTTTCTTGAAATTCCGCTTTGTTTTTGTTCACCATCGTGCAATGGACACTTAGCATGAACAATCCTGCAATTGTTTAAATTGAAATGAAATTTGAAATAATGCAAAAATTGATGAAGTTGAAATAGATTTGAAATTCTTTTTATACCTACCGTTGAGCCGGTTTTTGCTCACTGTTGACCTGAGCCAAGTTTTGACTCTTTTCAATGTACTGAAAGATCGTTCGATCGTGCATGTTTTGCAAGGCGATGCCAACGAAATTTCCAATGCTTTGATGATAGACGGGAAGAAATTTTCAGCTTCGTTCATTATTTCCGCTGATTCCAATTTCTTCAGCTGCTCTCTACCCATATCTTTTTCATTGCACGTGTCATATCATAATTCAATTTTCCCAGACAAATCCAAACTGTAGATATCAGAAAATTCACGAATATCTTCTTTCAACTCTTGTTTATGGGTGAAGCATGAGCAGTAAGAACGCTGGTGAATTGTTCTTTGGAAATTTATTTGTCAGTGAGGTTCCAGGTGAGGAATCCAATATGGGATTAGCAGTGATGTCTTCCAATAGTCATTGAAATCGGCTATCGAATGATTGGCTTGATGTTGTTGTCGTTGAGTTAGTCTCGGTAACGTGAGTTTGACATCGATTTCTTCGGCTTTTTCTTTCAAAATATCTTCAATTACCCTATCTACTGTTTCGTCGCGATGACAGGAAATGACAGACAATCGATTGGACATTCGAAAATAAAATCGTTTTCTCAAGGAAATTTTTCGCTCGTTTTTTTTCACTCGTTTTTCGAGGATTTTTCGAGGAATTTTTTCTTAGCTAATTTTAATTTAGTTTATTTTTTGATAGTTTAAATAGTAATTAATGGGTAGCAAAATTACTCAAGTACAAATAACAATTTAAAATTTTCTTCTCAACGATGGCCACTTTATGACATATTTACTTTTTAAGCGATATGTATTTTCTCTTACCACTTGCGAAAAGGTAAAACCTATGTCATAAATATGTATGCAACTTTCGTAGCCAATAATATGTCCTATAAAAAAATAAAATTAAAACGGTATATTTTCATGAGATTTTCTGGGAAAAACGACATAGAACCCAGAATTTTCGGGGTCGAAGTGCCAAAATTTTGTGAAGCAAATACCTCACAACCGGGTAAAGTTACAACTTACAATGTTACATCAAATTAAATTTGATTTGATTACATGAAAAACAAGGAACAACACTTTGCGTTATGTTTATTAGTTAGTATTCAAGACATAACAATTTAAGTAAGTCAGGGTATACGTCCGAAACACTTTTCTGGACCACCCTGTAACTATACAGATTTTGAAAACCGGACCACCCAGTAGAATGATTTTTTGGTCAAAATATATCAAGGAATACCTCCTTATAAAAATGTCCTCTGAGTACCAAACACCCTATATATATATACTTGTCAAATACCACCCAGATTGTACATTATCTGGCGTTTGACATAGCTATCTAGTATTTAAAAGCTAACTGAATTCACTAAACCAAATCTAGCTTAACTAGATGTAGGTCTTTTCATTCTCTTCGATTCGTCGGGAGGCCAATTTTATTAAACAGCATGTTCATGAGCCGCCTTTGTCCTGCTATCTCCGCCGTACGCATATATGGCTCATTAAAGCTACTCATGTGTCCGATACTTTTTGCTTTCGCACACATTAGCTATCCTTATCAAGGTCCCGGTACCACGCCCCATGTGACCTATATGTATTGAAATTCACCTACCTTCTAAACCACTGGCCATCCCATTCTAAAACTACTATGATAAAATAAATATACTTTAAGTTTTGTTTTGTTATAAAAATAATCAAAATTAACCTGGTCCGAATTACTCAAATAACGATTTGAAATGTTTACGTTGGGCTCTACACTAGCAAAAAAAATGTATTTTTCTAATCTAATTTCAAAATTAACAAGGACAGTTAATGTTCTGTGCCCATCATTATGTTTAATGTTATTAAAAAATTTTTGAATCTCAGAATCCGCTTCCAAAAACACATTTCATCAATTTCGTCAATTATTCAGAAGCCCAAATCTCGGCAACTAAACCCCATAGAAACAAACACTTGTGTGTACACGTTCATATCCTCTAAAAGTACCATTATGCATAATTTGAACGAAACCCAGAACCTCGACTTTTTTCATTGTCCGCTTCACGTGAAATGCCCCATTTATCAAAACGAAATCTATGGTTGACTAAGTAAATTTCAAGGTTTTCCGCATCTTTGAGTGGGTCTTGGCTTAGAACGAATAAGAGCGTGTCATATGCATGTTGTAGGACTTTAACTTGAAGATTGTGGAAAATTGTGTAAACCGGTTCAGTGACATTGAATAGGTTGAAAGGTCGGCAACTCTGCTCGATAAGGCGCCGTTCCGAAGTAGCGTGTACTGCTTGCGGAGCCAAGTCTCGTCCAATGCGTATGAATACATTTGTTTGTCTTCTGTTGTTCTAATACCAGCACTCCACTCATTGAGTGCCACATAATAGTTTTAGCGGTGACTGTGCATAGCCCCATCACTTCAGAAGATAAGAAAAAAAGCCTGGCACTTAAAGAATAATGGAGTTATTGAAATCGGGTTCTCCCATATATTTTTCTCTACAGCCATAGCTTAGCATTTACTCCTAGGAGTAGTCCTCTGAGGTTTGTAATTATCATAGAAAGAAAACTTTCTGACACGCCTCATGTCATAGGTCCCCGAAGTGAATTTATTTCATTGACCCTTACTGTTGCCAATGAAGCTTGCGGTGAATCGAGTTACTACTTCCAGAAATACCAGCTTTATTTACTTGCATAGATGACTTTGGTGCCATAATGTTTCGATATCAAAGACACAAACAACCGTTGCAATGTTTTGTTCATTCAATTATGACCCAACCTGACCGTACAGGTACAAGATAGCCTGCTAGGTTTTCTGCTTGCGGTTTAAACTTAACTGGTCAGTGGCTTTTTGAATGAAAGATTTTTTTCAGCAAAAAAACATTTGATTCTTAACATAGTCTCCTTTTAGCTAGATACATTAAGTCCAGCGTTTTTCTAATTTTGTTGTCCCTTCCGAATACTTTGTTTCCTCAAAGCCTTCAAAATAATTTTTCGTTTTTCCGATGACCTCTTCGCTCAACCCAAATCTGTTGCCGCCCACCCATTTATTCAGGTTTGGAAACAGGAAATAGTCGCAGGGGACTAAATCTAGAGAATATGCTGAATGGGGTAACAGTTCGTAGCCCAATTTATCGATTTTTTTCATGATAAATACAAACTTGTGTAGATACATTGCCTTGATGAAACATTTATGCTTCAAATCAATATCGAATTTGTCCAAAAGGTCTGAATAGTATTCTCTAAATAATATTTCAACGACCTGGTTTAGGTGACCTGAACATTCGGCGTCACTTAGGCTGTTGCGACTACAATGGAACTCAGTAAATTACTTTTTTACAATTAAAATTGATGGCCCAGAGTCTCTAGCATTTATCAAGCCTTACTTTGGCTTCGGAAACGGTTTTATTTTGCAAAAACTAATGCTTCAATAAAACACGAAATTTACTTTTTTCTATTTATATTAAGATACACAAGGCTGTCTGCTTTCAATGACTGTCAAACTCAAAGAAAATGGCTTAGCTTGCTCAAAATTTGACAATACTCTAGTAATAGATGGCAGTTGGAGGAAGCAGTGTTTTATTCAAAGTTGCTGCGCGGGCAGTTAAAAAAATCAGGGACTTATCAAAAATGCCTTTGTATAAGCGAGTTAAATTAGGCAGCAGAAATTTTAGGGTGGAAATTGCAGGGCTCGTTGCTTTTGCCCTTTTTTTTATGAATAAAAACAATCTTTTCAGCCTGCTTTTTGTGAGGAAAGTAACCGTTGTTGAGGGGTTTGTCGAAAATAAAGGCAATTATTCGGAGCGTATAGATTCGAAGACGTTTAGCAATACGAAATACATCCAATAATTGACAGATGACCTTTTACCTCGCAGCAAGTGCACAAAGAATTCACTATTGACAAATTTAATTTGATCGGTTTTGAGCTACGGACCGTTTGATAGATTTTCGAATGAAAATGCGACCAGTGCCATGCTGTGAAAACGTGAAATATTTGGTAGTGATTAAGTGAAAGTATTCACAAATTATAGGAGTTATGAGTATGTTGTCACTTTAACAGTTTGCATATTTATATCAGGATTGCTACAAAATTAACTGCGTTAACAGTTAACGGCTAGAAAGTCAAACAGTTCAAATTAATTAAATCACAGCATGTTAATCATGGTATGTGAGAAATCGAATAATCTTTCAAGCTGGCAAATTTTTTTGATTCCATTTTTGTCTGCGAGAAAAAGGGATAAATTGGGGGTCGTAGTGGAGTCCAAATTTATGTTTTTTTGTTTATAGAAGCTGTCGGAATTCTTGGATAGCCGCGCCATTTGTCAAGGTTTAATTTCCGAGGATCATCAAGCAGACCGGTGTTACTGTAATTTTGATCCAAGGCAGTTGAACACAATACTAAGATATATTATCCTAAATACACTAGACACTTTTAAGTAGAACAGAATATACCGATCGACGAACCAGCTAGGATATATTCTTATGAATATACCCTAACTGGTTCGAGTTAAATGCTCTGAAGTCCGGAGCACGAATAATATTTATTAACTGAAAACTTGTTAAGCACAATGATAATACAATATACATGTGTTTGTTGAAGCTTTTACTAAGCCGAGAAAAAGTGTTAATGATAAACTCATATACACACATAATATAATTTAATGTAAAAATAAATCCGCTGCTTTTAAATTTTATGGTCACAACAATTCCACTTCAAAAACAGACCAACAAAACAACGATTATCGGACACATCTATGTACTATTATGGAAAATCAGGTTAGAATTATTTATCGTAAAACCGCACGTCGGATTTTCTCTGCTTGATGACAAAAGAATGTAATTCATCAAATTACGACACTACAACCACACCAGCTTTCTTCAATTTGTCACAGTCAATCCACTCAATAACCGGATCAAGTCACAAATTACACGGCAGTGAAGCAGTAAATACTGGAAGAAGATAAAGTTAATAAGTAAATTTACATGATGGTTATATTTAAGGCTTCCAGCTATTTCCTGCTAGACGAAGTGGAGAAAGCCAAGACATTGTCTGACTACGAAGTCGAAACATAGATAAGCCCTATAGATATATTAAAAACAGTATGCCATTTCTTGTTCCGCGACTCAAGTTCCTTCTTTCCATACTCATTGTAGCCACCATTTCAGCTTTCATGTCTCACACAAATGTGTTCGCAATCACTTTTTGTCTCTTTCCTTCATAGATAATAAGCGGAAAGCTTAGTCGATTTTTCGAAATTTCCACAATACCAAACTTTGTATTATACGCACTCGTAGGTGTACTCTCTAGCGCGGAGGTTTCCTCTTACGATGTCCTGTAATTCGAGTATTAACTGATGGCATTATACAGAGTTTGGTAATAACAGCAGCCCCCGAAACAAAAGTAAACGGAACTAACAACAATCATGCCCAGCAGCTACCATTTCCTGGTCGGGCGTAATATGAATAAGACTTTCCGCCTACTATCGTTTACAGCAAACAAGAAGTTTGTCTATCCAGTTGTTAGAGGCCGATTGAAGTCTGCCAGTTGCTTTATGGAAGCCAACACGAGAAAATTTGTATATATTTTCTACACTCTCTCACTCAAACTCTATAATTTTAGTCCCTGACTTTTCCCACATTGCCACGTTCGTTTCAGTTTAGATTTGACAATTCTCACGTCGAAACACCATTTTCGTATAACGAAACGAGTCAACCGAAATGAAAATGCTATTCGAAACCGCAAAGAAACTTTACGACTCTGACGTGTTTTTAAAAGGAAAGTTGAAGCTACGGTATGTGTAGACTTTTGGTAGACATCTGGTGGCACAACACGGTTGTCAGATTGATATGAGAATTTGAATATGAGGCAGTTTGTCGTGCTCCATTACCGGTGCAGTGTAGTTGAATTTAATCATTGTATTTAAGTGCTTCTAATGTAGAGATGTCGGGTTGTCACAAATGTCGATGTAAGTGACACACAGTGGTCTATTTCGCGAAAAAGGTGAACTTTATTCAAATTATGGACTTTTAAGTATGAAGTTGAAACTTGGGGGTAATATTGTCCTATATGGCCCCCATCATTTGAGGTGGTAATTGGGTTTCATAAGTTTAAGGGTAAGAGCACAGGTGCTGAAAACAGCCAAAAATTGTATCTGTCTTTTAACCTATTTTTTAAATTAAGAATATGAAGATCAAAATACCTTTGAGTAATACAGCGTTATTAAGCTATGAAAGACATTGATGATTTAACCTCCCCCCCTTTCATCGTGTTCATACTGCAGATAGTATAGGAATTCGGTGTTTAAAACTTCTAGTCCCTTTTAAGTTTAGAGGGTCACAAAAAGTTGTTACGAAATAGGTCTAGTTGTATTCATTAAAGTCCAAAGTAACTATCCAAACTTAGTTTGCCTGCGGCTAGCTGCGGCTACGCTCGTAAACTCCTTTCAAAGTTCAGCGACCTTGCATAAAATGCAACATTTTGCGCGCTTATTGCGCCAGTCCGCGTGCTCTGCAGTATTTTCTTATCATTTGCACTAGCACATAATAGCAAGCATTTGTACCAGGTTGACGCTCGTGAGATTGAGATAAGCACAACGCTGAATTTCATAAATAAAACAATAGTTTCTAAACCATACACTTACTTGTTATATTATTGGTAAAGTTTCAATTGGCGTATGTTTATTTGGCTGTTCATACATTTATTTACTCATTCACCTGTACTTTAGTATCATCAAATTTCCCAACTTGCTTCTGAATTCAATTCAATGATATATGTTCATATGATAATTCATGTATGATCATAGAGTAATTCAGGTATGTATATGCTTAGTATCGAAATTATATGCAAAGCAACATTATCGAAAATATATTTTTACCTGTACAAAACAATTTCGTGCTAGGTATTAATTGCTCAAATTGTAAATATGCATGCATGGGTGAATGATAATATTTGTAAATTCAATGTGTTTTGCTATATGCTGTAGATAGGCCTTTTTCACTACTTCAAATATGTACATATATAGAATTCCGCATGTTATTTTTGTTTAGTTGATTCAAAATAATTACAATTGTTTCAATTAAACTTTGTGGGTAAATTAATAAAATCAAATTAATAATACTGTCCGACATCATTTGTATCAAACGAATTTGAATAATCATTTCCACAGCATTTTTGCTTGCTGTCACGAATGTGGTCCAAAATTTGGCTATCACGTCATAATATTTATAAAAATTGCGTCAGCAGGGAACAATTCTAAAAATGATATTTTCCTCAACATTGAGGCACGATAGGCGGATTTGGACAGCGGTTTCGTGTTTAGCCAGCAAAAATACTATGAAAATGATAAGTTACACGCGTTTATTAACAAGAAAAATGTTTTTCCACAAAGTTAAATTTTCCAAATTTCGACCCTTTTTGGAAACTTTTTCTTAAAAGTTGGAGCCAACACAACCCCAGAAATAGATTTCCCATGTTTGAAAACCCAAGAAACACTAAATTTCATACATCTAGTGGTTCTCATGAATAAAGTTCACCTTTTTCGCGAAATAGACCACTGTGTGACATTTCGATAGAATATTGTCAGGAAAAGAGTTGTCAAGTTTGTTTGATTTTATTTGGAAGGTTAGTGGGAGAAATTATGTTGATTTTTAAGATGCAAAATGAAAAAAAAGTGCAACGAAGCACAGGATTTGATGCAGTGATATTGAACCTTTGCACAACCAAAAACTTACGTCACTACTCTACCCGTCATATCTTTACAGCTCTGACTTTTCAATATTCCCGTCCTTTCTTCTTCTGAAAACTAATTCACAAATAATCGTGGAGCATCCTAGATTTAATTGTGCATTAAATCAATTGTTCATCAATAGATGTCAGAGTCAATGGAAATTCGCAGAAACTTCTCGTTTCTTAATTTTCAAATATCATCAAGTGAGTGATGCCAGATCATTAATATGTACTGCATGCACCAAAAGTTTACTTTTACAATTTACAATTCAAAATCACATTACCCAAAAGTTCATATATCTCTTTTCCTCTAATATATATATATATATATATATATATATATATATATATATATATATATATATATATATATATATATATATATATATATAGATATATAGATATATATATATATATATATATATATATATATATATATATATATATATATATATATATATATATATATATATATATATATATATATATATATATATATATATATATATATATATATATATATATATATATATATATATATATATATATATATATATATATATATGTTACAAAATGAGATTGTTCACAGATTTCACCAAAGTATATTTAATCCAAAACACAATTCTAAGATAAATGATATTCTACTATATTAATCCGACATTCAATTCCAGATATAATTTTACGATACAACACCATGCGATTCTATCAAACGAATGTCATTAAAAAACTTGACCAGCACCAAACTCGCGGAGCCAAGTCGCGACACATCAAGTGGCTCGATGTGCAGCGTCAGCAGAAAAATATGAAATCAGATCTTGCAAATGGTTTAGCTTACACTTGAGCGAATGTCTACAGAAATGCACATTGTGCAATTCTGTAGAATTGTAGAATTGTTGGGAATATATTCCCAACATACTGCCCCCCGAAAAGAGGCCGCAAGACTCTTTATCAAAATATTACGAAATTAGTTGATCTTGAGTTTATAAAGTATCTATCTTTACGGTTTTTTACGAGTCAAATTAATTCTGAAGCAGTTGAAATCTCATCGTCTTTTGATAATTTAACTTTAGATAATGGGTTGCTGGAATTAGTGGCCTGTTTTCGTTTGAAATATTGACAGATTAAGAATAAACATAAACTTAAGATAACAATTGAAATTACACCTAATACAATATACTGATACATATCATGCGGATATGCTTGAGTCACCAAAAACTGTTCCTTTTGTAGATTGTGGATCGAGTTGATTAAGTTGCTGAAGTTCTGCGGTGTCCACGTTGTGTTTGTCACAGGGATTTGAAGGTTCAGTCTTTCGTCCAGTAGAAGATGGTTCATGTCCCACTGGGGAACTATGAAATCCCTGCTGTGAGTTTCAGTTGAAGTCATCTGCGAGGCCGTCAATATAAAAGTTTGATGTCGTAGCACACATCCTGCCTTCAGTTGAAGCCATCCTTCACCGGATAAACTTAAATGAAAAGGTTGTATTAGTGAAGGACACTGGATTTCCAGACGATGCGCATCACCGAGGACGAAAAGCCATTTGTTAGGGCTTATGAGGTCAATCCAATTTGATCCTGAGCATGTTGTCGTCAAAGGACAGTTGCTTTTGTCCAAACTCCCTTGCAGGAACGTGTTGACTTCACATTGGTATTGATTTGAGTTAATGTTATATATTGGGCTTTTAATTGGACACAACCATTGAATATCTAGCTTCATGCACGTAGAAGAGTCTTCTATTGATAGTCCGAAAAAACGATCGCGACGGTGATTAAACGCGATGAGTTTAACAGCCGGTTGGACACAAATATAAGCATTATTAGACTTAGTAGGCAATGTTATCAGTCTATATAGATCGAATGCGTCGCTCTCGACAACGGGAAGAGTGAGTTCAAATATTATCAGGTTTCTATGCACTGCCGCGCGAAGTTTTAGGGTTTTATATAAATCCCCCCAGTTCAAATTGTTCTCGAACAAAATTTCACGACCGAATTCTAAATGATTATGAACCTCTGCCAATTGCTGCTTAAGAACGTTGATAGGAAACAACTGAGCGCTCAAGATCCCATGTTGTGCATCGATAACGTTGCTAATTAGCATATCATTTATACGATGATATTTCCACAGTTGGAAAGTAATGACCTGAATCAATCGGTGGAAATTTTCGGAGTTTTGTACCTTGTCGCCTATTTGGTTAACGACTCGACTCACGGATTCTACATTCGCCGTGATAACGGATGCGAAGTTATTGAACTTAGATTCCTGGTCCTGCAAGATTCGTGCTGTGAGGTCGATTATGGAGGTCATGTTGTTAAATAGCTTTCCCATATGATCTTGATTTTTGTGGATCTCGTGAATATCGTCGTGGTATTTTTTAGCAAAGTCGTCATCAAGCACTCCGAACAAGGCATTGGCGACAGTTCCAACTATATTGAATGCCCCTCTTCTAATTCTTCTATGCAGCAGATCATGATGATCTTCTAACATTTTTTGTTCATCCAAGATCTCCTGCAACGATTGTGTCATTTGTGAGGCCATCGATATACAGTAGTTCTCATCACTTGGTAATTTATTACACAATGGTCTAAAGCTGTGTATAGCACTCTCCAAGGTTTTTAGGGCAATGTGGTATGGGGTTAAGTTATAATAATTAACAATTTTCCATTCCCCACCGATAACTTTAACATTTGCAATGTGCTCGAACAATATCCCCGTGTTTTTATTAAACTTCGTGACGTTATAAGGTAGCTCTTGGGCAACTGAGCTAGCAAGCATGCCACATAGGCTTACGATGATCAACCACCACCAAGTAAAAGGTTTGTTGGCTGTGATGGCCATTGCCGGGCTACTTAATTTGGTTTCTGGCTCCACTTTCCGGGACACATTACTGGTTGTTTTTTTACTCTCCTGTTGAAGCGGTAGCAAGCAAAGTTTAGTAGTTGGTCTTCTGACGACACCGTCCTGAGTTTTTACATCTGCTACTCTAACAAAACCATCGTCGCCGGGAAAAGTGTTGATAATGATGCCCTTGCTCCACTTAGCAGGTGGAGCACATGCATCCTTTATTATGACCAGTTGACCGATTTCAGCGTTAGGTTGAGTCTGTTTCCATTTATTACGAGAGTGCAGTGTTGATAGGTATTCACTTGACCAAACCTTCCAAAACTGATGAACTTTCTCCTGAACTAGATTCCATCTTCGAGTTAATTCGGATTTTGTAAACGGACTATTATCGGGAACCATAACTGAGGTATGCCCTAGCAAGAAATGATTGGGGGTTAAGATTTCTTCATCTTCTGGATCATCTGATATTCCACACAGCGGGCGAGAGTTTAAACACCCTTCGATTTGACATAGAGCTGTATGCATTTCTTCAATCGTGAATGTAGTGTTGCCCATTATTCGTTTAAGATGGTATTTGGTGGACTTCACTGCACTCTCCCACAGCCCACCAAAGTGTGGAGCCCTGGGTGGAATAAAGTGCCACGCAATATCTTCCCGTGCAAGCTTGCTCTCGACGTCTTTATGGGATTGCTTAATTGTTTCATTAAACCTTTCAAGTTGTCTGGAAGCTCCAATCATGTTTCGACCATTGTCACTGTATATGTCCGTGCAAACACCTCTACGAGCTGTAAATCGCCGAATTGCTGCAATCAGTCCTTCCCCCGTGATGTCACTTACTAGTTCTAGGTGTATTGCTTTTGTGGTGAAACAAACAAAGACAGCTATGTACATCTTTTCTGACTTAGCTCCTCTCCCTTTGTGTCGTCTAATATCCAAAGGTCCAGCATAGTCGATCCCAACACACTGAAATGGTTTCGATGGATTGACTCTGTTTTTGGGAAGATTTCCCATCAGTTGAATGTGCCCTTCCTGCCTGTGGCGTAAGCAAGTAATGCACCTGTGCAAACGATACTTGACCGCTTGTCGTCCCTTTACGATCCAGTATTTTCTTCTGAGGCAGGAGAGAGTAAGTTGTGTTCCGCCGTGCAAAGTTTCAAGATGTACTTTGTCTATGAGTAAGTTGGTGAAATGATGATTTGAAGGAAGGATTATATTATGCCGCTGGTCATACCCCAACTTGGCATTCGCTAGCCGACCTCCAACCCGTAGTATGCCATCACTATCTAACATCGGTGATAGTTCTAATAGTTTACTAGATTTGCTGATTGGATTTCTTCTTGTCAGTGCAGTGATTTCGGTGCTATATCGTTCACGCTGTACCACTTTGATGAGAGTTTTTTCTGCATTTAGTCTTTCGGATGCTGTCACGTATGCTTCAGTATGTTTGTATTTCCAGCGTCTACACCAAGCAGCAATCGTGAGAAGTTTTCCCATGTCTGAGTATCTGGAGATCAATTCATTTCCTTCAAGATTCACCGCAAACATCGTTGCCTCCGGTCTTCTTGCTTCGAGTTGCGTGTAAGTTGTTTGCCTAGCTTTAGGCCATTCAGTAGCGGGTAATTTCAACCAACCTGGACCATGCCACCAGATTGAGTCGCCCAACAGGCAGTGAGGTTTGACTCCTCTTGTAGCTAAATCCGCAGGATTCTCCTTTGTCTTTACATGGTGCCACAATTTTATGTATGCATTTTCATGGATTTCGGATACGCGATTGGCCACATAGGTTTTCCACTTATGAGGTGGCTGCTGAATCCAATCTAGAACAATCGTGGAATCTATCCACGCGTGAACCTCTGCTGGTGGTGTTGGAAGGATAGGTACAATCTTATCAATTAGTCTGGAAAGCAAAGTTGCTCCGCACAGCTCCAATCGAGGCAGGGTGATCTTTTTAATCGGCGCCACTCTAGTTTTTGCAGTGAGCAAAGAGACATGTACTCCGAACTCATCGGTTATTCTTAGATATATGCAAACTGCATACGCCTTTTCAGATGCATCACTAAACGCGTGAATTTGCATATTAGTCATTGATTGGGACAGATTTACCCAACGGGGAACTCGAATGTTGACGCAATCTCCGAGTCCCTTCCGAAAATCTTCCCACTGCAACGCCATGTGAGGAGACACTTCATCGTCCCACCCCACTTGTTGCAGCCACAATTGTTGCAACATGATTTTCGCTGTAACTACCACGGGTGCCAGCCAACCCAATGGATCGAATACCTGTGCCGCTTCACTGGTTATTTGCCTTTTGGTAGGTACAAACTTGTTCGAACTTCCAAAACTGTAAGCCTTAAATTTGAACACATCCGATGCGGAACACCATTGGACTCCTAACGTTTTTACTTCGTTTGTTTCGGATGATAGCCACGAATGTTCGTCAATTCGTATGGACTCACTTGGCAGTCCCTGTAGCACTTCAGGGGAGCTAGCAGCCCACTGTCTGATTTCAAATCCTGCTTCTTTTAACAGTGAAATAACTTCATCTCGAGAAATTTGACATTGAGCGAGGGTATCGGCACCTCCCAGTAGATCGTCGACGTAAAAGTTTTCCATCAACACCTTACTCCCTACAGGGTACCTGTTGCTTTCATCCTCAGCTAATTGGTTGATGGTCTTTGTAGCCAAATATGGTGCTGATGCGGTCCCAAAGGTTACCGTTTTGAGCCGATATGTTTTAATGGATTCCTCGGGGCTTTCACGCCATAGGATCCGTTGGAGGTCCCATTGGCTTTTCTCCAACCAAATTTGTCGATACATACACCTGATATCAGCCGTGAAGACATATTTGCAAAATCTCCACTGAATCAGCAATGTATATAAGTCCTTTTGTACCACTGGACCAACCTTAATTATGTCATTTAAAGACCACCCGGTACTCGTCTTCGCAGATGCGTCAAAGACAACTCGCACCTTTGTCGTAGAGCTCGATTCCTTGATAACGGGGTGGTGCGGTAAATAGTACGAAACGTTTTTGTTCAACTCGGACTTTGGAACTAACTCCATGTGACGTTGATCCAGATACCCTTGCATGACGTCCTTATATTCCCGATACAGGGACGCGTTTTTAGTCAGCCTTCCTTCGAGAGCAAGAAGTCGTTTTGTTGCCTGCTCATGTGAGGCACCAAGTGTTGACGGGTCGTGTTTCAGTGGCAATTGTACGATGAATTTTCCATCACTGTTTCGGCGATATGTGGCTGAATAGTGCACCTCACACTCGTGTTCTTCTTTCGCTAGTTTGGGTGCGACCGAAATTTCCTCCCACTCCCAGAAACGCTTCAAAGTATCGTTTAAATTATTCTCCGACGTGGTTTGTTCCCAACTAGTTTGTGATTGGCTAACGAGGCAAGATCTCGGATAGCCTTGGACTCCTCCTGAGAGAATCCAACCTAATGCTGTCTCTTGAGCAATTGGAGCACCTGGTGGTCCCATGACGACACCTGGCAAAATGAGTTGTGACAGCTGAGCAGCTCCCAATAAAATGTCAATTCGTGTTGGTACGTGGTAGTCTGGGTCAGCCAAGCTCAAGCCGTTGAGATGTTCCCAATTGGTTTTGACTATACGCAAAGTGGGCAAATCATCTACAATGTTGTCCATGACCAACGCGTTGACGTTCAGCATTTGACTATTTCCGTAAATTGACGAAATGTTGAAGCTCACCCGTCCATGCACCATTGCAGAGCCATTGCCGATTCCTTGAACCTGTGTGCATGTCTTTCGTTGAGTCAGGTTGAGCTGTCGCACAGCTCTTCGCGTTATGAAATTTTCTTGTGAGCCTTGGTCCAAAAGTACCCTCAGCGCAACCGTTTTTCCGTTCGACTCAACTATGACCCTAGCGGTCGGAAGCAATGTAGTGTTTACTCCTTGGATAGAATTGGACTCAGCTCTGCGTGCATTGGCAACAGTTTTTGACTCAAGTGATTCGAGAGCTGGAGCAACGGTTAATTTACCTGCATCTTGTTCTGCACGTTTAGGCTCATGCAACCATGTATGATGGGTCGCTTGACATTCTCTGCATTTCCACTTTGTTTTACAAGCGCGCATCTGATGGCCTTCCCGAAGGCACCTGAAACACAGATTGCGTTGTTTCGCAAGTTCCCGACGTTCTGGAATCGTGCTTGACTTGAATTTGGTGCATTGGAACACGAAATGGTCCAGTTTGCACACTGGACAAATATTTTGCATGGAGTCTCCTTTTCCATGCTGCTTGACGAATCTTCCGGCATTCGTCGTAGAATTAAGCGCCCTTGCCTTCACATCACTTTGTTTAACTCCTCGATGGCTTCCCGAGGATTCAAGTATTAACAATCGCTGCTTCAAAAAATTTTGCATCGATTTCATTGATGGAACTGTTGTGGTTCCTTTTAATTCAAGTTCCCACATCGTACGTGTGTCGTGGTCCATTTTTGACTCACAGATATGGACCAACACTGCACCCCACTGATCCACTGGCTGCTCGAGAGATTGCAACGTTATTATGGCTTCCTGTGTTGTGTTCAACACACGTTCAATTGATTTTGCGGAACCATCCATTGCAGGCTGGGTCAGAACCATCCTAATGTACGTGTTCACAAGCAGTCGGTTGTTATGGAAACGTTCAACAATCACTGCCCACGCAGCTTCATAATTTTCACCACCAAAATTGATATGTTTAATCAGGTTTGCTGCATTGCCGGTTACCGCCTGTTTCAGAAAGTGGAACTTCTCAGTAGTACTTATGCTTTCATTTTTGTGTACTAACGATGAGAATAAATCGTGGAATTGGGTCCAGTGTTCAAACCGTCCATCAAACTTAGGGATGTCAACACGTGGCAGTTTGATTCCCATGGATTGAGGAACTGCCGGCGGTAGCTTTGATTCCTGACCTTCTTTTGAAGCCTGATATGCCATGATTTTATCGTTAAAGATATCTCTCAGTTGGAGGAATGTTTCTTCCGTTCGTTCATATCTGGCTTGATATTCTATCAAAGCACTGCCAGTCAACTCCTTGTGGACCTTGACATGATACTTCTTCACCGTGGACCATTCCTCTGTCAAATCACTTAAACGACTGGTGAAATACGACAAGGAATGTCTGTCCTTCGAATCTTTTCGAAAATTCCTAAGCATTCGGTCAATGGCGTCCATTGCTACCTGCACCTCTGTCATTTTGTAAATGTTAGAATTCAAAAACCGAAATTCACGGAACCACGAATCTACCCAACGAAAATCACGCACACACGCACTTGAAAGTTAATTTTCTCGAATATATAATCTCTCAATGAAACTAAATGAAGCTAGATAACAAAAAATGGTGTGTACTTGCCCTTTTTTTCGATCTGCTTCCTTTCCTTAGCCGCATCCGGCTCGACGGACCATGTTACAAAATGAGATTGTTCACAGATTTCACCAAAGTATATTTAATCCAAAACACAATTCTAAGATAAATGATATTCTACTATATTAATCCGACATTCAATTCCAGATATAATTTTACGATACAACACCATGCGATTCTATCAAACGAATGTCATTAAAAAACTTGACCAGCACCAAACTCGCGGAGCCAAGTCGCGACACATCAAGTGGCTCGATGTGCAGCGTCAGCAGAAAAATATGAAATCAGATCTTGCAAATGGTTTAGCTTACACTTGAGCGAATGTCTACAGAAATGCACATTGTGCAATTCTGTAGAATTGTAGAATTGTTGGGAATATATTCCCAACATATATATATATATATTATATATATATATATATATATATATATATATTTATATATAATGATCTATATATATATATATATATATATATATATATATATACATATAAATATAAATACAAAAAGTTTTAGTTAGATTATCTTTGATTTTGATTATGGCGGCTATTTCCAAGTTAGCGCATATAGTCCAGTGAAATTCGACATTAATAAGGCGTAACTTCGGAAAAATTAGGAGAAAGCTGAATTTTGTTGTGAACCTTAAACCTCGATACAAAAGTCCCCATCGATCCGAGTGCTGCGTTACATTTTATACGGGGTCAAAGGTCACCAAAAGCGACCTTTTGCAAATATCTCAGTAACGGTAACCTTTACAGAAAAACAATGTATGACGAATATGTAGCTTAAAAAGTTTCCTACAAAAAAGATTTTATAACCTTATCTTGTAATGATATCCATTTTTGAGATATTTTGATTCATAAACTGGTAATTTTTATTTTTCTCATGAAACGTGCACTCCATTCCGCACTTTCTTTGAAGTAGAGTACATAGTGCGTTTTTTAATGTATTATCCCCAGTAGGCCTAATTCACATTTATTTTTGTTTGCAAAATGCTTATTTGTTAATAAATTATTATGAATTTATTAATTATTTTCTTTTTGGTTTATTTCAAACAGGAGTTATTAGTTTCAATAATTATTCCTCTTTGGGCTCTATTTCTTTGTTTCTGTTTTCCTCTTCATCATCTTCTCGTTCGTCTGTTGTATCCTGTATTTTCATGGATTCAGTCAGGAAACAAGGTTGATCTAAATCCTCAGTAGAGTCGTAATCATTGATGTTATTCGTCTCGGGTGATAAATTTAAGCACGCCTGACCAGGACAATTACCAAAAACTGGTGAACAATACAAACGAACTTTTTCTGCAGCCGCAGTTTAAGCTGCAGCCAATTGTATTTAGCAAAATTTCTGGAGCAGGTGGAAGCAGAGTTTGAATTAGCTCCAGATGGTATCCCTGAGCTTCCATACCCAATCTTCAGGAATGAGCTCGTTGTCTAGCCATATTTGAACTTGATAAAAGACCCGATATAAATGTTGCCAAGCAGCATTAGATGTCGGCGGAAGAATAAATAGTTGAACAGGTTTTTTGAGTTGTGTAGATGTTATAAAAGTTGAATATCCGTGAGTACCAATATATACTTCTTGTGCTAGAGCTTAGTTTATAGCCAGGAGAAAACGAATCCCATTGTTCCCAAACGAATCCCCAGGAGAATCCCAAATGAATTCCCAGGAGAAAACGAATCCCCAGAAGAAAACGAATCCCGTAGCACGATGTAACAGAATCTCTCCGTCAATAATATATATAACATTTGTTGTATCTTACTCAATATTTACCGATTCAAAGCATTACAAATAGCCGACTTCCATTCTCATCGTAGTTCATGCTCCAAAAATTCTTGGAGTTGGGTGTCATATTTTTTTGTGATACTTATGCGTTGAAATAGTAATAAAGGATCAATAAAGGATCAATTCATTGTGAATTTTCATAGAACTGGACACTGTTAAAAGAGGAAGGAACACTTTTTGCACGTTTTAGTTTAATGCTATCGAATTTTTGACCAACCATGTTTATTAATGGAGATTATCATCTCCGACGACTCCACATTTTATAAGCATTATCTTCGGCATTGCTGAAAAAGAATTATAACCTCTTTCTCCATCTATCCTGGAGTGTGGTAGACATGTTCGCTTACGTTTCTGTTTTTTTGAGCCTCTCAAACATAAAAAAAAACAAACTCACAAATATTCCAAGTCGTAATCAAAGTCGGATAATATGAAGAGAGTGCATACTGTTTGTTTTAACTGTTTAGATCCATATATTTCAAAAACAGTTATCGTTACAAGAAAAAGTTGAGATGATTTGTGTAGGAAATTTGTTAAGCTACAAATTCTTCATACAGGTACATTGTTTTTCTGTAGAGGTTACCGTTACTGAGATATTTCTGAAAGGTCACTTTTGGTAACCTTTGACCCCGTATAAAATGTAACGCAGCACTCGGATCAATGGGGACTTTAAACATTTTGTTCAACACGCCAGTACCAAGGTTCACACCAAAATCCAGCTTTGCTCTAATTTTTGCGAAGCACCATGTTAAATTTCCTTGTGCTACAAAGCAAATAGCTTATAACATAGATATGGTATGAGAAGAATGAAGCAATTTTCGACCTCTGGCATAGTTTTGTGAGCGAGAGGTTGAAATGTGTTTGTATGATGAGGGCGACGTGAAATATTGTAAAATTAGAGGGCAACTTTTTTGGTGGAAATACACAAATGTTATTATTGATATCATGTATTTCACATCCATAGTGAACTAATGAATTTCACATTGTTATTTAATGCGATCGGATGTACTTCCTGAATAGACATAAATTGCTTGTGGTATTTGTTGATATAGAGGAAAATGTTTTTTTTTCTGTAAATATTCGTTTATGAGCAGACGCAAATAATGCATGAGAAAAAGTATTTTTTCTGAATTACCCGCGTTATAGAAGGTTTTTTATTAGGACATCAAGGTGGAGTTTGCACATGCGTCCCGGCGATTAAACCTCTATTTTCAAAAGCAGCTGTTTAGCAGGCTTCTAAAAATCGGTTTAACAGCATGAACTCATGTTCAAAATCCTCTTACAAGGTACAGGAGGGTTTACACTTGATTCCATGCATCCTTGTGTCCAGATTGGTTATTTACAAGGTGGGAGTGAAGTGCAAGTAAAAATTCAAATACCCGCCTTCTTCCACCTCATTTCAACCTACTAAAAAACCGGGTTGGACATATACACTAATGTGTAAACATTCCTCAAAGTTCGCAACATTTCCATTGTATGTAAATCCGTGTTTACATGTGTCGACAGCCAACACAAATGTAGGGCGTAAATTCAGAGAAAACCAACCGACTAAGTAAACTTTTTAGTGCCTTACGGGCTAATGAAATAGAAAAAATGCCTTTTGTTCTTGAAATGCTCTACATGGATACAACAATAACCTGATGTATAGACAGTATAAGAAATACGAAACTGAAAAAGTAAGTACCAAAATAATCATCAAATCTTAAATTCCCTTCGTATCAAAATTATGTACTCCCAAATGTCGAAGTAGCGTACAAGTATCTGAAAGCAAACTGAATATTGTTTAAAACTGCGAACTAAATTTTTGGCGACCAAAAACACTTGCTTATGTAATTTCGACCAATCAGTTTGCCTACCAACGTAACATAAAACATCTACACTTAATATATACAAACGACGCGTATAGAATTTAGCATCATAATCTACACGTTGCATTCCTAAATAGTAGGCGAAGTCAATTTCAAAGTTTGCTTGTACTAATTAAATCGTTTATTTACATCGTTTTTCATTGTTTTCAAATGATATGGTTAGCCAAACTTTATCAATCTGCACGCTATCAAGCTTTTCCCGCCTATGACCAAAAGCCATCAATTAAAATTTCAATCGGGCGGTTTGACACATGTTTTATTTTCGTATTTTAATCAATGAATAGTGTAAATGTTTAGATTGGTCATTAAACATTGCAAAAGTAAAAAGTGCTGTGCATCAATTACAAACAGGATTTTGCCCTAGAATATCTAATGTGAGTACAAATTCAATTCGAACCAATGCATTTCTTTTTACCGGATTTAGCATAGAAAGCTTTCGTCTCGTGGAACAAAATGGTTGTTAAATGTGTGCAAGCAACATTTTCGAACTCCCTTACGAAATAAAATCAAATTACATTTAAAAAATTTGATTAATTTGGATATTTGTGCCCCGTGTGATACATATTTTACTTTCCCCGCTATGACAAGTAAGGGTACGGACAAGACGGAGCGACGAGAGCGTCGAGTCGAGCATAGCGTCCAGTCAAGCATAGAACAGCGCATTGAATTGTGTTCATGTAGACGCGACGAGACGCGAAATTGTAAACGAAATTTTACAGTGGCAGTCGAAATAATGAGTTCTTCAGTGTCGAATGAAAAATTTTTGTCACCACAATACACCAAATTGAAATAAATAGACTGCTGATATACATATATCAATAGATTTTCCTAATCACTGATAGAAATCTAATTGAATGCGTGCAACGCTGCACCGTTCAATCATAAAAAAATGTACCCGAAATTTCGAATTACCCACGAAAAACACATTAACGCAATTCGCCTACTTACTGTATGCCATCGAAACACATTTTGCAACAACAACATACATTACCGCTGCGAGCAGTCGAGCAACGAAATCGGTTCGAATCGATGTCGTCGCTACCATCAAATTTTCACTCTTTGGTCGCTGCTTGGACATGGCCACTTCCATTTGAAAGCATAGGACCGATTTCGGCGCGTTGCTTGACTCGACGCTCGCGACGCTCTCGTCGCTCTGTCTTGCCCGTACCCTTAGGGTACGTATATTGTTGTTGCAAAATGTGTTTTGATGGCATACAGTAAGTAGACGAATTGCGTTAATGGGTTTTTCGTGGGTAGTTCGAAATTTCGGGTACATTTTTTTATGAATGAAAGGTGCGGAATCGCACACCGTCAATTAGATTCCTATAAGTGATTAGGAAAATCTATTATAAAAAAAAATCTATTATTATATATATATATATATATATATATATATATATATATATATCAGTAGTCTATTGATTTCACTTTGGTGTATTGTGGTGAGAAAAACTCTTCATCTGACACTGAAGAACTCATTATTTCGACTGTCACTGTAAAATTTCGTTTACAATTTTGCGTCTCGCCGCGTCTACATGAACACAATTCAATGAGCTGTTCCATGCTGGACTCGACGCTATGCTCGACTCGACGCTCTCGTCGCTCCGTCTTGTCCGTACCCTAACGCGTAAAGCAACCATGTTGAAAACAATAGAAATGTATGTTTACATTGAGAGTCTACAGCGCAGAAGGAAAGATCGTGTGGCATTGAGGAGAAAGCTTTTTTTGCAGAGAGTAAATTGCATTTGTAGTAAAATTGCTTCATTAACGTACGGGTTCATGGATTATGATTCCGTATCAGTTCTTTATATATCTTTGGCGTTAAAGAACATTCAAAAGGGAACAGACCAAGAGAGCTCACGTAGACAAAAACGCAAAAATTTTCTTCGTTCTGGTTCGATGTAGTCAATATGTACCTGCAGATAGGTTGCCCAAATCAAGTACACATATTCCAAGATTGATCCCCTTACAGCATAATATGGAGCTTTTCTTAGGGTACGGACAAGACGGAGCAACGAGAGCGTCAAGCTAAGCATAGCGTCGAGTCAAGCATGGAACAGCTCATTGAATTGCGTTCATGTAGACGCAACGAGACGCAAAATTGTAAACGAAATTTTACAGTGGCAGTCGAAATAACGAGTTCTTCAGTTTGGACGAAGAGTTTTTCTCACCAAAATACACCAAATTGAAGTCAATAGACTGCTGATAATATAAATCAATAGATTTTTTCTGATCACTGGTAAAAATCTAATTGACTATATGCAATTCTGCACCGTTCAATCATAAACCCAAATTTTCGAATTACCCAAGAAAAACCCATTAACGTAATTCGCCTACTTGCTGTATGTCATCGAAACACATTTCGCAACAACAACATACATTGCCGCTCCAAACAGTCGAGCAACGAAATCGGTTCGAATCAATGTCATCGCTACTATCAAATTTCTACTCTTTGGTCGCTGTTTTGACATGGCCACCTCCATTTGAAAGTATATTACCGATTTCGGCGCGTTTCTTGACTCGACGCTTGCGACGATCTCGTCGCTCCGTCTTGTCCGTACCCTTACATAAACATCGATCGCCTTCGTATGAAGCCCAACGCAGAATTGGCTTTTGCGACGATGGTACGAGTAATTATATGATCAGGGGCGGGTTTGGCCATTTCGCCGCCCTAGGCCTCAGAAATATTTGCCGCCCTTTTCGTGAATTATATAATATGTAACAAATCGCGATTTTTTTAGATTCCCTAGAATACTTCGCTGTTTTTCGTTGCGCCCGAGCTCACAAAAAAGGAATATCAGAGCAAAACCGGCACCGGTTCGTTCGTAAAAATTCCCTACTATTGCGCCTTTACCACACAAATAATTATTAAAATACAAACACGGTAAAGAACCTAAAAGTACCTAAAAAAAAAGAATCCAAAAATACCAATTTTTAACAGTCCAAAACCGTATACACCTTTACATCGCATATCATTTTAACGTCTTCGCTCATATTTTTATGAGTAAATTTACTATTCCGTTCAAAGTTTGCTTCCGCACTTGACTGGAGATCAACTATGAACTCGACTGCTGTAAGTTAATGTCCAATAACATAGGTTAAGGATGAAACCTTGACCTATGATGTTCTAGATTTCATTTTATAGAATTTTTTTATAGAAATTAATTTCAGTTATGAAGTACAATTTAAAAAAAAACACGTCAAAAATAAAGAAATTCGCATGTAGTTGATATACCCTGTACCATAATAAGAAAAAATAATTCTCTGAAAAATCAATGCACGCAAATATTTACCTCTGATAAGCTTTTCCTAAATTGAAGAGGTATTATTTGGGTTCTTTTTAGGCTCTTTTTAGGTATTTTCAGATACTTCCTAGGCACTTTTTAGGTATTTTTGAGTTTCTTTGGTCCTTTACCGTGATCGCATTTCGATATTTATTATAAGTCAAACTTTTTAATGTCCGAAAAAAATCATCAGAAGTGAATTTTTGCGTGCATTGATTTTTTGGAGAATTCGGTTGGCTTGAGTTGTTAGGCTCATTCACCTCAGATATATGTACATATACGACAGAAAAAAACTGCCACTCCAAAAAAAAAATCGAAAAGTGGCCGCCCCAAACAAAATCGAAAATTTGCCGCCCCCGAAATTTGCCGCTCTAGGCTCAATATATATATATATACATATATATATATATAGATATATATATATATATATATATATATATATATATATATATATATATATATATATATATATATATATATATATATATATATATATATATATATATATATATATATTTATATATTTATATATATATATTTATATATATATATATATATATATATATATATATATATATATATATATATATATACATATATATATATATATATATATATATATATATATATATATATATATATATATATATATATATATATATATTTATGTCAGCAAAATGATTAAGTGCCTCCGCACACGGGTCGACATTCAATCGACTCGACTGCGACTCGAACTCGAAGCGTCATACGCGTCACACTCGAAGTAGACAATTGCATCCGCACACGGGTCGACATGCAATCGAAACGACTGCGGCTCGAACTCGAAACGGGTCGTTTTCTACGCGAAGTTTTGACCAACAAACCATAGTATATATTATTTATTTAGATATTTATTTGACGAAACAAGGCAACATACACAACAAGAAACCATAATATAAATCTAAAATACAATTAATCATTATAAATATAAAATAAAAATTGTCCGTAAAAAATATTGCAATACATCACAAATTTTGTAGCATTTACTCTACATTATTTTAATTAAATTTAGGCTAATTACGATGGAAGTTAAGCGGGTTCGGATGTGGAATGGGCTTTGGACCAGTTATTTTTTAAGTTTGATTTGGTAATCCCCGAAGAGTAGTGGCTGCTTATAGAATTGAATATTCCACAGCACCTATTAATGGGCTCATTATATGATAAGTAGTGTGATGAATGAATTCATTGAACAGATTTGCAAATCTGGTGCGTCTTGGTCGGTTATTGAAAGTAATTTTACTAGAGAGATCTTCAGTAATATTATATACTTGTATGTTATTAGTATATGTCGCTTTCTCATGTGTAACTTATATTCACCCACTATGGATTACTACAAGAAATAATGATCCGACCTTTATTGAATCCGATATGAAGCACTTCCATTAATATTCTGACAAGAATGTCCCACGGTCCAACTAAATTCAAAGCTATACGCCTCTCTTCCACACCCTAAGGGCAAAATTCCTATCCTCGCAGATGGCACTGCTATATCATCTAAGAATGTCAATACCAATCGAATCATTAGCCATTGGCAGCAACCACATTCGTTTTTTTGCAGCCAAACGTTTTCTGCTAACTGTTTGACGTTGCTCAACATGTAATTTTCATGAAAAAACAAGACATTTGCTCATTCGAACAATGCAGCATAACACTTTTTCCTCAAAACGTTCTCGTCTCAAGTTTTCGATACGTAAAAATATTTTTCTTCTCCAAGTTTTTGCTCTGTGAGGCTGTTGACAGGATGGTAACCAATTGTTTGAGCCTAATTATGTGCAGAACTATAGTTTTCGCTAACAGCTCTTTTCCAAATGACCTACCGCTACGAGGTAGAGCCTCAGATGCGTTTATTGAAAGAGGTTTCTCCTATAGGCCTAGTTTTCGATAACCAAGCACATGCGTAAATGTAAAAACAGTATAATAAACAGAGAAAATTCTAATACTTATAAGAAAAACAAATTATTCGTGCTAAAAAAAAAGCTAAAAAGTGCTAAAAGCTAAAAATATATGCTAAAGACATAAATTATAGGTGCGTTTTTTTTGCACACCCGAGCAGATCAAATTTTCAAACTCAGACTTTTATGCGGTAATGACAAGAGTTCGCAGTACTTATCCACTCTGAGTAGCTTTAAGTAATACACAAAAATTCCACATTCTGTAGAGAGAAACTTTAGTTTTTTTAAGAAGTTTTTTTTTATCTTGTTGAAAGCACAGATTGCCAAATTTACTAATCTTTCTTACGTCATCATAGATCTGAAATAACTCTTTAAAAATTTTAATTTTGAAAAAGATCGTTCTCCCGTTGTAGCTTTAAAGAGTAAAGTCAACAGTGTTTTCAAAGATCTTCAATATTTCTACTGACAATGAATTCAAGGATATCATTGGGCAAGTCGTGTTCCTTAATGAAAGTTGTAAACATGGGCATTTCTTCATAAAATTCCCAAAGTTTAAATCTGAATATCCATTATGTGTCAATGCTTCTTCAAGCTTTGAGCAGTGCTGAAGAGTGGTTTGATTTGGGTTAATTTTAAGCTTCTCTATCTGAATATTTCAGTATAGTGTTATAGCTGTTCAAAGAGTTCGGTCAAAGAAATAATTGCTTGATCCAAAGCATTAAAGTAAAATTCAACTTTCAACCTTTGTTCAGGGTGTCGAAAAGGCGCATCTCTTGCTTCATATCTTAATTTTGTATCAAGTATTTGTTGCGGGAATCTTCACTTTGAATCTACCTCAAATGTTCTCCCAAAACTGAATTGAATCCCGCAACAGCTTCCACTAACTTGAGATAATGGCTATAATCAGGCCCATATATTGCGTCTCAGCTTCCTCTAAACGCTCAAGATTGTGAGTTTAGAAGTTGCATGAGAGTTAATAACCGTGTGGAAACGCATCATTACATATTCACAAATACACATCCACAATCTACAAACAGTTTACACTGTAACAATATTTATAAACACATTAGACTACGTAAAGTGTAATTTGAAGTTTATTGAAAATAAATTATATGTATTTGATATTTTTATTAACATATGCACATGTTTTTCTTCTTATCAAAGCTAATATATTTTTTAAGAAAATTAATTGGAAGCAAATATCACTTCCAAAAACATTTAAGAACATTTTTGCAGTGCTCAGTTTCCTTCGATATTTGATTTTGTAAAAAACAGTCTGTGGTACTTCCTGTCGTCAATTCTAGCTCAAAGTCCCTCTATCACGTAAAACTCGTCATATGAACTACACTAGTTTCATGTTCCTTTATAGTTCAACTTAAATTAACTCAGTTCCTATAACACCAACTGGAAAATGAAAGACTGCTTTTATGAATTGAAAATATAAGGGAGCAAAAATATTTGCATTAAATATAAGCCAGCCATGGCCTAGAAGCTGTGTTGCCATTATTCCAACAATCTTTGGTAGTGTTGTGGGCAGAATTTCCTATTTTCATGCTAATGGACAAGTGCATATAAAGAAAACCGAGGAAAAATCATGCTTAGGTATGTATTTTTTCACTGGCACAGAAATTATTTCCGCGCCGATATTGCCGATATCAACCTGTCTATTGCCGATATCAACCTTCTTTATCAACCTGCACACTCAGCAGCAGCTCTGTATACATCAGAATGTGAAGTCAACAGAGAATGTGGGAATACGGACTTAGGGGATAACTTGGAAATAGAATGCTTGAAAAACGTTGATACCGCTGGCGCGAGAATTCATCCCGCACCAAAATTATACAAGAAAACACATAAAGCGAGCAGTGATAAACCATACTTTCTTCATATGAAACGAAGTCGTGAATGGAGCAATATAGATTTTCGCACCAGGGCAATGCTCCTGTCACAACAGCGAACGCGTTAGTAAATTTTGCTCTTTCAAGGCAAGATAATTTTATATGCGAATAGGGCTGTTTTGAAACTTAAAAGACATGTAATGATCTATGAGAAAACAAATTTGCATTGAAGAAAAAATAAAATAAATAAGAATATAAATTGCCAATTGAATATAATGAACTTTGAATATTTGTGAACTAAAGATATTATGAACAACTAAAGATGTTATGAGTTTTTAGTTACTATGAACTTTGCGCCCCTTCTCACGTGCGCCCGGCGCGGCTGCTCCATTCGCTCCAGAGAAAGATCCGGCCCTGGCAGCAACAGCTAGTGTTCACTAAAAACTTCTCCAGTAAGTGGAAATTCATCCTGAAACATTGCAAGCTTGTTT
>OX376373.1:97700580-97742801 GCA_947369275.1 Nemotelus nigrinus | reverse complement strand
AACGTAAAACGTTTTTCTCATACAGAATGTATGAGAAACTAAAATTCTTCCAAAATTTTTTATTTTGAATTTACCGAAGTTTTAATAGTTATTCTGCTATTCGGAGCCAATCCAGCAAATCAAAGATCATTAAAAATCGGTCCAGTTGCTCTCGAGTTATAAATAGTCTAACTAACCACACTTTTTGTATATATATATATATATATATATATATATATATATATATATATATATATATATATATATATATGTATATATACATATACATATATATATATATATATATATATATATATATATATATATATATATATATATATATATATATACATATATATATATATATATATATATATATATATATATATATATATATATATATATATATATATATATATATATATATATATCTATATATATATATATATCAGCAGAAAGATTAAGAGAGATAATTTCTGGAGTGGCTGGAGTAGGTCTATGACTTGTCAAACCTAAGATATCTTTACCTTTTTAGCGGCAATGGGCATTTGGGTGAATTTGGATGTTCTCTTATATATCCACGGAAAGATTTTTTTTCGCCAATAGCAAGCTTTGGAAATGAAAACTGACTATGTTTTGTGTTTTTCATGATAATGAATTGGAAATTCTAAACTTTATGTGGGCACTAGGTGCCTTTAAGTTTTCAAAGACTTTTTTTTTAATTTTGACTAGTCATAAGTTTGTATAAAAAATGTTGGATCGTCAGGAAATTTTCGGGGCGTATTATTGCTGACTTATACTGTACATGACCAGAACTCTATGATTTTGCGAGCGATTCTGTACACAGTCACTTGAAAAAAGTATTCAAATCATCGACCCTCTTGAAAAATATACGCTTTTTGACCAAAATTGTTGATATAATTTGTTCTTTGTCCATCTTATCTTCTGTGGTAAAATTAAAATTTTTCAAATTCAGTGGAATAAAATCAGTTTTCAATTCACAGGATATATTAGTTGCTAATAGGCAGAGAGTTGATTCAAAATAATTTTGTGATCATTGTGAAAAGTCACACAGAAAAAACGCTTTTTGCCCTATACATTCTGATTCTGTCACCCGATTTCAATGAAATTTTTAGCTGGACCTTAGCCTATGCTTAGTTTCATAAAATTTTGGCTACGCCAATATTTTTTCCCCGAATCTCAAAAATTAAGGCAGCAAAATAGAGTTTTTTGCCTTATAGCTTCTGGTACAGTGATGAAATCAAATCGAAATTGATATGCATATACCATATTACAGGCCAAATATGGAAGAAATTTGGTAGAAAAATCATGATGGGGTTCCCAGCCATGGTAGTTTCTGTGACTTTTTGAAAAATCTTTACCAAGCGACTATGTCTTGAAGTTTTTAAATGATCCAAGTATCCAATATTTAAATTTTCTAAATTCTGGTAATTGTTTGTATGGCAGCCCTAAACATCTTTCTGTCCCTCTAACTTGCGGAGTTAGATGATTTTTTTTTACGGATATATTCGGTAAGCATTTCGCGTAATGCGTGGAATCATTACCGGACCATTGCATGTTGTTTTCTTTTCAACATTACATGTCCTAGACTGTGAAGCTTTATTGCTTTATGTATTAGATCTTTTTGCAAAGTACGACATCGTAGTCTCGCATTTCCGTCAAACGAATAAAATTAAATACGAATTAAATGAATACGAATAAAAGCTTTGGCCGGCGGCCGATCTTATCTCTGCATGTTAGGCTTTTGCATACTCAGTGATTGTGACCCCCGTCCCACACAAGACCAGAAATATTTCCGGAAATATTTCCAGAAACATTTCCGAAACATTTCCAGAAATATCTCCGACAATATTTCTCTCGCCGGCCTACACATGACCGGAAAGTTCATTCATGGTTTGCGTGAGCCAGAGCTCAAATCAGAGCTGCCGCTTTTGAAGCTGCATATCCCGTCAAAATTAAATAGCAGCACGGCTCAATGTGACCATCTATGCAGCTCCATTCTATTTTTGCCATATGTATCACAGCCATACCTAGCTACAATACCATTCTCGGCCCTTCAAAAGCTCCCTTTTCACCCAAATAATGCAAGCCTCATTAAACTTGCACTCACAACGGCAGCTCAGTGCCGAAATTACGTCACACCCTTGCGACTTTCCGAGACTTTCCCATCGTCGAGCGGAAAGTCGCGGAAATATTTCCGACACCTCGGGAAAGTCCACTGCGCAATAAAGCGATCAGCTGTTGAACTTTCCGACTGATCGACGGAAAGTCTCGGAAAGTCGCATGGCTGTGACGAAATTTCGGGACTGTGCTGCCGTTGTGAGTGCAAGTTTTATGATACTTGCATTATTTGGGTGAATAGGGAGCTTTTGAAGGGCCGAAAATAGAATGATAGCTAGGTATGGCTGTGATACATATGGCAAAAATAGAATGGAGCTTCATAGATGGTCACATTGAGCAGCCTTGCTCTTTAATAATGACAAGATATGCAGCTTCAAAAGCGGCAGCTCTGATTTGAGCTCTGCCTCACGCAAACCATGAATGAACTTTCCGGTCATGTGTAGGCCGGCGAGAGAAATATTGTCGGAAATATTTCTGGAAATGTTTCGGAAATGTTTCTGGAAATATTTCCGGAAATATTTCTGGTCATGTGTGGGACGGGGGTGACTTTTCGCTCGACGATGGGAAAGTCTCGGAAAGTCGCAAGGGTGTGACGTAATTTCGGCACTGAGCTGCCGTTGTGAGTGCAAGTTTAATGATACTTGCATTATTTGGGTGAATAGGGAGCTTTTGAAGGGCCGAAAATAGAATGATAGCTAGGTATGGCTGTGATACATATGGCAAAAATAGAATGGAGCTGCATTATTTGGGTGAAAAGGGAGCTTTTGAAGGGCCGAGAATGGTATTGCAGCTAGGTATGGCTGTGATACATATGGCAAAAATAGAATGGAGCTGCATAGATGGTCACATTGAGCCGTCTTGCTATTTAATTTTGACGGGATATGCAGCTTCAAAAGCGGCAGCTCTGATTTGAGCTCTGGCTCACGCAAACCATGAATGAACTTTCCGGTCATGTGTAGGCCGGCGAGAGAAATATTGTCGGAAATATTTCTGGAAATGTTTCTGGAAATATGTCCGGAAATATTTCTGGTCAAGTGTGGGAGCGGCCTGATAGTCATTAGAAATTCCAATAGCGCATGCTCTTTGCTACTAGGGGGAATTGGTACTCTTGTTTTTCATACAATTCACTTACCTGTGATGATTTGAAATGCTCCGAAATTTTCATCTTTCCGCTTTATATCGCAGACTACCCATAACCGATGTATGCTCGCAAGTTCATTTCCCCTTATTTCTGCGAGTGATGTTCATTGACCAGTCATGGACTTATAACATATGAGCTTTCTTCCTTGCAGCATTCCCCATGCTCCAAGTCATGTATACGAGTATATCGTTTAATTGCTGGAAAATAGTTTTCTATGACATTACATTTGCATTACTATAATTGTTTGATTGATGCATTCTGCCAGAATACATTACGGCGATTCCCGTTGGGACCTTATCGGGCTGGATAAATCTTTATACTAACATCGCATGTAAAAACAACTAGCATTGTGCTCATCAAAAACTTTAAATAAATCGTTCTAGTAAGTGAGTTTCCAAGCTTTTTCGCAAAAATAAGTTGAGTTTTTCGTCATTGTGCTTTGCACAATTGTCTTATCTTCGATATTTCAAGGATATTTAAAAACACATATCAACCCTTTAAACCCTATCATCAAAATGTCGATATCCCCCCCATTAGCAGCCCGAACACCCTCCTTGATGTTACCCAATATTACTTGAGCTTAAAAGCAAATCACTCGTAGTTGTCACCAGCGCAGAACGAACGAATTTTCGTACTCGGAATAAACTATCTTGTTTTCATTGTATCATGGTTTGCAAGGTCTGACAAATACAAGCCACCTGCCTTCAAAAATGTAATAATAGGCGTGTTTTTTTGCTCCTCTATCCAGCAGAGAATAGATTATACGCATTGGAAACAACAACACTCCTGCACCAGTGAATTCAGTACTACCTTCAGAAATCATTCCCTCGCTGAGCTTAAATTGAATCAAATTGCAGACATATCGATTTAATGCTTCAAAAAGTAAAATTTAAAAAAAAAACACAAAATATTCGGAACGAAATGTCATTTTTATTTAATTGTAAATACTCATCCTTGCCATTTTATGTGAAATACAATATCGTTCAAATATCCTCCATTGGATTTCTTACAGAGCTCAATTCTTTTGTGGTAAGTTTTAATGACTCTCCGGCACATTTCAGGCAATATCTTGGTCATTACTTCACGAATATTGGCTTATTTTCAGAGTTTGGAAATTGTTTGCATAAACACGCTCTTTTGCATACCTCTACCAGAATGAATCCTAGTGCGTTAAATCGCAGGATCTTGGATACCAATTCACATCAACCAATCGCGAAATTACACGTCCTGAAATTTTTCCTGCAAAAGAGCTAGATTTGCCTGTGTCACGTGACTTGTTGTCCCATCATGCTGAAATCACATATCGTCAAGATCTTAATTCTTTCCAAAAAATAATCGGTTTACATGCGGCCATAGCACTCAGAATTGCCGGTGACGGGTCATCATTGATCGTTCTAAAAAATAAACGTCCCAATCACGCCACCGGACAGTAATGCGCACCACACCGTGCCTTTTTTCAGATGTAATGGCCTATCTACGATTACTTGTGGATTTTCGGAGCCCTATCTTCTACAGTTCTGCTTATTAACGTATCCACAAACCGAGAAATGGGCCTCATCACTGAAAAAAATTACAACAGCTTAAACTCTGCGTTTATATTATAAAATGGCAAACCTTCAACTAAATAAAAGACAACGTGGTTTATGTGTATCTTAGGCAGATGCCGGCATATAGAGTTTGACGTTTTCAAGGACGAGATGGATCATTTAAAAACGGTTGAAGCCTGGAAATGATTACAAAAAAAATGATTACAAAATTAAATCTAATTACTGTAATTACAAAAAGTAATTACTTACTTAATTACTTAAGCTATGACAAAACCTGAGATTCTCATGCTACCGAAAAGAAAGATATCAGCTGTCATATCCATGACGGTTGGCTTAAAAGTAATCGAAATCAGAAAATCTGCCAAGTATCTCGGAGTGACTCTTGACTCGAAGCTGACTTACGAAGAGCACATCTGACTAGCATGCGGTAGGGCACTAAGCCGGAATCTCACATACTCGGAAAAGTTTCAGAAATATTTCCGAAACATTGACACATATTTCCGACTTATTTGCGCGCCATCTCAGTCCGTCCAAACTACATAAGTTCGGCAAGTCCAAGCATAATACTACCCAGTGAGGTAGTAGAAATGGAGTGGACATGCCCATAAGATTTACATTGAAGGCGATGGTAGTAATTTTTTGTCTGCTCATTGTCAAATCGGGTCAAATCCAAGTAGTTTTCCTCCAATTTGACAATGAGAGCGAAATGGCGTAAAGGCAGCTTTAACATGCTTTGTGCGCGAGAGGATTGAAGGGGCTAATGATGGAAAGTTATACCGTCCATGTCCAGGGGCTGCTACTACCTCACTGCATTCACGACACATCGGAAAGTCCACTGCGCATATGTCCACAGCAATGCGATCAGCTGTCGAAACTTTCCGACTGTCTCCGACACAAAAGGATGTGATATGACGGCACAGTGCTGCCGGTATGAATGTAAATTTTATAAGACACGATTTTTTCTTATATTTTTTTTTTGAATCTTCATTCAAGGTAATTTGTGTGGGACCGGGAATCGTAATTACAGCTAGATATGGCTTTAACACCTTTGTCAAAATTAGTATGCAGCTAGATAGATGGCCGCATTGACGCGTTTTGCTGATTAATGTTGAATACATATGCAGCTTCTAAAGTGACAGCTCCGATTTTGATTACGTTTTATGCTTACCATGAATGAACTTACCTCACTTTGTGTGGCAGGGATGGACTGAGACTGCGCGCGAATATGTCGGAAATACTTCAGAAATACTTTCAAAATTTTTTGGAAGTATTTCTGAAATGTTTCCGATCATGTCTGGTACCGAGGCTAGGAGCTGTGATCTCACAGAGTAGACGCACACTTCCTTTGGTGACATTATATTCAATGCTGCAATGGTAGGCTATGGCAGAGCGTATATACTATACATAACGAGGAAAGAACGTGATTTTTGATACAATTTGCGATATTTCCCCACTGATTGCGAGAAATAGATAGCAATATCAAGCAATATCCAAGTCGAAAGTTGAAAAAGGACAGAAAGTACACGACCAAGCAGCGCTATTATGATCAGATATGTTTCTCAGTCCCACTTGGCAACACACTCGTACTCTGCCAAAAAAGACTCTTTTTAACGAATGGCGATTTATGCACTATTGATTTTCTGAAAACGTATTCTGAGCATGAAAATGTCAACTGATAAGATAGTTAACGCAGAGTATTACTTTCGATACCATTTGACGAGTATAGGCTGGTACTGAGTTAAGGGGAGCTTCTCCTGTAAATGGGTTAAAAAATCGTTTTTATTTTTTCATTGTTATTCAATTATATATGCATTAAGAAATACGCATGTAAAATTTCAGGCTGGAATTCGCAAAATTGTGGAAGTTATGAGTTTTTTTGTCATGTCGTGTTCAACATACTTCTTTAGGAACTAAAAACTTTAAGCGCGTTTTTCTCGAAACCATGCTTTTCAAACTGGCGTGCAAGATAACTAAAAAACGGCTTGACCAATTTTAAAAGTTTATATATCAGATTAAAGCGTATTAAATTTTGAATGGAACATCGTCGAGAAAGTTGTATAAAAAATTTTTTTAACACACTTTTTTTAAACAAATTTGTTGAAAAAAAATGAAAATTTTGCAAATTTTGTTGTAGTTTTTGTAAAAATTTTTTTTTTTTCAAACAAAGACGTCGTTCCATAGAGGACTCAAAAACAAACAAAAAACATATGACATTGTTTGTTCCAGAATCAACTCCTGAGGCTCTACAGTGCACGCCATTTACCTCTGCGAAAATAACATGTCCCACTTTGAGCAACCATATCTCAGGAACGACTCAATATTTTTACATAAAACTAACAATGTAGCAGTCTCTAATAAAGAATAATAATTTCATAAAAAATTCAAGATTAGGCAACCCATAGTTTTTTTTAAATCCACGCTCGAAATTAAGGAGCGAAAAACCCCGTTTACAGGAGAAGCTCCCCTTAATCGTGCAGCTAAATTCTTCGAGCGAAATTTTCCTCAATTCAGAAAAGTGGATATACTGTACAGGAGAAAAAACATTCAATCCAAGCGGCCATCAAAGACCCCGGACTTTTTCGCGAACTGGAGGATGTCTTTCAGCTTTTGCATTTTACATTCACCAGTAAGTTTAATATATTTTTCTAAATATGGAAAATATTTCAAAATTTTGCCTATTTAGTTGTGAAGCAAAAGGTTTTAATTTTACTTAGAAAACATTTACTGAACTCAACAAGTCAACAATATTTTCCTTTTCTTTGTAATTGTAAATTTAGCGAGCTGTAACGGCTCATAAAATCAGTAAGAAATGCTAATTTCTTTACCCATACTGGATCTTCCAATTGTTCATGTTTTTTTCCCAATGTGTCCAAAAATGCAATAATTTTAGGCAAAAGATTTAGAAATCTTTGCAAAAAGCACTCTTCGTGAAACGAATTCAACGGTCGAATTATATACAAAAAGAGCTTTTCAATTCGTCAGTAAATCTCTTTTTGTATGGGAATTGACCGTTGAATTCGTTTCGCGAAGAGCATAGTACTAGGCATTTAGATGGCTTTGACACATGTCTCCAATCATTTCAATTTATTATGTGCAGTTCATTCTTTAGGCTAGTACTGAGTTAATCATGAAGCTAAATTTTGACATGTCTCCATTATCTGGTCATTCTTTCGAGCAAAAATTTTGAAAATGGAAAAAAGTGGAAACACGTATCATTTCTGACGGATAAAATTTCAAGAATTTCAATTTTCGATCGATTTTGTTATTGAAAAGCATTGATATAAAAGTATAGAGGATATGCGAATAGCATATACGTATACTGTCCGTGACTGTTGCCAGAAACAATTGTATTAATATGGGTGAGAATGCAGTGTTCTGACAATCTCAGGTGTTCCTGCATCGTTCCAGCAACTGGGACTGTCAATTTTCGTTTCATAAAATCGATTGTCTTCAAGCCGCGCATTTATAAAACGCTTTATAATTCGTGATCGGGAGCTGCATTCAAAAAAATATTGCATTTAGTGTCGTGCGCATATGAGTGGCAGTGTCGAGTGATTATTTCATTAAGCTAATGTGTATACAGAATTAGGTAAAGCAGGTTTTATGTTGTGCGGTTTGGTTGTGGTGAAAGAAAATAAAGTTAATGAGTGAACGGGTTAATATTTTTAAAATATAGCTTTTGTTAGAGAATGCGTGAAGTGTTTAAATTTCAAATACGCCTGTTTATTTCGTTTGCGTGAATAATAGCTTGGCAATTGTCGCGAGAACGAAAACATCACCCGGTTTGTTTACATTTTAAGCAGTGTGACATGTTAAATTTGTAAGTAGGTCAAAGCGGGTACTAAACTAAATAATGAAAGGGGGCATTTTCAGCATATGCTCAGGTACATGAAAATAGAAAATGAAATAGTAAAATGGTAGTTTCTGAAGCCAATAAATAACAGTTAATTATGTAACGAGCATTGTAAATCTGCCATAGCCGGTCCCAAGCCCGGTTGAGAAAAGAGGAGGGAGGTGCGAAGCTGTGAGAATAGCTGAGTTTTTGCACCTCTATCGCAAATATGTGCAAATATATACATAAATAAATATATATATAAACATATATATATATAATATACATATATATATATATATATATATATATATTTATATATATATATATATATATATATATATATATATATATATATATATATATATATATATATATATATATATATATATATATATATATATATATAGATATATATATATATATATATGCAAAGATCATGCACACGTAAATGTATTGTAATGTCCTTTAGTACTCTTATAAATGGTCTATATTTAAATGAATGTTTTGAAATTGTTGTTTGCAGAATATGTATTCAAAATCGTAGCCTTAACTGTCTTGGATACCGCAATTGCATCATTATAAAAAGTGCAAATTGCGTTAGTAAGTGGAAGTGATAAATGTTCTGGGGAATAAGTTACATTGTGTTTTTTTCCCAGATAATGGAAACTACGATTGAATTTTTAAAATATTTTACAATCTGCTGTGTTTGAAATTAACTAGCAAAAACTTACGCGAAAACATAAGGAAAATCATATTGAAGATTCTAATAGGTCTGTTCACGTACCTGAATCTATTATAATATAGGTGCGTTTTTTTGCACACCCGAGCAGATCAATATTTGTTAAGTGTATTGAATACAACAACAAAATTGTAATTGTATTCAATATACTTAACAAATTTGTATCTGCTCGGGTGTGCAAAAAAACGCACCTTATATTAAAATAGATTCACAGCAAGTCGTTTTAGTACTCTTGCTGCCACCCAAATTTTGCCACAGAAAGAAGCCAGCTGCAAAAATATGTTGCTGCTGCAGTACGCGAACAGATCTAATCTCTCACATATTTTCGAATGTAACTATTCTCTATGCTTCTAAATAATAACCCGGATTATATTATGAATTAAATTATCCAAGCGAAGCCGTAAAACCGCCAACGCCGGTCCCAAGCCCGGTTGCAAAAGGAGGAGGGGGGCTGGTAACTTAAGATTTGGTTCTGTGGTAAGATTCGTATTTTAAAATGCATTTTAACTATTCTGAGTTTATGGTTGGTAAATGATTTGAACAGAAGTTATTCTTATCAATAACATTGGTTTATAAATTTAATAACGCGCACTGATTTGTGTTGCATTTTCTCGGGATAAAATTCAAAAATTTATTCAAATCATCGATTCAATTTCTTTTATTTGAATTCATCACAAATGTTAATAAATAAAATTTCCACGTATTTCATCATTAACCGTTCATAGATATTGTGATTGTATTTTACTATTAAATTCTTCTAGTTAAATCGAAACACCATTTTAATATATTTAAAATATATTGGCCCCTTTAATTATACGAAATCGTATAATCACTACACCTTTGTATTTTTATGCCAGTTGCATGTATTCACTACAACTATCAAACAATCCAAAAAATGGCAACAAAAATTTCGCTATGCCCATATCCTCTATACTTTTATATCAATGTTGAAAAGACATATACACAATTTAATTTTCAAATTCAAACATCAAATGTCACCTTTTAACTCGAAAGAATGAACTGCACAAACTAAATTGGCGTGAAAAGATTTTAATTTAAAATTTTATTTTATCTAAAATTGAGATTAACCTTTGTTGCGCTGTGTGCGACAATTTACTACCTCGGTAGTAGGGAAACGAATGCAAAAGCAGGCAAGGTGTATAGCGGGAGGCAAAAATATAGAGTGTGTACTTAAGAACAGAGAGATTTAAGGAAATGAAACAACCGTATACATACGTATACGAGATTTAGTAAAGCAGTTTAACTACAATGATATAAATATATAAATTGAATAAAGCGAGAGCATAGCTATGTCGGATTTTCCCTTTGGCTTCTCCGCCATCAAGGCTCTGCGAGCTTTTGTGTGAACTGAAACTGCGTGAACTGTCCGATTCCAAAATGTACTGAATAAATCGTCTACTAAATTTTTAGTTCACATTTTAAATTAACCTAGTAAATTATTTAAAATGTCTGCGATCGACTGTCGAACTGTTTGCGATCGACCGGTCAATCGCAATCGACCGTTTGCCAACCCCTGGTATATACGATCTGGCTATGGTCCATGACTTTAAAATTTGAGAAGTATCGAGCTAGTATGGCAAGTGTTCAACGCAAAGACACAAGCAGCTACCTTACGGTGTCAAATAAGGCCGAGATGGTCAGCGCAGCATAAGTAAACTAGCGTTAGGAGACTTTCTTGAATAGCTTAGAAGTTGGAAATGAGGAAGCGATTGTCCAAGCACGAGCGCAAACTCTTAAGTCTTGGAAGGAATGCTCTGCGGCTAGGCTGAACCACGTCAAAGTTTAGTCGCGATCATGATTAAATAAATTTCTACCTGACACACATTCAATCACGAAAGGGGATAGTCAGAATGCAGTACTGCAAATACTGCACCAAAGTGTAGAGAAAGATGAGTGAGTCAACTCCTTCCATTTTCAAATCGCGCCTCCATTTACGCAATGCATTATCTGGCAAAGCAGCCTGAGAGTGTGTTGGTATTTTTTGCGAGAGTAAGCCGTATGGGAGCAACGAAAAATCTAGCCTGAGTGTGTAGTTGTCGAATCTTATCTTACATCTCTTTCTGTTCCATGCAATTTCTTCCAACTTTCCAGGCTGATCAGCAAAATAATCTCAAGCCGGTTCACTGAACTTTTGGTTCGCATACATATACAGATTTGGCACGCTGGCACAACGTAAGGGCCAAAATAGACGAGCGGAGCTATCGCCGCGTTTTTCCGCCGAGCTTTTGAAAATGTATGGATCTAAGGCTGCGGTCACGTCTCGAGCTTGTAGGAGTGTAGGCTCGTTGCGATTGTTGAAGCTAGTAAGCGTTTACGCTTTCTACCCAACGGGAAAAACAATGCTTACGGATATATTCGGTAAGCATTTCGCGTAATGCGTGTAAGCATTACCGGACCATTACGCGTTGTTTCTTTTTAACATTGCATGTCCTAGGCTGGGAAGATTTATACAAGGGGAAACTCATGCTTTTAGCTCTATAGCTTTATGTATAAGAGCTTTTTGGAAAGTACGACATCGTATTCTCGCATTTATACGCCTCAATATGAATTTAAGCTTTGGCCGGCGGCCGATCGTATCTCTGCATGTGTGGTTTTTGCATGCTGACGCTCATTGGAAATTCCAATAGCGCATGCTCTTTGCTACTTAGGGGAATTGTCTTCATACATTTTACTTACCCGTGCGTGATGATTTGAAATGCTTCGAAATTTTCATCTTTCCGCTTTATATAGCAGACTACCCATAACCGATGTATGCTCGCAAGTTATTTTCCCCTTGTTTTTGCGAGTGAATTTCATTGGCCAGTCTTGGACTTATAACATATGAGCTTTCTCCCTTGCAGCATTTTCCATGCTCCAAGTCATGTTTATGAGTATATCTTATAATTGCTGGAAAATAGCTTTGGAAATCGGAAATGTGCATTACCAGCATTGTTTGATTCATGCATTACGCCAGCATACATTACCGCGATTCCCGTTGGGTATGGTCAGATCTCACGCTTGTGAATGTGTAGCTAGTTCCATTTGTAACAGGTACTAGGCATTTACCCTTCCCCATTACGCTTCGTAATTTTTTTAAGCATTACTTTCAATTATGGCTCTTTTGAGTGGAGCAATCTTTTGTGCGGAAAGTAGTTATTTAAGAGGGAAAGTGTTTTTCAGAAAAAAGAAAAGATATTCTGTCCATCCTATTTTTCGTGATCGTTATAAGTTGGGAGTGTTTCACCAGCTATTTGAATACTTAAAGGAAGACGACGAAAAATTTTATGAATACCATATTATAGAATGACTCGTGCTACGTTTTTCTATATTTTAATTGAAATAAAGCAAATTATAGAAAAACAACAAACCAATCTTCAAAATCCAATCACAACAGCTGAAAGGTTGTTGGTCACTTTAAGGTTAGTAAAACTAAGTATGTTATAAAATAAAGGCATGTTTATTTTAAAAGTCTTCGAAAGAAACAATGTTTTGATCCAAATCACCCCAAGATGTTGAAGGAGTAGAAGTGCATGTATTTGTTCCAGGATTAGATGAAGACATTGCGGAAACTGTCTCAAACAGAAGCTGGCTTACTTTCATTCGAAAGCATAGGTTTTCTTTAACAGGCAAATTTTGCATTTGCGGCAACAAACTCATTAAAAAATTAAAACTATCATCTCTTTTTAGTGAATATTCTTCTTTCATTAATGCCAGTTTTTCCTTCTCAATTTCAAGAAACTGCAACTCGTTTAATGTGCCATTATTTTTAAAAGGCTTCTTTTTTGTGGCGGAGTTTTGCAAAGTTTCTTCACTTTTTTCAAGGTCCGCAATATCTTCATTAAGTAGAACATGCTCCTGTATCTGCATTTCCATCTGGTCTCCGTTATTATTTTCCTGGTCGAGCATCAAACTCTGTTCAAATTGATTTTCGAAATAACTATCATTTAAGTTACCACTAAGTTTAGCAGGTGTCAAGGAATCGTGGAGGAAATCCAAATCTAAAAAATGTTTCCATTTACTTTTGTAGTTTGAATTAGCTCCACTGCCTGACTTCGGTTTTTTGTTCACTTTTGCCAGTTCAGTTCTATAGTTATCCCGTAGGCTTTTCCACTTCTTCTTTTCCACTTCAAGGTTATCTGAAAATAATGAAACATAAAATTTGCAGGTATCTTGCCACAGGATCATCATATAGAAGTTTTGCCTTCAGCTACAGGATACCACATAATACAATTTCTGGTATTGTTCCAAATGTGTGCAATGCAATATGGGCTAAATTTGTACGTAAGCATTTGCCTCGTCCATGTGAATCAGACATTATCAGACATGCGGAAGAGTTTTATAAACGCTGGAGATTTCCAAATTGTGTGGGCTGCGTTGATGGAAAACATATTCGAATTAAAAGTCCACCACACTCTGGAAGCTTATATTTTAATTACATGGGATATTATTCCATTGTATTGCAGGCGGTGGCAAATGCACATTATAAGTTCATAGCAATTGAAGTTGGAGCCTATGGGAGGCAAAGCGATGGTGGTATATTTTCATCGTCTGCACTTTGTCATATGCTAGAAAATGATGAATTTGGAATTCCTGCTCCCAAACCTTTACCTGGCACAGATGTCGATGCACCTTTTGTTTTATTGGCAGATGAAGCCTATCCACTTCGAAGCTACTTGCTGCGACCTTTTGCCTATAACACCAATATCAGTGAAAGTGAAGTTGTATTCAATGAAAACCACACAAGAACCAGAAAGGTTATTGAATGTGCGTTTGGTATAACCGCTGCAAAGTGGCGCATTCTAACGAAAGAAATAGATACCAGTGTGAAAACTACGAAACTAATTGCAAAGACGGTTTGCCTGCTACATAATATAATTATAGATAAAGAAGGTGTCGATCGATCTATGTTATTGCAACAACAGCTTACAACATCTAATGTACATTCCATTGCTAAAAGGGTCTCAAACAATTCAAGTTTTTCAGCACTAAGTAACCGTAATACATTTAAAAACTATTTTCTTCTTGTAAATTGATCTTGATGTAAATTAAAAACTTCCTATTTGCAAATACAACTTACCTTCATTTTTCAATATATCCGCAATTTCTTTCCATCCTTTTTTTATTGCTAGTTGATTTTTATAGTCCTTGTGTTTAACGTCCCACAAAAATCTTCTCTTCCTCACTTCACTTATCATCATTTACAAGTCCATTGCTTGAAAAATGATGACGAAACATGAAACTTGTTCTCGCGAGTGAGCTTGTAAATCAAATAAATTTGATCTACCAGCTCACACGCTTGAACAAGCGTACACGCCTTCAAGCGTTGAACGTGACCGTTCTATTGACCTACCGTGTTTTTGATTTACAATCGTAAACGCGCGAACAAACTTTCACTCTTACAAGCGCGAGACGTGACCGCAGCCTAACACGCAGCTAAAATCGCGCTCGTATAGTTTGTTTCATACAAACTCATACAAACCATTTGCAAGCTCAAAAGCTCGGCGGAAAAACGCGGCGATTGCTCCGCTCGTCTATTTTGGCCCTAAGAAGTTAGTTCTTAACCAGCATGTCAACTCCGTATATGTATACAGACCAAAAATACAGTAATTTGGCCTGAGATTGTATTGTTGATCAGCCTGGAAAATCGGAAGAAATCGCATGGAACAGAAAGAGAAGCAAGATAAGATTCGACAACTACATACTCAGGCTAGATTTTTCGTTCAAGGTATAAAAAATTTTTTTTTTGGAAAATGGAAAAAGTTGACACGATGTTTATGAACTAACTTCTTACGCTGTGATGCTGGTTAGCAACTAACTTCTTACGCTGTGAATGCACTAAGTAAACTGCGGTATCGCGCCTTGAAACGGCCTGTGGAGGCGTTGTTGTGTTCAGACAATGCTTGGGCACGTATTTGGGTATGCATATGTATGTCGAGGACGATATTACGACTGCGTAGGGAAAAAGGATGCCTTACAGACCCCTCCTGATAAAAGTAGTCGGCGCATCTGCTAGTTGCTAGTGTCACGGCTGAGCCGAAGTAATGCTCGGCCTGAACTCTCGTTGTCAGCAATAGATTTTTTTAGTGAATAAGAATCCCACATAATTATTCATAGATCTCAAAAAAGGTTTTTCGACACTCGATCAACAAAATACAAATAAATTTGATTAGTTCCAGAATCTCAAAAACATCCGCATTTTCAAATTTATCTCTAGTAAGATATCACGAACTATTTCACATTCTGTTAATTTGGTATACCCTTTTTTGCTAGCAATCTGTGATAACACCATATTTAGATTCATCAGTTGTATTTTCTTTCATTTCAGATTGGCAAAAAACTAATACGCGGTCTGTTTTTCATTGAATATTTTGCTCTAAAAAAACACTTTCACTAAAAGCCTAATTGTAAACGCTTATTCAATATATTAAAATAACTTTTACAATAAGATGACGCAACAAGGAGTAAAAATTCGCTTTCAGATCATCAATGGAATTCACGCAACATTTTCGATTCTATCGAAATATATAGACTGTAAACGCTACATTTTAAAAACTTATTCATTAAACCATCAACAATCTCAAAATCAACCCAGCGAATTATAAGCTACTCTAAAAATTGCATTAACTCATAAATCCACTTACGAACATGTTAGAAAAAATGTATACTATGTGTATATTCCTCAACGCCATGGATACGGAAAGCCGTAAAATCAAACCGAATATCGATTATATTAAAAACCACTACTATACAGTATGTATATTTAAATAGCAATCACAAACAAATCCAACAAATTCATTAAGATAGCATTAATGTGTATATATGAATAAAAATTGCGAATCCCATTCCAACTAATTCAATTATGTATGATAAAAATTGGCTTTCATTCATTTAAATTTCATTTCGCTGAGTATACAAATGAACAATATCAATAAGCTAAACATTAAAATGTGGAAAATTGAGAACATTTAAAAAATAACTATTTCAATCTGGAATTGCCAATTGTCTCAAAAAAGCTCACGATGAAAGAAACGCGGCAGCCATTCTATAGTTCTTGTAATGTTTAGCCATATTAAGGAAATGAAAATATTGCAGAAAATAGATATCACTGACAAAACTGTGAACAGCGAATAAATGTAATATACATTTGAATAGATATATAATGTAGCTAAATTTGAATTTTATAAATGTTTTAAGTTGATTTATATAAATTGTATGAGCATGTAAGAAAAATTACAAAAAGTGTATTAACAATAAAAAGAAAACCGTCAAGGTGGCTAATAATAATAATAACTATTGCTATATTATTATATATATTGTGTTAAATCTAAAAGAAAAACAAAAATTTCAAAGATGATAAGAGAAAAAATGTAAAATAATAAAAATGTTACACAAATGGATATGTGAAAAAATAATAAAGGTATGCTCAACTGAAAAACTATAGAAAAAAATATTTTTTTGATATTTTTTTCAGGTTTTGATCGATGAGCAAATGTATTTTAACCCAGAAATCAGAGCAAAAGCTATGAATAAACTATCATTAAAAATATGTGCCAGAAGTACTTGTATTTTGTTGTTTATAAATCATTTTCAATTTGACAGAAGTTCAGAGAATCACCAAAAATGTATGGCACTACATGAAATTCTGTCAGAAAAGTAGAAAACAACTAGCGATAGACCTTCTTGCATAGAGAAAAGGTTTTTTTGGATTCAAATTAGATATGACCAGTCGAAAAATGACATTGATCGATGACTTTTATAATTGCAACATTTTAACATTTTTTAACATAATTTAGTGCTAAACAATTATTAATTCACAATTTATTCCGAAGAATTGACGTAAGTACATTTACAAAGACAATTATACTTTTTGTATAGATTATATTCTTTTGATTTAAACTGATCTGGCCAACAGTTATAAGTCCATACATCGTATTCCATACTCGTTTCATTATATTATTTTTAATTAAATTCCGCAATGTTCTATGTATACACCTCCCTACGATCCTCAGAAACTTTTATCGTTCGACGAAATATATTATCCATATATTCATCTGATACAACACCTTAAACCATTTGCTTTCATTCCATATATTTGTCTTCCAAAAATAGTCTTGATTTTAGTTATATTTTTCATTTCTGACTCATATTCCTAAGATTGACATCCTGTTGAGTTTGATTACGAGAAAATTTTAGGAGGAAAAAAAACAATAGTGACGGCAACAATAGTGACGGCACGATGGTTCTGACGGTGGATATATTGGCTGCAATGCGCGGAACGCGAGCAAGAATTTAAACATATTCTCGGACTGTATAGCCTTCCTGTTCTAATTTTGTAGGGCCGATGATGTTATTGTTTGTGATTGATTAAAGGTGTTGGAATTTATTTAATGTGTAAATATTTGTACATATTTTGAAATTATCGAACCAAATTCTTGTCCTTGAAAGCAGCGATGTGAAACTGCATTCCACAGATATTTAAAAAATTATTGCTCTTGATATTTTTGGATGACATTGAGTTATAGGTCAAGATTTGTCCAAGTTTTATCGCAAACGTGAGAAAATGCAGTTTTGGAGTGTGTGGTAGCCTTGTATACTAAATTCTGTCTTCATTAGAGTGAACGAAGAAAATGAGTTGGATAATTGTATTATGAAAATTGTTTCTCTGCGTTAGAAATATACAATAAAAAAACTAAAAATTAAATAAAACTAAATAGAGATCAAACCCTTAAATAATCAAAAAAATTTACATATCTGGATAAAAAGAAAATATTGAGTTAATTCTATGTTTTATGTAAGATCCACCCCTAAGTTGAAGAAACATAGATATTAATGATAAATTTATATTGTGCCCATATGACTATAAAGCGGTAGAGTGTTTTAACATTAGATTAGTATCGTTCGAAATCAAACTTATATTAACGATGTAACAACTAAACTCTAAGGAAGGTCAACTCTGACATAATCATTCCCATCGAAATTACATATCGTCGGGTGTACGCCAAAACCATGAATGTGCTTTTTGGTGATTTTCAGTTTTTCATGTCATTATACGCGGAATTCTTGTATAAACAATTTGCCTAAAGCGGAAATGCAAAATTCCATTTTATGCCTACACAAAGTCAAAATTTCAATTTTATGAATCACCTAAAAACTAAGTATTTGCAAAATGCGTTACGCCAAAATCATGAATGTGTAGACTTATTGTTTTAGTGTAACGGAATAGTATTAGGATATTACTATTCCTTAATTCAAATAAAAATGGTTCTTATATTATAAAACTGCACATTAATGGTTTTGGCATAAACCTGACGATATATATTCTGTATATGTTTTCTTACTTACTTCACTGGCAAAAAAAGTCCGTGAAAACCAATTGAAGCTGACAAGTATCTGCTACTGTAAATTCAGCTGCATTCATTTATGGATTTGGATGGTTTTTTTTAATCAATAAAGCAATAAAATTTTGTTTGGTACAAAAGGTCATTAGGATTTTCCATTTAAAGATCTTTCAAATGACTTTGAGTATATGCGCATCAATAGGCTAGACACATGGCTTAATGAGATAAAAGGTATGAGTCCTTTCAAAATTTGAATCCATTTCAGTCCTTCGATAGCTACAAAAATGTAAGTTTCCGAATCGGTTCAAGAATTAATAGTTAACCTTCGAAGAGAGGGAAAAAGTGTCCGCGAAATCGGCAAAATTGTTGGCAAAAACCCTTCTAACATACATAAAATCAGAAAACGGTTTAAAGAATTAGGATGCGCGGCCAGCAGGCCTCGTACTGGACGCCCGCCAAAACTGAATGCCGCCCATAAACAAGAGAATTTAAAAGTGATTCGTGAGAAACCGGGTACAAATGCACTGACATTCGCGCGGAACATGTCGCAGGATTATGGAATGGCAGCTACATCACCAACCATTTGCACAAATGTGGCTTTCACGTTCAAGTCCCAAGGAGGAAGCCATTTATAAATAAACTTAATCGGAAACGCCGTCTCGAGTTTGCTAAGGAACACCTATTCAAGCCTCCTTCGTTCCGGGAACGTGTTATTTTTTCGGACGAGAGCGAATTCAACTTATTTGGGTCCGACGGACGACAGAAAGTATGACGAAAACCGAAGGAAGCCCTACAACTCAAAAATCTCAGACCTACGAAGAAGCACGGCAGAAGAAATATAATGGTTTGGGGATGTATGAGTCCTGGAAGAGTGGGTTAACTACACATATTTAAAGGTATTATGAATCAGCATATGTACCTTGATATTCTGAGCGACAATTTATTTGAGAGTGCCAGAAAATTTGGATTACAGGGAACTTATGTTTTTCAACAAGATAACGACCCCAAGCATACTGCCCGATAGGTTCAAGAATGGCTGCTTTACAGAGTCGGTCGACTTGTCAAAACCCCTCCACAATTGCCAGATCTGAATTCCATTGAGCATTTGTGGTATGAAATTAATAGGAGAACTCGCAAACGTCCGCTGAAATCCTTGCACGATTTGAAAAGAGTCATCAAGGAAGAATGGGATCAAATTCCGGCAGAAATTACAGCGAAACTAATTGAATCGATGCAAGCTCGTCTCCTGGAAGTAATCAAGAACAAAGATGTATTAAAATCCGTTTGGCCTAAAATTCATCTTTCCATATATATATATATATATATATATATATATATATATATATATATATATATATATATATATATATATATATATATATATATATATATATATATATATATATATATATATATATATATATTTATATATATATATGGTATCACAACGGGCCTCTCTTGTGCCTATGTGTGCCGGTCGTCAGGTCTCTGGGAATCGGCAGCCATTTCAACCTAACCTAACCTAACCTAAAGAAGTCTTTTCTCATGTTGATCGCCCGAAAATTAGAATATATTTCATACATATTTGTATATAATTAGTCATACTTTTATATATTATAATTAAAATATGTATGAAATACATATTGCAATATAATATATATATCAAAATTCCCAGAGACCTGACGACCGGCACACATAGGCACAAGAGAGGCCCGTTGTGATACCATATATATATATAAATATATATATATATATATATATATATATATATATATATATATATATATATATATATATATATATATATATATATATATATATATATAAAATAAAATAGACACAAATGGAGGGAAATGGAAAGCCAATATTTAGGGGAGGCTACATCATGATCCGTATGCATGATTGACAAGCTGACAATGATGATGATGATGATGATGATATATATATATTTTTTTTTTTTTTTTTTTTTTTTATTATCTTGGAGGGGAAAATCCGCATGGATACCTAATCGAAGGTTATGTCGGGCGCTAACCGACTAAAAACCACCTCCTTATCCTCCACCGCCCCACGGGACTGCCGACAGGTATTACTTCGTGGGGTGGGGTCAGCTTTAGCTGTTCACGGGCTGCCGCCTAGTGCTCGCTCTCTTGGCATCCTCTTTTCGAAGAACGGCGTGAATTTGCGCTAGTGCTCCCGTCAGTGCTTTCCAAGCTTCCTCTGATGCCAGTATTATCTCCACCACGTTTTCTGCCGATAAGAGCAGGTTGGTAGAAGTTTGCAGCTTAGCTCGGTGTCGCGCAAATCGTGGACACTCAAACAGTATGTGCTCCGGGTCCTCGTCTATTCCGCATATCGGGCAGTTGGGGGAGTCGTCCAGGCCAAACCGATGCAAATATTTCCGGTATACGCCATGCCCAGTTAAGAACTGTGTAAGTTCGTGGGTGATTTCTCCGTGCTTCCGCTGGGTCCATTTAGCAATATCGGGGATAAGCTTATAGGTCCATCTACCGGTTGCGCATTGATCCCATCTCCTTTGCCATATTCCTACAGAGGCTTGCCTCTCTGCCTTTGAATCCGCCCTGTTATTTTTGTAGAGCCTTTGCATCTCATCTGCTAGAATTTCTCTCGGAATCATGCCCGCTATCACATATGCCGCTTCCCCTGGTGTTGTTCTGTAGGCGCGAATCACTCTCAGAGCACTTATTCGATATGTCGAGCACATTTTCTTCTTATTCGCCTTTGCTGTCAGCTTGTGTGTCCATATTGGCGCCGCGTAGAGAAGGATAGAGCTCACGACTCTGCATTTTAAAATTCTGCTACTTTGACGGGGGCCGCCGATATTCGGTAGCATCTTCGATAGTGCTACGCTTACGTTTGCGGCTTTGTTGCACACCTGCTCAACGTGGGCTATATATATATATATAAATATATATATATATATATATATATATATATATATATACATATATATATATATATATATATATATATATATATATATATATAAATATATATATATATAGGTATATATATATATATATATATATATATATATATAGGTATATATATATATACATATATACATACATATATATATATATATATATATATATATATATATATATATATATATATATATATATATATATATATATATATATATATATATATATATATATATATATATATATAGTGCCGAGAAGAAGTGATGCAAAAAGATGAAAATATACAAAATTTCGGCTTTGATAGCTTATTTGCGAACTCTCAAAAGTAATATCGGCAAAATTGATATTTTGGAGTATGGTCCTATGTGCCATAGGTAACCAGTTTCAGAAAGTTTGTTTACGCTTCCAGATTAACCTCTAGCTTAAAACATACCGAGAAAAAGTGATGCAATAATTGCTTTTTATTGAAAATTTGTCATTTCATATGCAATTGCAGTCATTGTTAGTTGTTTTCATCATTGGAAATCAATTTTAGAGGTGATTGTAGGAAAACATTCGTGAAAGAAAGTAATTTCTGAATCCTCAGGTTTAGGTCTTCATTAATATTACTATTTAACCAATTTTCGGGCGATCAACATGAGAAAAGACTTCTTTAGGTTAGGTTAGGTTAGGTTGAAATGGCTGCCGATTCCCAGAGACCTGACGACCGGCACACATAGGCACAAGAGAGGCCCGTTGTGATACCATACTAAATTAGTGACTCTCTCCTATTCACTAAAATCAGGAAACCATCTGCTTCCTTTGATAAAACGGACTATCGCCTTTAAATTGACCGGGGACAGTTCCGTCAGATTTGAGAGAAAGGGTGCACCAAGTGCCGCCAATCTTCTCCTTGCCAAAGCCGGGCACTGGCACATGAGATGGAGGACGGATTCCTCCTCATCCTCAGAGCCACAACTCCGACAAAAATCGTTAAACTCTACGCCCAGTCGTTGCGCGTGCCGCCCTATGAGGCAGTGGCCAGTTAACACACCGACAGTGCAACGCAGAGCGCTTCGAGTTAAGCCTAAAAGCTGCCTGGTGCGATGCGCATCTATGGATAACCAGGACTGCCTTGCTATCGCACAGGATGATTCCTCTGCCCAGGACTTCCTAGCGTCCTCAAGATATTTTTGCCTGATGGCCAATTTCACCGATGCCATCGGTATTCCTATTGTGGAGCAAGAGACCTCCGGTAACAAGGTTCCAAGCCTTGCTAGCTCATCGGCCTCACAGTTGCCCTGAAACCCCCTATGTCCAGGTACCCAAATCAATTGAACAACCGAATGTCTCGATATCTCCCTAAGAGATGCACGGCATTCAGCAACAATGATGGACACTGTACAAGGACCAGCAAGGGACCTAATAGCCGCTTGGCTATCTGTGAAAATACCAATATTGACCCCGAATATTCGATTACACAGAAGCCAGTCGATAGCCTAAAAAATAGCCGCAACCTCTGCCTGAAAGACACTACAGTGGTCTGGCAGACGGAGGGACAGCTTAAGATTCAGCTCGTCCGAGTCACCCTCGAAAGTGGGCTTGTCTAATTGCTAAGCTTAGAGCCGTCGGTGTACACATGGACAAGCCCACTTTCGAGGGTGACGCCATCACGCCATTCATCCCTACCAGGAATGCGAGTTGTGAAGAACTCTAAATCTAGTAGGCATTGCGGTGCGATGTAGTCAACCCCCACTGAAGCGGGAACTCCCTCGGCCAAAATTCTCGCATGGCCGACTTCTGTTCTATTCCATGCCGAGATGCAATTAAGTCTCACAGCAGCAAGATTGGCTTGCTGTAAGATAAGTAGATTGGTTGGTAGCCAATGAAGCAGCACGAATAGTGCCTTAGTAGGAGTGGATCGGAGCGCTCCAGTTACCAGCAGTGCAGCCATCCTCCGCACTTTTTCAAGCTGCCGTTTGCAGGTTGCCTTAAGAGCAGCCTGCCACCAGAACGCTACCCCAAACAATAGAATTGGCTCAACCACAGTAGTATAAAGCCAAGCAACAGTACGAGGCTGTAATCCTCAATTCGCTCCTATGGCTCTGTTACAGCAGTAGAGTGCATTGAAAGCCTTCCACGCTCTTTCTGCTATATTGTAGGTCCACAGCAACTTCGAGTCAAGGATAAGCCCTAAGTACTTGACCTTCTGGCTCAATCCAATGGAGACCCCATTTAGTTTGGGTAACTCAAATAAGGGAATTTTGTACTTTCTTGTAAACAGTACTAGCTCCGTTTTACTAGGATTATAAGACTTCTTTAGATAAAAGAAAAATCATTCTTCGGCCTCTTTTCCACTGTTTTCCACCCATTTCCACTGTTTGGAGGATAATAGACAGGTTCTGCAAAAATAAAAGCTTAGAAAATAAAAAGCGCTCAGGGTGGAAGAAAATATTATCAGGACGTGATATGCGAATAATTGAATGAGAAGTCTAGAAATATCCTTTTATACCGGCGACGAAAATCAAAGCAACACTAAAATCTATTAATAAAGAAGATGTTATCGTTCATACAGTTAGAAATCATTTAAGGAAATTGGGTTACGTATGTTGTATTCCACGAAAGAAATTCGTTAGCGACATAAACCGTGAAAAGATTAAATTTTGCCAAAGGACATTTGAATAAGGATGTCGAATTTTGGAAACGCGTTTTATTCATAGACGAAAGCAAGTTTAATGTTTTTTCTCCCGATGGACGAGCAAAAGTGCACAAAAAGCCTCTTACGGAGCTAGCTACGACAAATATGATAGGAACTGTGAAACATGGTGGTGGCTCTATTTTGGTATGGGGATGTATGGCTTTCAATGGAGTTAGCGAACTTCATATAATAGAAGAAAAAATGATGGATCACAAAGTCTACATCCAGATTTTGAAGGATCGCCTAGCTGCTAGCGTTCAAAAGTTAAATTTGGGAACAAACTACATATTCATGCAAGACAATAATTATCCTAAGCATACCGCCCAACAAACTCGAATGTGGATTCTTTATAATATTCCAAATTGTTTGAAATGGCCCCCACAATCACCTCATCTCAATCCAATTAAGCATGTTTGGGAAGAACTGTCGCGTCGACTTGCCACACATAACATCCGCGCTTAAGGAAATAATGAAAGAAGAATGGGGCAAGATCACTCAAGAATACTCCGCTAAGTTGGTTTCATCTATGCCAAGAAGGCTTCAAGCTATGATAGATCGAAAAGGAAATCCTAGCAAATATTAAGAACCATTAATTGCTATCACTTACCCAATACAGTTGGAAGAATATGATCGAGGTTTAATTTTTGCGTCACTTTTTCTCGCTAGCCTAAAATGAATTGATTTACTTTTTAATTTTTTTCTTATAGAAAAGCTATTTTTTTTATTTATTTTTTTTTTATATTTAATCACTGTCTGGGAGTATATTAACAGCAAAAAAAAAACCCAACGGACTTTTTAATCACTACCTTTAAAAATATGAAAATGTTAACCCAAAGAATTTCTTAAATATGAGCTTTTGCATCACTTTTGCTCGGCACTATATATATATATATATATATATATATATATATATATATATATATATATATATATATATATATATATATATATATAAATGTATTTATATATATACATATATATATATATATATATATATATATATATATATATATATATATATATATATATATATATATATATATATATATGTATATATATACATATATATATATATATATATATATATGTATATATATATATATATATATATATATTTATATATATATATAATATATATATATATATATATATATATATATATATATATACAGTCAGCGACAAAAGTCATGGCACCTGAGTGCATTTATCGTTTTGCAGATACATATCCTTTAAAATATTAAAGTCATTCCGTTGTGTTTTAGAAATAATAAATATATATTAATATAGATTATGAATATATAAAAACAAATCAAATTTCACAAAATTAATGTGACAAAACAACTTCGTTTATACAAAAATTATACTTTTGCCGCGACAAAAGTTATGGCACTTGATTAGTAAATTGTATCTTTTAATATCAGTATATTGAAATTAATATTTAGTTGGATATCTTTTGGATTGTATTACCGCTTTCAATCGCCTTTGCATTGATTGGACTAATTTTAGCGTACATGAATTGTTGATATTTGCCCATTCTTGCCATATGATGTCCTTCAGTTGTGCTTTCGATGTTATGTCATGTTTCCTTAAGTTTTTTCCAATTTAATCCAAAGATTCTCAATCGGATTGAGGTCTGGTGACTGAGGAGGTATAGCCAGCACATGAGGAGTGTTATAGATTACTCATTGTTTCACAATGTATGCTGTATGCTTGGGATCATTATTTTGTTGAAAATAATAATCACCACTCAAACCCAATTTTCCCGCACTATTTTGCAAATGTTTCTTCAAAATGGCTAGATATCCGAAACGATCCATTGCGCTTTCTATAGACTCCATATTTCCCACACCGTTTGCAGACATGCATCCCCATATCATAACGCCACCGCCACCATGTTTCACTGTAGGATGTAAATGATGCGGCAGTAAACTTTCGCCTTGTCGACGCCACACTCTTATGCGACCACCACTTCCAAAAATATTGAATTTCGATTCATCGAAAAAAGTTACCTTGTTCCAGAAGTCAGTTGGTGCATTTAAGTATTTTCTGGCGAATTCTAGACGTTTTTTTTTATTTACCTTGCTTATGAACGGTTTTTTGCGAACGACACGGCTTCTAAGTCCATTACTTCGTATGACTTTTTGAATACTCCTTGGAGAAATTTTCTTTCCAAATTCAACTGAAGCTGCCTGGCTTAGTTCACTTCCAAATATTTTTGGATTAGCCTTGATTTTGCGCATTATAATCCGTTTATCGTTGTCGGTTAAAACTTGGGGCCGGCCCGTTCTTGTCTTGTTTTTAATTCTGTTTTCTATTTCCTTTCGTTTTATTATATTTCTTACTGTTGACTTACACCTTTGTATATATTCTCCAATTTCCTCATAAGATTTCCCACCTTTCCTCATATTTAACACAATTTTCCTTTCTTCACACATTGTTTCTTTCCTTGACATCTTTTTTAATCACGAAACACTTTAAAAATTGACTGAATCAACGTAAAACTTTCTCAAACTAAAATAGATAGACCACCAAATTGATATTTACTTCCAACAGGCTACGCAGATCCTGGAAATTACTGTTATTGAATAAGCAACCCGCTGAGTGCCATGATTTTTGTCGCGGCATTTGTGTACTACGCAACAAATTTTACGCTAAATGGACAAACGCAATGCAACATTTAAGTCTCGTAAATGGGAAAATATAGCTGCTATTATAAAGATTATATTTTGAGTAATTTACTTTTAAAAATTAAAAACCATACTGAATGGTACTTATTTTTTTTCTGCACAATTAAAGGTGCCATGACTTTTGTCGCTGACTGTATATATATATATATATATATATATATATATATATATATATATATATATATATATATATACATATATATATATATATACATACATATATATATATATATATATATATATATATATATATATATATATATATATATATATATATATATATATATATATATATGTATATATATCACCAAAAAAATTCAGTGACTATTTCTCAGAAACGCCCCATCCGATTCAACTGAAATTTTCAGGAGACATTGGTGTATATGCAGAAAAGGTCGAAGTCTCACCAAATGCCAATTATCTTTTACCCTTTTAGTGATATTTTTAATATACCTATATACCCACAAATAATTTTTGCAAAAATTAAGGCAACAAAATGAATTTCAAACGTGTTTTAATTGTGAATAAGATAGTGTTTTGGAAGTGTTAACCCTATGTGTGCGCTAGGTGCTTGAAAAGAGAACGGGAAAATTAAAAAAAAAAATTTAAACTGCGATAACTTTTGACAAAGCTATTCAATCATAATGAAACTTTCAGAACATATTGGTATTTTTTGGTTGTAAATTTGAGTATTATGTTGGCAACCCTGTAGCTAGGGCAGACGCTGAAAGTGAAAACCTTCAAATCATTGACTCTCTGGATAAAATGTAGTTTCTTAGAAAAAGCCTCTCATATATAAATCTTATGCTTTGTCTACAGAGCCAAAGTAATTAGCTGAGCCTTACTTTAAACCACGTTTCGGTTGGAGCTGCCAGCGATGGTAGTTTTGGTGCCTTATATTTTGAAAATTCCTGAGGAAAATAAAGCTCTTTGCCCTATAGCTTCCAGTACAGTCAGTGAATCATAACGAAATTCAAATATCAAATAAAACTTATTGTAGGAAATATTCAATAGAAATTTAATTTCAAAACAATGACAGGGCTGCCAGCTATGGTCGTTTTTGCATTTTTAAGCATACCTTTAGTAAGCAATTTTAGCATAGAATTTTCAAATCGTAGTGATCTGATAGTGACAACAAACACCAAATATCAAGATCTAGAAAATTTGAAAACTTTTCCGAATGGTAGCCCTAAGTTTCTTTGCATCCCTATAACTTCCAATGCAGTCATCGGATCTATACGAAATTCGCAGAGTAGGTTGACTTCAACGTAAGGTAGATGCGACATATTTTTGCTTCGGTGCTAGCAAAGGGCTGCCAGCAGTAGGCCTTTTTGTTATTTTCGACTCAATAAATGCTTGCATTAAGTATTTTCATCGCAAACATTTGCAATGAAAATAAGTAAACAATCTTTAAATTTTCTAAGATTTGCACATTTTTTTGGATAACAGCCCCAAACACCTTTCCATCGCTGTAAATTTTGATGAAGTCACCGAAATTAAAATAAGCTTAGATTCTATTACCGCTTAGGGTGTATTAGTTTTAAGTAAGAATAGTAAGTAGTGGTCACACACTCAAAATCTGCACAAATCCTCTACTGTTCTTCGAATATTAGTATTTCTAGCGGTTCTGATGCGCTAGGGTTTTTAGATTTTCAAATTCTTGGGAATTTTTCAAGCATAAAAATATTTATGATTAATTTCAGAAATATACTTTGTGATTTTTAAGGTACAAACAAAATGTTTTTCTTTTGAAACTATTGCGTGTATGACCCTTGTAGTGAATTCAGATCATTTGCTTATGAGTGTTTACGAAATTTTTTTGCCCAATGTATACAGTTGGGGACAAAACTCTCCATACACCCTCAAAATTTCATAAATTTAGTAGAAAATGCAAATATTTAAGAGAATTTGGTATGCAACTTTACTGCAAATGTATTTTTATTCACATAAATTTAAAAAAAAATAGCATTAATGTACTTATAACCGTAAAAACACATAAAAAAAGAAATTCAGTGGGGACATAAGTGTTCATACATTATATAATTGAACTGAAAATTCCACATTATTTAATATAATTTTATATTTCAATATTTTGTTGGGCCACCGTTGGCATCAATAACAGCCTGCAGCCCTCGTGGCATTGAATGCACCAAATTTTTAGTGACTTCCGGAGTTATTTCTCCCCAGACTTTTTGAAGCTCAGTTTTGAGTGATTCCTTGCTGCTGGTGTGAATTTTCGAGATTTTCCTTTTCACAAGTTCCCAAATATGTTCAATGGGGTTTAAGTCTGGCAACTTAGGAGGAGAACACAGTTGTCTTGATGTATAATAAAGCAACCAGTTCTTTACAAAGCGTGCAGTATGTTTGGGATCGCTGTCCTGTTGGAATATCCAATGCCGGCCAAGGCCCAAATTGTCCACGGAAGGTTGCAAGTTTTCTTCTAACAGACTTTTATAATAGTATTGGTCCATCATAACGTCTATAAAGACCAATCTGCCAACCCCACTCGCTGCAATTCTACCCCACACCATCACATTGCCACCACCGTGTTTTACTGTTTTCAAATTCTTCAGTTGCAACGCTGTTCCCTTTTTCGCCAGATTCTTTCTTTGCCATCATTACCGAACAAGTTGAACTTGTTTTCTTCAATAAATAAGACAGTTTTCCAGAACTCTAAATCCTTTCCTAAATATCGCTTTGCAAATTCAAGTCGAAGCTGCCTATTCTTTTCAGATATTAGCGGTTTTTTACGATGAACTCTACTTGCATATCCATCGGAACGTAAGATTCTTCGGATGGCTTTAGGGTGAACACACTTATTCGAAGTATTAGCGACATGTTCCGCCAGTTGCCGACCGGTGATCCTTGGGTTTTTGTCGACCTCTTTTAAGATCATGCTGATATCCCGCCTGGAAAGTTTCTTTGGTCGTCCATTTCTTGGCTTATTTTCCACTGATCCTGTGTTTTTATGCTTTTGAACAATGTATTGGACAGTGGCATGGGATAAATTAAACAAAATTCCAATTGCGCGGTATGATTTTCCATTTCTGTGCTCAGCAATAATTAATTTTTTTATTTCAACACTTACTTCTTTACGCTTGCTCATTTTTCACTGCCTTTGCTCACAGATTACTAAAACAAACTAATCATTAGATCGCATTCACGCATTTTATAGGAAATACAACGGTTCTTTGAAGCAAAACAACAGTAAAGCAATGCAATGAAGAACAGAGTACACTATCTGATCAATGTATGAACACTTTTGTCCCTGCTGAATTTCGTTTTTTCTGGTGTTTTTACGGTTATAAGCTAATTAATGCAATTTTTTTTAAATATATGTTATTAAAAATATATTTGCAGAAAAGTTACATATAAAATTCTCATAAATATTTGCATTTTCTGCTAAAATGATGAAATGTTGAGGGTGTATGGAGAGTTTTGTCCCCAACTGTATATATTTTGTAATAATATATTTACAATGCAAAAAAATTTCACGGGCAGCAAGCTAAAGCTATTCAAGGGACCCTTGAAAAAAAAAAATGGTTTTAAAACTTTCAAAATTTGTAATGAACTGTAATGTTGCATGAGGTTTCGGTAGTTTTCTTTACATACATCTTCATCTTGGCTTTGATAGAATTAACTACAGTGATAACGGCCCTATCGATTCCAAAAATATTATTTTGGGAAAGTTTATGAGAATAAGAAAACTGAAATGACAGAGAATTGGTCAACAACTATTAGATAGAAAGACTCAAAAAAAATCCTTATCAGAAAATTGTTTAGAATGCACAGTTAGTGTAGCAGCTAGTAAATTGAAAGATATTATGTATTTTGAATAAATTTCAAGACTAAATGCCGTTATTTTTTAGCACAAATATAAAAGTAATTTAGATTATGCGGGTCCAGTGACTGAAGCGTATGATTTAGACTGACATACCCAAAAATTTTTGGAATGAAAGTTCTTTTATTTCTTTTAGTGAATCATTGCATTGCCGCAAAATTATTTTAATTAAATACGAGGGTTGTTAATCCTGTTCCTGTTCGCATAAAATGAAAAAAATGTTTGACTACCGTATGTACCCACTAAGTCAGCACAAATAAAAACATAAATAGTCCCAATTCCCGGGAGGAATACTCATTTAAATACGAATAGTCGAAGAGAAAACATTAAAATTGAGAAGAACGAAATAAGAGTTATCACTAAGTACTTGTGTTTGAAAAAAATATCTACCAAAGATATAGACAGCGACTTGGTGGAAATATTACGGGACACTCCTCCTCCATATTGCACCGGTGCACGCTGGACCACGGAGTTTAAGCGGAGTTTAAGCGGAGTTTAATGTCCACTGAAGATGAATACCGCGAAGGACATCCATTCACGTCCCTCACTGAAGGCAACGTGAAAAAAGTCGAAGATGTCGTGTTGACAGATCTAACAGTAACCATTAGGCACGTAGGCATGGCGGTGCTCAAAGAATCGTTGCCAAGGAACCATCAGAACCGCTAGAAAACTCATTTTCGGGAAATTATCTTTGAATGACTTAAAAATGTATGAAGACATAAAACCCTTCTTTGTAGTATCATATTAGCACCAATAAGTCTACCATAACGTGCTCGTGCTTAATCAACCTATCGTTTGAATTTCATTTTCATCCAAGGATATCATCGAAAGTTTCAAGGATTAAACTATGTCTGGGGTTGCCATCCGGAAAATTTCCAAAACTCGGAAAATTGATGTATTGGTTGCTTATTTTATTGTAAATGCTTTGCTTATGAATACAAAACTGAAGCATTTGTTGGTGAATTTCGTTTCGATTGAATGCCTGCGCTGGAAATTATAGGAGTGATTAGAATTTTATGGTAACCATTCTCAAAACTTTTCAAATTTTCGAAACCTAAATATTTGTTGTTAACTGTCATTGCAGAATCATTCCCATATGGAAATTTAATGACAACATCGCTCGATAAAGAAATGTCAATAAATTACGAAATTCATCATAGCTGGCAACCTTTGCATGATTTTTCAACGAAATTCCTACAATAGTCACATGAGTTTCGTTTTGATATCGTTACTGCATCGGCAGTTTTAGGGAAAAAGCTTTATTTTCCTGAGCAAATTTACAATATTTAGGAGACCGAAATTGCCATAGCTGGCAACCCTATTCTAAGTTTTCAATAAATTTTTGTATAATCTGTTTTAAAACTAGGTTCACCTACTGCGTGAATTTCGTTAAAATTTGGTGGCTACATCGGAAGTTATAGGCCAAAACCCATTTTTTTTCTGGTTGATTTTTCAAGATGGCACCCCTGCCATAGTATTGCATGTATTACAAAATCACTTCCTTTAGACCTGGTCCTAGCTAATTTAAACAAGTTCTGTAAATTTCATATTGATGGCATTATCCGATCGTCAGTTCTCGTGAACAGAAGTTTTGGGTGCAGAAAATAAAGGTAATTTGATCATGGATTGCCGTTCTTGTTTACCGCGGAATTTTGAAAATTTTTATTTGACTTGGTGGACAAAAGTAAAAATTTACCAATAAAAAGAATTTAATTTCAATAATCAAAAATGTTTCAGGAAGGTTGACGATTTGAAGAATTTTTTTCAAGAGCCTGCCGTAGCTACAGAGTTGACCGCACAGTCTTGAAGGTCCATGTATGCAAAGTTTTAATAAGGGACAATACATTTTGCAAATTTCACGATGATCCATTGTTTAAATCAGAAGTTATGACAAATCGAAATTTGGAAAACATTTTTTGCATACTTTTAGACACTCAGCACTCAGACGAAGCTCAGCATTTCCAACATTTTACCATGAACAAACATAAAACATAATAAGCTTCTATGTCCAATATTTACTTTTTGCAAAAATGCGCCCTGCATGGAAATTTAAGGGTACCTGTAAATTAACTAAAATGCCCGCCACCATCAAAAAATCAAAGACGTCTAAATTTTAACAAGTCATAGAAATACATGTTATATACATCTATGTTTTCTGAAAGTTTCAGCTTAACGAGATTAATACTAATTTTCTTCGAAAATCAGTAAAAAAAACCCCAGCGCATCAGAACCGCAACACTAATGCTCGAAGAACAGTAGAGGATTTGTGGAGAGTTTGAGTGCCATCCGAAAAATGTGCAGGCCTTAGAAAATTTAAACACTTTTTACTTGTTTTCATTGCAAAAGTTCGCGATGTGAATACTTCATGTTAGCATTTACTGATAAGAAAATTGTAAAAACTCCTCGTGCTGGCAGCCCTTTGCTAGCACCAAAGCCAAAATTATGTCACATCTGCCTCACAATAAAATCAACCTACTCTGCGTATTTCGTATTGATCCGATGACATCATTGTAAGTTATAAGCATACAAATAAAGTCAGGATTACCATTCGCAAAAGTTTTCATAGGATCTAGATATTAATATTTTGTGTTTATTTTCAGTACAAGATCACCGTAAGTTGAAAATTCTATAATAAAATCGCTTACTAAAGATATGCAAAAAAAAAATACAAAACCAACTATAGGTGGAAGCCCTGTCATTGTTTTCCCAACAATGTTTCTACTGAATACTGCCTACAACGAGCTTAATTTGCCATTTGAATTTCGTTATGATATCATGACTGCACTGGTAGCTACAGCGAATTTTTAAAACTTAAGATATTTAAATTACCATAGCTGGCAGCTGCAACCGAATTTTTCAACCAAATTTCTATAAAACGTGGACAAATGATAAGATTTATATAAGAGTTACTTTTTTCCAAAAAGCTACAATTTTTCAAAAGACTCGATGACTTGACGGTTTTCACTATCAGCGCCTGCCCTAGCTACAAGGTTGCCAACATGATCAGTAAAAGCAACACAAATTTACAACTAAATAATACCAATATGACCTGAAAGTTTCATAATGATTTGAAAGCTCTGTCAAAAGCGATCACCATTTAAAAATTTTCAAATTTTCCCGTTCTCTTTTTAAGCACCTAGCGCTCACATTGGGTTAAAAAATTCCAAAACATTATCCATTTGAAACACGTTCAAAATTCATTTCGCTAGCATAATTTTTGCAAAAATTATTTGTGGACGGAATAATAGGTATATTAAAAATAGTACTAAAATGGCCGCCGGCGCCAAAGAGTTAAAGAGTTAAAGGTAATTGGCATTTGGTGAGACCTAGACCTATTCTGCATCATGTAAGTTTCAGTTCAAGCAGATGGCGCGTTCTCCAGAAATGGTCACAGCATTTTTTTTATGATATATATACGAGTATATATATATATATATATATATATATATATATATATATATATATATATATATATATATATATATATGTATATATCTATATATATATATATATATATATATATATATATACATATATATATATATATATATATATCTATATATATATATATATATATATATATATATATATATATATATATATATATATATATATGTATATATATATATATATATATATATATATATATATATATATATATATATATATATATATATAAATATATATATATATATATATATATGTATATATTTATGTATATATATATATATATATCTGGAAATATTAATTTTTGCCCAAATCGATTTGAATACTAATGTTTTTCGAACATTAGTAAAAAGGTTATTGTATAGTCCGTAGAACCTTAAGGGAGAAAATGGGAAAATAATAAAGCTCCAAAGGCGTCGAGCATAGACGAGCTGACAGGAGACAAAAATGTAATCAAGAAAGTTCCGATCGTTGAAAAAGAAAATCGCGCACTGCGGAGAGAAGTGAACAAGCTGCGCTGCCAGATCGCTGCCATTGGACGCAATAATGACTTCGAACGTCAGCAAATCAGCCATCAATGAGCCGTCAATGGTGATTCAAGCAGTAGAATAAACTGCTGTTACATTCATCGACATCGACAAAGACTGCCAGGATTTTAGCCTGGGAGCACAATAATAGAAGGATAATAACTGCCGACAAAGGAATAGGTAATAGTTTCTTCCCTGACAACCAAATACGTCTTCCCCTCTCATTCCACTTACAAAAACTTCTTAGGTTCCTCCCATAACAGCCTATAAGATGAACATTCCAAAGAATATCTCTGAGCTTCACGTTCAAAGAAGCATGCTGAATATCAAAAATTACGCGATAGATAGAGCACTCTTCCTGTATGCCTCCATAGAAGACCATGAAAAGTCGTCAAACTAGTAAAAACGACTGGTCGAAATGCAACGACTTACATTGCAGCTAAGGTAACCTTGCTAACCCAAGCCTTTTGTTACCCGCAGCCTGCATAGTAGTCCGTAGTGGCTGAAGATTTCAGATCCCAGTGAAAGTCTTCTCAGGAGCTACCTGCTGCGTTTGAAATATGGTCCATCTTCTGGCAGAAGATGTCTTTAGAGAAAATACGCAACAAACAAAAAAAATTTCAGACATGTTTTAGGCAACTGGACAATTGTCCACCGCTGCATGAAGTGCCGGGAGAGGCATCCACGTGGCGAGTCTAAAAAAGTGGAAGATGTACAGCTTTTTTGCGCCAACTGTGGTCTGAATGGTCACCCAGTCAACTGTCGTTGATGCCTGGCATATAAGAAAATGTCAGTCAGAATTAAAGCGAAGAATATTCGCCGTGCTCAGACTCGCAAGGAACGTCAGGAGTTTGTGACACAGAGCATCTCGAATCACAGGCAAAGTGGTATTTTATACGCATAAGTAGGAGAAAATACTTCTACTGGTGCTCGGAATCATCTCGAGCCAATACAAATCTTAGACTCATAAATTACTTTATCACCCAAGTATTGGCAACAGGAACTAATGCTGAGGGGAAGGTTGCCACTCTTAAACTGCTGACTACCATTCTTGAGAAAGTTGGTTAAAGTGGCTACATTAAATAAAACTTTGCTTATCTCGATGGCGAAAGGAACTTCTGCTCGACATCTCCTAAACACAATAAATTCGGATATCGTATTGATAACGGAAACCAAACTCTCAGAGTTCCATAAGGTTAGCTTTAATGGATTCGCCACTGTCTTTGACAATCAAAATGGTGGCTCTGCACTCCTGGTTAGAAGTAATCTGGACATGAACCCGTCACGGCTTCCGATCTTAAATGCTGCTCCGTTGCTCACAACGGTGATCAAAACAATGGATGACAGGAAAACCTTTATTGTATCTCTGTACGTTCGATTTAGTTCGTCAAAGCCAAGATTATTGCATGATTTTGGCGTCATTAACTCACTCACTTCTCAGTACAAATATTTGCTTATCGGTGGCAATATGAACTCGATACACACAACTTGGGAAGTTTTGGTGACGAATGGAAACGGCAGGGTGTTGCTCGAATCGCTGCAGCTAAGCAGTCCTTCTGTTCCCTTGCAAGTAGTTGCTCCGAACTCACCAACAAGCCCAACTGGTAGCTCAACAATATATTTTTCCCCTCTCAGACGACCTTCTCAATAACATTAATTGTTCAAACTGTTGGACACACGCTGGTATGTCTGATCACTTTGCCGTGAAGCTTTGACTTCAATTTTGCTCATTGTTTAGCTTCATGAGAAGACCCCCAGAGACAACTTAGTCTTCTGAAAACACCGATCGGGGCGAATTTAAGCGCTGCATAGACGTTGCGGAAAGAAATCTTTTTGTTTGTGTGACCGTAAACTTAGCAAACTCTCAGGTTGATAGCCTTATAGAGTCTTTTAATAAAATCATGAATAAAACCATTGCCCAGAATACAGCTTGATCTCACTTGACCAATATTAGAATCAAACGCTACCCGAGGAAATTGCCAAGAACGTAAAAGTGACACACCTTTGGCGCTCCAAGTTAGAGTGAATTTATATTTTCTGAGCGCTAATCTTAACAGCCCCCGCTGTTTTTCTTAATTGAAATTTAATATCATTACGAAGACGTAGCAGCATCGCAGTATGACGATGGGCAGGCGATATTGCATATCATTGTCGAAAATTTACAATTTAATTATGCAATATTTTTAAAAATCGACTAAGCACACAAGCCACTACTTCCAAATATCAACTATTTCAGTGAAATCAATAATCATAAATCATTCATCAAAATCATAAAAATCACAATGAGCACCTTGTGGAGCGGCTGGATGACATTCGACCAAGTCCCGACATTTTTGAAGAAATAAAATTGATTTCTGATAAATATAACAGCCAGGAATTGGTAGTGACGACTTACACTGAATCAGTAGCTCTGCACCAATCAACATACCTACATATACCTTTAGGTTTGTCGAATTTAGTGTCAGCCAGGGAAATATTTGAAGGTATCGGCCAATTCGTAGTATCGACCTTTGAGTTGGATGTTATTCTTTCTGGGAATGTGCATGACTGCAAACAGCCATGCACATTCGCGGACAGAATAACATCCAACTCAAAGCGTCGATACTACGAATTGGCCGATACCTTCAAATACATCCCTGGCTGACACTACATTCGACAAACCTAAAGGTATATGTAGGTATGTTGATTGGTTCAGAGCTATTTTGCTCTCTGATGAGTAATGGAAAAATGTCAATGGTCACGGTCACGGTCGCCAATGAATAATTAATTAATTAATAGACCTGCAATATCCAGATGGATTAGAAACAACTGAGTTTGATTCAATTCAGAAAATTATTAAAATTTTACTCCCTGTAAAATTGACTGTGGAAGTTTTAAGTTGCAAAGATGCAAACTTATTCACTGCTAATACTTCATCAAGATTTTTATTTAGGCAATTAGGAGAAAAATGGTCCATTCTTACGAACACTATGAAAATTGCAAAATTGGACCGAATAAAAGAACGTTAGTGTACCGATATATCTGGTATGCTAAACTATCTCGAGAATCCACATTGTGCCAGCGAAAATTTACCAAGTGAAATAAAATCTGTATATTTGAATCCAAGCAACGCAAATATTAAAAAAAATTACTTCAATAATCAAAGATATGAGGAGAACCCAGTAGATACCAACATTGAATCAGAACAACGTAGTCGTCAATTGACGCTACACGAAGAGCTGCAAAAGTATGAAAATATTCAATCGTGAATTGTCGCAAGAAACTGATCTAATTAAAATCATTACAAAAAAAATAAATCTTTTCGAAAGTGGTGGCACTCGTTGACATAATTTGGAGCAGGCGAACTAATATTTATCGACTGTCCCACTGACAAGTATCGAGCTAGAACGAGTTTTTTCAACGGCGTCTAACATTGGGAACAAATTTAGAAGCAGGTTTGAAGACGATACTTTGGATGCTTTGCTATTGCTTCAATGTTACTTCCAAAAAAAAACTAATGAGCTTTGGTCGAATTTTTTATATGTTTCTTTATTATGTATGTATCTCAATTTTAAAAGTTTTAATTTGTTGTTGTAATTTTAATTTTTGTCTTCACATTGTCAACGTCTTGGATAATCAAAATTATTGTTTTCATTTGAATCAATTATTTAAACTAGTAAAAAAAACATATTTTTTATACAGTTTTGAACTTTCTTATTGTTCTAGTTTAGTAAAAACTTGCCCTATTTTGTTGTGCTATTTTTTGAATCTAGAACCCCGGGATCCCGGGATTGTCGATTTTTTAATCCCGTAATCCCGGGATTGGAACCCCTAGATGTGATGCATTTGTTTGTTTTCGTTCATTTATTGAGAAAGCATTAAAAAAAATGTCAGCAAAGCATATGAATCAATCAAACTCTATGTTTACAATAGCCGCTTGTACATACATTAAAAAGCGAAAACCAAAAAGGAAGTGACGAAACGATGTAATGTAGATTGAAAATGAATGAATTATTTAAATTTGGTCAAATAACTCATAAGGTGACAAAAGGATGGCTTGTAGATCGAAAACGAATGAGTTATTTAAATTTGGTCAAATAACTCTCACTGGAATCTTCTGATTAATAATTATTTAGGAATGGATGAGACGAAATACAATACGTTGCTCCAGTTGGTCACTCCGTCCATCAAGAGAAAAGATACGAATATGAGACAAGCCATTACTCCTCGCGAAAGATTGACCGCTATTCCGTGGGCTTTGGGTCAACTAATATAAAAATATGATTTACTTTATTCTCTGATTTTTTTATGGGAGATTGCACATTAAAATATTAATATGCGAGATTGCACATCAAAATATTAGGAACGTCACTAGTGTATGTATTATACAGCGTCGGGCTGAATACCGATTCTTGTGGCACTCCTGCTGGTAAGAGGTATGGAAATATGGTTTCAAAGTTTATGAAGACAAAAAATTTCCTGGTTTTTAGCAAGTTTCCAAAACAAATTTATTAATTCAGTCGGATAATTCAATCTGAGCATTTTATGTATTAAATCATAAGGCCAGACAGTATCGAATGTTTATCTAAAAATATTACACCCGTTGAATTCCTGATATCGAAGCTACGTCCACGTTTTTTCAGTCAAATCAAAGTTTTGGTATCTAGAGTTCAATTTATAAAGGTCTTTCGACGTTCTCTGCGCTCCAAAATAGAGAGCCAATAACAGGTTTTGAATAAGAATGAAAAATTGTACGAAAACAAAAATTGTACGAATCTATTGCAATCCAAGAAAAGCATCATATGCATAATTTTTATTCAACCATACTTGCGAATAAAATTGCATAAAATGGAAGAATTTAGTAAATTGCAAAACTTATACGAAAGCATATCAAATCCAGCCACATGGCAATATTTATCATTGCTCACAGAAGAAGTATTTACTTGAATCCCACTTTAAGCCAACACATCAAAGCAATGCATAACTTACATCTTTTTACTACATATTTTGACACACTGCTCTTGAATCTTATCGGCTTAGTTCTATTGCACTTTATTTAATGCCGCTCACTGTCATCAACCCTTCATCATAATGCTCACATATTCATTTCCTCATTCATATTCTCCTGGCCCGATGCCAGGAAAATTCTTTGCAGTCATGTTACGTTGTCGTCACTTCCACCACTGTACCCGTCACAAAATAATGTTGACCGCGGGACTTTCAACGTTACGGAACATTTTCTCCGTATACCTATCTGGGTATTTTTAATTCCAGGGACGCCACTTGTTGGCTTCACACATGGCTTGGCACATTCATGTGATCCAGAGGTCAGCTGGTAGCTCCTCGAAGTAAACATGACGCTACGATTTTTCCCACTAAAGCATAGTACTGAGTTCGATTTCACGCGAAATTTTCATACAAAATTTCGCGCGAAATCTGTTTCGGCGAAAATTTCGCTTGAAAATAAGCAAGTTTGGTACTGTGTTCTTAGCATGAAAAGTTGCTTTCGCTTTGAAAACATAGATGGCACTGAAACATGTTGTCAATCATTTCACGCCAATTTAGTTTGTGCAGTTCATTCTTTCGAGCGAAAACGTGACATTTAGTGTTTCAATTTGAAAATTGAGCAGTGCAAATGACTTTCCAATAAGAAAATCGATCGAAAAGTGAAATTCTTGACATTTTATTCGTCAAGAATGAGCAGTGTCTCTGCTTTTCTCCGTTGTCAAAATTTTCGCTCGAAAGAATGACCAGATAATGGAAACATGTCAAAATTTCACGTGAACTCGAACTCAGTACCAGCCTTAAAGCATAGTACTGAGTTCGATTTCACGTGAAATTTTCATACAAAATTTCACGTGAATTGATTTCGGCGTTCTTAGCATGAAAAATTGCTTTGAAGTTGCTTTCGCTTTGAAAACATAGATGGCACTGAAACATGTTGTCAATCATTTCACGCCAATTTAGTTTGTGCAGTTCATTCTTTCGAGCGAAAAAGTGACATTTAGTGTTTCAATTTGAAAACTGAGCAGTCCAAATGACTTTCCAATAAGAAAATCGATCGAAATTCTTGACATTTTATTCGTCAAGAATGAGCAGTGTCTCTGCTTTTCTCCGTTGTCAAAATTTTCGCTCGAAAGAATGACCAGATAATGGAAACATGTCAAAATTTCTCGTGAACTCGAACTCAGTACCAGCCTTAAGCCTGGACATTCCAAAAATCAAGTATCTTCATCATCGTCATATTCGCTCATGACGTCAATTTTTGTGATTACGAAATTGAAGCGAATCAATTCCAAGACAAACGTCATTTCATGAATTCAGATTGAAGGGAAATAGAATAAATAGAACTATCCAAAAGGCGATTGCCCCTCTGGCGAGTATGACTTTCCCAAAATTAGATCAGATTACGACATAAGAATTCTGGAATCTGGCGTGTGGTACCTGTTGGCTTCGTGGTTTAGCTGGCATGCACGAAGGAACTGAGAGCGGCTTATGACAGTACATCGACCACGTTCATTATGCTGGGTCAATGTGTTGTAAGCATTTTTTTCAATTTGGTATGGACGTGATGGGTGGGACGATGGTATTGTTACAGAACAATGGAAGTCATCGATCCTATTGACCCGTTCTAGCAAGAGCCATCGGCGTTGATTACTTGAAGGAATTACTTATAGGCAGAAATGACATCTTGTTCCCCATTCCTATTGGGAGCACTTTGAATCCATTTACGAAACCACACATCTCATGTTACTCCTATTTCTATTGTTTCATGAAATATTAAGGCTACGAAACCTGCCATCTTTCAGCAAATCCTGGCTCTAAGAAATGGGCATTTTATTACAGCCATGAGCACGCCACATCCGATGTTTTTGTTCCAGCAACTCCGGCTACTGATGCCTGATACGCGCCCGTTCCATACGTTTGAGCATTAAATTTCCCGAGCGTAGTTTCGGTAGCGTGAATGCGCGAAAAGTGACGGCAGCCGCCTGGCGCTGAGAATTCTAAAACGAATAATAAATTAAAAGGGTTTATCCCTCGAGTCCTTAATAGTCTGGCCTCGTGCACGCGTTCATGCAATAAATTACATGGTATTCACCAATTTCACTGAAACCATCAGCTCCTGAGTTCGATTCCATGTGAGAATCGACCACGACTCGAAATGCTGTTTCTCGCTAGCATATTGTCCGCTCGAAGGTGAGGCTCACTCTCTACTGGCTATTGCTGGTGTTCTTTTTTGCACTTTCAATCATTATGCTGGTTAGGTGCTGTCCAAAGTTGAATGCATTGATAAAAGTCATGGATTACTTAAGAATCCAAGAGAGATTAACTAGCCGCGATTTTCAGTATTTTCTGGTTATTTTTGTGGTAAAGCAACATGGATGACTTAATCAGTG
>OX376373.1:97612353-97700380 GCA_947369275.1 Nemotelus nigrinus | reverse complement strand
AGTCAAATGCGAGCACTGGTCAAGTTTGAGGCCGGATGTAGGTGATTGTCGAATATGTCTGCTCGAAAGTAGTTCAAACGTAAATTATGCGAACTTGCTTTAATCAGTTCAACAATAATAAAAGAAAGATATTAAAGCTCTTTTTAGCGAGGAACATTGAAGAAATGAGTAAACAAATTTATTGAAAAGTCAAAGTAGCTTGTAGCGTGACTGGAACGGCAGATTAACTTGAAACGGTATTGAATTTGGAATTTCATCGAAAGTCTCAGTTTTTTGCATGACAATTGAAGCGTTGGTTTCTAAGCTCAAGGGTGAGGGAACAATTTGAAAGTGTATGATAAAAATCTATTGATTGTTATTGCGATTATGTACTATAACAGGAATATATTGGTAATAAATATATTTGGGAATAAGAAACCAAGTGACATTTTTTCTCTTATAAGATACTACAAGAGTCTTATTAGAGGAAAACTGCGAGGACAGTTCTAGGAATATCAGCCTTGTAGGTAATAAGTGTGCTACTAGTATTAAATGGGTAATTTATGAGAGCTATTTTAGCCTTTAAAAAAATGTTTCAATTTTCATAATGAGACTAATAAATTTCTTATTGTTTAACTTTTACAATGCTTATTATTGTGCTTGAGTACTTTTGTGAAAGTGTAATTGTGAGATCAAAAGTATTTTTATAAAAGTTACACTCTCCGTACAAAAGTCGCTAGAAAGAGAGAAATAATAACCCGTAGCCCAGATACTCCATTTTCAAAGTTGACAGTGTTATGAAAGTCAGCTGAAATGTCCTTGCAGATGCTTTGCTCTATCTCAAGTGGATTAGTAGAGTCTCAAGTGGCTTAGTAGAGTCTTGTAAGGCATCCCAAAAGCTGAATTCTGGAGAGAATGTTGGTTGAGATTTCAGTTGTATTTTTCAGTCCCTAACTACAACAAATGTCTGAACACGATTAACTATTGTACACTTTGAGAAGCGGATGCATTTTCGTGTACATATAATCCCAAATAACAGAAACAAAAGATCTATGTCGGCGCCAAAACGTGCATTTAGCCACACTTGAATATTTTCCGTATTTTGTCATCTAATTAAGTGTACAGGTTATCTACATACAATTCAGCATACCAATGAATCAAAATTAATTATATGTGATGGTTCTTCCCTGCATAAATCATCATAGCGTAATGTGCTACTTAATCAGCATGGCAACTCAGTATACATATACGGTTCAATTCTTCCAGGAAACCAGCCTAGTTTTCTATGTTTATACTATGTCAAAATGAACCTTTTGTCCTCAGCAATAAATGTAACACTCTCAAAAACAATCAAGGAAATTTTGATCCACATGCAATAGTCAGACTAGAGGTACACTTTCTTTACCTCAAACATATTTTGTGTCAACGGATCGATACATATTTCAAGATATGTACGTAGACACCTACTATAGTATCCTCATCACAAACAGAATGCAGCAAATTCACGCGAACACACCATAAAACGTTACACATTTTCACTTTCAACTGGCAAGCACTTTAACCGACAAGTACTTTAACCGACGAATATCACTTATTTCGCTGAATTAAAAGGGATCCGACCCATTGAAAAGCTGCGAAATATTACTTACCAACACCTATTAGCATTTTCAATTTGCGGTTTGCGCCTTCGATCTCGTTCATTAGAATATAGTCCTTTTCCGCCAGCGAATTGTTCACTGACGAATTGAAAAGCTCTTTTTGTATGGAATTTGACCGTTGAATTTGCTTCGCGAAGAGTAAAGTACTAGGCATTACGTGTAATGCGAGCATACGCTGTTAGAATTTCTAATGTACTCAGCACGCATTATTTACACATTCTGGGTCATGCAGAAGTATGATCGGCCGCCGATCCAAGCTTCATAGGTTGTCTCCATTTGCCATTTCCCATAGCATGCCTTTTGACTTGCCATTGAAATGGCTAGTCGAAACAATCGAAGGCATGACTTATTTGATGGCACGCCATATGGTTTGCCACATGGTAAGCCATATTGTATGCCATTGCCTTGCTTTAAAATAGTGCTGAACCGTGGTCATGCTCTGATTATTATATGTGAAAGTAAAAATATTCAGTTTACAGTGATTTTATGATCGCGTTGAGTAATCGAAATAGTTTAAAGAATATGAAATGGTGAGAAATAGCGAAAATTTCAGAATGTGCTGCGGAAATACGGCACTATAAAATGAAATGCATGTTATTTTCGGAAGAGAAAGAATTGAAACTTTTGCGTGTGAGTAAATAGTTCCACCTTCACCTAAAATTTCATTCGTTAACTCGTAAAGTGGCTAGTCAAGACTAAGGGTCAGTACGCATTCCCCATAGTTGACGGTACTGCAAAAATACACTGTAAGAAAAGTTATTTTTATAACGCTATTAAGCTGAAAGATACCTTGCCAGCCAACGACATCCAATGTTAAAAAGAAACGAACCGGGTATGGATCTGTAATGCTTCCATAAATTATGCGGAATGCTTTAGGAGAGGGGGCATTTCAAGTGAAGCCGACAACGAAAAAAAGTCGAAGCTCTGGATTTCTTTCAAAATGTGCATAATGGTATGTATTTCTAAAGAATATGAACGTGGGTACGCAATTTTTCTTTTCTATGTGGTTAAGTTGCCGAGCTATGGGCTGTTGAATAATTGACAAAATTTATGAAAGGTTTTTTTGCAAGCCGATTCTGAGATTCGAGGATGGGAGGTTTGTGCTGTGGAGGGGGGGGGGGGGGGGGGTGGGGAGTGGGGAGGATGGGAGGTTTGTGCTGTGCCCCACTCAGTTGCCAGCATGGAGTGGTCTGTGCAACAGAGTACGTTTTGTGTTCTTTTATTTTGAAAAAGCCCATTCAATCATCCGCGTATAGCGTGCCTTTCGTTTGAGGGTCAATATTGCCCCCCGCGGCCGTGACCCCCATCGAAATCGAATTGTCTCTTGGGTGAATGAGTTCCACCAGAGGCCTCTGCACTCCAACAGGCTTTCAGTATTGTGTGCTCTTTCAAGAAATGGGATCATCGGCACTTAATTTTTTGAAGAAGACAACCGAGCTTATCTCTTTAAGAGGAGATTTGAACTGGCTCTCTGATTTGGCCCCTTGTAATTTTTTCCTGTGGGGAAACTTCAAATTTAAAGTCTACAATGACCGTTTTAGGACCCTGGAAGCCCTCAAAAACAATATCCGGACCAATAGCGCTGAAATTCCTGGCAGAATGTTTCAAAGAGTGCACGAAAACTTCAGAAAATGCTGTTACAGTGTATACGGGGGGAAAGAGCATATTTGAGTGATACGCTATTTAAAACTTTGTAAATTTAAATTTCCATTGTTATAAAATAGAGGGAAAATAAAAAAACCTGGAAAATGCTCAGTAGTTTGTGATTTATCCAATTTGCCACCCTGTATATATAAATTGATATCAAATACAAAACTAAGCCATAGTTTCGTTGTTCCCGGCTTGAAACTATCACAGGTTGAAAAGATCCACCTTGCAAACCAAGAACCAATGAGTCAGAGATGAAAATGTCATGAGCATTTTCGAAAACTTTCAGCTTTTTCATTTCCCAGCAATTTAGTGAGTGTCTACTAAAAACGAAAGTTTCTCGAATATCGACAGAAATATCCCTCATACGAAACCGAGCCTGTTCATAAAGTGATTAGCAAGCAATAATTTTACTTATGATTAGCATCGCATTAAATAATGGAAGCCGTGTATCGTATAGGTACCCTATGGCCTAAGCATAACCTCGATTTTTCCCCTCCTTTGCTGGTCGCGATATGCCAAATAAAATTTCAGTTGAGTTCTTTTCTAGCCTTGAAAGTGATCGAACGTGTTTATCGACAGCAGCTCAGTGTACGTAACGGTATTTCCTACAAAGCTCAAATTACTCAGTTTCAAGTGTACATATCTAGTAACATCATCAGTGCATTTGTAAAATAATCTCGCGAAGACGTGTGTTCAGTTTTTCACCCAAAGGTGATGCTATCGCATCAAAAATGCGCAAAAAAGACAATGAGCCAGCAGCAGCTGGCACTTCAAGTACTAATTACTTTGCGCCATTGAGCCAAATTATGGACTTAGAAGAACCAAAAGCCTCTGAGGCGAGCCCTAGAAAAATGCCGCCTATTACTATTGTGGGTTTGACCCGCAAAGAGATTGAAGACGTTTTAAAATCTCTTTCAGTGAAGGATTACGCTTTAAAATTCACTAGTATTGGGACGAAAGTCAGTGCATTAAATGAAGAAAAATTTACGGCTCTTCGCAAACAGCTTACTGACATGGATATCAGGTTTTTTACGCATGATCCTATGGGCCGACGCACATTTAAAATAGTTCTAACTGGTCTCGACACTGTTCCAAACCAAGCGGTTGCGGATGAGCTTAAAGCTCAAAATATTGAATGCTTGGATGTCAAGTAATTGCCGATACGATCACCAAGATACGGCGACCAGGCGACATACATTTTATCGTTCATGCGTGGATCCATTAAACTAAGTGATCTTCAGAAAAAGGTTAGATATCTATTTCATTGTGCAGTGACTTTTAGTCACTACAAAAAGAAGAGAAACGACCCCATACGCTGCTTTAATTGCCAAACTCTAGGTCATGCAAGCAACGGCTGCAACCTAAAAACGGTTTGTAATTTGTGCGCTGGGCACCATAAAACATCTGATTGCCCTTCCCAGGATGATCCTAGTGCTAAATGAAAGTGTGCCAACTGTTCGGGGCCACATGCCTCCAGTTTTTCGGAGTGCCCTAGCAAAGTCGAATTTTTAAACTTGCAATCTCGGATTCGATCGAGAAATATGAAGAAAACTAATCTCCGCAACGTGAGTCCAAACCTGCTAAGCCCATCTTTATTTCCACCACTAGGACATCGCACCAACACTCAAGCTAATCTTGATCGAGCGGTACTGAACTCAAGAGAAACGTTTTCGAGCATTCTACGTAACACGAATGCACAGTCCTCGCAAGCAGGAAACCAGTTATTCACTATGCCTGAAATACTCGCCTTGGCAAATGAGCTTCTCACTAAATTGAAAAGCTGCACGTCAAGAGAGGAACAATTTCTCGTCATTACAGAGCTAGCCAGTAAGTACATTAATGGAAATGTCAAATAATTTAACTTTGCAATGTTGTTTTTGGAATGCGCAAAGCATTTGTTCCGTACATAAGAGGCTTGAGTTTTTCTCTTTCTTGAATGCTCACAATGTCGACTGTGCTATTGTAACTGAAACATGGTTGAAGGAAGGAAGTTCTCTTTTCGATCCAAATTATTTTGTCTACAGAAATGACAGGCAAGAAAATATAGGTGGTGGTGTTGCACTAGTGGTAAAAAAAATATCATCCATAGCAAAAAACCACCATTAAAAACTAATTTTTTTGAAACAGTTCAGGTAGAATTGCAGATAGGAAGTAATAGTTTAATGTTGATCGGAGCATATTTCCCTGGTGGTAATTGTGACCAAAATAAGGAACAACTATTTTTAAAAGATCTCGATACATTCAACAGGCTACCGAACAACTTTTTAATAGCCGGACATCCCGATTGGAATTGTTTGAGGCAAAATCGCTGGGGCTTGTTATTACGCAACAAATTAGTCACTAGTCAGTTTGATGTACTATTTTCTCCAACTCCTACTTATTTTCCGAAATCTACTAGAGGAAATCCTTCAAATCTAGACATAATCCTGACTAATTATGGTCAGAACGTCACCCCACCTTTCACTATTACAGCATTACCATCTGATCATCTACCAGTTATGTTCAGCATAAGAGACCAACCAGTCACTGAGTGTATGCCAAAAAAGTACGTGTTCCGAAAAGCCAACTGGGCACGCTTTTCGCGTGTCACACAGTGCCTTACAAATCATAATCAAACTCTTTCTGATTTTTCCACAAAACACGATATAGATAACCACGTAGACAATTTTAATAATATTCTTTTCAAAGCCGCTGAGCAATCGATTCCCAAGATCACAATGATAGACCGGATCGACTTAAGCTTACTCCTGTCATTAAAGCACTAATTGCACAACGAAATCCAGTCCGTCGCTTGTGGCAGAGAACCAGGCAACCAATGTATAAAATAGAATTTAATCGGCTCAAGAGCATCAAAATCAAACAAATTTATGAGCTAAAGAACAAATATTGGAAAGATAAGCTCTCTTCTCTCAAAAAAGGTTCCAGATCTTTTTGGAACGTGTCAAAAGCGCTGAAAAAACGTAGCAACTATATCCCTCCTATTCAAGTTAACCAGGAGCTTCTCACATCAAATAATGAAAAAGTCAAAGCTTTTAAATTGGAATTGTTTTTGCGGGATGGTTAAAATTGAAAAATTTTTAATTTATCTTGAAAATTTTATTTGACAAAGTGGTTTCGAAAGCATGCACTGTTTCTCATCAGACACCAGCACACAGTGTATGCTTGACTGGTGTGACCACTTGCAGTTGGAAATCATTAATTGTTATTTACGCTGGTTGTGACAAATTTTAACATCTCCGACTTATATCCATGGAAATAATTTACTCATAAAGGTTATTGATTTGTGATCACGGCTCCCTTCTTGTCTATAATCGCATAGACAACGTATATCGTCTCTAAAGCTTATCAAAGCAGAGAATAATTGATACGGGAAACTCGATCGTTATATATAACAATTAATGATTTCCAACTGCAAGTGGTTTCAACAATTCCAATTTGATTCTGCTTTCGGAGGCTTATTCCGCAAAACGATCGAGTTTCCCGTATCAATTATTCTCTGCTTTGATAAGCTTTAGAGACGATATACGTTGTCTATGCGATTATAGACAAGAAGGGAGCCGTGATCACAAATCAATAACCTTTATGAGTAAATTATTTCCATGGATATAAGTCGGAGATGTTAAAATTTGTCACAACCAGCGTAAATAACAATTAATGATTTCCAACTGCAAGTGGTCACTCCAGTCAAGCATACACTGTGTGCTGGTGTCTGATGAGAAACAGTGCATGCTTTCGAAACCACTTTGTCAAATAAAATTTTCAAGATAAATTAAAAATTTTTCAATTTTAACCATCCCGCAAAAACAATTCCAATTTGATTCTGCTTTCGGAGGCTTATTCCGCAAAACGATCGAGTTTCCCGTATCAATTATTCTCTGCTTTGAAGAATAAGGTATTCCAGAATTCTTCTGCAGAATAGTTTCTGCAGAATAAGGTATTCCATAAAAGGCATCAAGGGGAATCTGTTAAATAAATATGAAATGTTATAACCTTGATAGTTGTCATCTGGAACTTAAGTCGATAAATCACTAAAACATAGTTTGTTTTCTTCACAAATAATGTGTTTTATTTACTCTACAAAGTGTTCCTTAACTGCCAAGCCGGGTAAAGTATTACTTCTTTGTTGTTATTGCTTCGTATTTAACACTCGATAATAAGGTGTGCTTCAATAGGTGGTAATATTGAAGCACACCTTATTATCGAGTGTTAAATACGAAGCAATAACAACAAAGAAGTAATACTTTACCCGGCTTGGCAGTTAAGGAACACTTTGTAGACTAAATAAAACACATTATTTGTGAAGAAAACAAACTATGTTTTAAGCATGTGCGCAAATTAACATATATTGAAACTAAAACTCTTGTTTTATGTAAATTTCTAATTTTCTAATTTAAAGCAGTTCAAATGAAACACAAATTAAACTATTTTAATTTCCTGATACAATGAAATAATATTGGCATTACTTATACCCATATACCTTAGCTCTCCAAACAATGGTAAATTATTTTTTGAAATACTTGATATGAGAATTACAAAACCAGTTTTGTACAAGAATCCAAACTGAACTTATTGTCTTATTGTCTCAAAATGGTACTCGTGTGATTTGCTGGAACAAATCGGTTGTAATAGTACGTTTTAGTTTTTAAATGAAAAGTTTTTTCAAAATATTTTATATAATGAACTTTATGAGGTTCTGTTCTAAGCGTCTTACAAACGTTTTATAAAGTTTTTTGTTATTTTGGCAAAGTTTTTTAATTTTTTATGTTTCGCCTCGTACCTTTTGGTCTAAAAGCTGTAAAGTGATTCCATGACGGCAATTATCCTGCGATAATGTAATATTATATGAGCAGTAGATTATGATTAAGGTACTGCAGTTTAAAAGAACAATGATGCTATATGGAATGTAACTTAAATTTTCAATTGTCTAAAATTAACTTTTTTTGTTTCAAAAATTCATAATCTTAATTGATTTTGAATTTCATTTAGTTTTGGGCTTAAGCAGTTCATATTTATACTAAACTTGCAGCACAAACAGAAAGAAAAATAGAAATATTTGTATGCAATACATAGAATACAAAAAAGCTGAATTCCGATATTCCGTCAGTTGGAATTTCTTTCCCATCGATTGCTATCCAGTAAGATATCATACAGAATTTTTTTTTTCAAAATGTTAACCCTAGAAAGATAACGTACGCCTCAGAGGCGCCCGCGAAACGGATATATCGCTGTATTTTTTCATCTAAAGCCGGAATTACATGCTCGCCGAGTAATGCCAAATGAAGACAAGGTGAGTGTGTAAACGGTCTCCTTGTCTAGTCTCGGCTGTGTTTTTCATGGCAAGCACGCGTGTGTAAATGGTTTGCTCGTCGTCTCTTGTTTGTTTTACGAAGGGATAATGATCCTTTTACTGCTGTGCCTGAGTGTTTATGACCGTCTCGTCCGAGTTCGAAGCCTCTGGAAGCGAAGTCGGTTTTATGCATCAAGTCAAAGGGATTCGAGAGGGTAGCATGTGCTCATTTAAATTTTCGAATTTTTCGCCGGGACTTCAAACATGTGTTTGCGTGTCCCAGATTGAAATAACTCAACGCACACCAGGCAGTTGCAATAGCCACAGCCCGTACCTCAGTCATCGTTCACTGAACTGAACAAAACAGCTCACAACTGTCGAAAGATGCAAAGTGCAATATCCTAAGTAAACAATTCACCCTATGAAAGGTGCATGGTGTATGGTCCGTGTTGTACGGTGCAATATCCTAAGTAAACAATACACCCTATGTCTTGTTGAGTCTCGTCCAATGTCTTGTTGAGTCTTGTTTACTCTTGTACCCGAGACGCTCGTTCCAATGTATAAATCGGGCATAATACGAGTACAAGCTTGTTTTTTTCAAGCAAACTCAGTCGTCGGTCAACACTGCCGAGGGACGACCGCTGTTGTTCAGTAAGTACCATAGTTTCGTTGGTATGACAACCCGTTGCGCTCGAGAGGTGCATGTTTATCTCCTGTGTAACTTTTATGCATTTTTATATGATTTAGTTTTTGTTACTTTTTATTTATTTCTACATAAATAAAGTAAATATAAAATTAGGTTATTGTTACTAGTTCGACTCTACGTCCTGCTCGTCGCCAACAAGATCCGTTTATACCAGTTCAAAAGGTTTGGGATCTGTATATAGCCGAAGGCAAAATGAATTACTCTCCTGGAAGTAATGTCACTATTGATGAACAATTACTGGGGATCCGCGATAGATGCCCCTTTTGAATGTATATACCTAATAAACCAAAAAAGTATGGTATAAAAATTCCAATGATGAGTGATAGTGGAACCAATTATATGATAAATGCGATGCCATACATTGGAAAAGCCACAAATACAAATGGTTTACCACAAGGCGAATATTACTTGAAAGAGCTACTATATCACGGCCAATTCATAGTACCAACCGCAATATATCGTGTGACAATTGGTTCACGTCTATCCCTGTCTCAAAATCATTGCTTGCTGAACCATACAAATTGACGATTGTGGACACCGTACGATCAAACAAAAGGGAAAGTCCCGAAGAATTAAAAAACACCCGTTCTAGACCAGTGGGTACGTCTATGTCCTGTTTTGATGGACCTTTGACCCTACTATCATACAAGCCGAAGCCGTCGAAGATGGTGTATATGTTGTCCTCATGTGATGAAGGTGCTGTTATAAATCCTACACTTGGTAAACCTGAAATCAATATGTTCTACAACCAGACAAAAGGCGGTATCGACACATTTGTCCAGATGTGTTCTTCGATGTCTTGTTCTAGAAAGAGTAACTGATGGCCAATGACAATGTTTTATGGCATATTGAATATAGCTTTTGTCAACTCATAGGTAATTTACACACACAATGTTTTGTCAAAACAAGAAAAACCATTAAACCGAAGAGAATATATGAAAAAACTAAGTACTGAACTGTATACACCGTGGATGAGATCTAAATTGGAAATCCCTACTTTATCAAGGCGTTTGATGAAAATATTGAGAATATCCTGCCACAAACTAATCAAGAAGCTTCTCAAAAAGCTGAAAAGGAACCTCCGGCTAAAGTTTGGCGTTACTGTAACTTATGTTCAACTAAAAAGAAAAGAATGTCTAAGATGACATGTACAAAATGTAAAAAGACAGTGTGTGGTGAACATAAAAAAAGATGTTTGCAACAATTGTCTATAACTATAATTTTATTCAGTATTTCTTGTAACTTGAGACTGAATATATAGTAATTCATTAATTAGGAATAAAAAAAAAACTATAAATGTTACTAATTTAAAAAAAAAATTCTACTTATGTATAAATACTTCCAATTTCTGTTACTTTTTGTTAAGGGTTTATAAAACCCTACATAATTTTCTTAATAATAAAAATAATAATATAAATTTGTGTTTAAATAACTTCTTATTAATCTAAAACCTCATACAAATTACAATAAAAAGAATAATTATAACAGTTTGTAAATAAATAGGTTTTTTAATATTGTACGCCTCTCAGGCGCATGTTTATCTTTTCAGTACTATAAAATAACGTTATCTCTCTAGGGCATGAATTCGTTTGGTTTGTACTGCTTAGAGCTATTTGTGGACATAATAATTCAATTTTTTTGAAGAAGTCGTCATCAAATGTTAATCTCTCTTTAAGTTTAAATGTCGTAATGTAACACTATTTTCCTATTCTTTTTATATCTAATTTTGTATCTTCTTCGAAAGATGCAATGAACTCTTCACATTTTGGTCTCAAATATACATACATATATCAATTACGCACTACATAAATGCTTGTATTCCGATTTAAAATTTTCGAGTGGGTCAATGAAATTAAGTTTCACAAAATTAATGCAAATTCTACTTCAAATACAATTTCAGCTGCATAGAATTTGAGCACCAGCAGTTGCTTTGAATGAAATAGTACATTAAATATATTAAAGTAGCTTAAACTATTTTCAATAGTACCTTAAATATATAAAAGTAGCTTAAACTTTCTTCAGGAAAGTAGAAAGATGTCTTTGCATGATTATTCTGTGTTATTTTATATAGCAGTAAGAAGGTAGATCACACTTGAAATATCAATACCTGTCAAGAAATTGGAATTGCAATTTTTTATTTGGCCTTTATTCAACGTTTAGTGCCGTGAGTGAAATTTTTAGTTGAAAGTCGCTAGCCCAATAGCGTGAGATGCCATTCTAGTCCATTTCGTTCCTGGTTTTAACCGATATCTAGGGTTTCACAATGGAATTATAAATTTCACTTAGATGGTTCAGCTTTTTTTTCGATCAAATTAAGTTTTGCTTCATTTGAATCATCTCTCCCACGATATCGCTCAACGAGCAACTTTTTCAAATTCCCTTTTTCAAATTTTAGAAGTCCAAAATTCCCACAAAGTTAGAGAATTCCCACGATCTTACAGCACTGCTCTGTAGATCGGCAGCCACTTCAATCTACCTACTTACCTTGCCAAGATGAAGAGTACTGCAACGCACGCACTCTTCATCCTAGCAGCGACAAAGCATAATTGAAACTAGTAGGCCAGCATTATTTGCCGGTTCCATAAACAAGCCACAGCGAAAGGCCGAATCACATAACTGCGAATTTTTCGAAGGGGGCGGCGAACTTCTATGTAGAATTTCGCATTTGAATTTGGTGAAACACAATGCAGCGAAAATTTCGCTGTCAATGCACTGATAAATGACAGTTACATTCATGGTGCCAACCAAGGCACCAACCTAATTCATTTTTACTAATTTTCGAAGAAAAGTAGTATTAAACTCGTTTCGCCGAAAATTCATATTTCTTTATATATATATATATATATATATATATATATATATATATATATATATATATATATATATATATATATATATATATATATATATATATATATATATATATATATATATATATATATATATATATATATATATATATATATATATATATATATATATATACATATATATACATATATATATATATATATATATATATATATATATCATCAAAATGATTAAGGGAGATAATCTCTGGAGTGGCCGATCCGATTGAGCTGAAACTTTCGAGAACGTAGGTGTATATAGTAGGTAAATTTAGATATCCTAAACCTTTTGGCAGCGGCGAGCGTTTTAGTGAATTTTGAGGTACTCCTATATTTCCAAGCAGCGTGAATTTTTGTTCAAAAAAAGTATTGGGAATGAAAACTTATTATGTTTTGAGCTTGCTAAAGAATTGGAAATTTTGAGCCGTGTGTTGGTGCAGCGGGCCTAAAAATAGGCAAGGATTTTTTTCAAATTTTGATTTGTCATTACTTCTGACAAAAACATTGGATCATCGTGAAATTTGCAGAGCGAATTGATGTTGACTAAAGTTTAATACACATGGATTTCCAAGGTAGTGCAGGTAACCCTGTAGCTGCGGCAGGCTCTTGAAAAAAAGTCCTTCAAATCATTGAACCTCCTAAAAAAAATTTTGATTTTTGACAAAAAATTCAAATCATTGATAAATTTTAACGTTTGTGCATCATGTCAAATTGAAATTTTTAAAATTCCGATTTGCACAAGAACGGCAACCCATCACTAAATTACCTCTATTTTCAGCACTCGAAAGTTCTGTTCACGAGAACTGACGACCGGATTATCCGATCATAATGAAATTCACAGGACATGTTGGTATTAGCTAGGACCAAGTCTGATAGAATTGATTTTGAAATGCGGGCAACCCTGCAGCAGTAGTGCAATCTTGAAAAATCACTGAGAAAAAAAACCGGTTTCTGGCCTATTACTTCCGATTCAGCCATCAGATTTAAAAGAAATTATCACATTATTTGGATCTTACTTAAGATAACATTTGGTGAAAATTTGGCTGAAAAATTAGAATAGGGTTGCCAGCTATGGTGATTTTTGTCTGCTAAATCTTGCAAATTTGCTCAGCAAAATAAAGCTTTTTCCCCTATAACTTCCGGTGCAGTCATGATATCAAAATGAAGTTTATGCAGTAAATAGATTTGATGTGAGCCAAATGGCATAGGATATTCGTACAAAAATCGTGAAAAGGCTGCCAACTATGGCCATTTTTGTATTTTTTTGAATTTCTTTACTGCGCGATTATGTCATTAGATTTGCAAATGGGAACGATCCTGCAATGAAAATTAACAACAAATATTAACGCTTTAAAAATTTGAAAAGTTTTGAGGGTGGTAACCCTAAAATTTTTTTTCACCCGTATAACTTCTAGCGCAGTGATTCAATCGAAACGAAATTTATTGGTTGGGTTTAGTTTAACGTGAAGCAGATTTGGTATATATTTTGCTTTGCTGCTGACACAGGGTAACGAGCTTTAGTCATTTTCGTAAATATTGCATCAACAGATGCTTCAAATAACATACACATATGCAAAACATTTGCAATAAAAATAAGAAACTAATTTTTAAATTTCCCGAGTTTTAAACATTTTTTGGATGGCAGCTTCGAACAACGTTAACCGCTAAAGCTTTCGACGAAATCCTCCGATGAGAACGAAATTCAAAAGATCAGTTGATTAAAGTATGACCTTGTTAAGGTTAACTTATTGCTGCTTCGTTGGGAAAATGTTGCCAGCACTGAACATTTTCATCATTTGTGTTATAGTTGAGTTCTGTTGCTTTGAACGAGGAATGGTTGATATGATTCTACAAAAAAGTGTATTACGTCTTTCCACAGTGTCACTCAAAGACAATTTCTTCGAAAATTAGTTTTCTAGCGGTTCAGGTGCGCTAGAGTTTTTTTTTTCTTTGGTTTTGCTAAATCCTGTTCTACGAGGATTAGGGTGGCTTATCACAATACATATCATTCAACCATTCAACCTAATTCAAGCAGACTTAATTCAACCTGCGGTTGGCATCATCAACAAATTCTGACGCTTCGAAAATTTCGACTGCCGGCAATGTGGGCGTTGCCATACAAAACAGTGCACTCTAATTTTTTTACAGCTGACTTTCTCCGCCCAGTGCGCCATTTCGCTGTATTGTGCTTCAGGCAAAAGATGAAGCAGCCGAAAGTTACATAAGGTCTGTTCGCGTACTTTCAGTCACTGAATTTTACTGAATTTTCCTGAATAATGTAGTAGGGGAAATTCAGGAAAAGTACGAAAACGCTCTCATTGCATTTCCTGAAAATTGACAAACAAAGGGGTCAGTTGTCGGTTTTTGGGAGAACAAAAGTTATTATAAAGTCATCCTAAGCTGCGATAAACTATCGCCACAAAAATAATCGTCTTTCATAATAACATTACGCCAAAAACCGTTTGACAGTTTTCAGTATTTTTCAGTAGCTCAGATCCTACTGAATTTTACTGAAAGAGGGGAAATTTTCAGTATTCAGTAAAACGGAGTACAAAAACGGCTTCATTGCAATTAATTGCAATTAATCGTAGTACGCGAACAGACCTATAATTTCGTTCAAACAAGAGATATGAAAAAAGGTACACATTGATGGTGGCTTTGAAACGTTTACATGAAAATGGGAAGTTTTCCTACACATGGCGTCAAAACTGGGGGAGTGTGAGCTTGTAAATACAAAAGCTAAAATTTTCTAGCGATTTAGTTCGCAGAGTTACATTTCTTCGTATTCGTATCTTATTGGTTTTTGTTTGAGTTGCAAAAGTAAAAAAAATTATCGTGGTTATTATCGATGCTATATTCAACCATTTTTTCGACCTCGTATAGGCAATGAAATTTATCACTGGAGTATTTGTTCGTAGCCTCTATTCGCGAACATTTTACGATTGGGGCTATTCTTTACAAATTGTCCAAAACTCTTTAAAATACCACTAGGCTCTCCGGATTGAGCTTAATTTGCTTTTGACGCATTTGTTAAGTAAAATCGATACAAATTTCTCAGCATTTGGCGACAGTTGAAAGTAATCGAGTAAGGAGTATTTCCAAGGAAAAAACCTTTTCTCAAAATAGAAACTACCAGCACAAGTGAAGGCTACCGATTTAGTTATACAACAACCGACAGTTGTGGTCCACGTGTATCTCTCATATTTTTAGTATCCATCGCTAACCGATGCGTAGCCTTATTATGAATTTTATTTGACATCGCATAATTGTAATTGTTTTAGATGCAGAATCAAATCGATTTCGCTTCAGACCATCAATTTTGATTTGCCATATTTTAAAGTTACAACTTCGATGCTTGTTAAATCCCCAAGATAAATAACTCAGTCATCTCTTGTTTTGCTGAAATAATGCTGAAATTTCAATTGTTTTTGTTCGTAGTTGTTTTGCTTGTGCTGCGCTCGAAATGCAAGGTATGTAATGCAACTTTCTCGATTTGTCACAAAACTTGTTTTGCCTGTTTTTGTTTTTCATCGCAGGAGCGTGATTTTGCCGTCTATCATCGTTCTTGTGTTGTTAAATCTCTTCATAAATGCTGTCAAGTGAATTGTACCATAACACATCAAAATTCCTCTGTACCCCAAATGAATTATTTTTTGACAACAAAAATGAATTTCACCAATCGTTATGCCAACATCGCTGTCTCCGTTAAACGCCCAAATGGAAAACCATTTATAGTGTTCAGTTCGCCGAGGCTGAGTATGTGTCAAATGGCACAAGGTGTAAGTTCTGTTCCGTTAATTCAAAAATTTTTCGGTGACATGCGTAAACAAGGAACATTCTCAAAAGGTTGTCCAATACTGGCGGTAGGTTGTTTCCATTTCATGTTCGTAAACACTTTTCATTTATTACTGATTCAGGGAACTTACAGCATTCGAAATTTTACGGTAGACTCGTCGATTTTTCCGGATTATGTTGGAAACTGGACGTTCTTGACAAGCATGACCGCGTATATTGTTCGATCGGATGGAAGACAGGTGAACACGGATACCATTAAATATGGCGGAGAAATTATTAGAAAATATGGTAGAAAATTTTACGACAAATAGAAACCGAAAGGTAGTGGATGGAAGTTTGTTCGACATGAATGAAATGGGAAAACAATATTTTCCTTTGCCTTTGATACCTGTACTTTAATCTCTATATTTTCACTTCCTCAAAACAAATAAAAATGGTCTCCCTTCACATCATTTATATCACATATATTTGCTATACCCATGATTTCTCACCTCAAAATCTTTGTTTACTCATAAACAATCAGATATGTATTCGAAACTATAAACTATCATATTCTTCGATGGTCATTTTTCATTCTTTTGACCCATTCATTCTAAGAAAACTACTATCCCTTTGATTTCGTAGTCCGAAAGTCAGGAAGACAGTTGGACAGCCAGTTTGCGCAATTGGATACCAAACAGTCCTATTCAAGATACAGATTGAACCATAAGAAGACCCAAGAATGTTCGGCGGAATAAAAACTTGTACGTACATAGATAAATTTTATGCAGGAAAATAGATGCAATCTGAGCATAATCGGTCTTTATGCAGTTTTGCACATGCTGAAGACATGTAGATATGCAGGAGGAACTTAGATAAAATGAAGTAATACCATAACCATTTCGTTGCCTCTTTCAAACGTAGATTCTAGGTTGTAACCATATATCTATATGTGCATGCAAAAATTTTAATACGTCTTCAAACATATTTATTATTTGCTTCGAAGTAAGACATCATCATGCTGTGAATACCTGGAAATGGCCGGGAGAGTCTGAGCGGATTCAGTAGATTAATTTGCTGCATGAGTCCTACATGTATATAAAAAAAAGTGCAGAAAAATTTGGAATAGCGTAAAAACCATAAGGGAAAAATTATCTTGATTGACACAGGCAAGAATTTGAATAGTTTTTGCATCGTTTTTCGTTACCATGTCTCAAAGTATGATTCTTATAGGCCAGGAAATCTAGACAAAAAATGGCCAATCAGCCAAATAAATCCAAGTGGAAATTTTTCATATAGTGGTGTATACAGACTATACGATGCAATCAAGCGTAGAAAATCCGTGAAAGGCTCTCAAACACGCAATTATTTCTTTCTAAGGAGTAGTTAAAGCTGAGTTTTCTACGTAATAATCATAGTCTCGCATTCTATGTTTATATTTATATATACATATATATATATATATATATATATATATATATATATATATATATATATATATATATATATATATATATATATATATATATATATATATATATATATATATATATATATATATATATATATATATATATATATATATATATATATATATATATATATATATATATATATATATATATATATATATATATATATATACTATTAATATATTATTAATGTAATAATATAATTAGCCAAAACTACTGAATTAGGCCGTAGTACTCTAAAGACTTCGAAGAGTCATCTACAGTAGAAAACGGACAGGAGAGCGTCTGAGGAAAATATACCGCTAGCACGTGTGTTCCCTTGGAGGGAATACATACAGCGCGAGCGAGTGGCTGAGGAGGATATGTTGAGGAAGTGTCAACATATCCTTCGTAAAATGCTTCATGTCGCCAACGTGCTAATAAATATTTCGAAGCACGTCAAAAACGGTATGCTGGAGCAGGCCTTTAACGTCATCTTCACCTGCCGAACGAACTGGCTGAAGGCAGAGATGGACTACTAGCGGGTCTTGGGTGAACAGACCGCTGAACCCACCAATCCTGCAGGGTCCCGGCAAAAATCGCACGCTGCGATGACCGCGTGAAATTGCAGGACTCGTTCTGGACCGCCATAGGTGGCCAGGGGGACGTGAAGCTGGTGATTCCTAGAGTCAAGACCGTGCTTTTCGACCTCGATTGCCTCACAGTCAGCGAGGAGGTGACATCCGCATTTAAACGCGATGCTTGAGAGAGAGGAGCCGGCAAGGTGAAAACTGCACTCTTCCTCCCTAACACAAGGGAAATAGGAAAAGCTGTGGTGGAGCTTGATTAGTCGCCAGCACCCAAAAATCCCCAAGTCTGGTCGGGTCTGAGTGAGGATGAAAAGCACCCGAGAGTGAAAGTGAGCTGAGGTGACACGCTGCTACCATTGCCTAGGCTACGACAACACAAGGCGTAGCTGCAAAGGCGCAGACCGGAGTGCCAGCTGCTAGAAGTGTGAATACGTTGGCCACAGGGCAGCAGACTGCGCTGCACAGGCTTAGTGCATATTATGCACTGAAAAGCATGGCGCGAATAGCGCCAAGCATGTAATGGGATCGAGTGCGTGAAGTTTTTTCAGAGATGCACTCGATGTGAAAAAAAGCAGGAAAGAACATGGGAGCTCTTCAAGGCAACCTGCAGAGCTGCGGATGACCTCCCCACGCAGCTATCTGCGAACATAGGACTCAAATCATACTGATTAGCAAACCTCATGGAGGGAAAAACTCATCCGTGTGCCTGGCATATGCTACTGGGTTTGCAGCAATTTGGTTGACACACATTGATGGCGGCTGCTTTGGCTACGGTCAAGTGTGGGTGACATACGGAGCGATAACCTTTGTGAGCTGCTACATCTCCCCCAATGACTCAATGCAGGAATTTGGAGACAAACTTAGCTCACTGAAGGTCTCTTTCCGTGGCATCGCTGGCAATGTCATGGTAGGGGGTGCTTTCAAGGTAATGGCATTAGAGTGGGGCATGCCCACCTTAAACACTCGCGGAAGGCGCATATTTGGGATAGTCTCGAGCTTGGGTTTTTTGGTGTTGAATATGAGTTCGACGCCAACATTCTGAAGGCCTGGACTTGGCGCTTCCATTCCCGATGTCACTTTGACATCGGAGAGACTTGCGGCACTCGTCAGCAGTTGAAGGATGATGAAAAATTACACCGCAAGTGATCACAATCACATCACTTTCGAAATCGCTGGTTTGCTGTCCCCGGCGTATCCGCCAAAGATTGATGATCCCATCATCGTCAACCAGGCAGATGTTCCTACCTTTACGGACGAAAAGCTCAACATTGCAGCGTCCAGGATGAAGAAGTGGAAGGCTCCGCGGCCTGATGGGGTGCCAGTCGATTTGTTTAAAATCGCATCAAAGAGTCAACCGCGTCTATTATTGGCTTTGTATAGTTCATGTTTAATCGTTAGGTCTTCCCGTCGCTGTGGACAGTATCTCGACTGGTACTGCTAGACATGGAGAAGGGCTACCTAGACAGTCCACTGTGTATGCTGGACTTTGCGGGGAAGCTTCTCGAAGAGTTTCTCAAGCTGTGACTGGTGTCAACAGTGAAAGGCATTCAACAATCAATGCCGTCTCATAGGTTGATCGGGCTGAAGCAACAGCAAAAGAGGCATATGATCAAGCTTGACCGGTCGTTTTCCTTGCAACGCTGGACGTACGAAACGCTTTCAACTCGACGAGGTGGAAGGACATCTTCCAGGCCCTACGATACCACTGAAAGGGGTCAAAAGCAGGCCTGTCACCTCAGGTGCAGCACAGGGGTCGATCTTAAGACCTGACCTCTGGAGCATCATGTACGATGATCTTTAGATTAGTTTCTGGTAGCTTACGCTGAGGACGTCACAGCGGTAACTACTTTCAGATCCGCCGAATTTGCTCAATTCGGACTCAACCAAGTCATGAGGAGGTTGGATCGGTGGTTGGCCGAGCATGGCCTCCAACTGGAAGTCTTTAAAACAGAGATTATTATGCTGATAAAACGGAGGATATCAACTGTCATGCCCGTGATAGTTGGCTCCGTCGAGGTCCAGACCAGCAAGTCGCTCAGGTATCTGAGAGTAACGCTGGACACCAAGCTGACGTATTCGGCATGTGACATGTCTCTAGTAGTCGTCATTTCACTGCCAATGTCGGTGGGCCCAGTGTGACGAGACGGAGTTAACTGATGGCGACGATCGATTCCATCTTGCTATATGGAGCTGAAATATGCGGAGATGTGCTCCGAAATAAGGAGTTTCGGAGGCACTTTTCCAGTGTCCAGCCCAAGGGTGTCCTGCAAATCTTCTTAAGCTACCACACGGTCTCAGAAGAAGCCGTGATGGTGTTTTGACCGCGATTGAAGGAACTTCTTATTTTTTAATTACTCTCCAGTCGGATACAGAAATCCGCCTGATTAATATTCAAGTGCGTTGGTCCAGTATCAATGCACAGTAATAATTTTCGTAGTGAATCGCCCCGGTGCATTACCAACACGATTCAATTTTATCCAGGAATATAAAAACACAGCAATTCGATTACTTGTCTTTATAGCCCAGTGAAATCCGACATATAAAAAACTTCGGAAAAATGAGGGGAAAGCCGAATTTTGATGTGAACCTTGGTACTGGCGTGTTGAACAAAATGTCAAAAGTTCCCATCGATTCGAGTGCTGCGTTACTTTTTATACGGGGTCAAACGTCACCAAAAATGATCTTTCCTAAATATCTCAGTAACGGTCACGTCTTCGGAAAAACAAAGTATTACGAATTTGTAGCTTAAACAATTTCCTACAAAAAAGATTATGAAACTTTTTCTTGTAACCATAACCGTTTTTGGGATATATTGATCTAAACATTTGCTACTAGCAGCATCCTCTTTCTCAACGGCAAGTTGATATTATCCGATTTTGATTACGACTTGGAATGTTTGTGAGTTTGTTTTTTTATGTTTAAGAAGTGCATGAAAAAAACATGTAAACGATCTTATCTACCAGACTGTGACTGAATGAATGTGGCGCTTAATTAATGCAGCGCTGATATTATGCTCAGTCGCCGACTATTAAGATAACACAAGATGAACAAATACAGCTATGGGCACGGCGGGATCGCTGCTTCGGACTGACGCTTTAGCGAGCTAAGCTGCCGACCAGGGTGACACCGAGATCTAATATGTTGTCAACCCTGCTAAGTGACGTATCGTTGAGGCGGTACGTATAATGAACGCGTGCAGATTTGCGAGAGAAGCTGATTGCGCGGCATTTAGCAATATTAAGGGGGAGCTTGTTCGCGGAGCACCAATGGTCTAGAGAGTTCAGTTTAGACTGAATGATGACATGGTAGATTTTGAGGTCGTCCGCATATAGTAAATGGGAAATGTCAGATAAAACCTCCGATGTGTCAGATATAAAAATATTAAAAAGAAGAGGGCCAAGATGACTTCCTTGAGGTACACCGAATTTCACGTCAACTTTCTTAGAAATTAGACCTTGGAATTTTACGAATTGCAAGCAGTCGTGGAGGTAGGAGCCAAGCCACTTAAGTAAAGATCCTGCAATTCCAAATTGTTTCAGCTTGGGGATCAAAATGGAGTGATCAACTCGGTCGAATGTTTTGCTAAAGTCTGTATAGACTGCGTCAATTTGATCACCTTTCTCCATTTTGCACAAAACATCAGAAACAAGGACCATAAGATTAGTTGTAGTAGAACGACCTTTTCTAAATCCATGCTGCTGCTCGTTCAGTGGAGCGTCGACCAGAGGAGAAAGTTTGCAATAGATGATTTTTTCAAAAAGTTTTGGGAATAGCAGATAGAATGGCGATGCCTCTATAATTTTGAACAGAACGTCTATCGTCATTTTTATAATTTGGTGTTATATAAGAAGATTTCCAATACGAAGGAAATAGCCCAGGGGAGAGAATTATTGAATTTAGTATGAAGGGGCGAGATCAGTTATTTTACACACTTGATCAAGAAAGTAGGAAGGAGGAGGTCAGGTCTAGGGCCTTTGTTACTGTTAAGCTCCATAATGGCAGTAACTATCTCATTCCTCGATATGGTCACATCCTCAGCAAAAATTGTTTGAGTCGTACCCGGGAATCGATACGATTTTGGGATGCTAACTGGACCAAAAACTTCTTGAAAATGGTAAGCAAAAAAATTGCAGATCTCCTGAGGAGAAGAAGACAACAACGAATTTTCAGTGGACATTGAAGAGGGGTAGCCGCTTGTTTTCCGTTTCATATTAACAAAATCAAAAAAAAATTTTGGGGTTGCGGATTATATTCTCCACAGTAGTTTTAATGTATCTGTCAAACGCTTCTTGAGACCTAGTATAGAATTCATGAGCAATTAAATCGTATCTTTAATCGTATCTTAATACGTATTTAATCGTATCTTAATCGTATCTTAATACGACGGCTAACATCGACTTGATTCTTCATTAGCTTGTAAAGTTTGTTTCTATGATTTCTCAGACGTCTAAGAGTCTTGTCAAGCCAAGGTTGAGAGAGTTTATCTTTTTTCCTTATCTTAGGTACAAATTTATCGACCGCGTCAAAAACTAATCTATAAAACATGGCTACATCATCATCAAGGGAATGGCACATAAACACATTTGTCCAATCGACATTGTCAAGGAAATTGTGAATGCTATCATAATCAGCATTATGGAAATCGTATACAATCGTATTATTGTATGTTGTTAACATGTTCCAATCTGTAGTGGAAAGTTCAACTGTAAGAGCGGAATGGTGAAGACTATTAGAAAAGAGGTTCTGTGCGTCATTTGCTGGACTAACCACTACTTCGTCATAAACATTTGTAAAGGTTAGGTCTAACCAATTACCATTTTGGTTGGGAGTCGGAATAACCTGCTGCAAATTATGGCCATACAACGTACTCTCACGGTTAAAATCAGAAGACTCAAGTAGGTTTACTGGTATTAAACCATCAGCAGACTTATCAGAAACAAAACGCAAATTCGGGCGATTAAAATCACCCAAGATTATATCTTTATCCTCAGTGCTACGAGAAGCCATAAAAGAAGATATTTGCTCGCATAAATAATTGTACACTGATTCGTCAAATCTCGGTGGGACGTAAAATAAACCAATATAAACCGAGGTTTTGTCCATTGAAACGCGGATAAATATATGCTGAAACAATTCGTGCGAGGCAAAGTTTACAAGTTCACGTGAGTGAGTGTTCTTAACTGCGAGTAAGACATCACCATCTCTTGTTTGACCAGTGGAAACATAGTCTCGGTCATTCTTAAATATAGTCCAGGTACTGTCAAGGATTTCTTCTTTCATGTGGGAGTCATTTAACCAGGTTTCAGTGAAAGCAAGCACGTTGAAATGGCAAGATTTGGTGTCAAAAAAGAGTTTATTTATTTTGCCCCTCATACCACCGCAATTGTGATAAAAAATTCTGGGGCTTTTGATTGAGGATATCTTGTTAGGAGCGATACCCAATACGGTTACAGGTTTTACGTAAAGAATTCTTAATCAAGTTAGAATTAGCAGAAGACGCAGCAATAGAAGTGCCAATAGTTGATGTTCTACTGAATGAATTTAAATTACGAGTTACGATTGAGTCGGAACATACCTTACGGGAATGAGAAGTCAGAGATGGAGAGGAAGTTTTATTTGGATATGCTATAGCATGAGTCTCTGAATAGGAACACCTGACGGTAGAATTTCGGTTCACGCTAGGGAAGTCTCTAGTCAGAGGATTTGAAGAAACTACCTGGTTAGTAGATACAGATGAAGTACCATTACTAGTCACAATTGAGTTCTTATTTCTACTTTTGATGTTGCTGCTAGCGATGATGGTTCTCTTACGACAAAATATGATGCCATTCCATTTATAGCTCCTGCCGCTTCCATTCACGTGAGTGAAAAGCCAAGCATACTTTTCAGGAATTGATACTTTGCAGCTAGTGGACACAGTCCAGATGTGATAATTAACATCCTGCAACAACAGCTTTCAATTATTAATAATTTCTGTATAATAAAAAATCAAAATTAATTCGGACAAGACTCAGGCAATAAAAAAAAATTAAAATTAATTCGGACAAGACTTCACTAAAAAGGGAGCATTAAGACACTTGCCGAATCCCCAGGTAAATATCCTGGGATCCACCATATCCTGGGAAAAAGACATGAAATATCTTGACATCCAACTCGATCACAAACTTACTATTCACGCCCATGTCGAAGCAATAAAGTCAAAAATTTTGAAGAAAATTTACTACTCTTATCCGCTTATTAATAGGAAAGCCAGGCTCTCAACTGCGAACAAACTGCTGATTTCTAAGTGTGCAATGCAGCCAATCATTTTCTTTGGGTGCCCTGTATGGAATAATTGTGCAATATCACATATCAAAAGTCTACAAATACTACAAAACAAATGTTTAAAAATGATTCTTAACAAACCCTTTTATTACTCAACTAATCGGCTGCACGCTTCTGCAAAGCTCAAGAAAGTACTGGATATCTCTAAAAACTTGACCCAAAAATTTCTCAACAAATGTGCAACATCCAATAATCCTCTGCTCGTAACTACAGTTACTGTATACGCAGTTGGTTTAAGTCATGTATCTTAATTTTTCAATTTTATTTTATTTAGGTTAAGCACAACATTAGGTTTTAAGCTTGTTTTTCCTATATTACTATGCTATGCACTCCGCAAGAAAACCTTCTGAAAAAAAGCTAATTTAAAATCAAAATTTAGGTGTAAAGACTTTGTCTAAACACTGAAGATATTGTACCACACAACACATAAACTAATTCAATAAAACTATTATTATTATTATTATTATTTCTGATCATATACAGAATTCCGAATGTAAGTGGCATCTACATATACCACAGTAATTATATGGTTTCCAGTTCGGTAAATGGTGTTGTTTCCCATAATGGTTAATTAATTAGAGTGAAAGGAAATATGAAAATGAATTTAATTTATTTGAGTTCGGACACAACTGCCCTGAGGCTTAGTGTTGAAACGAACAACATTGGAACCTCATCAGAACCCATTTAGATTTTTTTTCAAATGCCTGTGGAGAAGTTTTAACACTAAAATTGCTGAAATATCTACATTCTGTTAAACAACTATAGGTATTTTTCTCCTTTCTGCTAAAACAATGGAACTTTTACGCATACATATTTTAACCCTAACAATTTTCTTGATTCCAATTACGGTTCTTTAGTTGTGCTCCCATTTTTTGTTTTTTGTCTATCCCAAAAAGAATTCCTTGTCATAACCACTCTGCCTGTTATAAACCAATCCACACAATGCATCGTTTTCCCATCAGTCTCTCCGAAAAATCGCCCTTTTACTTTGAAATCTGCTTCGGGTGCGTACAGTGGAAAAAGCTCGGGGGAAAGATAGTACTTTTGCAGGTAATATAATCCCTAAAATAGAAACTTGAATCTGTGAGGTGATCCTTAAACGTTAGATGAACAACGTAAGTATCCTTACCGGTTCCACAGGACATGATGGAATTTTTCCGAATTTTGACAGACTCTCAAAAGCGATTTGTGCTAATCCAGATAATTTCTTTTTGCCAAGATATGGACACAAATCTGGAATCGTCTGGTTTAAGATAGTAATGAAGTTTCCACCTTGTCTAGGTTTAGCGATTATTTCCCCTGCAGCGCCGAATTTTTCCACATTGCATTGTGCACTAAGGTATCCAGTTATGGCTTTAACTTTACCACTATCAACCAGTGTACAGTTTGCATCACAGTACTGTGCATTTGGAACAACAGAACAGCTGTCAAATATGAATAGGTAGTCCCGCTAACGAGAGAATTATATAAGAGACAATAATATTGGGACAAATTTAAAACTTCACGTTGATACCTTGCTGTACGATAGCCTGAACAATGTTCCGAAAATCATAAAAAAGTGCAAAATAAGAGATTTGCTAAACAACAGCATTGTTATCGAACTGAAACTAGACTGGTAGAGCGGTCATTTATATGAATGTTACAAATTGTTTGCTTAATCTAGTGGAAAATATTTAATAGGTATCGAACTGAAAAAAATGGGACATAAGTTAGTAATCTCGATGGCAAATGAAAGTCACTGACAAAATTTAAAATTTTACTCTTTGGAAAATAATCGCATGAAACATAAAATATCAAATCTAAAATTCATATCCATCTAGTTTTCTCAAAATTCGCGATTATGTAGTATAGCCCATGAATCAAGTAAAAAGATTACGCATTGCGCAGGTCCGCCATATTGGAAATCTGTTTCATGACGTCACACGTGACAAACTATTTGAATAAGTGGGTTTAGTTTTATGAAAGCGTTTTTATAATATTTAGTTCTCCACCGCAATTATCTTTTGCGTATATTGTGGCCTCATGGCAAAACGTGTAACACAATCGTTAATTATTGACGTATTTATGTTCGAACGATTAATAGCCATTCATGTCACGTGTGACGTAGGTGCGCACATAAATTCATTTTCGTACGGCGATCAGCGTAATCTTAGTATTCTTTGATTCATGGTATAGCCCATGGATCAAGTACTAAAGGTTACGTCCAAATGTTTCTGTTAATGAGTTTATTGGATGTTGCAAGTCTAGGCAGACGGGCACTTAAATTGCTGATTTGAAATGGAGAAATTGAAAGTACTTGAAGTGTATGTTGCCTCTTTTATGCTCTAATTAATTAAGTTAGAGTACAAATGGTGCAATATCGAATTTTAAATTCTTTAAATACAAAGGAATTTCACAAAGGAATTATTAGAATTTCGCATATTTTGATTGTGAGCTCATTCAAGGATAAACGACTAAAGTTAAAGTATCATTAAGCGATATTTAAATGAATTTTAATTTCGTCCTTTAACGATGTTTAGTTAGAATTACCATATAATAGACAGCACTTAAATGATCATTTATGACAAATAATCATTTAGGCAGCGCTGTATGTCTACTATTTATACAATGAAAAGTAAAAACCAACACAATTCATACACTCGACTATTTTTCCATAATTCACTGGTCTCCGGTACGTGACGAAATAAGATGCAGCGCCGAACAGCGAAAACCTATTGTCGTAATCTTATTTCCTTGATTCATGGTTCACCATATTCAAATGCGAACTTCTACATAGAAGTTCGCCGCCCCCTTCGAAACTTTCGTAGTTACAGTTGCTCACGAAAGTCAGCATACACCGCTTAAAAACGCGGAATTAACAAAGTGAGGAAACAAAAGTCAGCATATACCACAGAAAATTCAAAAGAATCAGTCTAAGCGATGAGTCATAGTACGATAAAGATTGGTACCATGTTAGTATACAAAGATAAACATTAGTTCATTGTAAGTCGATCAAACTAAAGTGATTTGGGTGCCTTTAATACTTAAAAATGAGTACACGGAAGGAAACGAGTTTGGACGTGCGAAAAATCATGCTTAGTGAACGAGTAGAAGGGAATTATTTTCTTTCTGTGTTCGAATTTTCTTTATTGTTATGTTATGAAACTTATTGTTAGTGCCAATGAAGCTACTTTTACGTTTTCATTGCATTCTCTCTTTTCCCACTGTACCATATTCGTATTTTTACATGCTGTATGTTGATTTTTGTGAGCCACTGTATGTGTTTCGGCGTATTGAAATTTTTTCGTCAGCATCCGCAATTACGTCTTTCGCAAACACTCGAAAAATATCCTTAAAATTACCTTGGACACATACAGACACACATTGGACACACAAAAATCGAAATATGAACTGATTGAAATAATTGAATAAAAATTCCAGAACGAAATCAGACGAATAGTCGCAAAGTCGCAAGAATTTTTAGATGTTATCGTTTCGTGACCATTCGAAAGTATCAAGTATCTGAAAATCTATTTTGTGTCAGATAACGGTTTGTCAATATGATCGAGGTTATATGGATTTGCTATTAATAATGTTATCAATATTTGTATTAAGGTTATCGATTAGCACGAAATCGCATAAGTGAGTACGGTAAAATGTCCGATGTTACATACATGTACTCATATGTACTATGTAACATATACATCCATACATAAACGTGTCAACAAAGAAGTGTTTAACCACGCTTCAATTCTGCGAATTGGATCAGTTGGTTAATATCGTCGAACCAGGCATAGATTGAGGAGATATCAAAGTAATTGACAGAGACGTATAACAAACGATAAGTTGTATTTGACTAGGCGAAGCATAAAGCTGTCAAATATTTACATGCACATTCGTTAAGTGAATGTTATTGTTGATTTAAAGGTGCGACAAGTTGAACTCCACGATTGGTGAATCTTATTCAACAGGGTTTTTGAGGGAGACAAAGCTGTTGAAAAAAATATGAAACCTGGTAGTTGTTGAAAATCTGGTAGATTGTACTTTCAAAGCATAAACGTGCTGTCTACATTTAAGTTCTTTCGAGACATTCAATGATTTGTGTCTTTCTACCTAACGGGAAAAGTAATGAGTCGGCATACATGTATTTGGTAAGTTTGTCGGGTAATGCATGGAACCATTACCGATCTATTTACTTTTAAGATTGCATGTCCTAAGCTGGTAAGGCATAGACAAGGGGAACTTTGAGCTTTCAGCTTTACAGCTTTATATAAAGAACTTTTTGGGAAGCCGGACATCGTATTCTTGTATTCCCGTCATCCAGGAGGAATACGAATTGAAACTTTAGCCGGCAGCCGATCGTACCTCTCCATGACCCGGAATGTGTGGATATTGCTGAGTGATTGTGATGCTCATTGGAAATTGCAATAGCGTATTCTCGCAGCTACTAGGAGAAATTGATGCTCTTGTTTTAGACATTTGATTAACCTGTGATGATTTGGAATGCGCCGAAATTTTCATCTCTCCGTTTTATATAGCACACTTCCCATAGCCGATGTATGCTCGCAAGTTCTATTCCCCTTAATTTTGCAACTTATAATCATTGGCTAGTCACAGACTTTTGGAAAACCCCTTGGCAGCAGATTACATTTGCATTGCTAAGAATGTTTGTTCATGAATACCTCCAGAATGCATGACAGCGATTCCCATTGGGTAAATGCTGCAGACACCTTCAAACGGGATGAAAGTTTAAACATGGATACAAATACATTTACTTGCAATACATCCGAAGTGAAAGCTTTCACGTAGAAAATATATACATGTTTGAGATAGACTTTAAGCAGGTCAGTCTTATTTTGTAGTAAGATGAACGACATAATAGCAGTATATGTTTAGTAATGGCCAGTAATTTTTTGTAGATTGGGGATTTTTCATCATTGATTTTAACATACTTCCACATACATTGACGAAAAGGAATATCGTCACAAAGTCCAGCCAGATTCTGGCTTATGAAAATGATATTAACATCATTAGAAAATCTGCACTAGCGGTGCGATCTACCCAGACCGAGCGGGCACAAAAACTAAGGCTGCACTTAAATGAAGAAAAGACGAAGTACATAGGAAGAACACATAGAGTTGCTTAAATAAGTAATACTTCAACTATCTTGCGTGGATTGTAGCAACCGATGAAAATATGGATGAAAAAATACAGTTGTGGCTGGTCAAATCCAACAAAGCCTAGTACAGTAAGTCAAGGCTCTTCAAATCACGAAATGGCATTCGAACATCAAAGCATTTTCTGTAGAAGACCATAGTCTTGCCAGTACTTACATATAAACTTGCGACTAGAGTGCTTAACAAAAGGCACTTTGACCTCTTAGCCACGTTCGAGAGTGAAGTCTTGGGGAGAATCGTTGTTTCCATATGTGAAGAAAGGCGATTCCGAAAACGGTACAGCCATGAGTTGTGCACTATCTACCTAGGAGCAGATATAATTACAAAAAATTACACTATCTACCTGGTGGACACAGGAAACCTTCGATGAGATATTGCAATTCACCACACAGCTGCTCCAGCAGATGTACTAGTAGGAAATTTCTGTTCTGGTAATTATGCGAGTGGTTTTGTTGAAAAAAAAGTTTTTTTCTGAAGTCTTTCTTTCTCGAAAGCTATGTCTCCCTGAGGATATGGCTGTCAACCTAATATACCTCAGTAAATAATTGGTGGTGACTCTTTTATGTTGAGCTTTTAATTAAACACAAGCAAATAACATAAGGTGCGTTTTTTTTGCGTCTCGATCCGTAGCAGATTAGAGTAGGCGGCATTGAAAACAACAACAACTAAGGCAGGATTGTTGTTGTTTTGAATGCTGTCTACCATAATCTGCAATTGATCGAGACCTTAATATTAGGTTGCTGCAGATAAAATGGCCGATTTAGAAATGACATAAAGTTGGCTGCAATTTTAGTGTATTATGTTGGCACAAGGCGGCGCAAACGATATGACATATTGAAGTATAAATACTGTTATTTTGGTTTATGGAGCCATTTCTGTTTTGCACTTCATAGTGATCGTAAAAACAAAAAGACAAAGTGAACATGGAAGTGAACCAAAAACGGCTACTTTTACTATACGAATTTAAATAAGAGCACAACGCAACGTAAGCAACGTGGATTATCAACAGCACATTTGGGCTTGATACAGTTAGCGAACGAACCACTCGGCGGTGGTTCGAAAAATTTCGATCCGGAGATATGGACCTTGGAAGTGAGCCACGTGGACACCCAGGACCATCGATCGATAACGGCGAGCTGCGTGCATTAGTGGAGTCTGACTCCCGCCAAATCATAAAGGATCTTGCCGAGAAATTAGGCGGTCACAATTCGACAGTTTGCCGCCACTTGCAACAACTTGGAAAAGTGGAAAAGCTTGACACATGGGTTCCGCATGATCTTACTGAGTAAAACATGACGTGTCAAATGGAGATTTCAAGTTCTCTACTCTCCCGCAACAAAAAGGAACCGTTCTTGTACCGAATTGTGACCTGCGATAAAAAGTGGATTTTATAAGATAATCGTCGCCCATCGGCCCAATGGCTAGATGCCGATGAAGCGCCAAGACACATACCGAAACCAAGCCTCCATACAAAGATAATAAAGGTAACTGTTTGGTGGTCTGTAGCTGGAGTTATCCACTATTCGTTCATGCAACCTGGCAAAACCATCAATGCTGAGAAATACTGTGCTCAACTGGATGAAATGCATCAGAAATTGATAGTGCAACGACCTATGCTTGTCAGCAGGAATGGGGTGATACTGCTTTATGATAACGCACGACCTCATATATCGAGAGCAACGGTCCAAAAATTAAACGAGTTGGCTCTTCCTCACCCTCCTTATTCACCAGACCTCTTACCAACAGATTATCATTTTTTTTAACATTTGGATCACTTTTTGACGGGAAAAAGATTTAATAATGAAGCTGTTGTCAAAAATTCCTTCAAGGAGTTTCTTCGAACCAGAAACTCGTACTTCTATAAAACGGGAATAAGTGTACTTTTATCTCGTTGAGAAAAATGTGTTGCATCTATTGGTACCTATTTTGATTAAATAAATTGTCTGTATAAAAAGTTACAGCCATTTAAAAATTTATTACTAAATCGGCCATTTCATCTGCAGCAACCTAATATATTTTGCAGCTAATATATTTATATTAAAAACATTTCTTTACATTATTTTATTGACCTAGCAATAACATTATATTGCCAGTACATATCATTCTTAAAATTTTATATATTGACATACGTGTGGTGAATTTATATTTTACAATATTATATTAGTAGGCCAATATTAAATATTAACATGGCAATAAGTTATGTTAACATCTTACAATACTATATTGGTATGCCAATAATTAATACTAATGACACGCGGTGTTCCCAAGCGGTCCCCCATCTAAGTATTTAACTTCGGTGATCGAACGAGGACCGGTTATTCCAGTGTGGTATTGCCAAATTTGATATTAACATTCTAAAATACAATACAAGCATTGTACTTTGTTGTTTCACCCTCAATTTCACCACCCTTGGTTAATACATTCATATTGGCATAGTAATATATTTATGTTAAGGTGTTAAAACATTTTGTCGAAATATGTTTGCAGATGTTCTTAATATAATAAGTTAACAGCCTTAATATATAAAGTTAAACTGCAAATACAATATTGTAACTTCCTAACATAAAATATTGAGCTGTCAAAACTATGTATTAATGACAATGATGTTACTATAACAATATTAAGATGTTAATATATTTATTTCGGTCATTTCTCAGCGTGTGTGTTACATAACCTACATTTCTCACATAGTACCCAATACTATTCTTTCTATGTTACAGGAAATCTTGATGTTTCAGGGAAATCGAACCCGGGGCAGACGATCACCATTATATCTTTCATTCCAAAAATACTGTAAAGATTATACGTCAAAACCTTCTCATCAGCCACAGTATGGGCATAGGCGGGCCGTGGCCGAAAATCTGGCAGGGGCCAGGGACTGAAAGGTTCAAGACATGCGATGATTTTGTTTTTGATTGTACACGTACTGTTCACAATTTATATAATTCACTAATACATTATATAATTATTTGTTGATTTATTCTTTGTTAATTGCTAATGCATTATCAAATAAACTTTTTGTCTGTGAATACGTATGAGCTACTAACACATGCATTTAATGTAAATGGTAGGTATGAACAGCACATGAATTATCAATGAGCGCTAAGAAAGAAAGCTTGTATGAATTATACGGGAATAGAATGGCAATAATTAAAAATTTCAGAATATTTTTTCGTTTAGAAGCTAAATATATTTCAACTTATACTTGAAGAAAAGGATAGCTAAGTTTCAAAATATCTTTGAAGAAATTGGAATAAATTAAGCTTAGAAGGAAGAAATTGATCTCTTGCTTTAAACATTTGTTACCTAGAAAACCAAGAAAAAGCGAAAATAATTTGGCAAGATGAAAAGTGCTGTAACTTACTCTTTTCGAGCTATTTGGTTTGCAGGAATATCTTTGTAGCCCTAACTGCGTGTCCGAGGCTAGATGAAACATCGAAACCTTTGAAACTAGTGCTTTTTGCTGTTTTCCGTTTTCGCGATCCTCTGGTAAATGTGAGATCCAGACAGTTCTTTTCTGCGAATGGTTTATTTTTTCCCCAAACTGCATACAAATCTTCTCGCTCACTTAGTAGTGTTTTAACTGTTCCATTCATAAGATTTATCCCATCCCCAAGAGTTGCATTTTTAGTTTGGAAATATGTGCTTAACATGTTCGTTATAAAAAGAGCATAGTGAAAGATGAAAAGATTTACTACAAATTTAAGATTACTGATTGAATGAAAGATCCCCAATGAATAAACTGAGTCGTTGTATTTTCCCTCATTCATTTCTTTTTCTAAAACCTCTTTCTTAGTCCCATAGCTATCAATCACATATTTGCAATTGTGAAATCTCATTGACTAACGAGTCGAGCTTAAACTTCTCACCCCACGCCTTGAATTTAGACCAACTGCCTCTTCAAGCTGCTTCAACAATTTGTGTTGTGATGGCTTCGAAAAGTGTAGGTAAAGGGATTCGATGGCATTGAAGAAGGATACACACGTTTCGATTGTGAAAACTGTGTCCATCACAACAAGGATAATTTTATGAGCTTGACAGTGTACAAATGTGGCTGCAGGGTGTTTTATCTTAATTTAGGTTTGTAAACCACCTTTTTGTCCTAACATGACACTAGCACCATCAACAATTAGCTAAGTCCGTAGCAGTCTAACAGGCTCAAAATTATATCGGCTAAATACGAGGCATTTGTAGCTCCTGAAATGTCTAGCAAATCTGACAACCACGGAGAGTTGTTCCTTTTTGTGGACCCTTGCTTCGTCTGCCATAATGTCATGTCCTCTCGAACGATTTCAGCAATTGTTTTTATTAATTCATTTCGTGTTTTGCCAATACAGTAGTTCGCAACCTCGCTTTTAAAATGTTTTTCAAAAGTTTAATAATTCTTCGCGAATAATTCACAAAATTCAAAAAAAAAAATGCACAGTTATCACTGGGACCACTTTCATCATGTCCTCTGAAAGCAAGTCCTTGGCGACTGAGGCACGTGGTAAGGTCGATAACCTTTTCCAAAAACTTTCGGTTCGTCTTGATAATATTCCAAGACTGTTCAAGCACCATATCACTTACTGTCTTCCAAGCACTTTTAGAGTTTTATTATTGTAGAGTTTTTATTATTGTATGCAATATGTGTATGCAATTCTATGGAAAATTTCGCATTGTGATAACTTCACACCGAGTCATCAGATCATCACGAAATTTACAAGACGCATCAAGGAGTATAATAAATAAGTTTCTGTCGTTTTGAAATGTCTGAGCAACCTTGAGGCTACCATAAGTACGTAAACTCAAATCTTGCAAACCATTGACTCTCTGGTATTTTTATCGGTATTTAGAATAAAATGCAAATGATTGATGTATTTGATACTATATTTATACAGTCAAATCTAAACTTCTAAAATTCCCAAAAGCAAAAAATCGTAGCCCTTCACCAAATTATTTATATTTTTATCTCGCGATCGGATAAAATATCACTGGATATATATCTTGACTGAATAAAGGTCTAACAAAAGTTTAATGAAAATGAGAGGAACCATGTGGCGGTCGTGTCACCATGAAAAAACGCTCGATGAAATTGAAGTGCTATGCCTTTTACCTTCCAATGTAGTTATCAAATTATAATCAAATTCACACACATTTAACGTGAGTGTAAACCAAGTAGGTCTGAGTTTTGGTTATAATGTTGGATCCGCGATGCCAGCATCAACATTTCTGTCCTGGAAATCGGTACTATTAAATTTTCAAATAATATTGATTTCGTAGTGAAAATAAGCCGAAAATATTTCAATTTCAAAAAATTTAACATACTCGCGGAGAGTAACTCTAAACACCCTTTTTTCGTATAACTTCCAATGCTTTCAATGAATCAAAAGTTATATTGTAAGTTATTTTAACGGGATGCAAAATCGATATAGTCTTTGTTGTGGTGATATCAAAAGGTTGGTGGTGTTGTCAGCAGCAATATTGAACTTTCCCTGCTATTCAGTATGGACTTTTTTAATCAAGCCACTTTATCATACGCAAAAGTCAAAGAAAAATGCTCTCAAATATGGAATGAGACTGTGTTTGTTTTGCTTAATGTTAGGTATGAATGTGCTTATTGTATATGATTCCATCAAGAAAGAGTAATCGCAGCGAAAATTGCTCGTATAGATATGATATCTCGTATAGATAGATTGCTTGAATAGATAGCATAAAAGTGGCAGAGATGCCATTTTTATTCTCAAAAGACTTCGAAAATTGTATTCTACGATAATTAATCTTAATGCCTACCATTTTAAACTTAGATTATGTTTAATGAAAAAACATAATTGCATAAAACGCCAGTTTACAAAAGTGTTCTTATCTAAATACCTGTATATTGCCTAGTAGGAATGAACAGATAATTTTAATAAAAAAAGGATAATTGGCGAGGCGCTTTTCGTCTTTTTCTTGACGTATAACTTGTCGAAATTAAATATTGCCATCCATTTCTTGAGATAAGTCCCATAGCATCGTAATTAATATTTATTAATTAGTCTCTATGTTGTAAGTAGTGTGCTTGCTATGGTATAGGCTTACACTACTGCACTATACAGCTCTTGCAGTAACAACAAAAACCAAAGAGGCGAAAACTTAAGTATTTATTGTTTGAAATATGTATTTTCCTGGGAGGGGCCAACCTAGGGTCTGGGGGGGTCCCGGCCCCCCCTGGCCCCCCCTACGGCGCGCCTATGAGTATGGGGTCAAAAAATATCGTACTTGTTTCGATAAACACTGCAAATTCGTAAATTATAGATCAGCTAACAATTATTTTCAGGTTGTGTAATCATCGGCAAGCCGTTCAATAAAAAAAAGCAGTCGTTGAAAAAAGGTCATGCCATTTTGAATCCTAAGCTGCAGAAATTTGGAATCGCAGGGTCCATACCAAGTTAACTCAGCTCATTTTAACCCTACGATTGGTCGCAATTTATGAAATGTCAGGGGATCATCCATATAAAGCACTTACCAAATCAAATATGACTTAAGCTACTATTATTTCTTCTCTTTTTTTAAGATTCTTATTTCAAACTTTTTTGAGGTTCTTTCTTCATCTTTTCTATGCAAACATCAAAATATCAAGTCACATTATTGGTCGTAAATTTCAGTTTGTAAAAAAGCTTTTCCGGCTGTTTTTGTTCCGAAAACAAGCTTGCTCGCAGTATTGCTTATTAGGCCAAAAAAATAAGACTTTATCTGCCACATATATGCAAGTGGAGATTTTTTTGGCGAAAATTAGTTTATTGTAAGACGATAAACTTAATGCGGATAGTCCATTGCAAAGTCGTGTGCGCAACAAAGTTAATTCTGGGTCAAAAGTCATGAAAATCTGTAAAATATTCCAAGGATATTCCTAAATATTCCTAGGAATGAAAAACAAAATGTAATGATATACGAAGGTGGGCCATTAACGAGGTTAGTTTAATGAAAATAAATGAGTTCATAGACTCATTGTAAATATAAGTAGCAAGTTTTATTTTTTTCAATCGAGTCCTTACTTTTTAAACTATCGCCGACAAAGCAACTTAATCTGCATGAAATTGTCAAATATTGAGCTGCTATAAAGTTCCTTACCAAACAAGAAAAGCTGGCTCAAACCATAATGAATGAGACTGGATTGACTTACGGGGACTCTGTTTCAGGTCAAGCCATGATTTACAAGTTGCTCAGTTTTTTTTAAATACGGAAGCTAACTCACGACTAGCACAGCCGAGTGACCACTCCGGACATTGTTCAAAAAGTCAAAAAAGTGATATAGAAAGATGCTGCATTAAGGAAAAAGCACCCCGAAGAAATTGTTGGAGTACCAGATACAACCATTTAAAATATCCTTCACGATCATCTTGGCATGACTAAAGTCAGCGGAAAGTGGGTGCCAAGAATGCTCATGCCGCCTTAAACGCATTTTTTGGAGTCCTGTAGTGAAGACGAGGAAGGACTATTGAGACGAATGGTTTGTGGTCGAGACTTGAATTCATCATTATGAGCCCGAGTCCAAACAAAACTTTATCAAAAGTCACATCCTCATTGAAGGTGGCACAGTCTGCTGTTTTTGGGAATCAGAGGGATGCTGTTGATCTATTTTGAAAACAATGGCGTCTCAATAGCTGCAGAATACCTAGTTTCAATTTTAGAGCGATTGGAGCTAGCTATAAAAAAAAAGAAAAATTAATCAAAAATGTCCTTCTCCACGACAACACGCCTGCTCTCAAAATGTATCGTTAATTATTTTCAGGCACACATAGACCCATGAAATTACTTTGGAATGCGTTACTTCGATAACTAAGTTAGAAACTTGAGTTCAAGTACACCCACGAAAGAAAGAATTGTGGTTTTCGGTGCATTACATGGACTTTCTACACTCAATTGCATCGTACAGTCTGTATACACTACTACAGGCAAACGATAAGGGCTTGTGCACTCGTCTTAAACATTTATCAGCCTCATATCTCGAAAACAACTTATTGTAAATGAATAGAATATAGGAAGTTTTTATGCAAATTTTAATGCTGAATAAATTTAATGCTAACATAGTTTCACGTAAAATTTCAAAACGTTCATAATCTTTAACCCTTTGGCGCCGGCGGCCATTTCAGTTATGTTTTAAATATACCTATTATTCTGTCAATAAATAAGTTTTGTCAATAAACAAATTTTAAGGAATAAATTTCAAACGTATTTTTAATAATGATTTTTTCTATAGCGAAATGATTCCGTTTTTTACTAACAAGCACTTGAAACTTGTTAGACAATATATAATACACTTATTAACAAGCTCTTGTTACTTGTTAATTATGAGTAAGAGACAACTGCTTCGTTTGGTTGTTAAAACTCAACTACTTTATTACTTTGTTTGATTCTATATATACAGAATTAAAATTGATGATTCAACCATCGTATTACAATCAATAAAATTAAATTTGAAACATTCTCACAAAACTATTTTGATGACTTTACATTCTTGCTTGCGTAACTACTTTCTACAAATCAGCAAACTGTTACACGTTATTAATTCTAGTAACCTATATTTAAGCACTTGACTGACTTATTGTTATGCATGCATGTCTACAATCAACAACATTTTACTGTTTACATTTAGTTTGGCTCGAACGTGACCTAAATAGTGCATGCTTGCGCAAATGAAATAAAATTAATACGAATAATAAGTATAGATTATTGTATCTTAACCTAAATGTGAAACTAAACAGTGAATATGATAACATTTTTGAAATTTTTAACTGTATGTGTGCGCTAGGCGCCTAAAATTAGATTAGGAAAAAATGAAAATTTTTAAACTGATAGCTTTTGACCAGATTATCGAATCATTATGAAACTTTAATCACATGTTGATGTTATCAAAATGTATAATTGTGTAGTTTTTTATGAACGTGCTGTCAACCCTGCAGCTACGGAAGACATTGAAAGTGAGAACCTTCAAACCATCGACTCTAATGAAAAATGTCCGTCTTTTAAATTGAAGACCAACTCATATAGAAACCTTATGCTTTGTCTACACAACCAAAGCAAATATTTTTAAATTTCACATCGGAGAAGAACGGTAACGCTCCTCCAATTTACCAATATTTTAAGCATCAAAAATTTCTGCTCACGAGAACTCTCGACCCAATTATCAGATACAATTGAAATTCACCGAATGTATTGGTATTTAGTAGAACCAGGTCTGATAGAAGCGATTTGGGAACGCGGGCACCACTGTGCCAGTGATACCATCTTGAAAAATTATAAAGAAAAAAACTGCTTTTTCCATATGAATTCTGACTCAGTTACCAGATTTGCATAAAATTGACACAGTAGCTGACCCTTACTCTAAGCCGCGTTTGGTAGAAATTTGGTTGAAAAATTCGGTTGGTGCTGGTAAAAAAGCTATGGTAATTTTGGTGTCTTTTTCGCTCAGGAAAATCAAGCTTTTTGCCTTATAACTTCCAGTGCAGTCATGAAATCAAAACGAATTTCATATGATAAATGGAACTTATTATGGGCATTATTCAAAAAGAATCTGATTAAAAAACCGTGATGAAACCAGCTATTCATGGTTTTGTATTTAGTTACAAAATTTTTACTAAGCGATTTTATCTTAAAATTTTTGAACGGTAATGATCTTGTAGTGACAATAAACAACAAATATTAAGTTTTTGAAAATTTGAAAACTTGTGCGACTGGTAACCCTAAATTTCCTTGTAGCCATATTACTTCCAATCCAGTTATCGGACCAAAACTAAATTCACAGGGTAGGTTGATTTCAATGTGAGGCAGGTGTGATCTATTTTTGTCTCTGATGCTAGTTCAAGGTTGCCAGTGTGAGGCGTTATTTGCTTTTTTTCGTAGCAATAAATGCGTGCATTAAGTATTCATATTGCGAACATTTACACGCAAAATAAGTTACCAATGTTGTTATATTCTAAGTTCTAGAAATTTTTGTGCCCCACACATCTTTCGTTTTTTGATCCCAAACATCTTTCTATCCCTGTAACTTTCGACGAAATTATCGGATTAAATCGAGATCGATAGAGTTATTTGATTTTGAAGTGAGACAATTGTGGGAGACTTTTAGTCGCAGTGCTTCTAAAGTGTTGCAAGCACTGAGGATTTTCTTTGTTCATGTTATGCTATGCTGCTTTCAAAGTTTTGCAGTGTTTGACTATCATGAATTTTGAAATTCATGCAAGTGTTAGTCCTCAAATCCTTTCCACCCTATGACTTTAAATACATTGTTAAGATTAAATTGGTTTTGCACTCGAAACAGGTTGAAGCACGTGTGGTAGAATATGTACTCGATATCTGCACGATTCTTTTATTGTTCATCGAACATTAGTCACATCGTAATAGCGGTTCAGGTGCGCTTGAGTTTTTTCATCTAAAATAAATGAGCTTTAAAATATATTTTAACCAGTAGTCAAGATTGTTTTCAAAAATATGAGTAGTTACGGAAATGATTTGTAAAATGTCAACCACATAATAATAATGCATAATTATTTTTTAGCTTTTATGTAGCTAACTTCTCAATAAAACACCCTATTCATATCGAGCATATTATTACGTCTCCATTTCGCTTCGGCATGCTACTGTTTTTAAAGTTCTCAATTTTAATTCATTCAACATTCATCCCCTTCTCTTTCAAATTTTCCAGTCGACAGTATAGGTACAATGATTTTTCATTTTCTTGCTGTTTTCAAAGCTTTCAAAAGATTACCGCAAATTGAAAATAACCTGGTAATTACTTATTGAACAATTTTCCATTATTGGATACAAATCAGCATAAATTTTCGGGCAAGGTGTATTCGCTTTCTTAGTCAAGCCGACGTTCGATTGATTAGGTAGATATTTATCAATATATGTACATATACAGTGGCGGAAAAAAGTATTCGCAGATGGCGAATAAAAGAAATTAATTCATTTTTTTTTTGGCAATACATTAGCGCAATAAGTTAAGTGATTTGCTTAACTTATTCGTTTTTACTACGTCTTTTGAAATGTTAAAACAATTTTTGAGAATATTTTTCGTATGAGCTACAGAAGAAGGAAGAATCTGTTGACTCCTAATTATACCTGGGGAAAAAGTATTCGCGGTTGGCTGTATGTATGCAATGAAATCATATCATGACGAGTTCAAATTATATTTTTCGGAGAATCACATTCTGAAAATGTCAACATGAAGCCGGCGGATATTGAAACCGCCATTTAAGATAGCGCAGTGAAGTATTCGCGTGGAGTTTGGAAATGTTTAGTACTGATAAAACTTTTTATTTCACAAATGGGCCGTAAAGGTTCGGAAACTACTCCAGAGGAAGAGAGAATTATTATAAACTTGACAAAGCAAAGAAAAAGGTTTGTTGACATATCGAATGCTCTAAATAGAAATGAATCCATAGTGCGGAGTATTTGCAAACGACATGGATCAACGGATGATTTCAAAAGTAAGCATCGCTGTGGCCATCTTCCAGTATTTACTCAACGTGAATGTCGGAAAATTGTTAGTGATATCTCATTGGTCGATTGTCATGGCTGAGAATATGCTTCTATCATTTCTATTTTCACATATGATAAAGTGAACTTGTTTGGTTTTGGCTCTTTTTGGGCATACATTCACATTCTGTATCATCGGGGGCTGGGAAACTTGTATCTATCGACGGCATCATGGACAAGAACGTTTATTTATATATTCTGAAAGATGTCTTGAAAATCAGCAGCAATAACTTGGGTCTTGGTAGCAGTTATAACTTTCAAGACGGTAACGATCCCAAGCACTCGGCTTATTGTGTGCGTCAATGGATCGCGTATAATGTTCCGCATATGCTCAATACGCCACCGCCATCCCCGGACCTCAACCCTATCGAGAACCTCTGGGATGATCTGGAAAAAAGGATTCGACAGCATTCTATCATAAACAGGACAAAGCTTAAAGAAGTTTTACAGGTGGAATGGGAAAACACTTCCACTGATTACACAAAAAAGTTGGTTGATGCGATGCCTAATCGTCTAAATGCTGTTATTAAGGCCAAGGGTCTTCACACTAAATACTAAATGAAATACAATTCCCAAATTAAACTTTTCGCAAATACTTCTTTCCAGTCAATTGTTTCATGAATTTCATGTTAATTTGTTTTTGCTTTAGATATACATTTTGTTTTGTAGGTTTAATTGTTTATTTAATATCTGTGTGAGCTTAAGAACAAATTTAGTTAAACATATTAAGTTGTTTTGAGTATTACAAGGAACAAAAATGTCATATTTTAGATTTATATCTACCTAAACCGCGAATACTTTTTTTCCGCCACTGTATATCTATGTACATATATGTACTTATATGCAATGAAGGCGCTTTCATAGCGTTAGTATGGAAAAGTGCTTTGAAACGGTCACCTCAGGCAAATGCTTAGCAAAAAAAAATTCAATTTAGAATGGTGGACATCAACAAAAAGAGAATTAATTGAAGAAATAAACAAGAAATAAATAGAACTATACCTGCCTACCTAACATAAATTGAATTATATGGAGTTCCCGGTGAATCTGAATGATATTTAACACTTTAACACGAAAAATCTGTGCCAAAGTTGAATGAAAAAGGTTGTCTGGTGGAAAATCTGATCACGAAAAAACTCGACATACCTACATAATACATTTACAAACAGTCTCTGAATAGCCAATATCGAATAACCATAAATGTATTTACTGCACAATATGTCCAATCGGTAGCAAAGAAACAACAAACAAGCAACCATGAATAAATTAAACTATTCAGCTGATGTAAGCAGATTTATTAACAATCCGCAGACCGTTAAGTAAGTCATTGAAGTGCAATTGCGGCAGCGCAAAAATTTGCACACACAAAAACCATAGTGTGTAGATCTGTCTGTAAGTACAAGCACAGTCCAATTGGCAATTCATGTTCTGGCATGCTGTGAGATTAAAGCGCGGCTTCACTCGTACACGAGCTCGTGCTAAAGTAATTGCCGAGTCGATTAAATTTTTCAAAGCGTTTTCGTGGAAAAACGCCTGCTACTATCAAACAGCAAGCGATGGCAAAACGCTCTGCTCACTACATTCCTAATGTGGTCATGCTAAGATGATTATAGGTGATAGTTTAGCTGACTGTGATGAACAGTAACAAAAGTACGCTTAGTACGCGGTAACAACAGTGACGATAATGAAATCTGCGTCGATCATAGTCAATAATGGTTTTATGCAGAATGTTATTATTTTGTAACGACCGCGTGACTAGAGCTATTGCAAGATCCATTCACAAATGTGACCTGATTTCTGCTAAATTCATACTATTAGGGATAGAGTGAAAACTGCTAGTAATTTGAGAAAGTTTTGTTTTTTCCTTTCAGTGTTCTTATATTCAACGGTGTGTACCCGCAAAAGATACTCTCCAGGGGGTAACTTACTTTCGTGAACTAGTCTTAATAGACACCCTTTGAAACTCAGCGGGTAATTTATTTCTGTTTGTAATTATGTGGCGCCACTTGCCCCTTCTGTCAATCATTTGAATTATTATCATCATCGAGCGTGAATAAGTCGATTGTGCTTTTTATCGTGCCCATATGTATGTATTTCCTCCCGGCAGAAATATCTTTTTTTTGCTCAGACCGAACTTCTGCCTGCGGCAAAGAAGAAAAAAGTCTATGAAATTCCATTCCAAATCAAAACTATTTCAAGTGCGATTTTAAGCTTGAGTACATTGAGCGATCTTCAAACTTAGTATCTCTCTCCACTTTCGAATGTGGTCGGTATTCGGCTGAAATTGAAATTTCTTATCTAGATGAGGCGCCTATATTATATTTTCTGACATTTCGTCGAGGAATTCGAAGAATTTTAATTTTTTGTGTGCAAAAGCTCTTTGCACGCCAATTAGGCTGGAAAAACGGAGACGGATTTTAACTCGCGAATCGGACAACTAGTGCCCGCCGAGCACCGAAATAAATTCTTTTTTATATCTGGACGTCTCTAAGTGTTGTTCGTTTACCGTTTAAGAAAATTCCAAACTCATATCAGAAATATTTCCTCAAAAGAGCTTTGATTAAACACACTTTTGAATCATAGCAGGCAAGCTTATGAGGAATGTGAATGTATGATTGAGTTTCGACGGAATTTTAAACAAAAAAAAAATATTTTCCAGCTGTTTCAACGTGTTTGCACTCGCATACACAGAGCTGCGAAAGAATGTCATAACTTTACTTGATTTAGAAAAAATTACTCACGCAGGAGAAAAGCATATAATATTTGATATTCTTCGCTCCACTACTCAAGATCGTTTTTCTCCCATTCGCAAGTAAATAAATAAATTTTTTAATCACCTGTGTGATTCATGGCTGTGGCACGCAAATTGCACATTCTTTTACTTTTCCTCATATCTGCCTTACCCTCCCTCATGTCAAGATAAACCAAACAAACAATCCTATCAATTGTAGATTCGTGGAAAATTATTTTCAAATGGTTATTAGACCCATTAAAATCAGAATTTTCGCATTGTTGGGGTTGATTATCAAAAATAATACAAAATATGTACATATGTATGTACATATGGATGTATGCAAAGATACATCTCGTATCTTTCATATAATCGTTTCGCATTCCTAATTTCACCCGAGCTTCAGTTATTTCCATAATAATGTATGTAGGTACAATTTTATAATCATTAAATTGTAGGTATGCGTGATGTATTAAAATGTCGAGAACGAGATGGAGAGGGTAAACGATGAAATCAACGTTGGGTTTTATTGTGTTTTACGAGTATTGTTTCAGTATACGGTAGATTTGCTTGATTGTTACTGCTCTAATCATTTTAAATCTATTGTAAAGCATTTGCAGATTATAATTTTTCGTAGACAATATTGCATACAGAAGTGTAGCGATAACGTTGGAGTTTCGAAGAGGATAAGATAGGTGCAATGAATAGACTGGCTAACTGAATAGTCGACTCATCACAGTATTGTTCGAGTTCAGTGTATTGTCGGAATTTCGTTTGTTTCTCAAATGATAAGACGGCGGAAAACAGCTGATCATGGTCATGTATGATCAGGCTGGCGATGTTTGGAATTATGAATGGAACTGATAACACAATATACGTTGGGCTTTCTGTTAATTTGCTTGTATTATTTTTTAATGGATCGGTAATTTTTGAACTTTCCTGCCTTCGGTTTGCTATCGCCAGGGTTATTAATTGGGAACTTGGTAATGTAAAATAAATCTTCAAACTCGGGTTGCATGCCAAATTCATTCTACATTTTCAACAAAAAAAAAACTATATCCCATTTGAACTTTTACATTACATTTACATTTGAACTAGTACATTTTATACATTCATCGATTTATGTATATCGTTCTTATTTCGCTGTCATTTTTATCTGTCAATCTATTCATCTTAATAATTAGCCTCATCATCATGGCAATGATGATGAACGCGATCAATGAATCGCAGTAAACAAATCATTCTAAATCAATTTGAACAAATTTAATGAAAATTCGCAAAAAGGAATTTAAATACATTGAATGATGTGTTTAGACAGCAATGTAGAAGCATTAATATTGATAGTGTCATGTGTTGAAATACGTTAATATGCCATGGATTTGATATGTTGTGTTTGAGTTTTAGTAAATAGCAAGAAAGTGGTGAAATATAGCTATTTCATAAATGATTGCAATTCATTTAAGCGGATATTGTTTTGATTTGAATATCCCAATTATTTGACAAACTCATATTTAAACCTTAAAATAATAATTTACCTATTCGAACTACAAACAACATGGTATGTCATATATGCCAATGCCATATTATTATATACAGTGGTAACACTAGTAATAACAAAAAACCTATTTTTAATGCGACTTTAATGATAAATGATTGTGTTTTTGTATTTAATTAAAAGTTTTGCTTATTTACTTTGAGAACAATATCAAAAAAACCGGCAACGAAGCAAATTTCACACAATTAACGTAGCATTTTTCAGTGAAGTACCAAAATAGCGCAAAAAAAAGTTAAGGCACAGCGCAAACTGACAAAGTGGAGACCATAGACTTGTCTCCATATGACCCCATTCGAAAATTTCACTCTGATCTTCTCTCGAAACTACATGACCCACTACTAACCCTAAACACACCCGCATCGGTCTTGCTGAATCCATGCCCCAATACTACCCTTACCTCAGTCTGTAAGACTATTGCAGTGGCCATTGATCATTGTACTTATCGCTTCCTGATCAATCCGAGACATGGCAACACTATCAAACACCTGACAACGACCCTCAACTTAACCCAACTCTCTTTAAACAATGAAAGACTGTACCAAAAACTTGCATTCCTCACCGTCGATTTCGACATCCAAGAGCTGCCGTGCAACATGCTACTCAATTACATTCTCAAGAATTTTGGAGAGGAGGTATCTCATATGCTAAACATGAACAGTCACGATCTGCAGAGTCTCTTTAATGAAATCTTAGACATAGGTAGTATAGTCCTAATTAGTAATGACCCTCTTAAGCTTAAGCACAGAATCGTAGGATGCAATCCACTGCTTATAAGTTTATCGACACAGCTAAATTAAATGTTACCCAATAAGATTAATTTATCGATAGTTAAGCGATTTAGAGACAAAATTACCATAGCGACTGTGAATCAACTCTACATCCTAGCACTCATCACATCTATCCAAGATATACAAATGCGAATAACCATAGCTGGCGAAGAGCTATTGGAATTATATGGTAATAAATTGGAATCCATGCCATCAATAAAGGTATTGAAAACCAAACCTGGCTCATCAATTTACGAACCACCACATAAATACAAGATATACATCCATCTGGCAGATATAATTGAGAAAAACCTAGAATTGGGCTTTTTACAACCAAACAACAACGACAAAAATAACATGGACAACATCAGCCACACCATGAGGACCAACAAGAAAAAGAAGAGCAACCGCACTATCCTAATTCTCAATTATCAGTACAATCGCAATCGCAAACACAACTACAATCTCAAATATTATCACAGATACGTAAGAACCATGATAATAGTAAACTACTTATTGTGCCTGGAGCAGTTATCAACCTCACGAACAACCCGGTTCCGCATAACGTGGAGGGCATACTTAGCTACGGCCCCCGTTTCGGCATTGAAACAGAACAACATCTAGAGAATGGTGATTGGGATGAGATCATTGACATCATCGGTCACTATGCACCGGAGGACAGACCATCCAACATTTTTGGTTGCATCGAAGCACTACGCATCTTTAATAGAGAAGTGATCGAGCGAATGATAGTAGAAGATGTCGAACACAATACTACCAACGAACAACGGCTACAGAGAGAGCGCATTGCTAGAGCTGTTCGAAGCACAAGACTGTTCTTGGAGGCACATCGGGAAGTATTAGTCTTAGAAGCGGACAAAGGCAACATAAACATTATAGTCAATAAGTTCATCTACAGAGATAAGATGGAACAATTTATGTTGAAGGAGGCCTATTTCAAAGAATTAACACAACATATATTCGCAACGAGCTCAATGCAAAACTCTGAAGGGTCATACGAGAAAATATCGACTCGGACTCGTTAGACGCCCACTGGGCATCGAACCTTTGATTGGAGCAGCTGTTATTACCCAGGATGTACGGTACTATTAAGGTTCATAAGGCTGATATGCCCATTAGGCCAATCATTGTTACTAGGATGACGATTGGTGGCCTCCTATCTGAATATCTAACGGCCATCTTGAAATCAATTAAGAATCCATTCTACAATGTTGAGAATACTTTGGACTTACTCAGACAGTCCGCCAAGATATAAAACATCCTATCTACTAATAATGATCCCATTATCATACTAGCACCACTGGTTTTAATATCTATGTTTACGAACATACCGACAATCGCAACTATAGATATCATTATCAAGAAATGGGGCACTATATTAGAGAATTTGAGAAATTGATTGAATCAAGTCCAATTATTTTCGCAATCTACTGGATTCCGCCACGTTGGAATGCAACTACTTTCAAATATTCGGTCATACTTTTCTACAGAGCAACGGTTTACCAATGGGCAGTCGCCTGGCACCAATAATAGCCGACATATCCATGGATCATCTCTTTGAGGAGTGTAGACGAGAGGCGGACAATCTGGGCATCATCCTTCGTCTTAAATACGTAGATGACACACACCTGATTGGACCAATCACCAGCATACGTAAATTTAGATATACCCTAGAGTGCCGAGCCATGGACCTTAAGACACAGTACGGGAACAAGGGCACAATCGAATTCACCATTGAATATGAGAGTATATACAGGACACTTAGTTATCTGGATTTAACGATATTGAGATTTGAAAAGATTACTTTACTTACTTTACTTTACTTAACAGGCTGACACAAGAAAGACATTGCATCTGACTGCCTGCTCTGTTTCCACTTGAACCATCCAGACGCAATGAGAAGGAACGTTTTGGTAGAATATGCCTTGAAAGCTCTTACCAACAGCAATCACATGTTTTCGATGTGGAAACTCCAAATAATTCGTAGCGTATTCATGGGCAACTCGTACCCAAATTGGTACATCAAGGAGTGCCTGGACAAAGCATTGCGCAAACGTAACCTGACCACCAATCAAAATGATACATTCATCAGTCGCATCACATCTGGACCACCCTTAATGCGTGCTTAAAAGCATCAGAACGATGGCCTTGTGTGGAAAATAGCGAGCGCCAACATCAGTACCAATACCAATAGTTAAAATAGCAGCAGTTACAGTCACAACAGCTCCGACATCTCAACATCATCGCATCTGGCAGTGGATGTGAATCAGGTCAAAGAACTACAAACAGAATAGCTGGAACTCATGGCAATTGCAGAATTAGAGATGCAATCGGACGACAGCTTGAAGTATTACCGGAACACAGAGGCACAGTTAGAATTAGAATTAGCACCTGAATTAACCCTTGAACAAGAGCAGAATGGCGTCATCAGGGATTGGCATAGGGAAGAAGAGGAAATACAACAAGAAATTTATCGACGACAGCGGACCAATATCGACGAGAAGTCGATGCCGCCATAGCACTGTTTGAATCGATGTTGAACCTAAACCCGGACTATGAGTTCACACAAGTCAGAATGGCAACAGCATCGCAGCTGCGTGAGCGACAGGAGGTCGAGCTAGCTGCGCAACTATTCCAATTTTAAGTAGAAGAAGAAGAGTTAGCCAGGCTCACAGGGATGGCTAGAGGCGTTATGACGGAATCGGAACGACAGGAAGTCGCACTGGCCGTAGCACTCTTCCAACGAATGGATTCGGACATCGGAGACGAAGAAGTAGTGGAGGAGGAGGAAGACGAATGTGAGGTGTCCCCACGATTAGATGCTGACACTGCACAGCAGCAGCAGTAGTAGCAGCAACAACAACACCAAACCACCATAAGCAACATTGCGTTATGCTCATCGACACCGAACATTCTAATCAACAACATCGAAATCGTCCCGGAGACAGAAGTGGAAGTGGACAGGATTGCCAACGACATCGCCAAGTACATGCATCCGCCCTGCGGGATCGCGATTTCCAACATTAGGGACTTGGAAGAGCCGATCAAACGATTCCAGAAGGAATACACGGGCACAAATCGAATCTACTTCTTTGTTCCACGTAAAAACAAACAGCTTTTCTTCTCATCGATAAAGGACCGTATCAATCGTTTCGACTGCTGGAACTGCCACGGAACGCTTGAATGTAACAATTGTGATAAGGTGGGCAGCAAGCCCCTCACTGAATCTGATAAAGAGGCAGACACATCCGGATGGGGCACATCATCAACCAATCCAGGATGCCGTTGAAACAATTTCGTTTCGGTCACAGCATCCCCGGCGTCAACGAAACGTCCAGACCGGACCATCGTCAAGCAAGCATACGAGTCACGATGCCGGGACGTTAACCGCATAATGAAGCGTATATTTGCCACTATCAAGGCCAATCAGCAACATTAACAACAACAACAACAGCAGTAGTAGTAACGTCCAGCAGCAGCAGCAGAGCCGATGTCACAGTTTCAAGTCTTCAGCTGGAAGCCTGACAGCTTTTGCTTGTTCAGAACCCTGCCCTGTCCTTTGTTATTTATGTTACTTTTATGGTATTGTTAGTATACTCACCTTTTCATTTCCTTCTTCACTCACGTTTGTTTTTTCCAGCACTTTGGGCTGATTGCACATCTCCAACAGTTCCATTTCAGTCACTGGGGATGTTTAAAATCCCGTTACTTGCAGGACTATATAAATGCTTCCCTGATGACAGAGAAAGAGTGTTCCGACCGTATTTTAAAGCACGGAGCAGGTGAACTACAGTGAATCCAGACACTTTATAAGCAACATGATGACTTGATACGCTCCAACTCAAGAGTTTACATTTGTCTCTTCGTACAGTTGTTTGAAGCTTACTTTTTTGCTATTTCGTACAGCAAGCATAATTCTTTTCTCGCTTCTTGGTATGCTCGCTGAAGCTCATTATTGTTGCCAACGTTTAACTCGCGTTAGCTTTTTCTCCTAACCTTTGCCAACCTATAATTTGGCTTCCTATGTAACTACCTTTTTAGTTTTCTTCGCAGCTATTCCACGAGACGATTCACTTTGCCCAATTATTTCCATGGAGGTTTTTCGACGAATTAGCGGTCCGATGAACCTGGCATTTCGTTGTGATCGGCTGCCTAGCTTGTATCCAGTTTCAAATATAATGGATTGGAGACAACTCAGTGTGCTCTGATGCCCGCCATACCATGTCTGCTGCGACTGATCTACTCCAGAATGTTTCGTTAATAATACGCTGCTTCGGAAAGTAGGTTCGATATCAGTATTTATTTTTACTACATCCAGCTGTCAAAATGCTGCCATAAGTATGCGGTTTGGAACATTCGTCCTTTGGCTGCCCCAATCCGTGGCCTATGCATTGAAATCACTAGCTAGATTTACGGTGCACCTGTATGTTGTTTTGCGTTCATTAGCAGCTAGCAGCATACCCGCAGTACACGCTAACCTGTGCCCATACAAAACCGTTCTCGCTTTCGGCCATAGTTTTTTAGAATGACATTCCTCCGTAAACCCAAATAGCCGCCCGGTTGGTTTTATCTTGAACCCAGGTATGCATTTTACGGTTTTTGTATTGTTCGCATACTATGGGTACCTCTGCGTCATTCTCATTTATATTTTGGGAGGGCAGATTTTGGTACAAACATTAAGGTATCGAATTAAAGGTGACATTTTAGGAGATCTAAATCTGAAAACAAAAATGAATATAAAAAAAAATGTAAAAAATTTAGTTAAATTTGAAAAGTTTCAAAAAAATCTTTGAAAACGTGTCGCTTTTGATTTTTTTTGTTTACATATAATTGGAAAGGCAAAATGATTTTCTATCAAGCAACACCTTAGTGTTTGCATGAAAATGAATATTACAGACGCTACGGGATATAAAAACTCCACCTGGCAAATTGCCCATACAATTTTTTACTTGCAACATCAGAACCTACACGATGGCATTAAGCAGTGCACTTATTTACAAAACATCTTATATATATATATATATATATATATATATATATATATATATATATATATATATATATATATATATATATATATATATATATATATATATATATATATATATATATATATATATATATATATTTGTACATATATATATATATATATATATATATATATATATATATATATATATATATATATATATATATATATATATATATATATATATATATTTGTACATATATATATATATATATATATATATATATATATATATATATATATATATATATATATATATATATATACATATATTGTTGCATCTGACTGAGCACTATCAAGCTGTCGTCAGTGCAGCATATAGTTATTGAGAAATTTTCCTTATTTTGCTTGGCTTGCCTTTTTCCAGCCGACTTGCTCAGCCTGGCGTGGGTTTGTGGGCGGAAGAGTTTCTCCGGGCTATGGCACGCAGACGGTATAGTATTTAAAGCATTTGAAAAACCATTAAAACAACAACACGCATGAAGGAGAAGAAAAAGAAAAGGTTCCGTAAGTCATTATATAATTTGATTACTCAAAACTCATTCTAGTTTTTTCTTAAAAAAACAATAAATGTGTATATGGCATGAAAATTGATGCAAATAATAGCATTTATGACAACGATTTTCCCTAAAAATAATTCAAAAATTCCTACAATACCCCACACCCACATCAGGCCGGTAGCGGTTTAAACCAATCTTGACAAACAAATTAAAATAATAGCCATGCCGAAAAATATTGTTAACTGAAGCTATCTAGATTTAATAGTGTACTCTGATTTTTAAAGTTTGCTTTTATTTAAGAAACGGAATGAATAAGAAATGAATAACTACTTATCTGATGACGTAATATCTGAGAAAATAGATGCTCCTGAGTGTCCAGAAACTTTTTGAGTTAGCTGACATGAAAGTAGTTTTTGCCTATTGTTTTGTCTTTGCGAGTCCTTCGCCAAATTTAGCACTAGTTATCGACGCCTTTACAAGGTACCAGATTTTTCCTTCCTTCGTCAATCTTCAGCTCTTCTCCAATTTTTCTTTCAACTGCTTTCCTCCTCACTTCCATAACGAGTTCGGCTTTTTATTTTTTTGATAATATCACGAAATCGTCTATTTTTTGTATTTGCTTCCCTTGCCACTAAAAAAAACTTTGAAATCGACAGTTGCCCAACTTGCAAAGATAGCTCCAACGTTTTTTTCAATATCAGCGTTCATATTCGCACCAATCTCCGCTTTCGTCGTTTTCTTCGTTTCTACCACCAACTTTTGTTTTGAAATTGCTTTGCATTTTTCAACAATCTGTCTTTTAGCTATTCAATTAACTTAAAACACCACAATTTAACTCCACTTTTTCTTTGCAAAGCACAACACCTTTTTCTTCCAAATTCAAAACCAGAATGCCAAGTCTATTGGGTACAGTCATGAGATTCCATGATTCCAAATAACAGCTGATGAGACATTTCGTTAGAGTTTTTGCTCAACAGTTGGATCTGGACATCTCGTCTTTCAGTTTTGACAGTAAGACTGTCAAAAAATGATCACAACACCATCATTAACATTCCGCATATTCGGTTTCGACTGTGCTAGTTCGTTAATATAGTGCTGAATGCGTTGGAAATAGAAGCGGCGCTAGACGACACCATATGCGACAACATTATGGCTTACATGATTGATCGTTTGCGAGTCTTGAACCCTAACGTTCGAGTGCAAGCAATACTAGCATTGCAGCGCCTTCAAATCCCTAACAATGCGGACGATACCGTAGTGAAGACCTATCAGTTCCATTTGAGCTCAGATCCGCCGCCAAGAGCTCGTCAGGCTGTGATTACCTCAATGGGCCTTTTCACAATTGTATTCTTGATGCACTCCGCAAACCGGTTTACTGGGCAAGGGACGGAAGAATCAAGGGGAATTCTCTACAAAAAGTAGATTCTTCCGTCTCTTGCCCAGTAAACCGGTTTGAGGAGTGCATCAAGAATACAAGTGTGAAAAGGCCCAATGGGTCGCAATTTTAATATAATTGCATATACAATTAAAAGGTTATGGGACGAAAAAGTTAGGCGCCACACATATTTCCACATGAGCAGTTACCCTGTAAAACCGCACAAAGTATCGCAACGATTGTCTTTTTGGGAACAAGGGCTCAACGATCGTTCCAAAATGGGCCGAAAAGTCGTGACTTCGGTGATGTTACCACACTGGCTCGAATCATATCGCAAGAATATAGTAGCTTTAATATCAAGTTTGAAATAAGTTGCGAGTGAAGCAAAAATTGGCAGATTTTGCAAAATATTAAAACTGACACTGTCTGAAATATTGAAGAACTTGATTCCATCATTCCCGAACTTGCAACGTTCTGGAGCTTTGTTTAAAAGTATGATAAATCCATTGTTATTTCTAACTGAGACTTATACAAATCATTCTTATGAGTAGGTATTGTAAAGCAGCATCAAAATTGGACATGGGAAATTTTCATGATTGATTGGGGCGATGAAATTGGACGAAAATATCATACTATTCTCGCCTCGTAAAAAATTACGATATCGAAGAACAGACTATAAAAGTTATTATCCAATGTGCAGCGAAATTGATCACTAAGCAAGAAGATCGTCTACAAATGAGTCACGTCCACTTCTTTGAAATATCTGTACAGCTTATTGAGTATATTCTTTAGTTTTTCGTGGACATAATAAAAGAGATGTTTGATGCTAAATGCGTAGCAAACGAACTTTCACATGATCGAACTCTGATCGACGAGCTGTTGGAAAAGCATTGCGATAAAAATCTGAAAATCAAAGTGTCGGCATTGAAGGTTAAAATGCTGGATTTGGAAGAACAGAAGACAAATTATGTTCACAACAATATATATATGCATACATACAAATAGTCATTTACATATGTATATGTAACCAAATAAAAATACGTCACACGAAATTCAATGATGAAATTATTGTCAACGAAGAGCTAAAAAAAAACTCTTCGTTTAGCCAATGGATAAGAATTATCAAGGATGCTTAACATTTTGATTTAATTTCAGCAAATTTTCGATTGGCTATTAAAACCGTTCTAAATTGAATTTGACCTTACTTATTCTTAATTAATATTTCAAGACATATGTTCCTATCTGAAATTCTAACCGTTAACTTGTCTGTTACTCATAACTCAACACCTGTTTATCACCTTAAGGCCGATAAATAACCTAACTCTGACTTTTATTCGCATTTATTTCTTCGCCCAGCAATGACAATCTAGACTTAAGATTAGAATACCTAAAATCCAATAGCTTTAAAAGCTGTGCTAAAACCTGGAAATGGTTCCATCTTCTGATTGTTAATCTTCCGAGTCAATAGTTTCAAATGGTTTTTCATTACAGTGTCTCCAAAACTGTTGAGCTAGATCTTTCAATTCTTGATGCGTAAGCTTTTGTTTCTTGCAACATTCATTGCAATTTACTACCATATACTATCAACATATTCTACCTAATAATGTAATGTGCATTCAAATATTACGAAAATATAATCATTGAAATATTTAGTTACTACTCTTACATTAAGCAAATAAAATCAAAATTAAAATTGATTCAATTTGATTATATAGTAAAAAATTCATTTTTTTTTGTCATTCGTATTTCACGTTTATTCAATTTGATATCTCAAGGGGCTATTATTATAAACTCCAAAAAAGAGATCCTACGTATCTTTTGAGCTTAGTTCAAAACTCGTCCGCCAAATATAGAAGTTTTAATTCAAGTACGATTTGAATTCATTCAAACGTCCAATATCAAGCTAATTGAAGTTTTCTCAGCTGACATAAGTCAAGCATAGTCAGCTTGAAGATTCAGTTCAAGTGGCCTCAGAGGCCCCAGAAATCCTTACGAATCGTAGGATATCCCTCAACATCTGGTTCGCCATGTGCGTGAGGTCCAGCAGCAAGTTCTCACTGAAGTAGCGCTGTTTGGTTCCCCAAGCGCCAGACAGTGACATAATTGATTCTCAGACTCTCAGCTCCTGAAACTTCCTACATGTGTCACTGCTTAAAGTTAGCACAAAACAGCGGCCAGGAATCATGCCAACCAGCCGCTGGTAGTTAGTCTGGGTTAATTCAAATAGGCATTTAGTAGCTGCGAGATTGTATGACCCACGCTTTTAGTTACCCTTCAGATCTGAGTTGTACGCCATCTGTACACGGCAAAAGTAAATATAAATAACATATTAAATTCGATCAAGCACTTAATCGTTTCGGTAGGAAATAAGATGTCTGCCAATGCACCTGAGAGAAGACAGGGCCTGAATACAGTAGATCGATATATGTGTGCAATATATCATTGCTTTCACCGCAACTAGAATATCTGTTAACATATTGATCCTGGCATCGGGCCTTTTTAGACTTGTATTCTTGATACAGTCATATAACCGGTTTTCTGGGCAAGAGGCAGAAGAATCGAGGGGAAATCTCTACAAAAAGTGATGCACTTGGAGAGAATTTTTCCTAACGTTTGAAACTGATTGAAACTGATGCAAATCACTAACACAACTATAAACATAGTTCACGAATCAGGAATTTTTCATGAAACACTCAAGTCGAAATGAGAAAACAACAACACGCACACATTCATATGCATAATCGGTATATGAACGGTTCCGTTGCTGAAGAATACAAGTGTGGAAATGTTGATTGTTGTAAAACCAGTTTCAGGAGTGTATCAAGAATACAAGTGTGAAAAGGCCCATCTGCAGTATTTATGATGGGTAACTATTAGTTCTGCGGCTTATCGTATCGCAAAGATCTCCACGTTGAAAATAATACGGCCTGCAGAGTAACATGCAGCATCCACTCCTGCGGCCATTTTTGATCTGTTGGTGTAGATAGGCCCGACGTCGGGCTGTTGTCCCACGTTTATGATGGTGTAGATATTAAGGGCTGCTATGTCCTTTTGTGTATTCCTTTCCCCTCATTTCCTACGGTCGTTTGATAAGCAAAAAATAGAGACCATGTAGCCAGTGCAAGATGTGTAATTACTTTTATAACAGAAAAGTTTGAGTTATATTTTCTCTCGTCCGCACATTTCGTTTGGATTTCGTATTTTATTGTGTCAGATGTTAACTCATGCATAACTAGCTCGCTGCTATACTCAAGCGCTTAGTGTGTGAATAGAAAAATAATTTAGCGCATCTAACCTGATCTGGTCTACTACAGAAATTCTGCATTACAGTATAGAGCCAATTAATATTAGGACTATTTGACTCATATTTTACTCACTCGGCTTAAAATTAATAAAAGTAATGATAATTAAAAACGGTAAAAATATAAAATAAAATTAATCGTTTTCATACTTGTGTATGAAATCAGTCAGTTTCGTTTGCATATGCTGCACATTATGGAAAAGATGCCTTTTTCATTAAAAGGATACCGCTTAAATAAATTTCGTGCAGTAATTTATGACAGGTTTTTTTATATCTGACTGATAAATTGGTCAATTTTAAACAATCTGATATTTACAACTACTTTTGCATATCTAAAACTTCCTCTACTTTTGCGCGGCTAGTATAAAGATCTCTAATCCAAGATTATTTTTGTTTGTTACATTTTTATGCATTAAGTACAGGTAGATCACAGTTCAGACAGCAAAAGTGTTATTACCATCTTTAAATCCACATTTAAAAATGCATTTGATTTACTAATTACTCGGGTAAAAATTATCATTGTTGACTACATTAAATTGCTCATTTCCGACTATTTAGCAACGTATTTTTTCAAGCATTAAATCAGTTGTTAATCATGCTCAAGTAATCAGTTGCAAAATTTTAAGTACCAACATTTCACAAGATGTTGAGCAGCAGTATAACAATATCTGTATTTTTTTTTAGTTTTCTTCTATTAACTTGGTCAAAGGTATGTATCTGAGAGATTCAATAGTGCTATTGAAATCGAAGTCAGAATCAAATAACCTGTTTTTTCTATGTTGTAATTTTTCAATCAAACACAATTTCAGCGTGACTTTATAATAATGCAGACAAAATTCCTCGTTACCAGTCATCATCCGGCGATTTCCACAAACAGTACCATTAACTTAATGCGACAGAACAATACATCCGTCGATATGTTCATAAATGCGGTGGAAACTTTCCCAAATTTATATGGCAGTACAAAGGTTTTGTTAATTCGAAACTTCAAGGAACATTTTGTCTTGTTCGAAAAATCGAACGTCAACCTATGCGAACTCATGCGTTTTCGCGGAAAGCTCGATTTACTTGGTCTGGTAACGTCAGAAGCTATGAAATATGGCCATTTACCTAGAAACTGTCCCCCCGTGCAACCAGGAGTGTATTATCTTGCAAATTTTTCATTGAATCCAGAAATTTTCCCGGCATATTTGCCTGAAACTAAATACGAAGTTATATTGAAAATGTTTCATCTTGAATCGAATAGGATGACTCCTTTGGTAGAAATAATTTACGATGGTGAAATTCGACATAAAGGCCGAAAAAGGGTTGGTTAGCAAGCAAAGAATATTTGGAGGTGAAACGATAAATAGAGTGAACAAGAGGAACAAAATAATTTTCGATTAGGTGATTGAAGCTTAAAGCTGATAATAGTAGCTTTTTTTGTTTGAAACAGTAATTTGGTGTAAATTTGACGAGTAATATAATAGCGCCCAACGTGGGTTTCAAAATTTTCTTGGCTTATTGCATTTCAAATTGTGTTTGCTTAAAATTCATTATGTCATTGAACTGTTTTTCACCAAATTCTAAACAAAGTCTCATTTCTGATATTCACATCGCAAGTTGAATATGGATTCGTACCAATAATATAAACTAACTAAACTAGAAGAGTCACACTTATTGTGCATTAGCTCAATCAAACTCATAATTCGAGTCACTTGAAATAGCGCACATCCGATAATTTACTTCAAAGGCCGCTTGGCATGAAAATTATTTTCATACGCAAAGCTACAATAAAAAATGAATGTATCTGAAACATGTCTCCATAAAGTATCTTTGAAGCAGCCATGCCTACAGGTACTCTTATATGATATACAGGTATGTACAGAAAATCAGACATTCAATTTGCTCTAAGCTATTTCGTTTGTTGTGTCGACTTTCAATTTAACGAAATTAACTTTCTACGTAATTCTGACTGTTGCTGCGGCGGCAAGACTAAATTAAATACAAAATTCTGGCATACACACGCACATGGATATAAACCTGCAAGCGTATTTTGCGAAAAGTTAATTACCTATTAAAATTATCGTCGTCGTCGTTTTTTGCTGTCGTTGATGTTGTCATTGCGGCTGACGTTACGGCCTTATATTAAAATGTACTAGAGACCGGATAATAAAAGATTTGCGGTGACAAGGTGAAGGTTCTGACGAAAAAATTCGCCGTGAATTTTTGGTTTTCGTTGAATATTTAAGGGCTTAGTGCTATTTTTTTCGATACTATTAATATATTAATAACCTGAATTTTTGTGATTTTAATGTTACGTAGTATTTTCTGGACTGAAAATGATGCTTAAGATTTGACTGAATAATAATTTTTTTTAAAGATATTAAGCCCAGTTCTCAACATTTCACGGCACGGAATTTTGCTTTGATGTCATTCGAAATATTTTTTACAGTTTTGTTTTTGATTGCGAGAATCTTGATTGTGTAGTTTTTGTCCGAATTTTTGCCCTGAATAGAGTTTGGGACATAATTCAACAAATCAATACGTAAATTATAAAAAAATCTTTGTTCTGTTTGTTCTCCGAGGTCAATATGCAAGGGGAAAAGTAAGTGAAAATTGCAAAAAATGCATCAAAAGTATTTTTTAGGGTTTGTTTCGTAAATTTAGTTTCCTGATACACTCAACTTATCTCTATCACTTATATATTGCTTGATATGCATAAATCCACTATCTGCTCATTTATGAAATAGACACGGGAAATTTTCTTTTAAAATCAAATTTGATTTTAACGATTTCCTGGTCAATGTCAATACATTTGTACAAGTGCATTTTGCCCCGAATATGCCCAGCCGTTTTGTGAAATGCATATCATACAATCAGATTTTGGATTGCATGCTCCTCCTGAGGCTTACATGCATTTGAAAAGCTCTCTATTCCCAACAATCTTCGGTGAAATTTTATGTACCTATATAGATACGAGTCTGTACATTAATGCCCTCGGTCACCTACAAACGGTCCGGAATGTTTTTATACTAATGCACCATAAGCATTTTTGTATGGATTAATGGTTGCACCATTAAGTGCATTGCACCAAGTGCACTTAATGGTGCTGTCGGCCCAGAAAAAATTTCGTATTGATTTCGAGCATACAAAAACAACCATACGTGTGAGTATGACTTAGTAGATTATCTTTCTGCAATTAAGTGCAAAAATACTAGAAAATATTTGCAAATGCAAACGATATAATAAATTGTGGGTAATCGCTGTTTAATCTGGATATTGAAACGATTAAACTTTAAATTTCAATGGAATTTAGTCATGATTGTGCAGTTTAGACGTGCTGGTTTTATGTGGTTGATGAAACCATTGAGTTTTAATGGCGAATTGGTTGTTTGTTAATTTGAAAAGTTTTCCAGAAACTGAGTACACAACTGGAATAGTTAGCATTCGTGTTAAGCCCAATAGAGAATATAATATTTGACTAAATGCTTGCAAAATAAACCTATTTCACTAATCACCAGGTTGAAATCACTGTCCAAAACATATAAATCGCACTTAAAAATTCCGATCGGTCTCGTGTGTCTTCACTCATATTTTTTGCATGAATATCTTTTTGTAACCTTAGCAAATGTTGTCTTTATATATACCATTCCTTTTCGAAGTAAATTTTCACAGAAATGAAACATTAACTTTCAAGGCTGAATCCCCATGACCGAAGAAGCAGCAATAAAATCAGCATTGTGTAAAAGAATCAGTGAAACAAACAATTTTGAAATATGGAAAAGTTTTTGTCAACTAGGTGCTTGTGTGTATATTTCATGTTGAAATCAATATTTACATTTTGAATAACAGAAAGCCATACATCGGACAGTTCAACAAACATTTTATGTGCACCTGCATTTCACAGTGTCTTCCTACGTGAATATGCATTCGCGTCACCATAAAGTTATTGCTTGAAAAAACATATTTCATTTTAAATGTTCACGAAACAACAAAATATGCAAACACATACTACTATTACAGTGTGTAGTGTAGTTTGACAGAATGGCATCATAGCCAAATAAATTAGTATTTTCCTGAGATGATTAAACAAGGTTTTTGAAAAAAAACTGCATTCTTCCTACAATCGTTACCTTTCACTCATACAAAGCTTCCTGTATAAACCTAAACTAAAATGGATATAATTCGAAAATGGGGGAAAATCCTGGTCATTGACATCCCGCCCTAATCCTCTTGCGATCAAAAATGGTTAAATTTTAGGAAATACCCGGTCGGTGCTGACTGTTTCATGGGAATATGTCATACCTGACCATGTGCCCGCTTGTATTTTCATGCATATGAAGTTCAAATAATGCGAAAATCCCTCAAATACATGATAAAATGCCAGTGTAAAACGAGATGAAAGTATTTAATTATAAAAGAACGCGAGAACTTTCACTGATAAACACTGAAGTACAGATGTTGGCAGTTAAAGTGGCGAGCGATTTAAAAAGCAGCAGACCAGAATTGCATGTGTTAGTGTTTTTGTTTGTTTGTCGCGGGCTTGTTTTTAAGCAAAAGGAGTTTTGCTTGATATGCTAGGATGTCATCAAAATTTTTATGGTGCAAATTTCTAAGCATTGTAGTTTAATTTCTTGTGTTTATTTATATAGAAATGGCAACCTGCTAAAATTGGGGTTTGTTTCTAATGGCTTTTTGGTTCGACTATATTATTTAAACACGTGCAGTCTACTGGGTAGAGCACTGGTTTCTAGTGGCTCTGGATAGGTACTTAAGTTAATCGGAAGAAAGGTGTTTGTGTGGGTTGCGGGAGAGGCACATTGCCCAACGGGAATCGCGGTAATGTATGCTGGCGTAATGCATGAATCAAACAATGCTAGTAATGCAAATTTCCAATTTTCAAAGCTATTTTCCAGCAATTATAAGATATACTCGTATACATGACTTGAAGCATGGGGAATGCTGCAAGAAAGAAAGCTCATATGTTATAAGTCCAAGACTGGCCAATGAACATGACTCACAGAAACAAGGGGAAAAGAACTTGCGAGCATACATCGGTTATGGGTAGTCTGCTATATAAAGCGGAAAGATGAAAATTTCGGAGCATTTCAAATCATCACAGGTAAATAAAATGCATGAAAAACAAGAGTACCAATTTCCCCTAGTAGCAAAGAGCATGCGCTATTGGAATTTCCAATGAGCGTCACAATCACTCAGCATGCAAAAACCACACATGCTGAATTCATATTCACCGTAGATGTCGGAAATGCGAGAAAACGATGTCGTACTTTCCAAAAAGCTCTTATACATAAAGCTATAAGGCTAAAAGCATAAGTTTCCCCTTGTATAAATCTTCCCAGCCTAGGACATGCAATGTTAAAAAGAAACAACATGTTATGATCCGGTAATGCTTCCACGCATTACGCGAAATGCTTACCGAATATATCCGTAAGCATTATTTTTCCCGTTGGGTTATTGCTAGCCACACATGCACAGGTAGTACTAGCACAATAGGTCTTAAAGTTACTAATACTAATGACACACAGCAATAGTAAACAAAATATTTTGAAAGAACGGGATTCAGCGCGGTTGATTCGGTTCGGAAATTTATTTTTGATTATCTGTACGTTCGGAACATATGCAGCCTTTACAAAATAAGAGCGCATTAAAGCTTTAGTGATTTGTTGCCCGGTTTGCATTTTTTTATTTGAAATATTCAGAAATGTGAATATTTTCGAGACTCATTAATATTTATTCACCATTGCAGGTGGCAAATTGCCCATCGATTACTGGTATAATTCAAATTTTGAATCAAAGAAAATGTTCCCTTTAAATTCTTTACGCATGCTTGTGAGCAAACGAGTTTTGTTTTAAGCTCAATGAATTATTTATACTTCATAAAAATGCTAAGCATTTTTAGAATGAACAAATTGGTTTGCTGTTTTCGAAATGTTTTTTTTATTTTAGCTCACACTTTTTTGCAATAAAAATTTATGAACATTGAATTTTATGAACAAAGCTGTTAAATATCGATAGTATCTATAGTCTATCAATAAAAAGCTTTTGAATAAATATCGATAATGTTGAAACATTAAAATATCGATGTTTAACGCACATTACTTCACACTCGTGGTCACATTGGTTGTAAATTTGTGAAGAAAGCTTTCTACCAGGAGTGTGTTCAATTTTCTTGCTATAGCAGCTATTAGCTGCTATTTTAGCAGCTCTGGCTGTCCAATGTCACGAAATAGCTACTTTCTTATGCTTGCTATTTGACAGTCGGGCAGTCCAAGATTCCGGAATAGCTGCTAAGGTAGCAGCTATTTGCTGCTCGCAGTCTGGAGGATAGCAAGAAAGAAGCTAAAGCAAAATGGCCGTGCGTACACAGCTGACATGCTATTCAAACGTCACTTTGGATTAGAAATGGAAATTAAAAGCGGTTTTCGCGCTTTGGCATATATATACAATACGGGCTTTCGAACACATCAACTCAATTCGAGTTTTAAGTAGGCTTTTACACAGCGCAATTCATCTTGAGTTTTTAGAAGGCGGGTGTGAAACACAACAGGCCGGGTACGCTGGATCATGTACCATGATATTTTCAAAGTTTCTTTTTCGCTCTTTTTCACGGATATGGTGTCAAAAGTCAGAAATAAGTGAAGCGTTTTGAATGTGTTTGGAAAATTTTAATGTTTTTTCTGCAGATGTATGTTGAAAATGCGCAAATTTCATACAGTTTCCAAAATGCACTGCAAGTGTTTAGCTGATCCAAGTAAACACAAAGATTAAAGTTAAAAAAAAACTGAAGAGATTTGTTATTGAGTTGTGCTGTGTAAAAACCGACCCTACGTAGCAGCCAAGAGCTGCTACGTAGCAGCTCTTGGCTGTCCAATATCCATAGTTGCTTCATCTAGCTACTGCGAATTTTGACACTTGCTAAAGTGATGCTATGCTATGCTTTTGGAGCAGCTATAGCATGCACATTGAACACACCCCAGCTTCAACCTCGAGACCCAACAAGCGTTTTCGCGTTGTTACTTGACTTTTATATTATTCGAGGTAATGATTGTTGTTGTCAAATGTAGAATGAGGGCGCCCGATGTAGTTTTAAACATGTGAGTTTCAAATTTTGGCATATGAAGCTATTGGCAAACATGAATTGTTTCGGAATGTCCGACACAATTTGACGCTTCCATTCAGTAATATTTAAAAAAAAAAAACCGAAGTGCAAATGAAAAAATTATGTAAATTTATCGAAACAGGATATCTGCCTCGAAAACTTACCCTCAATTTTCCAGGCTTTTCAAAGCAACGACTTTCCAAACAATTCACATATGTGTATTTATTTATCTTCAGTCAGAATATGCTCTTTTTGATAATGGACAATCAGCCAGATAATAGCCACTAAGGTATCTTATATCGATTCTGTAAGAAATTGGAAGTTAGTAGTGTCGGAATACTTTCATCACAAAATGCTACTGACTGTTCTCGGTGAACTGCCATCCGACTACTAGCCGGTACTCTTCATCATAGAAGACGTCTCCATTGACGAGCCTCTTCGAACTATGAAGGAAAATAGCTGCAATGCTTTCCACAATGAAAAATTCCAAGAAATACTCGACACCGCTAGCGACATAAACAGAGCAATCAGCACTCTGCAGCCAAAATCAAGCAGGCAAATTAGTTCAACACGATTCATTTTCGGAAAAGGGGTGCGACCCTTGCGAACTTCCAAGAAACATAGAAGGTCGCATTAGAAGAAATAATAGAATGCGAAGAAGAGCGAGGAGCATGAGTGATTCTAGCATTAGAACGAGAGCAAACCGACGTACAAACAGCATCAGCTGTCGGATCTTTGAGAGCGATACTTTTGCCACAGAAATAAAACCATCGTGCCCTCACATACATACATGGACCACATGAGCATTTGCAGGGTACTGGAGCTTTGATTTCAGCAAAACCGTTCTCTGAAGCCTGGCCTAACGTTAACAAAGAAGAGGAAGTTTCTGAGTCTATGGATCAGCTCCTGGCCTCTGCGCCAAAAAAGATTCTCGAATCACACCAACTAACTTCAGAGAGATAAGATAAATTGTAAATGGGTAAGATAAGCTGGAATCACCTGAGTCAGGTTCTATTTGCAACGAATGGTTAAAATATCTTCCCGACAACACAATGGAGTACTTAGGGGACATTATCAACGCTATCTTCTGTACGAAGATCATCCCAGAACTCTAAAAGACAGCAATTATTACTGTGTTGCCTAAGCTAGGTAAATACCTTAATTTCCCATAAAACTGGAGACCAATAACTTTCTTGTCGTCCGTAGGAAAACTCGCTGAGCGTCTGCTTCTCAACCGACTAAACGAGATATTTGGGGAAAAATCAATAATCCAGGAGGTAAAATTTGCCTTCAAGCCACTACATTTCACTGAATTTCAGCTCGAAAGAGTGGCACAACATATACATACAGGGCTCAAGCAAAGAAAATCAACGGACTTCGTCATGTTTGATGTGGTGAAGCCATTTGATAACGTCTGGCATGCGGGACTTAATTTCAAACATAATTTCCTTAGGGCAGAACGTTCTGTGTTAGAATTAACAACCACCTCTCTAAAATGTGGACAATAGAAGCTGGTGTCGTGACAGGTTCATCACTCTTTCAATTTTGTATAGTTTGTACAAAACAGACATCCCCGATATGCCCAATGCAAAAGTTTGCTTGTATGCCGAGGATACATGCATATTTTATACCTCAGAGTATTCAGAAGCTATATCTTCCTACCTGCAAATTTACATTAATATGTGTGATTATATCTAGAATAAACGCCGAGAAGACGCGAACCATCTTCGTAACGAAACGATACAGACAAAAACCACCACAACTGGCAGTCGACAACCAGACGATAGACTGGGACTAACATTGGATGACCGACTATCATGGATTACACACATAAAGAACAAAAACAACTGCAAATAATGACTAAGACCAGACCAAGACGCTACTCTATAAACAAAAAATAAGACCGATGTTGACTTACTTAAGCACAGCGTACTATTAGACTTGCAAGACAAACAGTCACCAACTAAAGATCTGTCAAAATCTGAAAAGAATATTTGAAATTCCATGGTATGTTTGAAATACAGATATACATAGAGACCTGAGGATCGACCTAATCGATGTATACATACGTGACAAAACACTAAAACTATTCGACAAAATAGACGGGCAACCTAACGGTTCCATGGAAGAACTGAAATATTTCATCAACCGATCTAGTGACCGATACCCTAGCCTACGACAGCTAACAGTATTGTGTGGAATATTTGTACTAAAGGACGATTCTGAGTTTAGGCGAGGTATGGGAAATACAAAGTTCCCTTTTTTGGGTTACCCAAATTAAATGGGGTATGCATTGTACTGAGCGAGAGGGTCAAGTACTTAGTGCTTATCCTTGACTCGAAGTAACTATGGACTTACAATGTAGCAGAAAGAGCACGAAAGGCTTTCAATGCACTATAATGCTGTAAAAGAGCCATCGGAGCGAATTGGGGACTACAGCCTCGTATTGTTGCTTGGCTTTATACTACTGTGGTCGAGTCAATTCTTTTGTTTGGGGTAGCTTTCTGGTGGCAGGCTGCTCTAAAGACTACTTGCAGCTTGAAAAAGTGCGCAGGATGGCTGCGCAGCTGGTAACGAGAGCGCTCCGATCCACCCCTACACTGAAAAAACACATGGCGCCAGGCGCCATAATTTATAGACTTCTGGCGCCATGTACATAGTCGATTTAGGGATAGTGATAAAATATAGCGCCACACGCCATAATACATGGCGAAAAGTACATAGGAGCAGACGCTATGCTTATAGCCCTCCACGCCATACACTATAGTCCTCCACGCCATGTACTATAGTCCTCCACGCCATACACTATAGTCCTCCACGCCATGTACTATAGTCCTCCACGCCATGTATATGGCTTTGAGGACTATATTACATGGCATGGAGGACTATAGTACATGGCGTGGAGGACTATAGTACATGGCGTGGAGAATTACAGTATATGGCGTGGAGGACTATAGTATTTGTCGTGGAGGACTATAGTATATGGCGTGGATGACTATAGTATATGTCGTGGATGACTATAGTACATGGCGTCGAGGACTATGGTACATGGCGTGGAAGACTATAGTACATGGCGTGGAGGGCTATAAGCATAGCGTCTGCTCCTATGTACTATGGCGTGTGGCGCTATATTTTATCACAAATCGACTGAAATCGACTATGTACATGGTGCCAGAAATCTATAAACTATGGCGTCTGGCGCTATGTGTTTTTTCAGTGCACCAAATATAAATTCCACCAAACATGAATTCGAGTCAATATACTCACTATTGAATGTTCCTGCTCCAGTGTGAAAATTCACCGGTCAAAGTATCGAAAATATCGCAGCCAGTACTTCAGTTCAAAATGAGTCAATTATATAGCATAAGCTCTAATGTCACTTGCTGACATTTATACGTTCCCTGACACAGCATGGCTGCGAGTTATAATTGGAGTGCCATGAGCCATATTACATGGCTCATGGCACTATGTACATAGCGTGTGGGACCATAAATGCTGTGCTATGTTACATAGGACCACGCGCTGTGTAGATTGTGACATTATGGCGCTGGGAGCCATATTGCATAGCTCAGAGTACTATGTACATAGCGTATGGCGCCATAAATAATGCGCTATATTACATGGCTCTGGGCGCTATGTGGATTATTTTCAGTGTACTAAGGCACTTTTCGTGCTGTTACATTGGCTGCCAACCAATCTACTTATCTTACAGCAAGCCAATCTTGCTGCTTTGAGACTGAATTGCATCTCGGCATGGAATAGAAGAGAAGTCGGCCATGCGAGGATCCCGCTCCAACGGGTGTTGACTACATCGGTCCGCAGTGCCTACTAGACTTGGAGTTCACAGCCCGCATTCCTGGTAGGAATGAATGGCGTGATGGTGTTACCCTCGAAAGTGGTATTTTCCATGTGTACACCGGCGGCTCAAAGCTTAACAATAGCGTCGGAAGTGGTGTATACTCAGATGAGCTGAATCTCAAGCTGTCCCTCCGTCTACCAGACCACTGTAGTGTCTTTCAGGCAGAGGTTGCAGCTATTTTTCAGGCTATCGACTGGCTTCTGTGTAATCGAATATTTAGGGTCATTATTGATATTTTGTACAGTGTCCATCATTGTTGCTGAATGCCGTGTATCTCTTAGGGAGATATCGAGACATTCGGTTGTTCCATTCCATTTTGTTTTTGTGGTATACCAAAGATTTCAATATTATTTAGACGACTTTGCTGCTCCAAATCATTCATTCTCTTAAAATCATTCTTCATATCGTTCACTGAATTGCGCGATTGTTTCAGTATTTTTAGTTGATCCTTAAAATCTGCACTGAAAGATTTCAATTAGGCTTTGAAATCGTCGGTTTTATTGCAACAAAAGTCAACTGGATGTTTTAAATCATTTAACGTGTTCATTATGTCGGATAGTGTAGGATGATTATTGTTAGTAGAATTCTGTTGGGATACACTGTTAGATTGACATTTCATGCACATCCATTTCAGATTCGGTGTAGCCAATAGGGCAGACTTTACAGCGCCGGTGATGGATGCACAATCGTAATGATAGGACAAATGACATTTCCCCCCGCAAACTTAACCCAGTTTGCCGGATTTACTTGCAAGTAATACACGTATTCACCATGTTCAAAACCGGTCTGGAAAAGCGATAGATCTCAAACCGTTGAATTTTCTTATTTGATGTTCATGAGGATTTTCTTTCACTTATAATAGCAATTGCTAACTTCATTGCACCAATATCAATATATAAAAATTACGATCAGATTAATCAAATCAAAAATAATTCTAGAATTAAATATAATCCGCCTGTAATTCTGCGTTAGTAATAAAGTATCAACAGAGAAGGTGCTATTGATAGGATTCGTATTATTTTTTTAAAACAGTCTAATTAAGGTCAGCTTTTTGGGAGGCGCGGAAAATAGTTGGTACGTTAACACTACGAAAAAGGATTCTAGCGCCCCTATTGTTATCCTGGCAGTGATCGAGTTTCGGGGAAATTTCAGGGCCAGTAGCTTTGAGGTACTTGCATATCCCGATGACATTGTGGTGTCTCTGACAGGTGCGTTCCCACAATTTATGTTTCCCACATTTCTGACCAGATACAAATTTGAGCTAGAATTATTAAAATTTGCATACACTTGGACTCCTCCATTCGAACAAATTTTTAGTGTGAATAAACTTTAATTCAAGAAAACTGGTTCTTGTTGAATAAAACCATTATTTTGAAAAGTGCTATTTTTTGCTTTGCAGGAACATCGCAAATTTATGAATATCCATATATCCAGATAAGTTGTGGATTGAAATTTTATGTAAGCATAATTTATCATGAAAAATAAGACTTCAACAAGTCTTGCTTGTACGCATGTGGCATTTTGAAATGAAACCCTTTGATTCAATGTTTTTTCAAATAAAAATAATTTATTTCTTATTGAATTTTATTTATTTTATAATATAGTTTAAGCGATAAAAACAAAACTATAAAGAATAAAACAGAATATATAAACAACGGCAAGTATTACATATAATGCCATGATACTCCGCAGTTAAATTATGAAAAGCATCTCTAAACAACCGTAAACCCTGTTCAAAACAATTTCCGGACAAATGATCGTTTGATTTTCAAAAGCTTAAACGAAATCCACAATAATATTGATTGAAACTTGAAATGTACGCTTATGAAAAAGTCTAAACTTTTTTTCGTCCGCTTTCTACAGCTATCCACGTTGACATTGAACTTGTTCGAAGTTAAATTTCTTCACTTCTGATTGAATTGAGTCAGTGAAATCATGAAATATTCAGTAGAATATTTGAACACCTTGATAAAAAAAAATTTTCTTGTATCTGATGGTTTTTGATCGGGAATTTGAAAAAAATACTACCCAGGGTAAATGTTATGGCAAAATTTAATTTTGAACTGTTCAAAGAATGATAAATGTATGGAAATCGGTTTGGATCATAAACTTACTTCCAATGCTTATGATTTGTTGTCGTTTAAGAGACCAGTTCTCAGTTATATTGTTTGGATATATTGCTAAACAGTGTTAATGATATGGAAATATGAAGAAATCCTTGCAATGGCGTATTGGGTCAGAGGCAATGATTTCTTCGTCAACAAGACAGTATGAATATATCTTACTGGCACTGAAAATGGAAATAGCAACGAATAAGTCCTTGAAAGATTAAATATTTGAAATATTTAATGATTGTGTCAATGAATACTTATGTAAATATATCACAATTAAATGATAAATGCATACCTGTACTCGAGATTAAATTTAGTAACGTACCTACTTACCCGATTTTATTCATAGCTCCTATTTCTATTCTGATGAATATTGATTTTAAAAACCAGTTTAAATGGAATTGCATTGCATTGCCTGCTAATTAACGCTATAGTGCTTTAAGTTTCAAAAAATTCAGGGACATCTTGCAATATCTCAATTTGGAGGCTCAGCGGCTCACAGCTCATTTTTAGAGCACTTTTAGATTAAAGAATGATATAATAATATATCAGGCAAGGACAAGCACTCGTATTAACATTTTCATTTAAACTCTACATACCATCGGGTGTTCCCCGCATCAACAAAATGCACCAACTACCACACCTTTCTGCAAACAAAAACGCCCTTAAACATTAAACAGGAAACATCGTTATGCAAATCAAAATACCAGCGAAAAATCACATTCGAAACATTTAATTTCTTTCCGTGTCATGTGTATACTTGTACGGCAATATGCCAAAGTTTCGATTAACGCACGAACATATGAAATATGCATAGCATAAAAGAGACATAGTGTCTGCACCACACATTGCTCTGCTGTGTCGTGCGCTGTGTATGCATAGCATAATATGAGTTTGATATTAGATTAAGATAAATCTGAATGAAAATGTACACGTCGAAATCTTTAGCGAAAATATATTGACATATTGTCGATACAATCTTTAATGATAGAACACGACATGCAACGTGGCTGTTAAAGACAACAACAAGCAAATACAACAAACAGCTCGATATACTATATGTATATTTGATTTATGCATGTTATATGCGCCTAATTTTTTGCAATTTATACTTTTGATTTTGATGATTTGTGGGCTGAGACTATTTAGTAGTGTACGTTAAACATCGATAGTTGGATGTTTCGATAATATCGATGTTTGTTTTTAAACTATCGATAGGCTATCGATAGACTATCGATGGTGTATATGTTTTTTGCGAAATTAGCATATACACCCAGTATTCATAGATTTTTTTAAAAAATAGCTGAGAATTCAATTACTATTATAGAGAAACACAGAAATATAGAGTTTTATTCATTTCCGAAATGCTGATCATTTTGATTTAGGAAAAGCAATTCGTTGAGACGCTTTGAGACTTTAAGCGGTTTTTGCGATCACTGTAAATTACACCAGTTTTCGAGAGAAAAAAAACGTCACTCGGAACAGAAGACGCAAGTATACATGGATGCTATAGAGAAAACATTTTCATTATCTCAATATTTGAATCAAACCAGTAGTCGATTAGACATATGTCGTTTCCAATGGTAGGTTTCTCCAGGTTCTGGTATATATCTATATATTTTTGCATCATTATTTGGGCAGCTATAAACTTTGCCTTTGAATGGATCTACAGGTAGAAATAATAACTCCTTGGATATTTTTCCTTTCAACTTTTCCTTCGTTAGTAAATTTCCCCAGTTTCAACAGTTGAGTTGCTTGTAGATGCAATTGCCGTAAATTCATAAGTACTCTGAGTTGACCCGGCTTTTGTGTCATCGGAAAATAAGTATATTATATTTGAAGAGATTGCGCAGCTATGTTTCCATCATCTTCACTTATTTTTTGAACTTGGATCCAGAATGGTGGCTAACATTATAAGAGTAATTTATCTCCAACGGTATTAATCGTTCCCGCACTAACTTGTATAAAGTGATATAAATATTCTTTCCAGCAGGGTTTTTTTTATGTAAATTCCCACTTTCGATAATTGTAGAATTAGCCCTCGTAATAAGGGAGTTATATAAGAAAGAGTAATGTAATTTGCGCCAGATGTTATTGTCGTAGCCACATCAAATGGTTCTAATAGCAGAATAATATTCGGCACCACATATAAATCTTAGGCGAGTAACGTTTCAGGAGCCTTCTCACATTCGGCTTATGTCAAAGTCAATTTTTGTCCTCATCTCATAGAAATATTTGATCTTGGCGTATGCGTTATTCCAACGTGAACGGAACTGCTGAATCAACTTCATTTCAGGTTTGTTGAGCTGTCTTTGTGCAATTGTCAGTATATCTGAAACAACTGAGCTCGGCTGAAAATAAGTATCAATATCTTTGCACTTTTTCATGATAAAATGAAAATCAGGGGCCGTCAATATCAGGCACAGTCAAATTTAAAGTATGCGCGAGGCATGGAATATAATTAAATTGAAGAAGTTTTGCTTGCATAACATGCAAGCAGCATTATCAGTGACCATCACATCTATTTTTGATCAAATGTTCCATTTGCTTAGTGTAGTATTTCTCGCCTAAAGAAGAAATAACAAGATAAGTACTCACTATCTTCCAAAAACAACCTACCCAAGAACTCTGTGGCCTAAATTCTGTGAATATTTTCGAATCTGAAATCCTTTTATGTTAAATTCCGTTAATAATGGAGAAATTAATTTACCTCTATGAAAAAAATGAGATGTGATTGCCAGTATTCGTTTTTTTTTGGATTTGTCCACATATCAGTAGTTAAAGAAATATTTTGAATTGCATTTATGGCATTTTGAACCCGCGTTTTAACGTCTTCGAAGTATTATAATATAGCAAGTATGTTTTAAATCAGTCACGAAATCACGAAAGCCTTCATGTTCTCCTTTCCGCAAATGCACTATGTCCAAAATAACAATACGAACTTATAGTTCATCTAAATATTTTTTTCGGGCAAAACCATCTGCGTAGAATTTCGCTCTTCCAAAATAATTTTTGACGATTTTTTTTAGATTTCATCGAACTGCTCTCAAAGATGTTACTAGGACCATGAGTTTTTGACTCAACAGAAAATAATTTCTACTATGATTTATGTTTCCGTTTTAAATGATTTGATAAATTTTTCGTGTTTTTTCTTGTTTTGTATTGATAGCGGCATATATTACACTTAGCAAAATCACTTGGAATTTTTTCTCTCAGTCTCAATTTTCTACGCTTATGATTTTTATGTGCAGTTAAATTTTACATTTTTTCCTTCTTCATGTTATTTCATTTTACAACAAATAACAAGTGACAAAACTAACAGAATATAAGAGTGGTCTGTTATCTGTGGTTTGTGCTGCTTTATAAAAACAAGAAAAGGATATATTATTAAATGCGAAAAACGAAGCAAACGTAAAATGCTCACAATTGATGGGATGATATCGAAATGTTACCTTACGTATTTTTTACAGATTTCAAAAACTATCGATTACAAAGAAAATCATCGATGTTTTCGATAGCTCTGAACTATCGATAGTATCGATACTACTATCGATGTTTAACGTACACTACTATTTAGCCTATGCGGTATAAAATGGAGCTCACATGTACATAGTAGGTTTTGGTTTTTTTCTCAACGAAAAGGCATTTGCATTTTATAAAAGATACTTATTACGCAGACGAGTATGCACACATAAACATATATATATATATATATATATATATATATATATATATATATATATATATATATATATATATATATATATATATATATATATATATATATATATATATATATATATATATATAATGTATATATATATATATAAACATCTATATATGTATATATATATATATAAACATCTATATATGTATATATATATATATATATATATATATATATATATATATATATATAAAGTCGGGTTGGTTACATCATTAATAACTAGTAGGATTCGCCTCTGCCCCGAATAGCAGAATAGTTATTAAAACCTCGGAAAAATTCATAACAAAAAACTTAGTGAAGGAAACTGATTTTCTCATACAATTTGTGTGAGAAAAAAGTTACATCAGTATGCAACGCCATTGAGCTAGCTGTGCTGGAGTGCGCCGCAATTTTCCAGTGTTATTTACAACTACGCGAGCCAAAAGATTCAATATTTCATCACAAAGCCGGAATCCAATTAGATTTCGGAATATTGCGAATCAATCCACTGTAAATGAACAAGAAATCGGTCAAGAAGAGCGCCGCGGGTGAAGTAATCCGTTAACATTCTCTCCATAGGCATTCCGTACATTGCATGGAAGCATTACAGATCCATACTCGGCTCATTACTTTTTGACATTGCATATCTTAGGCTGGTAAGGCATACACAAGGAGAACTTTGAATTTTCATCTTTAACCCTCTAGGGTCACACTTCCCTGGAATCGCATGAAGGTCACACTGGGTGAATTTCACCCACCGCCGAAAAATCAGTGTCTGAGTTCGAGAATTGGTCCTGGTGGTTTAAAAATATTTTTAACGTTTGCCAGAAAGTCAAAAGAAGATACTCTGTCAGTTCTAGGATCGAAAAAGGATCTTCTCCAATGTTCAAACAGCTGGGGAAGTCAACATATCAAAAAAGTCGTGTTTTGCAATAAAAAATCGGTATATTTTTTGGGGATTGATATGGGACAGAAAAAATTATCAGGATCTATTCCTTGACTACTATATTTGCATAAAAAAATTATTACCAGAGACTTCGTTTTAAAAAACATATTTATTTCATCAATGGAACATGTACAAAATGTTGAGCCTGGACACGGCCGAATTTCGGAATGAGAATATTTCAAACTTTATTAGAAGGCTGAAATAATATGTTAGATGCTTTTTATCAATAACAAAGATCGGAAATCATTACAATCAGTGAGTTTTGTATGTTTCACCGCTGCAATCTACGCAAATATACGCTCTATGCTGATCGCACATCGGACGCAAGCAAGAAGGACAAAGAGACGTGGTTTTCTTGTCTTTGCCTTTCTTGCAGACTCCACATCTCTGTTGTTTTACAAGCCTCCGACGGTCATTGGCTACGAGTCCAGGTAGTTGATCTTTTTTCAAGATTCCCAGGATTCCGAGCTTCAGGTCATTTCGGAGAGTTGGCAAAAGCAGCCGTTCTTCCAGCTCCGGTCTTACTAGTGCTAACGACAACTCACGTAAACAATCTTGAGCTGTTATTCTCTTGTTCAAACCAGCTCTTTCTCGTTGGCATTGGGCTAAAATGCGTGCATTTACAGCCGCTTGATCTAGCATTCCAAAAAAATACCCGCATCGGCCAACGGTTTGTTCTTCTGGAAGTAGTGAAGGCGTGGCAGAGCATGTCGAAGCAGTCAGTTCCACCTTTAGTGGCGTTGTAATGGTGGATTATTTCAGGCTTCCCATTTTCAATATTCGTTGAGCGAGAATAAGTAGAAGCCAGCAACACAATTTTGTTCTTTTTAGGCGTGTGCGACAAAAGCGTGATACCAGAATCAGAAAAAACAAATTTCGTATGTGGCGGATTCGGGTCGGAAACTTTCATTTCTGCTGGAATCTCGCGTTTATTTTTCCGGATAGTTCCAGTCACTGGTAGATTGAATGGTTCATTCTTCATACGCTCGAGGAGTGGAATGGAAATAAACCAGTTATCAGCTGTGACTGTTCTATTAGTGTTGTGTATAGAAGATGTAACTTCCCGAAAAAAATACTCCGAAACGGACTCCGTTTTGTCTTCAAGAGTCACCTTCCCCAAATACGGAATCCCATGTATCAAATAACTTGTTTCAGCATCATTTAGTGTTACAATTTTGAGACCATATTTATCTGGCTTTGACTTTATGTACATTCTAAAACTGCATCGTCCTCGAAATCCTAACAACTGTTCATCGACTGTACAGAAATTTGATGGTTCATAATTATCTTTGCAGTTGCGGATGAAGATATCCCAAATATCCCGTATTGGGGAAAATTTGTCATTCGGATTTCGCTTTGTCCGATCATCAAACCGCAAGCAAGTGCACAAAAACATGAATCTCGCTTTACTCATAACGCATCTATAAAATGCTATTCCGTTGTCGACACTCCACAACTCCTTATAATCTACATTTGACTGTTTCCACATACCACTGTAATATAATAATCCAATTAATGCTCTCAGTTCAGTTGCTCCAGTGTGATGATGGTAACTCTGTACATCTTCTCCATTAGAAATAATTTCCAAACAAACTGCTTCAATGTGATTATTTGTGTGTTCGAGTATAATGTTGATAATCTCATCAGTAAATAACACAGACCAAAACTCGGTGATTCTTTGAAGATTTGATGCTGCGCCTTTGGGACCTACGTTTTCAAGTATTCTTTCACCGCCTAAACGAGCTGATCTTCTTTCTGGAACCTTCGAGTGCCACACATACCCATTTTTCCCTCTCAATTTCGACGTAGGTCTGCCACGTGCTCGTGATTGAAGCGTGCGAGCAGCAGCTGTTGCATCCTCTACCTCCATTTCTATGTCTGAATCCGCACCTTCATCGGATTCTTCATAGTCAGAACATTCTTCGTCTTCTTCAGAAACATGGTCGAATTCATCATCAGATGGTTCTGCATCTATAGCCTCAGGCTCTGGTTCCTCCAAAAGCAAATCACGAACACGCCGTGGACGGAGACTGTACGCCATTTGTAAATTTGACAGAAAATGCAGATGAAACTGATAAATAAAAATCCTGGCACTTCACAGTTCACATTCACGACTCTAAAACTTATTTGAACCGAGTAGAATCCAAAAATAAAATTGAAAAAATTGAATCCAGAAAGTGCACTATAGTCACACTGGGTGAATTTCACCCAACGATTTTAGAACTTCTGATTGCATCAGATGCTACGTAAAGACTAACGGGCGTCGAACCACGCCGACTCCGAAAATGTCAAGTAGAGGTTCCCAACGAACGCTAGGGGGCGTCCCGAAGCCAGGCTCGTACATTTAAGTACTCTCCGAGGGGCTCAAAGTTTTTTCTGGGTGAATTTCACCCAGTGTGACCCTAGAGGGTTAAAGCTTGATAGAAAGAACTTATTGTAAATTGTATTCTTGCTTGTTATTCAATTCGTAGATTATAAAAAAGTAATCGGTGGAATCTCTGAAGATATAAGATTTCTTAGATTATGTTTAAAAAGAATGTGACTCCAAGACGTCATATTATTAAATTTAGGTCCCATCTGTTAGGAGTAGGGAAACAAATTGCCCTGGCCGAAAGGAATCTCATTAGAGATTCCGTAAATAGGCTTTATAAGAGATTAGGGGATCTCACACTCAAAGTTTATTCCTTGCATCTAAAAATGGCAAGTGAAACTTTAGGTAGAAAAGGAGATATTTTAGATATTGTAGGGAAAGCAAACAGGGCCTTTAAATGTGAGAAAGATAGAAAGAGGAAATTTCTCACAAAAAAACTGAAGGAGCTGACGAGAGGAAAGGATACCACGGAAAAGAAAAAGAATGCCGTAGAGAATAGAAGAATGCCGTTAACTATGTGATGAATAAGTCCACGGTTCAATTCACAGGAGAGCAAATGAAGCTACTTAACCAAGGTCTGAATTTTGCTGTCAAAGAAAAAACATTCCCAACAGAAGACTTGCTAGTAGACATCGAATTAGCGGTTAAAACCCTTCCCGAAGAGGAAAAAGCACAGATTTGAGGCAATGTGGCTAAACTCATCAGGAAGGAAAATCGTAAGAGGGGAAACACTGGAAAGGCACAGAGAGTGCTCAAAGAGTTGGCTGCTAAACCGGTCTTTTATACCAAAGCTGATAAAGGAAATGCCGTGGTCTTAATGGACAAAGACGAATATGACCGATTAGTTATGGAAAAACTCAACAACGGGGATTACCATGAGCTTAGGAAAGATCCCTTACCAGACTCGATGAAACGAGTTGAAAGAATCTTGAAAGAGTGCAAAGGGACGATTGAAGAGGTGAACAAGCTGCGGGTCTCAAACCCGTCATTGTCAAGAGTTAGGTGCCTTCCAAAGATACATAAGGAAGGAAGTGAACTTAGGGAAATTGTCACCGCTAAAAACGCTCCAACAAGAAGAATCCCAAAGTGGATTGTAGACGAGTGTAGGGCCTTAGGGAAGATTAGCGATAGAACAGTTAAAAATCGAGACGAGGTAATAGGGCGGTTTGGAAGAGTGGCAACAATAGGGGAAGATGAGCTAGTTGTATCATTTGATGTCAAGGCTCTGTTTGCAAGCGTGCCGGTAAAGCAAGCACTCACGTTCTTTGAGGACTGGCTATTAGAGAGGAATAGCTCACCGGAGGGGAGGAAGATGGCTAAAGACTTTTTGAAACTCGCTTCGGTTTGCATGAATGAAAGTTTGTCACGGTCGTTTACTATTTAACATAATAAAAAAAAATATCTCCATCGTCCTCTAAAAGAGAGAACGATGGAGATTGGGCAATAATCGCAATCTACCAGTTTGTTTTAGTAAGATTAGGTTAATTAATTAGATATCACAGTCACGAATTTAATTAAAGTTAGATTAGGTTAGTTGTTGAAACGTTCACAGTTCCCGAATGCAGCTTAATTAAGATCAAGTTAGATGAGCAACACAAGTCATGCCGACGGAGTATACGATGAACGACACATAAGTACAAACAAACATTTCACGGACGCACAACGCAGTCGAACATCGACACATAGATCATTAGAACAACACGACAAAATTGGGTAAATGGACAACACCATAGCCATCAACGGCAATAATTAAATCGCGATGCTAACGAAAAGGCAGGAATATCTATGAGATGTCACGAGTCAGATCATTTGGGCATAAACTCACACACCCGGCAGAGCAATGTATGGGCTGAGTCGTACATACTGACGACACCAGACCTAGGCCAACAATTGACCTACATAACACTGATGCCGAGGGGAAGCCCGAACGACTGTTCACCGAAACCAATATCACTGATCGAGGAGCGAGGGGATCCAGAGTCGAAATGTTAAGGGAATCGACCCGAGATTATGAGGATTATCTACGTACGCGTAGGGAGATATTTATTCACCGAAACTTGCGGCACGCACGAACTTTCACACGGAATGTCGGAACGAATTATCACTGTCATTGCCGACGGAATTCTCATCTGACAGCGATCAGATGGAGGAAAACCATGAGGATTGCGGTCAAAACCCATGATCAAATTACCTCTATATTCAGCACTTAAAACTTCTATTCACGAGATCTGACGATCGGATAATGCGATCAATATGAAATTTACAGGACATGTTGGAATTAGCTAGGACCCAGTTTGATAAAAGTGATTTTGAAATACGGGCAATACTATGGCAGTGGTGTCATTTTGAAAAATCACCGAGAAAAAAAACTGATTTTTGGCCTATAGCTTCCAATTTAGCAACCAGATTTCAACAAAATTCACGCAGCAGATTAACCTTACTCTAAGATAGAATTCATTGAAATTTGGTTGAAAAGTTAGAGCAGGTTTGGCAGCTATGGCAATTTTGGTCTCCTAAATATTGTAAATTTGCTCAGGAAAATACAGGTTTTTCCCCTATTACTTCAGATGCAGTAACGAAATGAAAACGAAATTCATGTGCTCCATTTCTAATTCAGTAGGAATTTCGTTAAAAAATCATGAAAGGGTTGCCAGATATTATGAATTTCCTAATTTATTGATATTTCTTTATCGAGCGATGTTGTCATAAAATTTCCAAATGGGAATGATTCTGCAATGACAACAAATATTTAGGTTTCGAAAATTTCAAAAGTTTTGAGAATGGTTAACATAAAATTCTATTCACTCCTATAACTTCCAGCGCAGCCATTCAATCGAAAGGAAATTCACAGGGTGGATTTAACTCAACGGGAAGCAGCTGTGGTGCTAACGCATGATTGAACCAGACTATTTCGCAAGTATTGCACCAATAAAATAAGCAACCGATATTAAAATTGTCCGAGTTTTGGAAATTTTTCGGATGGCAGACACAGTTTAATCGCTGAAACTTTTGATGAGAACGAAATGCAATGGATAGGTTGATTAAACACGGGCATTTTATGGTAGACTTAATGCTGCTGTGTTGGACAAATGTTGCCAGCACTGAACATTTTCATCATTTGTGTTATAGGAAATGCTGTCAGAAAGTAAGAAATGGTTGATATGATCAGTGGCGAAGCGTCCAGTCATCGGCAGATGCGCCGATGACCAAGCGACAATCGTTGCTTTCGACCATACATTTCTTTCACTACTTGCCATCACAGCACACATTCAACGCAGTCATCGGAAGATCAAACGCATCGATTTTCAACAAACATCGGAGGCTAAAGACAAGTGGAACCTATCACGAAAAACTTGCGCATCCGAATTCGCTAATTTTCGTTGAGGCGCTTTGCGTATTGTTGGCACTCACATTAAGTCTTTTCCGCGGACAAGTCATCGGCAAATTCAGCGCATCGATTCCCTTCGAAGTGTGAAAGCAAGAAACTCAGAAACAGCCGTATATTCATATTTCCTCTTATGCCACCCATTCGCATTTTCATGAGTGCTTATGATGATCAACTCATCGGGAAATTTAGCGCATCGGTCAAAGTAGGACACGTTACGCGAACAGGGGTAGATGAAAAATCAGATTATCGTTCCTACGCCGTTTCTTCTTCGTTTTCTCCAATCTTGCAAATAGGTCCAACTAGTGATGAGTCTGTGTTCGTACGTGCGCATATGCGCCGAGGTAAACCACACAAAGCATTTGTTGCACCCAAACATAACTTTCCGAACAGCTAGAAAAGTGGCATGCTCCTTAAGCAACGTTTTGCTCAATTGTTGATATGAGCTGTTCGTACGTAAAGTGGCGATGAAATACGACTTGACATACGTTCACTTATGCGCTGTATAGGCACTTACGTTCACTCCTGTTTGCGTATGTCAAAAAGTGCCTTTTTTGCTCTAAAACCGGTCGGTTTTGACAGACGATTAGGTTCGTAGACTCATCTTTGGCTAGGGCTAATGATACTATCCGACTGTAGGAAAAAGCATTCTGCTCTACTGAGCATGAACGTTCTATCTGCATTTTAGTAACTTTGAGCTTTTCAATGATATATGTTTTTCTTTCTGCTGGAAATATATGGAGAGTGCATTTTTCAACTTTGATTTTAACATACTTCTACAAAAGATATGTTTTTCAAATTTTGTAAAAAGATGTAATAGAGTATGTAGCTTTCGAATCCGGTGTTAACTCAAAAATGAGAAAAATGCATATAGAACGTTTATGCTTAGTAGAGAAATGCATTAATGGACTAATTCAGCCAGCTTTTGTATCCATTCAGGAGTAAGCATACAAAAATACATTGCTAGACTTTACAATTAAAATAGAAATGAATTTAGGAATATAGCTGAAATGTTGTTATCCCTAACTTGAAATACTTACAGAGATTCTGGTTCACTACTTTTCCCGTTGTGTTTCCCATCGCTACCCAAATCGAATCCATTCCAGTAACGATTAAAAATTATCGTTATATTGCTTGTGACCTGGGCTTGTGACCATTGTTCTTTAAAATTCGCAGTTTTTTGTTTGCTAAGTGAATTTGGTAAAAATAATAGGTACAAGTGTATAAAAAACTCGCTGGAAGAGATTTTTTTTATTCTGATGGTTTTATGGATAAAACACTAAATTAATTAATTCGTAGATTGAAGAAAAAACTCCTTTACTTGTTGATCCCCATTAAGCCCTTCGCAATGCAATTTATTTGGAAATTTCGGTACAATATATAGAAATACCTATAAATTTTGTTTTATCAAAACAATGTTTTTGTATACGATTGCTGCTATTGTGGTTCATATAAGTGAATAAATTTCAGATTTTAATAGTTCGGTTGCTTGTTCTAGTGGTTGAGTGTTTAAAATCAGTTTCGATTGTGTTTCTAAAAACAACATATGAAATCTATAACTCTTCATAACTTTGGGAAGCAAAGAGTAGATGAGGGACTCGTAAACTCACTTATGAAAAACAGGGAAATTTTGAAAAGGTTGATGGATGTTGTATGTTTCCTAGCTGAGCAAGAGCTTCCTTTTCGAGGGCATGACGAAACAGAAGCGTCCTAGAAAAAAAGGAAACTATATAGCAAATCTAAATCTTTTGAAAGGATGGGATCCCCTGTTACTGAACATTTTCTGAGCGCAACTGTTTTTAAAGGAACTTCAAGTGACACCCAAAATGAGCTTATTCAAATACACATAATGGGTGATTTGATGGTCGAGAAGATTTCGTCAGAGATCGATGAAACAGAATTCGTTTCAAAAATGCTTGATGTAACATCAGACGTGAAATGCCGCTCCCAACTATGAACTGTTTTGAGGAACGTGCATAAATATGAGGGATACGTTAAGGAGAGTTAGTGCTGATCGAACATCGAACGGATTATATTTGCACGTTACTAAAATTGCCATAGAGTTCAAAATATCAGACAAATTTCTTGCCCAAACTTATGATGGTGCATCTGTGATTTCGGGTCATTTAAATGGCTTGCAACAAATATTTCCAAAGGCGCTATTTATTCATTGTTAAGCGCATGTGTTGAATTTAGTTTTGTCTCAGGGAATGAATGATCTTCCCAAATGTAATATATTTTTTTCAACTTTAAATGGTATTGCAACATTTTCTTCTCAATATAGCAAAAGATTATTTACACTACAGGAGTATCTACGGAAATCTATTCTAGCCTTCGGTCCAACGAGATGGTGTTTCACTTCTCGATTAGAAAACGCAATTGAAAATTATAGAATACAAATAATTAATTTCTTTGCTAATATAGTAGAAAATAATGATGGTATCTGGAGTGGAATTGATAAGTGCACAGCAAAAATATTCATATTATTTTTGGAAAATTTCGAAACAATATTTCTACTGAAAGTATTTGCTCCTTTGTTCGGAAAAACTGATGTCAATTTTTAATATTTTGCAAAGTGAGAATATTGGCATCACAACATGTCTAAATGTAGTTAAAGATTTTCCCCGAGATTCGAAAGGAAGTAGATTGGGCTTACAGCATTGTGTAAACTGCGAACAAAAAGTTGTTGAAGCGCATTTCGCAGAAAATGAAAGCTGTGAATATAGCCAAAAAGTTGGTTTCGAGAAAGAATGACAAACAGTTGATATGGTTGGTCTACCGTAATCTTCACGAAAACAATTAGATTATGAAGCGTTAAAACAGAAATGTACGGTTTTATACTTCTCTATTGTATATAATTTAAGCGGCCATATATCTGCACGTTTTTCTTCAACTGATAAACTTCAATTTTTTTAGTTTTTGAATCCAAAACAAACACAAAATATTCAAATTTACATCAATTTCCGGAGATTCTAGTGCATTAAGCAACGAGCTTTAAGTTGTTTACAGAACGGATATTTTTAAAGAAAAGTATCCACGACAAATGATAAGGATTTTATTTCAACAAAGTTTGAAAAATGCTCTTAAAGAAACCTTTTGTTTAGCCAAACTTATTTGCACTATACTAGCTACAATTGCATCCGTTGAAAGATCTTTCTCTGCTTTCAAACGAATTCACCCTTTTAAAATATCTACACAGGGAGAAGAAAGATTAAGCAATCTTTCGCTTATTTCGATTGAAAAAGAACTTCTTGAGTCTATTAGAAAGAAAGATAGACACATTTGCCGCCAAGCCAAGAAGGGTGGAATTTTTATTTAAATAGCTTGCTGGTTGCTTATGCACATAACAAACAGTTTTCCATTGAAAAATTACTTTTCGCTACATTATGCATACGTGAAGTAACAATCAAGTTTTAATTTTCCTCACTAATTTAAATAAATACTCATGAAACTAAATCAAATTTTCTATTTCCATTTAAAAGGAAGCTTAAGCAGTTTGTGATGGCAAATTTTGAATGAAAAATTAATTTTTCGTAATTTGATTTTAACATACTTCTGACAGGTTTTTCAAATTTTGTAGAATGATGTAATGGAGTGCGACTTATTTAAGTTAACCTTTAGGCAGCTCAAAAAATAAAACTTTATATGTTGAAGAACACAATTGTTCGTTTATTCACTTCGAATTGTTGTTTACCGTACAAAGGTGGTCTTAAGACTAAATTCTGTTTAACATTGAGTTTCGCAAGTTGAGTACGTTTCCCAAATCGCGGAATGTTTCTCACGGCAAATTGTTGCGTTGGCAGAAATTTTCCGTGGGAATTGAAAAGTGCGGATTAACGTCTAGACTTAGCCGTTTCCAGTTAAGCTGGCTGCTACCTGATCCGTTCATTTTCCGCGGATCGCAAGTTTCGGTTATCGTTTTTATGTTTTCTGTGGATTTGGGTAATGTGACTAACGTTTTTATGTTTTCTGTGGATTTGGGTAACGTAACTTGCGTAGCTTTCGAACCCGGTATTAACTCAAAAATGATTTAAAAAAAGCAGATAGAACGTTTATGCTTAGTAGGGTAGTACACATGTATATTTATATTTTATAAATTTGAGAAGGAAAAACTCGACCGAATAAATATGAATACCATTAAGTTTTAATATAACGTTTTTTTTTATAAATTTGTGTATATTTTTTTACATGGGATATAAATCAAAGCATTCAAGCGATGACTAAGTGAATCACTCACGCCTCGCCTCTGGGTATGATACTACAAAGAAGTGTATAACGTCTTCACACATTTTTAAGTCCCATTAAGATAATTTCTTCGAAAATTAGTTTTCTAGCGGTTCTGATGCGCTAGACTTTTTAAATTTAGTCCGGTTTTCCGTTTCGCGAGTGATTTACACGTTTTTAATTTTAAAGCTCTTGCTTTCATCAAAATTTTTGTAAAAAAATATAGAATGATTTACAAAAGATTATGTGCGCAAGTCTTTTAAAAAAATAAGATTTGTTTCTAGTTCATCACTTTGTGGGCTACTGCTTCCACCTTCCTTTCAAGCTATCTTTAAATTTGGTTGTCTGTGTCTGTATAGAAATACGATACATAGCTGGACTCCAAACCGCTGGTGATTATTTGGCCCCAAAGGCTATATGTAAGATTATGGATCAAGCTTACTTGTATTGGGATAGCGGGGTTGTTGTAAACTATACGTGTTTTCATAAACTATACGTGTTTTCATTTCATATTTTGATCAAGGATTCAGCTACCAAAACAATTAAAATGCATCAAAATCAAGATTTCAACAACAAAAAAATTGTCTACTTTGTGGAGACTCGATGTCACCTCAGGTGCATTCGACACAAAGTATATTATCTACTCAAACGAAATTCAATCAAGACTGAAATCAAGGTCAAAACGTAATCTAATCTCATGTTTTCTATTGGAAAATGTCAAGTGCATTGATTCTGCCTTAAGCCAATGCGGAGTATAACCATTTATACTTAATTTGTTTTTTCTCTCTTTTGATTCTAACAAACGAAGCGAATAAGTCTGAATAATAGGCCGTTCAAAGTGAAATTGGAGCCATGTCCATTCAAATTGATTCACTGGGCTCAGTCGATTGGCTGGCTAACTGACTGGTTGGCTCCCGAAGTGATTTTTTTCGGGTCGGATTTCTGACTATCAGCTCACTGTAGACATAACAAAATTCTTTGTTTAGAGGAAAACAAATTAAAAGAGATTGCTTTGTTTGTATTTGAGAGCTGATGGGGTGGAGTAGAGGTAAATTGAAATTGAAATAAAGTGGAAACAAATAATCATATAAAAGACGAAGTTGTCACTGCTGATTTTATCATTCTAATAACTCTCTACTTCATCCTTCTTACTCTCAATCTATATCAGACATTTATGAACGATTATCTAGTTTGCCTAATAAATTAATTTATTAGCATATTTTACCTTTCAATGTCAGATGCATTTCTCGGCGCATATTTGTAGTTGTATTTTTTTTTTCTTTGTACTTTTTGTGTATGTACATCTGCTTTTCAGCTGTATATGAGCGAAATGCATGAATACTCACTTGGAATTAAATTGTCAAATGCCTGTCTACTCTTAAAGTAAGGAATACAGAACATAAACACCGCCTGTGTTGCGTTATATCTCATCACTCCTCTATTTGCCAGCCTTAAGGAATTCATTATTTTACACAGCTCCCCCAAAAATCAACAACAGAACCCAATTACACAAGTCACCATTACAACTTATTCACATTCCGCGGTCTTCCCACATTTCTTTTCATTCGTTTCGACTGCTACTGCCGTGGTGGTAGGTAAACACATCAACCAACCACTTGTTCTTTTCCGAAGTTCAACGTTTCCTTTAAGTCACGAATCTTGAAGTGCATAAATTTGTCGAGCAATGACAAATAAGCCACGAGTGACATACAGCAACTTGTCGTTTTCGTATCCATACATCTTTTCCTCAAATAATTCAACGGTTGTGGGACAGCAACAAGACAGCCAGTGAGTGCGGCCTGATTGTGAAATAAATTCTTGCTGATCGTGCAAACAGTCAAGACGAAACAGTAGACAACTAAAATGCACATGCATTCAGTGTAGTAGCCAGTCTTCATTGTTTCTTGAAGAGAAAATAAACAAATTGAAAATAAAATTAAATAAAATAAGTTTCGCCGGGCGCAATAAAAAAACTTATGTGATTTTGGAGATAGAGCTATTTTGACTTGAATTTCAAGCATGCGAAAAAAAAACTAAAAAACTAAATACAACTTTTTGGCCTTGGTCTGGACTACACTTTGACTGACTGGACTTCTGTTTTTCAGGGCTTATCAGCTAATAATCTCATTGGGTGATTTAACACCTTGATAAGTCTGATTGCATCCGAACGAACGGAAGATTTCTTTCTGTTTTCGGTTCTTTTGCTACGACGTAGAGATTAAAAAAGATATTTTTGGACATTTTATCATACCTTGAGAATTTCGTTGGATAAACAAGATGATTATGATGGTGATGATGGTGGCGAGCATCGTTGGCGAGTGGAGATGCTTAAGTCCATGTGTTACTCAAGGGCTTGTAATTTATGAGAATATTATTTATGGTGGAAAGGAGTAGTTACATTTGTCGGTTGCAGTTACTGTTTGCATGGGTAATTGGAGCAGCTTCTGTAGATTTAAGAAGATATTTTTTAGATTTGTATGTGGTAAATCACAAACACGTTAAGTGTTTGAATTATGTTAAACTTAAGCCGAAGTAAACACGCTACTGATGATGTTCTGTGTAATCTTAAACAGATTTGAAGGGATGGATATATGAAGTTGTCCCTCGTATATAAAGCAGGTCATTGATAAAAAGCTGTTGTGTCCAATTTTCATATCTTTGTTCGTCTGTTTTAAACTTTTTTTTTTACATTGTTACACTAGATGAGTTGCCGGATTATGTGAGATTCTTACTTACTAAACACTTTTTGAAAAGGCTGTCTACACTAAACTTTCTCCACTAAATGATTCCCATCTGAATGATCAACAGCATGGCTTAAGAAAAGGTCGCTCAACTATCACAAACTTTATAATTCTAGTTTCGGACACTCTGGGTATAATGGAGAAAAACTATCAAATTGGCGTAGTCTACACATACTTTAGCAAAGCTTTTGACAGAGTTGACCATTCTATATTGATCCTTAAGCTGCACAAATTCGGACTTGCCGGATCTTTACTTAGCTGGCTGAGTTCCTACCTCCAGAATCAAATCCAACTCGTAAAATTTCAAGGAGTTTTATCAAAAAATATATTTGCTACCTCGAGTGTTTTACAAGGTATCCATCTTGGCCATCTTTTCTTGAACATATTCATCTCCAATCTATCTTATGTCCTGTCAGACATACTTACTTTATGCAAACGATTTCAAACTGTAGCACACCACTGCATTTAAATCTGATGCACTTTTTCTTTAATCCAAGCTTGACTCTCTTTTTCAGTGGTGCAATATAAACAGGCTCTGGCTTAATATTGATAAGCGTCAAATTATAAGTTTTAGCCATAACTGCACGGTTATGCAGAACAATTCCTTCCTCGGCAACAACTTTTTAATTCGCGTTTGTTATTTTATTCGCGGTGTTGTCTATGATGGGAAATTTCGTTTCACCTTGAACTACAAAATTCTTTTCTGTGCGGATAAGCAGCTTGGCTGTATTAACCGACGAGCCAAGGAATCTGAAAACCTGTGGGCCACAAGATCATTATACACTGCATTTGTACGACTTCTTCTTGAAAACGCTCGTATTATCTGGAACCCAGCCTTTGAAATCCACAGTCATAGACTCGCGTCCATTCAAAAACTGTTACTACTTTTTGCCCTAAGAGAGCGGTACAACTCTTACGACCTCGAAAATTTACCCCCTTATGAGATGAAGCTGGGTCATTTAAACTTAACTGCACTTGCATCCAAAAGGATGATGATACCGGCCTGCTGACGTCATTAGAGGCGTTATTAGAGTTGAATTCCTGAATAGTAAAATTGTGATAAATATTTTGAATAGCTTAAGCAACTTTTATTTCCCAACTATTTTCAAACTACCCTTCAAATCCTCTCTTATTCAAGCTATTTGTACTTTTTTATTTTATTGTATTGTTTTTTATTTATTCTCTATTTCAAACTTATTTATTTACTCATTTAATTATGCGTTATTTATTTCTACCTTAAATTTTGGTGTTGTTAGTGTTCTATTCATTTGTAGTTTGTTTCCTTTTTTTTTGTTTAAATCTGTTACGTAAATATATATATTTATATAATTATGTATATATATATATATATATATATATATATATATATATATATATATA
>OX376373.1:97584983-97612153 GCA_947369275.1 Nemotelus nigrinus | reverse complement strand
AAACGAAATTTACTGGTTGGGTTTAGTTTAACGTGAAGCTGATTTGGTATATATTTTGCTTTGCTGCTGACACAGGGTAACCATATTTTTCGTAACTATTGCATCAACAGATGCTTCAAATTACATACGCATATGCAAAACATTTGCAATAAAAACTAAGAAAACTAATTTTTTCAATTTTCCGAGCTTTGAATATTTTTTGGATGGCAGCCTCAAACAACGTTAACCGCTAAAGGTTTCGACAAAATCCTCCGATGAGAACGAAAATTCAAGATAAGTTGATTTAAGTATGAGGCTTGTGAAGGTAAACTTATTGCTGCTTCGTTGGGAAAATGTTGCCAGCACTGAACATTTTCATGATTTATGTTATGAGTTGAGTTTTGTTGCTTTGGATATAGGAATGGTTTGATATGATTCTACAAAAAAGTGAATTACGTCCTTCCACATTTTTTTTTGTCACTCAAAGACAATTTCTTCGAAAATTAGTTTTCTAGCGGTTCAGGTGCGCTAGAGTTTTTTTTGTTTCTCTATCCACTAGAGAACATAGTAGACGCATTGGAAAAAACAACATTTCTGTACCAGTGAATTCACTAGTACAGAAATTATATTCCTCATATGTAGTCAAACGTGCTCAACTATAGAATGTGCTGATAGAAAAAAAGAAAACTTCATGAAAAGTTGTCTTTTTTGCTGTAAGGTGGCTTTGGTTTTATCAAGGTTAGTATTGAATGTTTTGGTAGTTAGGAAATTCGAAAAATCTCTCATAATTTGTAGAAAGTTCAAATAGATAATTTTCTGTTAGTGCTTTTTCTATTTTCTATCGATTGTGGTAGTTTATACTCGTTATTTTCTCCCTTTATTTTCAGCTGTTTTGTGCTATCACAGCAAATACAGCAACCTATGTCAGTTTTAGCGAATGTACTGCTGTTTTGTACTAGATTGTTGTTTTTGCGGCATAGTTCTATTCTGTTCTGTATTGGAGCAAAAAAACGCATCAATAGGCGTGTTTTTTTTGCTAATAGGTGTGTTTTTTGTTGGACACTTTCCACCGATGCAACTAAAAGTCACGTTTTGCCGACTGTTTGAGCCGCGTGCAGCATAGGTGATAAGTAAGAGTCAAGACGATTTTTGTATTTAGTTGTAATTTACCATTCAATTGGTCCGTTTCAAATAAATGTTTTATTTTAGAGAATCCTACGGCTAATTAATTAACTTACACCAGACTATTGTTGCTGCACCAAGCTCAAAGGAGTAGCAACCTGCCGACTCGTCCATCTGCCGCGTTTTCTGCTCCGATGTTGCCAACTCTCCGTTACAATATGATTATGAGATGGGGATGACCGATGCAAAATAACACGTGCTAATTCAAAAGGACATAGCTTACTGGTTTTCTACGAATACATGGTTAAAATAGGGGAAAGTTAGTTCTTGTACTCTTAAATTTAGCACTTGAGTAGGTCATCAAAAGAATCTCTGTTGATACTGAGGGTAGGTACTACATTGGTCAAGGGGACGCAGCTAAAACCATAGGCTAATGACATCAATATTAAGTAATGTTCATTCAACGACGCGAACAAAGTATTTATGACCGCCAAAGAAGTTAATCTTAAAATTAGCGAGCACACAACAAAAGCTATGAATCATTCAAGGAAAATCATGCCAGCAAACGACGAATTTCACTAGCCAATAAGACATTCTTTTCAGTACTCCCCACACTAAAATTTCGACACTGAGTCAGGACAAACGAAGATCCGCATCTAAACGAAAAATTTTAGACCTGTGTTATGCTATCAAAACGAAACCTGGACACTAACTCAAACGTCTGAAAAGCCCTAAATACATTTGAAAAGAGGCTAGAGTAGTCGGTTGAGTACGGAAAGAAGAGAGATGACAAATCCGATACAACAGAGCTATATAATTTTTATGACGTTATTCCATCGAAATAAAACTAAAAACTCTAGCGCACCTGAACCGCTAGAAACACTAATGTTCGAAGAACAGTAGAAGAATCGTGCAGGTTTTGAGTGCATATTCCACCACATGCGCTGCTTATTACGGCCACATTGTTTCAAATGCCACGTTTTACTTTTGTCTCAAGAATGCATTATAACTCATATGGTAGAAGGTTTCAGATATTACCACTGGCATGAATTTTAACGTTTATGAAAGCAAAACACAATTATATTCGTTATCAGTTGCTTATATCACAAAATTTTGAAAGCAGCATCTCATATAATATCAATGAAGAAAATGCTCAGTGCCTGCAGCACTGTAACTGAAGTTGGAGTTTGGGGCTGCGATCCGAAAAATTTGCAGAACTTTGGGAATTGAAACATCGGTTATTTATTTTCATTGTAAATGTTTCCGGTCTGAATACTAACTGTAAGCATTTATTGATACAAAAGTAGCACAACTGACTCGTGCTGGCAACCTTTCGCCAGTATCAAAGCCAAGAATATATCACATCTGCTTCACGTTGTTATATAACATTTGAAGTTATAGGAGTATAAAGAAATTTAGGGTTACCTGCAGCGAGTTTTTTCAAATAATCGAAACCTTAATATTTGCTGTTAATTGTCACTACAATATCATAACCAATTGAAAATTCTACGATGAAACCGCTTAAAATATTGCAAACAAACACAAAACCAACAATAGCTGGCAACCCTATCGTGGCTTTTCAACCAAATTTTGCCTGAATAATGTTAATAATAGGTTCCAGTAATTGTATGAAATTCGTATTGATTTCATGACTGCACTGGAAGTTATAAGGCAAAAAGTTTTATTTTCCTGAGCGAATTTTCAAAACCAAAGGCACAAAAATTACCATAGCTGGCAGCACCAATCGAATTTTTCAATTAAATTTCTGTCAAACAGAGTTTAGAGTAAGGTGCAGCTACTGTGTCAATTTCATGAAAATCTGGTAACTTATTCACATTTCATAGGGCAAAAAGCATTTTTTTTTTTTTTAATTTTTCATAATCGAATTTTTCAATTAAATTTCTGTCAAACAGAGTTTAGAGTAAGGTACAGCTACTGTGTCCATTTCATGAAAATCTGGTAACCTATTCACATTTCATAGGGCAAAAAGCAGTTTTTTTTCTTTGTAATTTTTCAAGATGGCACCACTGGCACAGATTTGCCCACAATTCAAAATCGTTTCTATCAAATCTGGTCCTACTTAAGTCCAATGCATTCTGTAAATTTCAATTCTATCTGATTATTGATTCGTGAGTTCCCGTGAACAGAAGTATTTGAAGCTAAAAATATAGGTTAACTGAGAAAGGGTTACCGTTCTTGTCCGACATGAAATTTGAAAAAAAATCTTTGCCTACTTTCAGACGCGCTGCACCCAGATGGCTCAAAATTTCCAATTTTTTGTCATATGCAAGCTTAAAACATAATAATTAATCATTTTCAATCCTTTTTTTGAACAAAAATTTACGCTGCTTGGAAATATAGGAGTACCTCAAAATTCACTAAAACGCTCGCCGCCGCCAAAAGGTTTAGGATATCTGAATTTTAGTAAGTCGTGGACCTACCTACTAAATCCAAGTTCCTGTAGCTGCAAAACCAACGCTGATGTTCCTTGCCGTGATCGTTACGTCATATGCAATTTTTTTGCATTATTAATAGCTTTTTTCAGAGGTCCTTCAATAGCACGATCCATTGGTTGTAGTTTGTTACTACAGCAAGGAGGAAACGTGAGTAAGATTATGCCAGTTTCTCTGAAAAACTCGATATTTTTTAAAGCCACGTGTGACAAATGGTTTTCTAGTAATAACAAAGCTTTTTGTTCTTTTGACGCTCTGACATGGTTTTTGAAGTGTTCCAGAAACGTATGAAAATCATTCTCTTGCATCCACTCTGAGCCGTTAGCTGTTAAGTTAGCTAAAGTTAACTAAATATCTTTTTCCGGAAACTTTATGTATGTCAAAAACACATGTATAACTGGAGAAAAATATCGCCACATTTGTTTGATTGAAGCTTGTTGCCCAAGCCATACTTTTTGCTTGAGCCAATCTTAGTGATAAATTTGGATCTCACTCCATAAATAACCTAAGCCATACCTCTCCAGGAATTTTTTTTCTCTTTCCAAGACGCCGGAAAGTTCTTATTATGCTTATGTGCTAATCTGTACGCCAAGCTTTTCGTTTCTTTAGTAGTAAAGCCATAATCTGAAGACACACAAGTCAACAAATACTCGCATAGCATATTTTTTTCATCTTTGGTGAAGACTGTTGGAAAAGCATACCCAATAGATGGTGGTTTTTCGTTTCATTGGCCCCTGAAGCTTTTTTCTTCTTAACATATCTTTGGCATTATTTTTAAGATTGTTTCCACCTAATGTAACCTCCTCACAAACTAATTCATATATTTCGATACTAGACATAGGTCTATTATTTTTTCTTGTATATTTATTTGGCATTCTCAAACAATATATAAAAATTAAAGTAGGTGGGTAAAGCTCGCAGACCCCCACCACAAAGCATGTTGCCGAAAATAGATTTGTTTCAAATTAGGAGAGTTGTGACAAGCTGTCACAACTCTCCTAGGAGCAAAAAAACATGCGTCGATCAGAATAATGGCTCATAGCCTAACAAATATGAAGCAAACCAGAAAAGCTATATCAAGGTATGAAAGTATATATTCATATCAGTAAAAATATCACAACAGCACTAGCAATACGTATATAAAATAATAGAACACTGAATTATTGACCAAAAACTTACTTTTGGTATTTTTTTTTACAACGATTTCGTATTGACACTACCACTTGCAGTGCCGACCTGCGCGAAATAACATGTAATAACTCGTCAAAAAAGCAATAAATGCGCAGTGTTGCTAGCTCTCTAGCTGTCATAGGCTCCGAGAAATCTAGTATGTCACAACTCTCCTCTGTCACAACCCACCTCGGTCTCCCCTACTTGGTTATCATTGTTTTCAATTACATCGTTAATTTTGCCTCTTAGAAATACATAATCGTCATGATCGGAAAAGAACCTGAAAAGATTATTGACGGATGTCACTTTTGTGGATAGATCTACCAGTTTCGGTTATTACTAATGTAGGCTGATTGTCTTTAACAATTGGGGCATTTCACGTGAAGTGGAAAACGAAAAAAAGTCGAGGCTCTGGATTTCGTTTAAAATGTGCATGATGGTACTTCTAGAGAATATGAACGTAGGGACGCAATTTTTCTTTTCTTTGAGGCTTAGTTGACGAGCTATGGGCTTTTGAATAATTGACAAAATTGATGAAAGGTTTTTTTGGAAGCCGATTCTGAGAATCGAAAAAAAAACTGGAAAACATGAAATATAACGATTGGTATAGGAACTTAACTGTTCTTTTTAATTTTGAAATTTGATTTGAAAAACATTTTTTTCCTGTGTAAAACCGGAACTAATCACTTCAACTCGTTTTCTGAATAATTTAGACTAGGTTAATTTTGTTTATTTTTATATCAAAACAAAGCTAAAAAGTGTACTAATTGTATGCTAAAAAATTTTAGAATAGGATGGCCAGTAGTACATAAAAGTCGTATAAAGCGTGGTACCGAGAGCTTGTTTGGTACTGCTAGTTGGGTTAAAAACAAAAATTGATATAAAAATGTAATTAGTAGCGCCATCTCTTATTTGAAAAAGGTTTTATTTTCTCATAAAAACCTAATTAAAATACATGGCTACATTGTCCCTATATAATGCATATGAGGCCAGGCCATTTCGAATTTTCCGTTATTTTTCGAGTTATTGTTCAGCGCTTGCAGTGACTATTGCTTTTGTTGATAAGTTAAAGAGTCTTAGTTATGTGTATTATGTCTCCGTGCGGCTATCCATTTTTCAATACATTCGTTTTGAAATTTGATCGGAAGGTTAAAGACCTAAGAAAAAATCCAAGAATATTAGCAAAAAAATATTTATGCCGAAACTGCAGGAAAAAACTGGCCGTAGAAACATCTCCAGTAATTAAAAAAAAGAACAAGTTTAAAAAACGAGAAAAAAATTGTAAAAATTATGAAATAAATTCATTTTTCCATAAACAAGTATTTTATTTTACATTAAGTAAATTAATATTAGCAATTGTTAATATTTTATCCTCTATATATATGTAATAAAGTGATATATAATATTTTTACTACAAATGTTTTGTTTTCTCCCTCATTAGCTGTCCCTAGCAAGCTCTCGGTACTACGCCTCATACAACTTGTACGTATTAACTACTGGCCATCCCATTCGAAAACTTTTATCATAAAATAAGTACACTTTAAGTTTTGTTTTGATACAAAAAGAAACAAAATTAACCTGGTCCAAATTACTCAAATAAGGAGCTGAAGTGTTTACTTCCAGTTTTACACAGAAAACAAAATTGTTTTTCAAATTTAATTTCAAAATTAATAAGAACAGTTAATTTCCTATACCAATCATTATATTCAATGTATATCAGATTTTTTTTTTCGAGTCTCAGAATCGGCTCTCAAAAAAAAAAACCTTTCATCAATTTTGTCAATTATTGAAAAGCTCATAGCTCGGCAACTAAACCTCATAGGAAAGAAAAGTTGCGTAACCACTTTCATATTCTCTAGAAGTACCATTGAACGAAATCCAGAGCTTTGAATTTTTTCGTTGTCCGCTTCCCGTGAAATGCCCCAAATTCTTTTTTATATTTGGCTATTAATTTTGTACCTCGTCTTGGTTTACCCTGACATAAATCATTTCTCCCCTTTCATAGTTTTTAGGGGTTCCCTATCTTTGTTGTGGTGGTGGAAATCTTTCTCCTGTCTATTTTGAAAGCTTCTACATTGTGCCTACGCGATTGTTATAATTGTTCAGGACTTGTTGCCATAGAAAAGCTCAAGTTTTCTACCGGTGGCAGTGTGAATACTGTGATTATATTCACATACCGATCTTTCTAATAGTTCGTCAAACCTGTGTATGCCATCCGTTTTCAGGCATCTCATGATTTGAAATCTTTCGACAGGCCCATTTTCCTTGTTTCGGTTTGCAGGAGTCTTATAGATGTTGATACTAAATTGGTCTTGCATCATAAACATGATGGATGCTGAATTCAAAGATTTTTTTCCCGTTTATAACAACATTTTTGGGTACCCCAAAGAAGAATAGTAGATCCCGCAATGGTTTTCGAACGTCCTCGATTGTCCTAAACTTTATTTCCTTAGCTTGGCCAAATTCCGAGAACTTATCTATGGCTGTTAGGATACAATGTCTCCGTGGAATATAAGTCTAAATGAAGAATGTCACCTGGGAATTCAGGAATAGGTGTTGTTTTAAGTATTGGATTGCACGGATGTCGTTCGTACTTGTTTTTCTTACATACCGAGCATTGTTTGACAATTTGTTTGATCTTAGCACTCATTTTAGGGAAATAATAACTCTCGAGAATTTGGATCTTGTTCTCGTGAGCATTTCTGTGGGCCCTTTTGTGGGTTTTTAGTATTATATCTTCTTGTTCGGCGTCACCTTGGAGGTTCTGAACTTCTGTTTGTGCAGATCTGATTCGATAACTATTAAAATGGAGAGAATAAAGCTTTTGAATAATACTCATTGTTCGTTCATCTGTCTTTATTCCGTTAATGACATTCGTATTTAGGTATCTTTTAAACATTCCGATAAAATTTTCCCGCATGTACTGGAGTTCAGTGAATACATGTTTCTAATAATTTGGGAAATGTTTTTCTAGCTGGTATCCTGTTTCTATTTCGGCTCTTAAAAATATGTGATTTCTAAATGCGTTGATTGGTGTATCTACGGGTGCTTTTAAATTCTCCACTGTGAACACTTGAAGTCATAATGTTCACGTTAGTAGTAATAGTAGCGTTCAGCTGTGATTTTTGCGAGGGTCAACGCGTATGTGAGTGGTTGATGATCGGTATAAATTTTTACCTTTCGAAATCCGTAAAGGTAATTTCTTAGACTTTTAAGTGCCCAAATTATTGCCAACATTTCCTTCTCATTGGTCGCATAGTTCTCCTCTAGCTTCTTAAGATTGCGTTAGAGCAACGTTAAGGATCTTCCGTTCTGTGCCAGAAGAGCACTTAAAGCATGCTGTGAGGCGTCGGTGGTACGCTCAAAATCTTCACCGAAATTCGGAAAAGAAAGCTTAACATCTTGAGAAGTCAGCGAATTTTTTATTTTCGTGAAAGCATCGAGTGCTTTTTCATTTTAATTGATCTTCATTTTGCTCGATAGGGTTTTGGGTATGCGACTTTCTTCTCCTCTAGTGATAGAGGTCAATGGTTTAGCGATTTTCGCATATGCTAGTATAAATCTGCTATAATACCCTCCAAGTCCCAGGAACGACCTGAGTTCCTTAAGTGTCAATGGTGGGGGATACTCGATGATCGCTTGCACCTTTTGAGGTTTAGTCTTTATTCCGTGCTCTGGCACAACAAATCTCAGGAATTCGACTGAAATTTTCATGAATTGACATATGTATATCGATTTGCACTTTAAGATTTGCCTTTTCCAAGGTATCGAACACTAGTTGGATATTCGTCATGTGTTTTTCCTCATCCTTTCCGTAAATGACACTATCGTCTATATAAACGAGGCATCGTATGCCTATGTGTTGTCGCAAAATGTCGTCAAGTGCGCGTTGATAGGTGACTGGGGCATTCTTAAGTCCAAAGAGATGGTGTGTGAACTCATATTTACCGTTAATAATTGAAAAGGCTGTTTTTTCTGAGTCAGATGGTTTTAGTGGAATTTGATGAAACCCACTTTTGAAATCGACGACAGTGAAATGTTTATTTTTTCCCAAATTCGCCAAGATTTCGTTAATCTCGGGGAACGGAATTTAGCTTCCTGTAGTCGATCATGAGACGGTATTTCTCTTCTCCCGTATTACCCAGATTGGAGCATTGTATGGAGATTCGGAAGGTTTTATTATGCCGTCTCGGAGAAGTTTATCGATTTCTTGATCAAATATCTTTTTGAGTGCCATTGGATATGCATACGATTTCAAATATACGGGGTTATTGTCTTTGGTGCGTATCTCGACTCTAACAGTAGTGGTGAATGTTAGTTTTTCATCTGGGTCGATGAAAAGATTTGGAGTCTTGATGCTTGTTCTTTCGTCATATGATTAATTATTATATCGATGTTTTTAACCGATTGAGAAAACTGTTGTTTTTAGGCATACGTATTACGTCTTGTATGGTCAGGTAGTTACCAGCGGTCTGAATAATTACAGGGGCATTTCACGAACAAAAAAGTCGAGATTCTGGATTTCGTCCATATTGCGCATAATGGTACTTCTAAAGGAAAAGAACGTGGATGCACAATTTTTGGTTTCTCTGAGGTTTACTTGCTGAGTTATGGGCTTCTGAAAAATGAATGAAATTGATGAACGGTTTTTTCTAGGATTCCAAAAAAAAATCTAAAAAACAGCAAAAATACTGATTGTTGTAAAAAATTAACTGTTCTTTTTAATTTTGAAATTAGATTTGAAAACCGAAAGTAAAATTTTGTGTGAAACCGGAAGTAACAATTTCAACTCGTTTTTTGAATAATTTGGACCAGGTTAATTTTGTTTATTTTTATGACAAAACAAAGCCTAAAGTATTCTTATTTTATCATCAAAGTTTAAGAATGGGATGGTCAGTAGTTTAAGAGGTACATAGATAAATGTCAATACATGCAAGCCGCATTGGGCGTAGTACCGAGAGCTTGCTTACGACAGCTAATTGGCTCAAAAACAAAAATTGATATTGAAATGCGATTAGTAGCGCCATCTCTTATTTTCAAAAGGTTTTGTTTTCTCATAAAAACCTAAATATATATGAAGTATATATAATATATATCATGCCAAGTCTTGTCGAATTTTCCGTTATTTTTTGAGTTATCGCACTGCGCTTGCAGGGACTATTACTTTCATTGATAAGCTAAATAGCCTTAATAGTGTGTATTATGTTTCCGTGCCGCTATCGATGTTTCAATCATTTCGATTTGAAATTTCATCGTAAGGTTAAAGACCTAAGAAAAATTTCAAGAATATTAGCAGAAAATTGGAGATATTCATCTTATATGAACGTACGTAGAAAAAAATGATCATAGAAACAACATCTCCACTAATAAATAAAAGAACCACTTCAATCTGGTGTGTACGTATGTGGAAGCTGCAGGAAAAATTTGATCGTAGAAACATCTCCAGTAATTAAAAAACGATCTAGTTTAAAAAACGAGAGTGAAACTGTAAATTTTGTGAAATAAATTCATATTTCCAGAAACAAGTATTTTTTGTTAATTAGTTAAATTAACTTTGCCCCCTCCCGGCCTAGGGAGGGACCTGGTTCGCCACTTGCTCACCCGATATGGAGCCTCAAGAGCCGCTAGCAAGACTCGGTATATTCAACCTTTTTTTCTTATAAATTGTTTTTTTTTGTTCTGCCAACGCGCCCGTACGACCTAGCCTTAAGCCGGAATTACATGCTGGCCGAGTAATGCCAAATGAAGACAAGGTGAGTGTGTAAACGGTCTCCTTGTCTAGTCTCGGCTGTGTTTTTCATGGCAAGCACGCGTGTGTAAATGGTTTGCTCGTCGGCTCTTGTTTGTTTTACGAAGGGATAATGATCCTTTTACTGCTGTGCCTGAGTGTTTATGACCGTCTCGTCCGAGTTCGAAGCCGCTGGAAGCGAAGTCGGTTTTATGCATCAAGTCAAAGGGATTCGAGAGGGTAGCATGTGCTCATTTAAATTTTCGAATTTTTCGCCGGGACTTCAAACATGTGTTTGAAGTCCCAAATAACTCAACGCACACCAGGCAGTTGCAATAGCCACAGCCCGTACCTCAGTCATCGTTCACTGAACTGAACAAAACAGCTCACAACTATCGAAAGATGCGTGGTGCAATATCCTAAGTAAACAATTCACCCTATGAAAGGTGCATGGTGTATGGTCCGTGTTGTACGGTGCAATATCCTAAGTAAACAATACAGCCTATGTCTTGTTGAGTCTCGCCCAATGTCTTGTTGAGTCTTGTTTACTCTTGTACCCGAGACGCTCGTTCCAATGTATAAATCGGGCATTACGTTCTTAATATTTCGTTCACTTATCTATTTTTTTTTAACTATTTATGCAGCGCGCCAAACAACTAACACCACTCAGCTCTCACAAAAAATGCAAAGCCTACTTGTCTGAATAAAATATGTTACTTAAACTAAGATCAAGATAAACACTAACCTCATGATAATTCCAAACAAAAAAGGGGTCAGCTCGGCTCACTGCTATGGACGCCAGGAACTATACTCGTTAGTGGTTTGTCATAACTTCTCGAATCGCCAGTCATAAACAGGAATTGTATTCGGGTTCAGTCGTATGTATATGTATGCAAAAATGTGGTTTCGGATGATCATCCCACTAATGCCGCCGGTCCCCCATCCTGATAGGGATCCCGACCGATGCTGCTTAGCTTTGGTGTCGTCTGGATTTTGTCGATATTCCCGTCGCCCCGGGACTTATATACAATCTCCGTCACAATTAGAGAGAGAAGAATTTCAAATTAGCTTCGACCTTCTCGGTCCGCCCGTTTTATAATCTTCGTAATATTCGTTTTCGACGTATGTACTTTTTGAAGTAAATCCCAAATTAGATCTGAACCTCTCGTTCCGCCAGTCACAAAAGGTTAGGTTAGGTAAGGTTAAAGTGGCTGCCGGTCTACAGAGGTCTGTCGTCCGACACACTTAGGCACAAAAGAGGCCCGTTGTGATGCCACACTAATTAATGACTCTTTCCTACTCACTAAAATCGGGAAACCATCCGCTTCCCTTGACAAATCTCGTTATCCCTTTTAAATCAACCAGGGATAACTCGGTCAGGTTTGAGAGAAAAGGAGCACCAATTGCCGCCAGCCTTCTCCTTGCCAACGCCGGGCACTGACACAAGAGGTGGAGGACAGACTCCTCCTCATCCTCAGAGCCGCAACTCCGACAGAAATCGTTAAACTGCACTCCCAATCGTTGTGCATGCCGTCCTATGAGGCAATGGCCCATAAGAACTCCCACTGTGCAGCGTAGAGCGCTTCGAGTTAAGCCTAAAAGCTGCCTGGGGCGATGCACATCCATGGATACCCAGGACTGCCTTGCTATTGCACAGGTTGATTCATCTGCCCAGGACGTCTTAGCATCCTCGAGATATTTTTGCCTAATGGCCAGTTTGACCGATGACATCGGTATACCTATTGAGAGGGAGCAGGAAACCCCCGGTAATAAGGTTTCAAGCCTTGCTGGCTCATCGGCCTCACAGTTGCCCTGAAAACCCCTATGTCCCGGTACCCAAATCAATTGAACCACTGAATGTCTCGACATCTCCCTGAGAGATGCACGGCATTCAGCAACAATCATGGAAACTGTACAAAGACCAGCAAGGGATTTAAAAGCCGCCTGGCTATCTGTGAAAATGCCAATATTAGCCCCGAATATTCGATTACACAGAAGCTAGTCGATTGCCCGTAAAATAGCCGCAACCTCCGCCTGAAAGACACTACAATGGTTTGGTAGACGGGAGGACAGCTTGAGATTCAGCTCATCTGAGTATACACCACTTCCGACTCTATTGTTTAGCTTTGAGCCGTCAGTGTACACATGGATAAGCCCACTTTCGAGGGTGACACCATCACGCCATTCATCCCTACCAGGAATGCGAGTTGTGAAGAACTCTAAATCTAGTAGGCACTGTGGAGCGATGTAGTCAACACCCGCTGGAGCGGGAACTCCCTCGACCAAAATCCTCGCATGGCCGAAATCTGTTCTATTCCAAGCCGAGATACAATTTAGTCTCACAGCGGCAAGATTAGCTTGCTGTAAGATAAGTAGATTGGTTGGCAGCCAATAAAGTAACACAAAGAGTGCCTTAGTAGGGGTGGAGCGGAGCGCACCAGTTACAAGTAGTGCAGCCATTCTCCGCACTTTTTCAATCTGCCGTTTGCAGGTAGCCTTAATAGCACTCTGCCACCAGAACACCACCCCAAACAATAGAATTGGCTCAACCACAGCAGTGTAAAGCCAAGCAACAGTACGATGTTGTAATCCCCAATTCGCTCCTATGGCCTTCTTACAGCAGTAAAATGCATTGAAAGCCTTCCGAGCTCTTTCTGCTACATTGTAGGTCCATAATGACTTCGAGTCAAGGATCAGCCCTAAGTACCTGACCCTCTGGCTCAAGTTAATGGAGACCCCATTCAACTTGGGTAACTCAAAAGACGGAACTTTGTACTTCCTTGTAAACAGCACTAGTTCCGTTTTGTTAGGACTCACATTCAAGCCGCACTCACGACTCCAACGTAAAAGTATGTCAAGAGAGTGATTTAGACTCTCCGATAGCGTAGATAAATACTTTCCCGACACTGCCACAGCTATGTCGTCTGCATAAGCAATCACTTTGCAGCCAGCGCGGTCCAATCTCTTTAGAAAAGTATTCACCGTGATGCTCCACAGCAGGGGAGAGAGGACTCCACCCTGAGGTGTGCCCGTACTGACTCCTCGTCTTACGCTGGCATCCCCCAGGGAAGAGATAACCACTCTACTTTTGAGAAGCTGCACAATAAAAGCAATCAGCCGCTCGTCCACATGAAGCACCGAGAGAGCCTCAACAATAGCGTTAGAATTTACGTTGTTGAAGGCCCCCTCGATATCCAAGAAGGCGGCAAGCGTATATTCCCTAAGCACAAGAGATTTTTCAACTTGCCCAATAAGCACGTGAAGAGCAGTCTCAACAGATTTACCTTTGGTATAAGCGTGTTGTGACTGCGAGATCAACATAGGATCAATTGATCCTTTGTTGATGTGATTGCTTTGTGTGATTGCCAGTCACACAAAGAATCCAATAATTCGCTTTCCGTCACATGTACCTTTTTGAAATAAATCCCAAATTAGATCTGAACTTCGCGTTCCGCCAGTCACACAAAGAATGATCTGGAATCCCGCTCACTTCCAATCGCAAACTTTTTCGAAACCGATTGTTCAGAAATTCCGTATATTCGGGTCGATGACTGAGCCACAAGTACCGTCTCAGGTTCAAACCCGCTTTTAGTAGTTTTGGTATATGGCGCTACGCCATTGTGGTATGCAGCTGATTTTGTACATGGTGCAGAGTGGCAGCGTCCACCATTTGATTTGACGTTTCTTTCGACAGATTGTCATTTTAATTTGTAAACAAATAGTGAATTCGCTGTAAGTTCTTACTTCTGCGATTCATAGTGTTCGGCAATTTTAGTGTGGGGCTGGGTTTCTGTTGGTGGTCGGGAGATCTTACGTACGAGAGGATTAATATTCAAGTAAGTGAGACCGTTGATTTCTGCTTTAATTTCCTATGCTTGGTGCGACCTTTCGTCTATTGCAGGAGTTACGACACCGTACCATCATCCGATCCTATTGCTAAACAAAACATCATGTACATACCTTTTGCATCGCAACAAAATATCAAAACACATTTCTCGGCATGAAAATATTCTCACACTTGCAATATAGATCAGATTAACGTCTAGACGAAATCAAATACCAGCGGCAACTCATATTTGAGAAATCTGCCGATCCCAATGGACACTACAAGTGGAAACACAAACTCCAGACCATCCAAACTGCGACACCAGAATGATAATAGACCTGGAGAACTGTATAACATCTCCCAAACCAATTAAAGTTATACAAATTATGTTCAGAACCTCGATGAGTTCTCCAACGAAAGACAGTTAGATCCAAACATCTCAAACCCTAATGAAGTTGATGACACAAATTTTCACCTAATTGCCTCGACAGACAATACGGATTCCTAGACATTAACAATCACGATACAAAACTGCTTCCCTACATACACATTCAATCTGAAACCTCTCAAATTTTTAATTGATACCGGGGCCTCAACTAGCTTCATTAACCCCGAATACATTAAACCTGTCGAACACGAGATCATCGATCCTGTTTGAATAACTACAGTCTTTAGTAAGCATCAAATAAACAAACAAGTAACGTACCCGGCTTTCCGAGAATTTAATCAACAGAAAAATTAAAATTTCTACTATTTAAGTTCCATAGCTATTTCGATGGATTAATCGGATTAGAGCAAATGGAACAACTGAAGGCGAAAATTAACATACCAGAAAAAATCCTGGAAACCAATAACGCCAAAATACCCTTATTATTCAAACCAAACTTAATGTCAAAAGTGTACAAAGTACCCCCCAGCTCAAAAATGATGACAAACCTACCTGTTGACATTGAAAATGGCGATATATTTCTTAAACCTATAAAAATATCTAATTCTCTAGAAATATCCGAGGGACTCTATAATACTAAAGATTGGTACAGCCAGGTGGAAGTTCTCAACACCTCCGACGAGGAGCAAACGCGTTTTCTCGAACAGCCCCTTAAAGCATATATACTTAACAATCATTCAGAAATTAACCTCTCACAAACTTACATTAGTTATAACACAAACAGCACAAACGTAGTCGATTCAAACGATATTACTAATCTTATAAAGCTTAATCACCTGAACGCGGAGGAGAAAAAACATATCATCAAGCTATGTAGGAATTGGGATGACATATTCTTCAAGTAAGGGCAAGACCTTACGTTCACTAACCAGGTAAAACACAGAATCCTCGCAACAGATGGAAACCCTATTTACACAAAGTCATACCAATATCCCTATTCTCAGAAAGCTGAAATCCATAATCAAATAGCAAACCTGTTGAAGCAGGGCATCATTCGCCCAAGTTACTCCCCATGGAGCAGTCCCATCTGGATCGTCCCTAAAAAGGTAGACGCTTCCGGGAGGCAAAAGTGGCGGCTAGTGTTAGACTACCGGAAAGTTAATGAAAAGACTATTGCCGATCGCTACCCGCTACCTAATATATTGGAGACACTTGACAAATTAGGCAGATGTATATACTTTACTACATTAGACCTGGCGTCAGGTTTCCACCAGATAGAAGTAGATCAACGCGACATTCCTAAAACCGCGTTTACTTTCGATAATGGCCACTATGAATACGTTCGCATGCCATCGGCCTAAAAAACGCTCCATCAACCTTTCAACGGGTTATGGATAATGTCTTGCGTGACCTTCAAGGGAGGATATGCCTCGTCTATATGTTCGATATCATAGTATTCTCCACATCATTACAGGAGCACATCGAAAACCTATCAAAAGTATTTATGAAGTTACGTGAAGCCAATTTAAAAATTCAGATAGAAAAAATGCAAATTCCTAAGTAAAGAAGTATCATTTTTAGGCCATGTTGTAACGCCTGACGGAGTTAGGCCAAATCCCGACAAAATTCGCGCTATCAAGCAATTTCCAATCCCTCGAACCCCGAAACAAATCAAATTATTCTTGGGACTTCTCGGTTACTATCGGAGATTCATCAAAAACTTTGCCCAAATTGTCAAACCCCTTACAAAATGTCTACGTAAAGCACGAAAAATAGTACTTGATGATCGTTACATCGAATGTTTAGAATATTGTAGAGATTTGCTTTCAAACGAGCCCATACTTCAGTACCCGGACTTCAGTCAACCCTTTAACCTAACAACAGATGCGAGTAATGTGGCTTTAGGTGCTGTTCTTAGCCAAGGAAAAATCGGAGAGGACAAGCCTGTCGCATACGCTTCAGTAACCCTTACAAAAACCGAGCAAAATGACAGCACGATCGAAAAAGAGCTTTATGCCATCGCTTGGGCGACGAAATATTTCCGCCCTTACCTTTTTGATAGACCCTTTCACATAATTACATATCATAAGCCTCTCACTTGGCTTATATCACTCAAAGACCCAAATTGCAAACTAATAAGATGGAGACTTAAATTAGAAGAGTACGATTATAAAATAATATATAAAAAAGGTAAAAGCAATACGAATGCACACGCCCTTAGCAGAGTAGAAATCCATAATAACGAGGAACAGGAAAGCCCCGTTTCAGATATTGCAACCGTACACTCTGCAATCGAGAACAATGACGACGGTATTCCAATATCCGAACGCCCATTAAACGAATTCACTATTCAACTGATCCTCGAAAAATCTGACAGGAGACCGCCAACTTCTCTGCAAATGCTATTTAGGAATAAGCTAAACCGGAATTCACAACGGATAACCTTATGGAAATTATGAAAACCCATTTACCACCAAATCGATTAGCTGCAATTCACGCTGATGACGAAACATTTAAAATAGAACAAGAAATATATTCAAAACACTTCAGCCACTCTAAGGTTTTTAAAATAATTCGGTGTAAAGAAATTTTGCAGGATATTACTTCAGATGACGAACAAGATCAGATTGTCAGAGACTACAAAGACTACAAATGAGCAACCATCGCGGAATAAATGAAACGGTATCTCACTTACGTAGAACCTATTATTTCCCTAGGATGAAAGAAAATATAACAAAGATCTTGAACAACTGCGAAAAATGTCTCACCCTAAAATACGATAGACAACCACCCAAAGTTCAATTCGAAACTACGGAAACCCCATGTAAACCAATGGACGCCCTGCACATGGACGTCTACAGTATCCATAGTAAACAGATTCTTACCATATTTGACAAATTTTTCTAAATTTGCAGTGGCGTACATCATTACAGCTCGTAACAGTCTAACTATGATCAGCTGCTTGAAACAATTCTTTTCTCAACATGGCGTCCCGAAGGAACTAATTTGTGATTGCGCACCCGAGTACACCTCAAACTTATTCAAAGAATTCTGTGACCAATATAAAATTCGAATTCACTTTACCTCTCCTCAAGACTCTGCTGGCAATGCACTAATAAACCGTTTTCATTCAACCCTGACTGAAATTTATAGGATTATATACGACAAGGACAAAAAACAACTTTCTAAAGAAATCCTAAACGAAGCCATTACTACGTATAATACTTCCATTCATTCCGTAACAAATCTCACACCGTTTGAGCTATTTGCCGGCTGAACCCCATATTTCATCAAAACCATCAGAAATGCATCCGAACATGATAACATTAACAAATTACGTACATACCAAGTCGAATTATACGGTAAAGTAAAAGAAATAATCGATGCGCATAATAAGAAAATTATAGATAAATTAAACCAGACCAGAGAAGTTCCACGCAATTTCAACGAAAATGATTCAATTAATGAATATACTAATAGAAGGAATAAGCTAACACCTAGAGCTAAGAAACAGAGAGTAAGAACTAACAATAAAATTACTATAATCACCCCAAATAATAGGAAATGCTATAAAAACAAAATAAAACGCAAACGTAAATTTCAGGTCACTAGCATTTGCATGCAGCCAGAAAATAGAAATCCGAGATTTAGCGAGGAATCAGGGATTACTCGCGATGAACTAGGGCCAAGCACGAATAATTGAGGATTACTCAAACCTAGTACACATAGTAAACTTAACAAAGTACGTGGAAAATGTTAACACCATACGGAATTCCATAAATATCATTAACAAGAATAACAATCTGGGCTCTCTCAAAGAAATCACAAACATCAAATTTAAACAACTCGAACGCAAATTGCAAATTCTTTTACCCCATTCCAGACCCAAGAGGGGCCTTATTAATGGGCTAGGTAACATAATTAAGACAATTAAGGGTAACATGGACAACGAAGACGCTAAATTTATAAACGAGGAACTGAAAACACTAGAAACTAACCAACACACGTTAAGTGACGGACTAACAAGACAAACGCAAATCAATGCAGGAATGCTACAAAGACTTAATAATATAACGAATCACATAAATAACCAGCTAGGAATCTTATAAACATATCTTAGCCAATATTCAAAATCCATGACAAACAGGATTCATACACAGGAAGAAATCTTTCAGTATATGCAATACATTCATCAAACTAACCTTAATATCGATCTATTAGTCGACCATTTGCAAGATATTTCCGAAACCATTAACCTTGCTAAACTCAATGTGATATCCAAACAATTTTTAGTTGACAGAGAAATCGAAATTATCCAAAAGTCCTTGCAAGATCAACATTTTGAACTAGACACTCCACAAGAAATGTATGAACTCCTTACACTACAGGCTTATTATAACTCAACCAATATCATATTCGTAGTAAAAACTCCAATATTCCTTGAAAGAAAATTTTCCTTCTACCACCTTGTTAACCTACCCGTGAATAAATCCAATACTGTAAACATCCCATCTCCATAAACCCTCCTGAACGACGAACTTATACAATTCGAGCAAGAACTCTGCCCTAAAATCAAAAACATCTATGTCTGCAAAAAACACCACCTCCGTAACTCGTCAACTGACGTATGTATCAGCAGCATAATCAATAAAAAACCTGCAACATGCGAACTTATCGAAACGGATCAGGAGCCATCAGTAGCACAACCGAAGGACCACTATATCCTTCTCACTAACTCTTCTGGAACAAATTTAACCTCCACCTGCGGAATCGACCACAAGTTCCTAACTGGAAACATTCTTGTACACTTCGAAAATTGCCAAGTGCAAATTAACAAATTAACATATAACGACACAAAAACCACGTTTTGGGACGAAATTGACATCATTTCTTGGATTCTTACACCGTTAAATTCTTCAAAAAAAATCAGGCCGCTAAACCTAAACAAGCTAAAAACTTACCACCTAGAAAATCTCGAGGCCATCAAAATCCTGGAACAAAAATATAAAAACCATCCTTACTTAACACTGGGTTCATCCGCTATAACGACCATAACATTCATCCTCCTGTACAAGATTGGAAGCGCCATACAAAATAACCGATCCACCCCTATTACGGTATTTAATTCTCCAGTTAACGCTACAGCACATCGAGAGCCGTATCCTCCTGGACCAGCAGACAACATCCGCCTCTCCTGGCCTTCGCTTCACTAAGGGAGGAGGATTTACGACACCGTACCATCATCCGATCCTATTACTAAACAAAACATGATGTACATACCTTTTGCATCGCAACAAAATATCAAAACACATTTCTCGGCATGAAAATATTCTCACACTTGCAATTTAGATCAGATTAACGTCTAGACGAAATCAAATACCATTCTGTTTTTCAAATTCCTAACGAGTAAAATCCCACGATGCAAAGGTATAAATTATGTAGATCGCATTACAAACATCAGTCTATTGTAAAAGTTCGAAATGTTCGTCAGTCGGAAAAATAAAGTGAATGAAGATCGTTAGAACGGCGTTTTAATTTTTTGGAAAATATACTTTTTTTGGAAACGAAAGTGTTCGGAACCATAACTCAGGCATCGCTGGCGATCTATGCTCCTGACGGCTCAAGCCTTGAATTCAATGATTGGCAGTCAGGTAAGCATATCAAGTAGTTCACCACTAAGTGCCGATGCTTGGTGCAGACTTCCATTCGTTGCAGGACGTCGCTGGCGAGTAGCTGTTGTGGCGATATGGGCAGTTTTGGAGCCCACTTCCAGGATTTTGTCTCGACCACAAGCTTCGTTTGTGCCTGGCGGTAGAAGGTTTCATGTGGTCTTCCCTAACAGATCTTCAGGTGTGCATATTAATTTGTTCTGTACGTGAACTTCCGGTGCGTGTTGCTTTCCCGTCTATTTGGAGCGTCGGGCTAGTATACTGAATCGGCCGGGTCGTTCACGATCTTTGATGATAACATTTCACCTCGTCATCAATCGTAGAATTCGTTTACCAATGCCCACCTGATTAACACATCTTGTCCGCTAGGTACATAACACAAGGCGGCTTATTGTCTATTGTTCTGTCCTATGGCTCTACGAGTGGTGGTTACATTGTTAACCTATCGAGCTGAGTGGTGGCCTCGCGTGATCTACGTTCGGGCAGTCTTCCGCGGGGAAGATTGCCCCCTTTTTCTCCATATTTCAAACAAAGGGTGGTCGTACTGGCTTAACGCGTTTGTTACCCCGAAACAACATTAGTAAGTTTTAATATTTTATCTTCTATATGTAAGTTATGTAAGTGATATCTAATAGTTTTATTACAAATGTATTGCTTTCACACTCACTAGGTATCCTAAACCAGCTCCTGGTACCGCGCGAGTTACGTTACCCAAATCCACAGAAAACATAAAAACGTTAGTCACATTACCCAAATCCACTGAAAACATAAAAACGATAACCGAAACTTGCGATCCGCGGAAAATGAACGGATCAGGTAGCAGCCAGCTTAACTGGAAACGGCTAAGTCTAGACGTTAGTCCGCACTTTTCAATTCCCACGGAAAATTTCTGCCAACGCAACAATTTGCCGTGAGAAACATTCCGCGATTTGGGAAACGTACTCGACTTGCGAAACTCAATGTTAAACAGAATTTAGTCTTAAGACCACCATTGTACGGTAAACAACAATTCGAAGTGAATAAACGAACAATTGTGTTCTTCAACATATAAAGTTTTATTTTTTGAGTTGCCTAAAAGTTAACTTAAATAAGTCGCGCCATGCGGCTTTTATGTATTGAAATTTTCCTGTCTCCTAGACTACTGGCCATCCCATTCTAAAACTTTTATCATAAAATAACTATATTTTAAGCTTTGTTATAAAAATAAACAAAATTAACCTGGTCCAAATTATTCAAATTACGAGTCGAAGTGTCTACTTCCGGTTTCACACAGGGAAAAAAATTGTATATCAAATTTAATTTTAAGAACAGCAAATTTTCTATACCAATCAGTATATTTAATATTTGTAAGATGTTGTTTTGATCTCAAAATCGTTTTCCAAGAAAACCTTTCTTCAATTTCGTCAATTATTTAGAAGCCCAAAACACGGCAACTAAACTTCATAGAAAAAAAAATTTATATTCACGTTCATATCTTGTAGAAGTACCTTTATGCATAATATAAACAAAATCCAGAACCTCGAATTTTTTCGTTGTCCGCTTCACGTGAAATGCCCCATACATGAAGAAATTCTCGTCAAAAATTTCGTAAATTTCATTTTGTAATGCGAAGTTACAAAGTAGCAACATATTCTGACAAATTGGAATTGTTTTTGCGGGATGATTAAAATTGAAAAAATTTTATTTATCTTGAAAATTTTATTTGACAAAGTGGTTTCATAAGCATGCACTGATTCTCATCAGACACCAGCACACAGTGCATACTTGACTGGTGTGACCACTTGCAGTTGGAAATCATTAATTGTTATTTACGCTGGTTGTGAAAAATTTTAACATCTCCGACTTATATTCATGGAAATAATTTACTCATACTAGGGGGCTTCGCCCCCTGCTCGCTTCGGTCACCAACCCCCAGACCATTTACGATTTTAAATTGTACATTTTACTGGACGTATGTACTAAAGCCGTGCGAAAATCAATAAAAGTTCACAGTCGCAGAGATCAATTTTTTTGTTTACTTAGATCTGTAGAAAATGTTTCATCCAAACCTCGACAAATATTTCAACGTCGTTTAACAAAATAAATGGATGATCATGTTCTGCGGGTCTCATTTTCCTTTCGTTCTCATAACGTTTCCTCAAAAATGATGTTCTTTATAAGTTTCTCTTCCGTACGACATTCTAAAATAAAAATATAATCCGACCAAATTTCCAAAACTTTTTTTTATTAATAGAGAGAAAGGTTATTGATTTCTGATCACGGTTCCCTTCTTGTCTATAAATCAGCATAGACAACGTCTATCGTGTCTCTAAAGCTTATCAAAGCAGAGAATAATTGATACGGGAAACACGATCGTTTTCCGTTATTCCGCAAAACGATCGAGTTTCCCGTGTCAATTATTCTCTGGTTTGATAAGCTTTAGAGACACGATATACGTTGTCTATGCTGATTTATAGACAAGAAGGGAACCGTGATCACAAATGAATAACCTTTATGAGTAAATTATATTCTGACAGTTAAATTTCATCTCATTTTGTGAGTACATGATTATTCCCTACATACAACACGGGAGAAGCATTGGAAGTGAAAGCAATTTTTCTTCCCTTTTTCGCCACCATACCTGTTGGACAACAACAGCTACACAAATTTCTTAAGTATCGTAATCAATTATCTAGCTAGTTGGCTGTAAAATTACAATGAAAAATTAATGATCCTCATAGTGTACCACAACAAATCTTTTAATCGATCTTCTATCTTTTGATCTCATTTATTTGTGCTTGCATGCGACAATGAAATAATTTAATATTTACTCAAATTTGCTGTCAGAACGAATGTTCTACTTTATTTTCACGACATTTAAGTGTTGCATCATTTGGAAAGAATCCAAAAAAGTGCTCTTGAACGAAAAACAAACACATTGAAAAACTAAATAAATGCAATCAGAAAATCGTGCATATTCTGTTGACATTTATTGGAGGATTTGCTTGAAAGGGTTATAAATTTTATGAAGAGTGATATTTGGTATGGAGTATGCTGTAAAATGTGCGATATAATTTTATTGGATGGATTTAGGTGCTATTTTCGAGGTCAACTGATAAATGTGTATGCTCTTGGAGATGCATTTATATAAAAATGGCAGAAAAGAATTCGACGAATGTATTCCTGACTATACAAAGTGATATTTTAAGTGCATTGAGTTCGTTTTGCGAAAAGTTAGGGAATGATTTTTTTTATTGAAAACATAAATTCGCTGAGTAGATAATAAATTTAATTCAAATGTGCGAATAACAGTAGCGGAAATAAATTTGACCATAGCTACTTAAATTCGAAATATTTTATCCACATATTTTTTTATTTTAAGTCCGTAGATATAAAAGCTGATAGCAAATGAATCACAGATTATAAACGAATCATATATCAGATTATTACACAAAGTATTGTAGTTCCCTTTTTAAGCCCTACCCGGCCCTTTATGCTATAATTCTGCTCATAATTAGTTCAACCACAACCATTAATCAAAGCTTTCGCAAGGTCACTAATTAACACATCAAACCACACCGTCAGTCGACTGGCCAGTACCTTCAACCATTGAATTCCCAAGTAATCCACCGCAAATCACAACAACAAAAACCACCAACGTCTCCTTTCACCGCATTTAATCATGATAAAAACTCTGACTCTTTCTCCTAGCATTTCCATCAAATTTACTTTGGATCCAACGCTGAAAGTGGTCTTAATGTGTTGCGGCATCGTGTTCCTATAGGTAAAAGTGTCTAGTCACGCTATCTATTAATGAACTTCAAGCTCTCTTCGGAATTAAAATGAATAATTTCCTGATGCCTTTTCACACACCTTCTAAACTAATCTACTTGATCAAAAAGGAATAATTCATTTTTTCTAAAGCTTCTAGACATCTCGTTACTCTCATCTTTTGGCGAGCACTTCCGCGCCCAATGTGATTCGATGGCTATACCTATGCATACTTCGAACTTTAACATCCATCGTCAGCTGATTTCATCAGTTTTTTGTTATTAATGACCTCATTTCGATGATAAAATCAATAAATTGGAACGGATTAGTGGGAAAATATCCGTTCGTTTTGAGAGAAATTAAGGTGCGACGCAAAATGATTGATGGACGACATGAATGAAATTAACTTTGCAATGATTCAATAGTTCTTCTGTGTTGCGTCGTTGAAAAAATGAATTTCGGTGACAATGGTTTTCGTTTTAAAATTAAGTTAGATGAAATTGAAAGATGAATAGGTGGTTTTTCAAATTATTCACTCCTGAATAATTTTCGTTGAAATTTTTTATGAATTTTAAAATTGTTAAAAAATTTTGGGTAAAGAGTTGAACAAGGTTTTCACATGAAATATGTAGATAGAAAAATAAGTATATTTTTGAAAGACTTGCCTTCATTGTAATCGCGTCATATTCATTCATATGCTATTTCGAATTAAATTGAAAAATATTTTATTTGAAATTAACCGTACATTCTTAGTCTAACTTAAAGTTTAATTCACAAGAAAACTAGCAATCTAGCGGCTATACTATTTTAGCCTGCTGGCTCTGGTTGGTTTTTTCTCTTTTTTTCAGCACATTTTTTATTTCCTTAAACTCTTATGGTATTACCGTCTCTTTGTGCCATCGAGATGAGCGAAGCGCTATTGAAAGTGGCCACGTCAACCAACTTATTTAAGGATGGTAGACAGCAGCTTGAGAGTGGCAACCAGCGGCAGCAGTTCCAGCTGACAATACTTGGCTGATAAAGTAATTAATCAGTCCAAGATTGGCATTAGCAGGAGATGATCTCGGTGAGGTTGGAGCTCGCTGAGCAACAGAACTCGGGGAAGCGTTACCTCCTACTGCCTGTGCCTAGGAGATACCACTACGCCTGTAGTTCGAGACGCTCTGCATCACAAACTGCTGACGTTCCTTTTGGGCTTGGTCGCGACGAAAATTCTTCGCTTTGATCCTAGCCATCATTTCCTTATATGCCGGGCATCCACGATAGTCGGCTTGGCGACCATCAAAGTAAGCCGCACTTGTGACATAAAGCAAGGGAAAGTTTGTGCGCACAAACGGCATGCGGTAGGTGTTCCCAAGCCGTCTCCCATCTAAGTACTAATCGCTCCTAACACTGCTTAACTTCAGTGATCGAACGAGAATCCGTCAATGTCAGTGTGCTGTAGACTTGGTAAATTTCAAATGTCAATGTTCAGGCGTTGCCATTCAAACACAAATTCGTAGTCACCTCATCTAGTCACTTCAAGTGACTCTCAGAATACCGGTTCGTAGATGACGTCACGCAAAGTGACTCTCGGAATAGGGCCCATAATTTGCTACACCAAATTCTACATTCAGCTTAATTTTGCCAGGTATACTTAGGATTTAACTTGAGATCTCTATCCTTCGAAGAACATTTTGAATATGCTCCTGTTAGTCGAATTGAAAGGCGTGTCGATCGCCAATGTAACCAAAGCGCAATAATCTTCTGAACTTCATATGTATCTCTCGCCAGCGATGGCATCAGTTGCGATTTTTGATGCTTCTTAGAGGAAGGTCTTAGGTTTTTTAGTTGGAGAGGTTTTATTGACACCAAATTGTGATCGCTTACGATTAGCCTAACAACAGGAACCAAAGGAACAAACTAATACAATCTTAGAAGTTGGGGCCGGATCTTGACACCAGAACAGATAGTCTGGGTCCGAAACTACCTAATTAGCTGTGAAGATGCCAGTTTTGCTGCTAAAGTTGCCCCGAAATTTTCAAAGGCAACGATCAGCCGTATACTGAGTCAGATGATTTACGAGTTGGTGGATGAAAAAAGAAATGTGTGAAGGACATTAAAACGCAATTGAAGACAGATAAAAACCAGTGAAATTATGCACGGCGTTTTCAGATCTCAGCGTCGGATATGTCCCCACGATTTGTTGCGAGACTAGTGCACGCGGTATCTTAAAAAGAGGGAAGAATGCTCAAACAACGCACGATAGAGTCATTTTGCCATAAAGTTGTTGAAGCAACTCTGATGCATCGCGTAGAATATGTAGACTTGCATTGTTTAATGGCCCATCTTGTTTAATCTTGGCTCTAAACTGATTTGTTTATTTAACTGCTTTGGTTGAATGTGAACTTTGGTGATTGAATTGTATTGCATGCACATTTCCTGATATCACCATAGCATTGGAAAGACCGGCGGTCTTCGTGAGTGATTAGAGCGTGATAAAGGACTACACAGCTAGTGACTGCAACTACATCAACTTCTACGTTACCCGGAACAGACACAGGCATCACCGCTTATTCTGGAGAACGCTTCGTTCGAACGCAGCCACACAAGTGAGATGGTAACAAACACAAGTGAGATGGTAACGTCGATAAAGCTGAGCCTGGTGAAAGAAGCTCCATCCATTAGGGCCCCAGTGACTCGTGATGCAGTTTAAGCTACTGGCCCAACTAACATACTCTCCAGAATTTAGCTCTTGCGATATCTTATAAGACTCTACTAAGCCACTTGGCACTCTACAAAGCAAAGCATTTGTAAGGAGATTTTAGCCGATTCTTATAACACTCTTAGTCAGAGACTTTAAATCTTTTAGAGTTGCTCTTTAATAACAAGCTAAATTTATATTCTTTTTAAAGGTGCTTGAAATCTTTTAATCTTATATCAAAATCCGGGAGGCAGCGTTGCATTTTGGATGATGATTTCACGCCGCTTGATTTTGCATGTAGCCGATAGCTCATATACGTATAGCTAGGAAAGAAAATAATCGTCAGCTGTCAAAATCGTGGTGGGTCTGGTTGTGAGAACGTGTCAAACCTGTAAAAATGTT
>OX376373.1:97562892-97584783 GCA_947369275.1 Nemotelus nigrinus | reverse complement strand
ATATTACACCAACAGATGCAGGCTTCTTTTCGCTGCAAAATTTGGCTTGCAGGAAGAGTACAAAAACGACTTTCTGCGAATCTATTTTAATATATTATAATAGATTCAGGTACGCGAACAGACCTATTACTGCTTCGTCGGGAAAGTGTTGCCAGCACTTAACATTTTCATCATTTGTGTTATAGTGGAGTTTTGTTGCTTTTGTTAAGGAATGGTTGATATGATTCTACAAAAAAGTGAATTACGTCTTTCCACATTTTTTTGTCACTCAAAGACAATTTTTTCGAAAATAGTTTTCTAGCGGTTCTGGTGCACTAGACTTTTTTTTCGAATTGATTTTTAAAATCTTTCCACGTTCATGCTGCATTCATCAATGAATGTTTCATGTTGACAAGAAATTGGGAATATCAGCTGATGCAGCTTGACCCTTAGATATATTAAATAAAAATCCTTTATCCAAATCTTTTGGAAATGGATTGTTCTGTCTGATGTGTTCAACTAAATGTTGCCTTTGAAAAGAATGTGTTTTAATCCTTTTCTTATCAAGGTCAACAGTAATATCTTGATATTTTTTCAAACCTGCTTCTTCTATTACACAACTGACGATTGCTGTACGAATACTATGGCTCTTACACCAACGGTGGCGGACAGAACTTGAATTAGTTGAATGAATTATTCCTATTAGTTTATTTGCAGCATCAGCATTTATTGTTTGCTCCAATGTTAGGTCAACAGGCTGTATTGGAAATGGGGTTTCAGTTCTTTTGACCCCATATGGCCTTTTCTGAAGTTGCAATTCTAATCCTGAATGGCTAGTGCTTACTTTCATAAAATTTTCATGATATATTAACACTGAATATGAGGTTATGACGTGAAACTAACATACTATTTTTGTGTATATTAGTTCATTTCTTATTTGAACTTATACTAGTTAAACTGCAGAACTAATAACAATAGTTGAAATATTAGGACAACTTTTATTTTTTAACAACTGAAAAATATATTTGTCAACTTAAAGTTTTCACCACTGATTATATTAACACTGAGAATACTGATTACTATTATCGTCAATACCATAAATTTCAAATTAAATTGATTTCAATCTACGTTTAATGAGGAGGATAAAGAAATTGTGAATGTTAGAAGAGAGAGTGACAAAACTAAAGAAAAAGAGGTAGAAGAAGAATCAAATTTTGATACGTCTGATGAGAGTTATGAAAGCGACTAACTGGAAACGGACACATTAGACAATTAGGGCAAAAAAACTATTTAGAAAATTTAATTATTTGCAATAAAATTGAATAATTTATGTTTGTTTCAAAGAAATATTCAATATATTTTGTCAAGAAGTATATAATCATAATTATTTTCCACTCACCTCTGTCTTAAATAAAAAAATAAGTATATTAACATAATTATACTTTTTATTAATAGAAATTTCGATTAAAATCATAAATTTTAGTCTAAATTGATTTCAAACCACATGAAATTGTTCTAAATGATTTCTTAAACAGTACAGTAAGTAAACCTGTACGTCACCTACAGAAATGAAAGGGAAAAAATCGTCAGTTAGACCAATAATTGAATTGCAAAATATACCAGGTCTGCACTTATAACCGATCAGCTGACGGTCTTACCACCGTTAAATAAACAGCTGACGATTGTTTTCAAGATCCCCAGCATACTATGTAGCGAAGGTATTGCCAAAAACGAATGCTGGCGACCCTTTTTTCTTCACTTTTAGTGAACATAGTGCGGATTTAAAACATTTCTCGTTTATATTCACTTAAAGTGAATCTGAAGTGAGGACTTGGGAACATAAGAACATGCTCTTATGTTCGACTGTCATCACTTCAGATTCAATTATAGCGAATTCGCCAACATTCGCTTCTGGCGACTCTTTTTTCCTCACTTCTAGCGAAAATAGTGCGTTTTCAAAACATTGCTCGCCTATGTTCACTTTAAGCGAATATGAAGTGAAGGTTCTTGTGTCTTCTCTTATGTTCGTTTGTCCTCACTTCAGATAAATTTAAAGTGAATTCGCCAACATTGGTATTTGGCGATACTTGCGCTACATGTCGTACTGGACATTTTATTTTCATTTAACTAAAATAAAAAGTGATTCTTGGAACCTTTGTCAATCGCTTTTTCAGGACTGAATTGAAAGTGATATTTTCAGGGAGTGATCACAACGTGTTAGACCATATTTGAAGTGTTAAACAGTGAAGAGTGTGAAAAGTGACATAATAATTAGTAAAGGTAAGAATCTCAGTGTATGTTGAAAGACATTTTGTCTGCAATTAATTAAATTTGAATACATTAATATAGTTAAAGTACAATTATTCAGATGAGTCGTTTTTCCATTCAAAAAGAAGCTCCGCGAATTTACAGCCATTTGAATAGTATTCCTTCAACGGAAATTACTGGCAGTGAAGTGACACACAGTCAAAGTTTTTTGCAATATTCCTCATCACCTCCGTCTGAATGTCAGTTTATTGATGAAGATATATTTATTGAAATTGGGAGTAGCAGTGTAAACGACAATAATATTTTTGAAAATAATTTAAGCAACAATAGCTCTTCTATAATCTCTAGGCTTTATATAATATTCTTTATGTATATATAAACTGCTTTACTTTGTAGAGAAACTTACTTTAGAACAAAAACCTGTCTTGATCATCTCAGTATGTATAACAATAAAAGATGAAATGTTCTTAAACTATGTCAAGATATACATAACTATATACGATTTTCTTTATCGAAATATTGCATTTCTTCATCGAATCCCAAAAAACAGCTCTCAGTTTTATCAAAATGTGGATTATATTTTGATCTAAGCAGTATCGAAGGTTGTAAACAGATCCTTTCTACTCATTATAACGACTCGCAACGAGTCGCCTACCACATGCCACTAGCGAGTCACAAATATTCACCAAAGGCGAATGTATATAACCCTCAATATATTCGTTTTTGGCGAAGCTTAGCGACTCGCAACGAATCGTATACCACATGTCACTAGCGAGTCACAAATATTCACCAAAGGCGAATGTATATAACCCTCAGCATATTGGTTTTTGGCGAAGCTTATCCACTCGTTAGAGCTTCGAAAAAGATGATTCGTTACGAATGAAAATTTGGGCGGCCTACTTAATCGTTAGCGAACTGTAGGTGAATTCGTTCTCGAATAAAACATTCGTTAGTGACTCGTTAGCGAATCGCTTGGTATGCTGGGTTGTAATGATCTAAAGAGTCAGCTGTATTAGTTTCAGCGAGCGTGAAATCACTTAACATGAATCATTTTTTTACAGGTTTATGCCCTCGGCTGACGTACAACCCACCACTATTTATTCAGCTGACTTTTTTATATTAATTCTTATCCTAAAAGCATTGCTTGGACGAATTTTCAAGCGGCGTGAAATCACTTTTAGGTGCGTTTTATGCACACCCGAGCAGATCAAATTTTGTTAAACAAATTGAATATAACAACAAAAATCCTGCACTTGTGACGTCACTGAATCAAAAAATGTTAAGCAGTAGTAGTTTATGGGTTTACATGTAGAGTGTGCTGATAACAGTAAGAGTGTTCTAAACGGTTCGTACCACCGCTGTTGATAATTGTGAAATTTGCAGTTTGAATTGAATGAATTTGCATAGCACACTGCCATTTTCAATTATTTTACATAAAATCCTGTAGTGTGCTGACTGGTTTTGAGTGTTTCGATGCACAATACATTGTAGATTGTTTCATATGCAAGTTTCATGTCTGATTTCGAGTAAAATCTATATAAGATTTCATTCAGGTTTTTTCCATGGATTATTCTAATTTAACAACCAATCTAAGCAAAAGCTCAGTGAATGCAACAACATTTTCGAACAATGCGATTTTCTGCTCTGGATCGTTTTTTTGCAACCCTACGTTAACCTGCTCTGCTAGGTTGCAAAAAAACGCACCTTTTGTGCTAACATTTTTACTAAAGTTCGAAGAACAATAGTATTAAACTCGTTTCACCGAAAATTCATATTTCTTTTTATATATATATATATATATATATATATATATATATATATATATATATATATATATATATATATATATATATATATATATATATATATATATATATATATATATATATATCAGCAAAATGATTAAGGGAGATAATCTCTGGAGTGGCCGATCCAATTGAGCTGAAATTTTCGGAGAACGTAGATGTTTATAGTAGGTAGGTTCACAACTTTCTCAAATTCAGATATCCTAAACCTTTTGGCAGCGGCGAGCGTTTTAGTGAATTTGGAGGAACTCCTATATTTCCAAGCAGTGTAAATTTTTGTTAAAGAAAAGTATTGGGAATGAAAACTAATTATGTTCTAAGCTTGTGTATGATAAACAATTAGAAATTTTGAGCCGTGTGTGGGTGCAGGGTGCCTAAAAGTAGGCAAGGAATTTTTTTCAAATTTTGATTTGTCATTACTTGTAAGAAAAACAATGGATCATCGTAGAAATTAAAGAGCGTATTGATGTTGGCTAAAACTTGGCACATATAGATTTTCAGCATAAAGCGGGTAACCCTGTAGCTGTGGCAGGCTGCTGAAAAAAAATCCTTCAAATCATTGACCTTCCTGAAAAATTTTTGATTTTTGACAAAAATTTCAAATCTTTGACAAATTTTATCCTTTGTCCTTCATCTCAAGATAAAATTTTCAAAACTCCGATTTGCATAAGAACGGCAACCCATCACCAAATTACCTCTATTTTCAGCAGTCGAAAGTTCTGTTCACGAGAACTGACGACCGGATTATCCGATCATAATGAAATTTGCAGGACGTATTGGTTTTAGCTAGGACCAGGTCTGATAGAAGTGATTTTGAAATGCGGGCAACCCTGTAGCAGTGGTACCATCTGGAAAAATAACTGAGAAAAAAAACATCTTTTTAGCCTATAACTTCCGACTCAGCCATCAGATTTGAACAAAATTTACACAGTACTTGGATCTTACTCTATGTAACATTTGGTGAAAATTTGGTTGAAAAATTAGTATAGGGCTGGCAGCTGTGGTGATTTTTGTCTCATAAATCTTGCAAATTTGCTCAGCAAAATAAAGCTTTTTTCCCTACTAACCAGCATTAGCCATTTCCGTAAATATTGCACCAACAGATACTTCAAATTACGTTCTCATATGCAAAGCATTTGCAGTAAAAATAAGGAATCAATTTTAGAATTTTCCGATTTTTAAACATTTTTCGGATGGCAGCCTCAAACAACGTTTAACCGCTGAAACTTTCGATGAAATCCTCCGATGAGAACGAAATTCAAAGGATAAGTTGATTTGAGTATGAGCTTGTAATGGTAAAATTATTGCTGAAATGGTTGAAATGATTCTACAAAAAAGTGTATTACGTCTTTCCACACTTTTTTGTCACTCAAAGAAAATTTCTTCGAAAATTAGTTTTCTAGCGGTTCAGGTGCGCTAGAGTTTTTTACAGGATTGACACGTTCTCACAACCAGACCCACCACGATTTTGACAGCTGACGATTATTTTCCTTCCTAGCTATACATCAGTGGCGGCTCGTGGTTATGAGACTAAGGGAAGCACAAGCAAAATATATAAGCATATAATATAAATAGGCATACTTAAGAAGCGCGTAGTAAACTATACATGAGATTTTTTTTTAAATATCGTGTAAAAAAATAATTAGGTATTTCAATGCTGATCATATTTGCATTAAAAGTTAATGATTGATTGTCAACAGCTTATTTCAGCGATATTCCTACTCACTAAGATCAAAAATCTCACAAAAGCTCAAATTGTGTATAGTATTTGAAAGCAAAAAATATTACCAATTTTTTTAACTTTTCTTTGAATTATAAAAAAAAGTTAAATTGAAAGCATATTACAGGCTAAATATGTAGTGAAAGTTTTCTAATAGCTCAAAGTAAAGGATATAATGCATCTTTTAGCCACTGCCACAATAAAAATAAATTCCTCATATAATTATCAATATAAGTGCCTAATATAGTAACATTTTGCAAACAGTTGACTGAGCGAAATTAGTGGTCTTAATAAGATCCTCAATGAAAAAGACTACCGCAGTAAATATTCTATGGCACAATCACATCAATTTTGGTTTTGCACATTAAAATCCATATTAAACGCGTGTAGCCAATTAATAAAGTACTTTCTATGAAAAACAATATTTATTAAACATACAAATATAACAAAGTATGTCAATATCCAAGAGCAGTCGTGACCCTAAAGTGCGCGATTGTCGTAGGGAAGTATCGTTATGCACTTGCGATGGTCACTTATATACGTTCTTGCCTGGAGCTTTCTATGAAAAGCTCTTAGGCTAAAAGCTCCTTTGCAAGTTGTGCTTTGGTCGGCTGCTTTCCAATGCGATTATTTTGTTGATTCTATTTATGATTGTTACAGCCTCCCCTTCTGGCTCCGTCAGACGACTCGGCAAGGAGACAGGACTTCAGGGCTTCACGGTCATGGTCTTCCTCGGACGTCCTCTTGTTCGAAGAGGTCGAACAGGGACTGGGTGCTCAGCAGATCCAGGGGTAAACTTCTTGAGTGCTGATGCGTGATATACACCCAACAAAGTAGTTGGATCGTCTACACTTGCGACTTCGTAGGAGGTGCTTCCTTTTGCTGCTAATATAACGTAAGGTCCGTCACGTTTGGGATAAAACTTGGATGAAAGCTTCTTTGCTGCATTACTTCTAGCTTGTGTGGATACTAGCACGAGATCTCCGGGCTGGTATGGCGTAGCGGCTATTCGGTGTCTATCTGCGTATTTCTTTTGTCGATCTTGTTCCTTATCCGTTATTTCCTGGGCAATTCGCAAAGCTTCAGACATGCGCAAGAGATACGGGGAAATTTCTTCAATAAAGTTGGTGCTTGAAGCGATATGAGAGAGATCGTCACCAACTTCGATCGGGCTCCTTAATTATCTTCCAAAAGTAAGGTAGGCAGCTGTTGCTTTTGTATTTTGGCACCAAGCAGTGTTCATCGCGAATCGTAATGGCGGCAGTTTTTCGTCCCAATTGGTATGTGAGCAGTCCACGAATATTCCAAGTTGCACTTTCAAATCGCGATGCTTTCTCTCTACCGGATTAGCCTGGGGGTGGTATACTGGAGTGAAACGTTGTTCCATCTTGAAACAATGGACAATGTGCTGCATTACGGCACTGACAAATTGAGTTCCGTTGTCACTTATTATCCTACGTGGAATGCCATAGCGAAGTAGAATCTCAGCAACCAGAAGTTTTGCACAAGAAGTGCCGGTTGCTTCCTTTAATGCGAATAGTTCGACCCAGCGGCTTGCGACATCCTCTACTGTTAGGATCCATTTGTTTCCTCTAGGCGTTTCAGGTAGTGGTCCAAATAGGTCGATAGATATTATTTCAAAGCGCTGGCTGACTGGATGGGATTGTAGCAGACCTACTGGCTTGGTATTTGATGCTTTGTAGCGCTGGCACTCTCCACAGGAGCGAATGTATTTTGATATGTAGTCACGCATTCCCGTCCAGTAGTAGTTCCTGGCGATACGATGGAAAGTACGGTCAGCACCATAGTGTCCAGCAGTAGGGGTGTCGTGCAACGCCTGTAATATTCGTCCTCGTTCATGTGCTGGAACGACAAGCTGTGCCTCCTCACCTTCTTCTTCTGATCCGTACCTGTAAAGAACTCCATTACAAGTAAGGTAACCTTTTGCAGTCCATCGGACATAGTCTTCGTTCGGGTGAGTACTTTCAAAGCAGTCAATTATCTTTTTTAAGTCGGGATCTTTCAGCTGTGCCAGTCGAATGTCTTCTGCAGATCTTCGTGGTACGTCCATTTCAATGCTGGCTGCTGACAGGTCATCTATTATGGGACGCTCATCAATTGGGGGTCGAGAGAGTGTATCAGCTACCACGTTCACTTTTCCTGGCGTGTACGCGATACTGATATCGTAGGATTGAAGCGTCAAGGCCCACCTGGCCAGGCGACCCGTTGGTGACTTTAAAGACATAAGCCAACGTAGGGGTTGGTGGTCAGTTGACAAGAAAACTTTAGATCCTTCGATATACCCGCGAAATTTTGAAACGCTCCATACCACTGCTAATGCTTCTTTTTCGGTGGTATTGTAATTGCATTCTGCTCCAGTTAGAAGTCGACTAGCATACTCCACTGGACGTTCGTCTTCCTTCTCCCCTTGTAATAAAGTTGCTCCCAGGGCGTAGTTACTAGCATCAGTACGTAAGATAAAAGCCTTGGTTTCGTCGGCTTGGCGTAGAATTGGTGCTGAAGTGAGACGTCTCTTCAATTCATCGAATGCTGTTTGCTGGCTGTCCGTCCATTCCCATATAGCTTTCTTTTTCGTCAGAATCGTGAGTGGTCGTGCGATTTCTGCAAAGTTGGCGATAAAGCGGCGATACCAAAAGGCTGTTTGCAAAAATGTGAATAGTTCCTTTAGGTTCCTGGGTTCTTGTCTGTTGTTTATTGCTGCTGTCTTCTCGGGGTTAACAGATATGCCTTTGTCATCCAGTATGTGTCCTAAAAAGATAATTTTTGGGCAACAGAAATTACATTTTTTCCTGTTGATTCGGAGTTGGAACTCTTGGAGCACTTGAAAAACTTCAACTATGTGCTGTAGATGTTCTTGAAAATTTTTCGATAGAATCAGAAGGTCGTCTAGGTACGAAAAGGTTTGAGCCAGTTTGAGCTTCGTCTGAATGCGAGTCATCATGTGTTGGAACGTGGCTGCTGCATTTCGCAAACCGAACGGCATCCTTTTGAACCTGTAGACTCCGAATGGTGTTATGAACGCTGTCTTATCTTGGTCTTCGTTGCGCAATTTAATCTGCCAATACCCTGCATGAAGATCAATAGACGTCATGAACATGGTTCCGTGAGCGGCATGCAGGAGATCATCTATCCTCGGGAGTGGGTAAGAATTCGGTACTGTTACGGCGTTAAGTCGCCGATAATCCACACAAACGCGAATGGTTCCATCCTTCTTTGGAACCATTACCACAGGTGAGGTCCATGCGGATTCACATTCCTCGATGATATCCGTGTCTACCATCTTCTGGATTTCCTTCCGTAGTATTTCTTTCTTTTGTTGAGATAGGCGATATGGTGCGGATGCGATGGGCGAGCTATCTCCTGTATTGATGCAATGTTCGAAATATTTTCCTGGTGGGCCGTTGGCTTCAAACAATGTCAAATGGCTCAAGAGGACATCGTTAAGCCGCTTCCTATCTTCTGATGAAAGTTTGGGTGCTTCATCCTCTCTTAACAACAATTGGTTGATTTCGATTTCAGCAATCTCCACGTCTGAAAAGGTCCTGGCCATTTCGAGTGCGACTTCGTTTTGAGTGAAGAGACGCCTTGGTGCAGGAGTTTTCGAGCAAATTAAGTCAATGGTGGATGGTGCGTATTTTGCGTGCTTCGGAGTTTTCGCAATTGGGCTGATCGGCTTCGAGACTTGCTGTATGAATCGAGACATTGGTGATTCAGTTGAACGTTCTGAGCTTCGTCGGGTTGGTGTTGCATTGATGGGGCTTATTGGTACAGGAGCATTCATTTTAGAGAAAATTTCAACTTCGCTAACATCCCTCGTGTAATTAGTGGTGTTCGTAGGCTGTATGGTTTCGTCACTGCGGCTTTCTTTCTGGAAGATGTCAAACTTAGAACTTGGGTTGTCTCCGAAATACCAGAACCGCTGTGGAATATTCAGAATAATATTAGCATCTTCTATGAAATCAACACCGAGCAGAGTGCGATTATCTGTAGATTCAGGGAGAACTATGAACTGGATCGGAATGGTGCGTTCCAACAGAACCACGTCCACTTTGACTAAGAGGACTATCTGGGTTCTGCCAACGCCATCAGCCAAAATCACGTTTGTGGTGTAAGGTGTAAATTTACAACCTTGTCTTTGTAGTTGTTTGTAGAGCTGGGCTCCTGCGACACTAACTCTTGCTGCTGTGTCGATGAATCCACAGCCAATGATGCTGTTGACGCTTATTTGTAGAACTGGACGAAACCGAGGACGCAGTTGTTCTCTGTCTGTGTCGACTGAGCAGAAACCGGTTGACTCTGGTCCAGTTGGTTTGCTGCAGCGAGGGCACTGGCTGCGAACGTAACCTGGCTGTCCACATCCATAGCAAGATATTGATTGCTTGCCCTGCGACGTCTTCAGTGGGACCTGTGATGTTTTGTCCTTCTTCCTACAAGTGTCGGCTGTATGTCCGAAACTGCGGCAAAAGTCACATTTTTTCCTCCTAGGCTGCTCATTTCTGGGATACGCTTCTCTGGGTGTTGTCTTCTCTGCATAGTTCTCTTCGATTTGCCGCGCTTGTTAGAGTTACTCGTCGAATGTGTGGATGCTATTGCGTAGCATGTGTTGTCGTATCTTCAAGTGCAGGAGTCCGAAAATTAAATCCAGCTGCTGTTCTTCATTGTGAGAATCCCTCGAAAGTTCTGCCAAGAGAGCTCTTTTGTTGCATATAAAGAGATCGGTCGGCATATCGTGTTGTTGCTTGGTCTCAAATATTTCCAAGTACACTTGATATGCTGGCCGTGCTGGTGCAAACGCTTTTTGAAGAAGAGCTACCACTTGGTCCCAAGTGCTGACTTCTGCTTTGACTCCTTGCCACCATATAGATGCGACTCCCTGGAGAAGTAACGGCATTCCTAAAATGGCGTTGACGTCAGAGATGCTCTCCACCTGCTTATAGATTGTCGCCGTCCCGATAAACTCGTCCACTATCGATCGGTCCCGTTCACCATTGAAGCGAGCGCTGCAATTGGCAAAATTTCCGCAGTGGTTGCTTGGTGGTGGACTGCTAGTGGGGCGTAAGGCCGCAATAATCTGTTGTAGTTGCTCCTCCGTCATTTGTATAGCCGCCATGGCAGGTCGGTTTCGGCTTGATCTTCTCAGAGTGATGTTCCGGGCCACAAGTTGGGCGTCAGTTGTAGCCAATTAATAGAGTACTTTCTATGAAAAACAATATTTATTAAACATACAAATATAACAAAGTATGTCAATATCCAAGAGCAGTCGTGACCCTAAAGTGCGCGATTGTCGTAGGGAAGTATCGTTATGCACTTGCGATGGTCACTTATATACGTTCTTGCCTGGAGCTTTCTATGAAAAGCTCTTAGGCTAAAAGCTCCTTTGCAAGTTGTGCTTTGGTCGGCTGCTTTCCAATGCGATTATTTTGTTGATTCTATTTTTGATTGTTACACGCGTAAATATTAACTTGTCGAAACATAATCTATTCAATACGCTCTCACTTTAACGAGCTTTATGTTATAATTTACTTTAAAAACTATCCTTTTATATAACCGACTGTATCAATACTGACAATACAAAATAATTCAAGTCAAAAGTCGCACCTGTTATAAACAGGTGCGTTTTTTTTACGAAGAAGACATAAAAAAGTGCACCTAATGTAAATTATAAATGCCAACGAAAACACTTCAGAAATGCAACATAGAAATAACATAGGCGAAAGCAATCAAGTGTTCATTTAACCCAAAGCACCTGAACCGAGAAACTCATTTTGCGAAAGTAAACCCAAAATAGATACAAAAAAATCGATCTGGAGAAAATTGCACACGAAACAATTTAACTCCTACATATTTTCCATATCAACATCATAATCACTTGCACCGTACATGCACCATGCGAACAAAGCCAACAAAGCATAAAAGGCATCGAATCAGAAGGGGAACAACTCGTAAGAACGTAGATCATGAGGAGAAACAACCATAATAGCGACGCAGATGAATTTTCAGCGTCAACATAGGCGTCCAAAGCAATCAAGTGGTCATTTCACCAAAGCACCAGAACCGAAAAACTACGTCTTTTGCGAAAGCGAACCCAAAGCAGGCACAAAAAACCGATCTGGGGAAAACTACACACGAAAAAAATGCAACTTCTACTATTCTATTACCCACATGAACATCACAATGGCTTGCATCGTCCATGTGCACATGTGAACAAAGCAGAAAATGCATCAATTCCTAAGGGGAACGGCTCGTACGAAGAGGAGCAGAAGGGAATCTACGGATAAATCATGAGGGGGAACAGTAACATAACAGAAGACGCGGATACTTTTGCAGCGTATCAAGTTCATTCATTAACAAAGATTTTCGGGCCATTCAGCGGGTGGATGGGGCAAGGGTTTTTTGAATTTCTCTATCCACCAAGACGCTGCGAACTGAGCCAGCGTCCGCGATACTATTTGAGTACACTGATTGTAAAATTGTTGTGGGCATCATTTAGGCAAAGCGTCTACGTAGATCTATGCGAAAACCACGAGTTCAAGCATTGAAGCAAGATCACTTCAGTGTTTTGTGTAGGATATCTCAATGAACTGTATGTTTTGAATTGAATGGTATGCAGTGCTTGTAGTTTGTAGTAAAAGGTCTGAGTTTTCGTTGTGTCACTGTAAATTTACCTTGGAAGCTCTGTAGTTGGACTGTTATAAAATAAAACCATTAGATTCATAGTAGCGAAAGAATTTTGCCTCTTGTAAGAAAATAAATGTTATTCCATTGATTGTTAAATATTGATTGTAAATCTTTTGATTGTTACATATTGATTATTTAATCAATTTTGTGGTTTAGCAAGGGAAACACTGCTTCCTTTGCGTACATCGACGAGCCGCCCCTGCTATACATATATAAGCTATCGGCTAAATGCAAAATCAAGCGACGTGAAATCATCATCCAAAATGCAACGCTGCCTCCCGGACCATTACACTTTTTATAAAACTTGAGCTCTCATAGGCTTTAATGCTTATTAAATGGTTCTTTATTAGGTATTGCGTATTAGATCATTAGTAAAAAAGCACGTATGAGATAATTAGTGTTAGACTTCGTACAAAAATTCTCTTATGAGATAAAATATTCTACAAGTCTTATAAAAAGAGTTTTACTAGCACATAGAATGTAAGAGCCTCACAAAAAATCTACCACGAATGATATTAATCGATTTTTTCCTCGGGTTTAGTGTATCAGTAAATATTTTGCACTGTCCACATAGAACTTTTATGATTGCCCAATCTTTCCCACGTATCGAGGACAGTGGAAAGACAGATTTCTCCGCGTTCGACAGTTTGCACTATTTTATAGGACATTCTAAATTTGATTTGCACTTTAATGAGACTTGATGCACAACACAAAACCTTACATTCTTACAAGATACTATGCCACCAACAATACAAAACACACAAAGTATTTAAATAACTCAACTGACAAACGAACACTGCTACTACCATAAAAAACGCACATGATTCAAATGTGCAAGATATAAGTGCAACGTTCTGGTAACCAGAGTTTTTACACAATTATAGCAAGAGTTTCAAAACCTAAACTCTCAGAAGTTGAGCTCGTTTTTTCATAAAAAGAATACATGTCTGAAACGTGTAAGTTATATGCGCTGCAGCCTGATAACGAGAGTTTTCATCTATTAATAGACCTTTATACTAGTAAACCACTTTTTCGTTGCGACCATATTTTTTTAATGAATATGAAAGCCACAATTTTAGGTTATAGAGTAAAAACATTTAATTTCACCAAATCTATGAGGAAGCTAAGTAAAATGAAGTATTTTCCCAGATAATACGTAATATTGTGTTAGTATGGAGTACACCAGTTTTCATCGGAATAATTTGGCTCCCATATAGTTTTGCATTATTAATGTCCAAAATCAAAAGCTTTTTACGCCTGAATATATAACATATTTGATTTACGAGGATATATTGTCAGCAAATTTAGTCTTAGAAATTGTTTCTATGAATCTTCATTGACTTTCATTAAATAATTTTTACTCTGTATTGAGTATCTGCACTACATGTTATTATTTCTCTCTTTCTAGCGATTCTTGTATGGAGAGTGCAACTTTTATAAAAATAATTTTTATCTTACAAAAGTACTTTTGTACACTTACAAAAGTACTTTTGTACACTTATAAGAATTGTCAAAGTTACACAATAAGAGCTATATGAGCCTCATTATAAGAATTAAAACATTTTCATAAGACTAGAAAAGCTCTCATAAATGCGCCATTTAATACTAGTAGCCACGGTGGCCAGATTGGGCTATTTCCCGCCAATTGGGCTAACTAAAATTTGAATTGGCGGGATGTTTTTTGATTTCGCGGGTTGGCGGCTTTTGGGCTATCTACTATTTTTGAGAAACTATATTTGGGCTATACAGTAAAACCTATTAATCGGGACACATCGAAGCACCTGAACAATCGAACTATAAAATTACCGCACATACAATTTCTTGAAGAAAAATAACTCTGTAATCGGCTATATCTCTAAAATTGGACCGTGAACCAGATTAGCTAGACAAAATATTGTTCAGTGGTACTTGCTAATTGGCCCAAAAACGATTTTCAGAGCAGAATGAAAAAGTGTAAAAAAATAAGTTTTCCAGAAAAGATCAACTGCTTAAGGTCAAGGAAAACTTTTCGTATAATTTCTGCATGACTTTCTGCTGAAAAATCAATTGATGTGTAGAATTTGGTACGTTGTAGACTGCTTCAATTTAAGTGGTATTCTGATAATAATAAAATATTGATATATTTAACCATTATTGTACATTTTCCCTTTGTGAGCAAAACTATTAATGCAAAACATCTGAAAAAATCTAATATGAGGGAAAAATACAACGAATTAAGTGTTCGCAAAAATTTTGAGGTAATACAAGCAAGCAAGCGAAAAACAATTGCTTAGCCGAAACAAATTTCGATGGCTTTAAAATTAGTAAGAGTCGGGTGCAACGTATTTAAAAAATAAAAACCAACTAAGGCAGACATTGGAAAAGACACTGGCAGAAAGCGGTTGAAAATAAATTTATCATACTGCCAGATAGATAAAGTTTTGTATGAATAATTATCTAAAGGCGGCTTTAGATATGCGGAGTTTGTCAAACACCTCCTATTCGCCAAATACCGAACACTTAGTCAAGTAATTCGGCTTGGTGCTTGCGGAATGACAACCACAGTGAATTAGACATTCGGGCATTGCCGAATGTTCGCCAAAACTGGAAGATGAACGAGCTGCGGGATCCGACACAGTGCTCGTCTACTTTGATTGAGTTGAAAGTTCGACAAACCACGGGAATAGCGAGCACCCTAATATTTTTGCTTGGCCTAGGGCATGCACTAGACGAGCAACCCAACCACACATGCGAAGTTTGCCAAACTAGGCGCTCGGTATTTGATAAACATCGCATACCTAAAGCCGCCTTAAGGCACGCTTCAAAAATATCCGGCTTCATACTTTATAGCAATTTTACATCATTACAAAGTTAGAGCTTTGTGATTTAAATGCATCAAACGGGTAGCTAGAATCCGTTCAAAAGGGTTACAACAGGTCTGTTCGCGTACTACGATTAATTGCAATCAAGTGCAATGAAGCCGTTTTTGTACTCCGTTTTACTGAAAACTGAAAATTTCCCCTCTTGTAGTAAGTTTCTGTAGGGTCTGAGCTACTAAAAAATACTGAAAACTGTCAAACGGTTTTTGGCGTAATGTCATTATGAAGGACGAATATTTTTGTGGCGATAATTTATCACCGCTTAGGATGACTTTATAATCACTATTGGTCTCCCAAAAACCGACAACTGACACTTTTGTTCATCGATTTTCAGGAAATTCAATGAAAGCATTTTCGTACTTTTCATGAATATCCCCCACCACATGATTCAGGAAAATTAACTAAAATTCAGTGCCTGAATATACGCGAACAGACCTAATATTCACTACGGTATAAAAAAATCTATAATCTTGATGAAACAGAATTGTTTTTTAGCGCAACACCACAAAAATCACTATACCTTAAATAGTAAAGATGTACAAATGCAAAACCTTCAAAGCAACGTGCGGCTGTTGCAGTGCTGTGTAAGCGGCGAAAAGAAAGATTTGCTGGTCATAGGAAAAGCCAAAAGACCAAGATCGTTCGGAATAACTGACATTAAGTGAAGTTTGGGCATAACTTGGCGAGCTAACACAAAATCTTGGATGACGGGTGCTATTTTTAAAGAATGGATGCACTCACCTGATATTGAAATGCAGACACAAAACCGAAATATCACCATCGTTTTTGATAAAACTAGATTTAATAGCAGTGATAATCTTTAAGATATCAAGGAACGATTTTTTCCCACGTATTTGCACATTTCATTTTAGACCAGGGAGCTATGCTAAAATAGATAGGTTATACTTAAATCAGGGGATTAAACTAAATTATTGCACATACATATATGATGGACATTAAATTGTGTGCTCTAGAAAATACTGGGCGTACTTCAGACCCAACAGAATTAGCTTCTGTATTTGAAGCTTTCTGCCGGTTACGATCTGTTTAGAATAAAGTATCTCCACTTACAATCAAAAGAGTGTTTTTGGAAATGTGGATTGCTTTGAAATCTGAGGGTCAAAAGCGGAATCGTGATGAGAGTTCAAATTCCAAGTGATGAGAATACAAATTCACGATATAAATATTATAATCTAAACAACTTAAATGAATTGATTTAGTTATAAAGATAGTTGTGACGGTTTTTATTTGCTGTGGCGGTTTTTGGGCTACGAAGAAAAAACTTTCGCTATTCGCAAATTGGGCTATATTTTCTCCCAAATATCTGGCCAGACTGCTAGTAGCACACTCATTATGCTCTAGTAGTACTCTACAAGGCTGAATTGACTAGAACTCTGTTCTCATGTTTCTTCTCATAAGACTCTTGTAGTGTCTTATAATAAAAAAATTGTTACTTGTGGTCTCTAGCACTATGGGTCTGATTTGCAGAGCATGCGACGGCAACCCTTCCGTGCTTAGGGCACTCGAGCATAGCTTCCGCATTCCCGACTACCTGTTATTCATGATGTGAGACTCTCTTAGGGACCGATGGCTGCTGTTGGATACTGATGAAGGTGTTTGGAGGAGGCTTCTCAACTCAGGAGCAGCACTCAGACCTGACCTCTGGAATATCGTTTCCGATGAACTACTGCGCCTGGGAATGCCAACGAATGTGTTTCTCGTGGGCTACGCTGACGATGTAGTGGCTGCTATCAATTTCCCCAATTAAGACTTAATCAAGTCATGAGGAGGGTGCAACAGTGGATAACCGACCATGACCTGAGCGGGCACTTTCGAAGACAGGGATCGTCATGTTGGCAAAACGAAGTATACCAAGTATTATCCCGATGACAGTTGGCTCTGCAGATAAGGTATGTGACACGGCTCCGAAAGCCGTCGGCTCACTGAGCAGGTTAATGTCTAATATCGATGGCCCCGACGAAACGAGACGGAGGCTGGTGATGGCGACAACCAACTCCATCTTGCTTTACGGAGCGAAAATTGGATAACCATCTGAGTCTCTGTTTGTTCGCCGCTTATCATCCGGATTGTCGTCAGTTTTTCCACATGATCAACCACTAGTTTTGAATGTTGATTTCAACTTGGAATCGGGTGTCCATTGGCATAGGAGCTGCTGTAACAAAGACTGGGATAGTGATTCGATACTGCCATGCTAATTTTGATCACAATATAATCATTCCAGTACGATTCCTAGAATCTTAGGACTGCCGTATAAATCATTTTTATAAAGAAAGGGAAAAATTGAAAAACCGGTGGTACAGTAGATGGAAAAAATGGGTAGAAAAGGAAAAACGGAGACTTTGGGTAGTCAGTTAGAGGACGATGAAGAATAAAGCCGAAACGACTATCCGGGAAAGAAAAATTAAATAGGGGACATAGTTAATAAGAATTGAGCTTTGCTGAATAAGAAATTATATAGGCAATACATTAGCTTTTTCGTGCTATCGGCAAGAAAACCAGGGAACGTGAAATTGATGCTTGATAACGCATCGAATTGACTAAGTTTTCATCGTTGAAGGCGAGGTGGAGCTCATATAAAATACAAAGATAGTAGCCAATTGGAGTGAATGGGTTGGATTCAGGTAACTAGCTAAGAAGCAAAAAACAGCTAAATGCGTTAGACTTCCAATTTGGTTTTCGGCTGGGTTATTATTTTGAGCTAACTTATGTTGAATTGATTTGTTCTAATATATTTATTTTTCTTTCCTTCTTTTTGTCAGTCAACATTAATATAACACGAAAATAAATACAATTTTTCGATAAGAGTAAACTCTCACATGAGCCTTTGTTCGAGCCGAAAAAAAAATTAGGCTTAAGAGTATTAGAATTTCAACCACATGTTGACAATTACTCATTTGTATATTAGCCCAGTGAAATCCGACATAAAAAAGGCGAAACTTCGGAAAAATTAGGGGAAAGCTGAATTTTGGTGTGAACCTTGGTACTGGCGTGTTGAACAAAATGTCAAAAGTCCCCATCGATCCGAGTGCTGCGTCGCTTTTTATACGGGGTCAAAGGTCACCAAAAGTGACCTTTCCTAAATATCTCAGTAACGGTTACGTCTTCAGAAAAACAATGTATGACGAATTTGTAGCTTAGCAAATTTCCAACGAAAAAGATTAACTAACTTTTTCCTGTAACCATAACCGTTTTTGAGATATATTGATCTAAACATTTGTTACTAACAGCACCTTCATTCTCATCGGCATGTTGATATTATCCGATTTTGATTACGACTTGGCATGTTTGTGAGTTTGTCTTTCTATGTTTAAGAGGCGCATAAAAAAAAACATGTACACAAACTTATCTACCAGACTCCAGGGTAGGTGGAAAAGTGTACTCCGAAAAGTTACCACCACCCCCTGCCCCCCTTTGCCATAAAACTTGTAGGGACATCTGTTCGCTACTCTCTTCTCCGAAAAAAACTATATTGCGGCATCATTTATGGGATATTCCACGAAAGAGCAGGACAAAACAACCAAATTGCAGGTGGAAATAGGTTTTGTAACATATCATGGGCCTAGGATCATGAAAAAGCAAGATAATATCATTGCATAATTCTGTAAACGCTCATTCCTGACATTATAGGAGCTCAATCCGATGCAGATTATCCCCGAATAATCAGTTTTTTTACCAATCCTGTGATGGTTGCATAACACCACAGGGATATGACACGCCTCGAAACCAATTTGCACCTGAAGTTACTTGACCTTGCCTGATCGTTCATGGGATAAGACGGTATGGAGAAAAAAACTAAAAAAACCGGGTATTTCGGGGTGGTTCGTTTGCGGGGGTGGGTAGGGTGTGGGAAGGGTGTGGATGTAGGGCTGGTCGTGCGATGTCAAGAATAGGCAATTAATAGGATAAAAAGTGATCCTATCTTGTTTAACAGTGGGCAAAGAGTAGGCAACGAGCTCATTTCTGAAGATTTGGGATGGATGCTCAAGGATACCGTTTTATGGCAAAGGGGGAGGGGGGAACTTCTCGGAGCACACTTTTCCATCTACCCTGGAGTCTGGTAGATAAGTTTGTGTACATGATTTTTGTTAATGCGCCTCTTAAACATAGAAAAACAAACTCACAAGCATGCCAAGTCGTAATCAAAATCGGATAACATCAACATGCCGATGAGAATGAGGGTGCTGTTAGTAACAAATGTCTAGATCAATATATCTCAAAAACGATTATGGTTACAGGAAAAAGCTAGTTAATCTTTTTTGTTGGAAATTTGCTAAGCTACAAATTCTTCATACATTGTTTTTCTGAAGACGTAACCGTTACTGAGATATTTAGGAAAGTTCACTTTTGGTGACCTTTGACCCCGTATAAAAAGCGAAGCAGCACTCGGATCGATGGGGACTTTTGACATTTTGTTCAACACGCCAGTACCAAGGTTCACACTAAAATTCAGCTTTCCCCTAATTTTTCCGAAGCACCATGTTAGATTTCCCCGGACTATATGTTCTTAATGTTTGAAGACCTATGGGTCCTTGTATTCAAATACAAGTCAGTCCGTGACAATCGTTTAGACGCTTCGGATCGTTTTTCTTTCGCTTAGATTATTCTCCTTGTATAGCTCAGTTGCTTTGAGCTATAACCGCGGGTCATCTACGGCCCAACAAATCGCTTTCGCACGGGCCACTACGGTCCCACCATTTGGTCCTTCGAACCGGATATTGCGGAGTTCGCAATAAACATTTTTAAATCGCGCAATCGCTAAGCTGAACTTGTATGAACACGTTGTGTACAACCGTTGAGTGTAGTGTGTGACTTATTTACTGATCGTATGTGTAGACTGTGAATCTTTTAATAACTGTGTGCATTGCATTCGTTTAAGAAACCAAAATGGATTTTTCATCGCTTGATACGGTAGACAAGTGTAAGAGTCGCCGTAGGACTCTGGAAAGAAAAATCGAAAGGCTAATCGCTAAAGTAGCCAAAACTGTTTTCGATCCATTGCGTGTGTCCGAATATGAACGTACGCTAAAGGACATAGAAAGTGGCTGGACTAATGTGGATGCGATTCAAGACATCATAATTGGTATGATCGGTTCGGATGAATTCGGCACCGCAGAGGATCTTCGCGAGGCGGAAACGCACTTAGAGCCATTGTACGACAAGTACGTGGAGACAGCATCACGTCTGCAAGACATGATCAAAATGGCGATCGGAGAAACGAAGACGCCAGCGCCCGCTGCTTCTCAAAGTGCATTAACCGAAATAATCGAGAAACTTTTGTCTCAAAATGCGGAATTGATAGCTACCATAAGATTGCAGCAAAATTCAACCGCATCGACTGCCACTAACGCAAGTAATGCAACAAGAGCAATACAGGTATTGCAGCTACCACCACTAGATCCGATAAAGTTTAGTGGTAAGCAGGAAGATTGGCCATCATTTCGAAGCACGTGGGAAGCGATCGTGCATCACAGCAATATGCGGAACGAGCAAAAGATGAAATTGCTTAAGGATGCCGTACAGGGTGGCGCCGCTGAGAATCGCCTGCGACATTTCGGTATTTCCGCCAATAGCTACGAAGACGCCTGGCAGAGGTTATGCGAAACATACGGCAAATTGAAGAACGCAGTAGCCGCTTATATTACCGCATTCTTGAATCAACCGCCGTGCAAAAGAGATGACATAGCTGGATCGCTTCAACGCTTGCATGATACATCGGACGGATTGATTCGATCTATTTCCTCTCTAGGCGAGGGTGCTGATAACAGAGATTTTTGGCTCATATATCTACTGAGTCAAAAATTAGACGAGCAAACGCAAACCGCATGGTCCTTGACAGGCCTACGTTTCAAGCACTTCTGGCGTTTTTAGAATCTCGTGCTATAGCGCTTAGACCACATTCTGCTACCGAATACAAAAAAGCAGAGTCAACCGCCAATTATGAAGTGCGAAAGAGACCGCCGCCGTCATTTAAATCGCACGCAGTAACAGCCGATGTATGTTTGTACTGTGCCGGTGGTCACCGTATATATGCATGCGATAGTTTTAAATCGCTAACTGTCGAAGCGAGAAGAATATCAGCACGCATCAAAGGTATGTGCTTTAATTGCGTAAGCAACGGACACAGGTACAAAGACTGCCGATCGAAAGGACTTTGTGCTGTATGCAAGGAAAGCCACCATACGCTGCTGCACACATATAAAACAGCAGAGCAAGATGCTACCAATACGAGGAATAGCAACAGTGGTTCTACAACTTTCAGTGCTTTGCCTAGCGCAACAGAGTCTACACAAACAGCGATCACGCTCATAACAACAAACTTGGCACCGAAACAAGGTACGTTGAACGAGCATACCTTATCTAGCCGTGCTCTTCTGCCAACGGCGATCGCAGACGTCGAGGATGTGCTTGGCCGGCGGCTGCGCGTTCGAATGCTACTTGACTCCGCTTCCACTGTGTCCTTCATCACTGAAAGGTGCGCACAAGCACTTGGAATAGAGTGGAAACATGCAAAAGTGCCTGTTTGTGGATTGTCGAATACGAT
>OX376373.1:97468431-97562692 GCA_947369275.1 Nemotelus nigrinus | reverse complement strand
GTGCGTGAGCGAAATTCTATTCTCGACTTTTCTGGTGCTTGGCTTTTTGAATCGAACCAGCAACGTGTGCGGACGAAGGCTCTTAAAAATTACAAAATCACAGGTGCGTGAGCGAAATTCTATTCTCGACTTTTCTGGCGCTTGGGTTTTTGAATCGAACCAGCAACGTGTGCGGACGAAAGCTCTTAAAAATTACAAATCACAGGTGCGAGAGCGAAATTCTATTCTCGACTTTTCTGGCGCTTGGCTTTTTGAATGGAACCAGCAACGTGTGCGGACGAAGGTTCTAAAAAATTACAAAATCACATGTGCGTGAGCGAAATTCTATTCTCGACTTTTCTGGCGCTTGGCTTTTTGAATCGAACCAGCAACGTGTGCGGACGAAGGCTCTTAAAAATTACAAAATCACAGGTGTGTGAGCGAAATTCTATTCTCGACTTTTCTGGCGCTATTTGCATCGAACCAGCAGCGTGTGCGGACGAAGGCTCTTAAAATTACAATATCACAGCGTGTGCGGACGAAGGCTCTTAAAATTACAATATCACAGCGTGTGCGGACGAAGGCTCTTAAAATTACAATATCACAGCGTGTGCGGACGAAGGCTCTTAAAATTACAATATCACAGCGTGGGCGGACGAAGACTCTTAAAATTACAATATCACAGCGTGTGCGGACGAAGGCTCTTAAAATTACAATATCACAGCGTGGGCGGACGAAGACTATTAAAATTACAATATCACAGGTGCGTGATCGAACTTCCTTTCTCGACTTTTCTGGTGCTTTTGTCAAAAGAAAAGGTTTGTCATAAGAACATGTTAGTGAAATTAGTTTAACTTTTTATATGAAATCGGTTCGAATGATCAATGTTCATCAACATTGGTACATAAGTGAAAGGTTAGCTGATAGAATTTAGTGAATTGTAACATTTAATTGTATAGATTGAGTGGTGGAATCCAGAGTGGTATTACCCAACATTAGGGTTATTATGTTGATCTAGCTTTTGTGACTTGAGAGAAATGCAAGAAATGGGATATTGAAATGAATAAAAAAAAAATTTAAAAGTAAATTTAATTGTGAATAGTTCAGAGTGAGTCAGAGTGAAAAATAAGTGAATCGAGCTTCTGAAATGAATACGGGGAATTAAGCACGGTAATTGAAGGTAGAAAGATCCGCGATCGGGAGTCTGAGTTAAAACGTTCGGAAGTAGGGTATTGTAGTTATTGGCCAAGGGCCGCGCGTATTCCGACCAGGGATCTGGGACGAAGATCCGAACTTGAGCTCGATTCGAGTCAAGCTTACCGTGGCAGGTTCTGAATTTGATTGAGGCTGCCATACAATTGGTCGAGGCCGGTTTAGCAGAGCTTAGGGGCGAGTTTTTAACTAAGGCAGGGCCCCACTGACATCGGAGAGCCGAACCTCACTCCACGGCTCGAGATCCCCCACTGGGTGAGTGAGTGGCGCCCACGCCCAATCTCCATTGAGCGAACCCGGGACCCAAGTGGACCTTGTCACGGCATTCACTTTTTTTCATAATAAATCGAAAAAAAAAAAAATCTCCATCGTCCTCTAAAAGAGAACGATGGAGATTGGATAATATTCGCAATTCACGATTTTAATGTTAAGTAGTATTAGGTTTAATGAGTTAGTTATTAGAGTCATGAATGTAATTTAAGGTAGATTAGATCAGTTGTTGTTACAATCACAATCCCCGAATGTAGTGTAATTAATAGGAAGTCAGTTGATTATCACAAGGCATGCTGAAGGAATATACGACGAGTGACACATAAGTACAAACGAACATTTAACAGACGCACAACTCAGTCGAACATCTGCACATCAACAGCAGAACAACACGAGTAAATTGTGGATATGAGCATCATCATAGTCACCAACGGCAATACCTAAATCGCGAGGCTATCCAAAGCGCAAGAATATCAACGAGATATCGCGATCCGCATCATTATGCCACAAATCCATACACCCGGCAGAGCAATGTATGGGCTGAGTCGTTCATACTGACGACACCAGACCTAGGCCAACAATTGACCTACATACGACTGGTACCGAGTGTATTCCCGAGTTGCTGATTCCCGAACGCAAAGCCACTGATCAAAAGGGCGACTAAAGTTAATGCGAGATTATTGACAGGATCGACCCGAGGCGCGAAGGATAGTCGCCATGCGCGTAGGTAAAACGAGATCAGGACGACATCAGCATTCGAGGCAGGGCATTTTCACAACCGAAACTCGCGGCACGAACAAACTTTCACATTGAGTGTCGGAAGGAATTAGCACTGTCACTACCGACTAGATTCTCAATTGATAGCGGTTAAATGGAAGGAAACGGGGAGGATCGCGGATCAGATTCCTTGTCGAAAGAAAGAAATAATAAGCAGAACTCTCACTTACCTGGAAAATGTATCGAAAGGCTGTGGTGCTCGCAGGTTGATTTGCCGACAACACAATTGACGTAAACAAATGTTGACAAGTCGGAAATGTCACGAAGTGGAAAACGTCAGTTAAGATGTTCCAAAATCGGACCGTCCCGAATTGGATCGCGAGGTGAATTCGCAACCCAACACTCAGACAAGTGAAAGCGATAGAGGGCGAGCGCCGGGAACGTTATTTTTAAAATCCCGCTACCGCCAGGAAAATTTTCCTGTGAGCGGGATCACGGAAATTCTTTTTTTCTGATTGGAGCCGGGTGAGTGATTGGAGGTGTTAGATTGCTGCGGATTTTAATTGGGATTATCTTTTTCTATCCATTTCATTCCGAAAACTCGAACATCTAATTAATATTGATGGTGCCTGACGACGAGGGTTTTCAAGATATAATCGACAGTAGGAGCGAGTATCTCGAGTTAATCGATTTTGACCTGAACTGATATATTGGGAAATAGACGGGAAGATCATTGTTCGGAGGAAAAAAAATTCGCGAAGCCGGGAAGTGGTAGCTGATCGAGTAGAACAGATTTCGGAGAACAGCGTGATATCGAATTCCTGTTGGCATAAGTAACAGTCGGCGGAAAAGGGCCCCATCGAGGGAGAACGTTCGCATCGCGGCGATCCAGCATCGGCAATAGGTGTAGAATCCAGGTTAGATATTATTTAGCATTATATGTATTATAGAGTTATCTATGTATGAATTCGAGAGCTAATAAGTTGGTTACCATTACATGGTAACGCGATAAGATTAATACGAACATTGTGCGTAAAGTCGTAATAAAGTGTTAAATCGAAATTGCGCCGGTTATAATTGCCGTGATTGGTGTTAGTGTCGAATATAGTACGCCGTCTACCTCTTCTCGCTTCAGGGCGACGGTAGTGAGGCAATTCTTGGTAATAGAAGCGAGTGGCGCCCACTCGCGACCTTTCTTCTCCGCGAGCTAAAGCCGCCCAAAGATTGCCGCCCTTGCGTCCCAGTTAGGGGAAAAGGGTTTTTCGTGCACGTTAAAGATAACGGTGACAAATTGGCGCCCAACGTGGGGCATAAAACGGTACTAACGGGAAAAACGGTACTCGAGAAAATTTTAGGAGCCAAGTCCCAAATTGTGGGAAGGCTGATAGGCGCGTAGAATCGCATATAAAGTTAACCGAAAAGCGTATTTGAAAGTAGTTTTTACCGCGGAAATCGTTTATTGTTGCTAATAGGAAGTTTGCAAGTTAAACTTTTTACGAATTACGTGGAGAATAATGACATAATATATTTTTGAATTGATCATATATTATTGGATTGAGCGTTTTGCGAAAACATTTTGTTACATTGATATATATATATCTATCGGAATTCTGAATTTGGTGTGTGTGGTTGAGAATAGAAAAAGTGTGTGAGTGCGGATAGTGAAAATTAAACTTATTTGAATTGCGGTTGAATTGTGGGTGCGTGAATATGATAGGTTAGGAAGTAAGAGGCCATTCTTTTTCAGGTTCTATTTGTGAATTAGATATTTTACGTTATCATTAGCGGGTTGCGGGTGTTTATTTTAGTAGGAAAGTAAATTGGGTTCCGCAGAAGGAATACATTTAGAGTAATTTTTGGGAGTGTTATTGTTAGGGGGTGATTAGGGTGAATTTTCAGGATCTTCGCGCAAACAATTTCCGTGGTCGAGCCATGAAGATCTTGGTGGATCGACTAACTAAGGACGAGCTCACGTACGAGCTGGCCATTCGTGGATTTGACGCAGACACAGTCGACAATATGCGGAAGGCCCTGAGGGCGGCTCTGAAGACAGAGGCCGCCATGGACACTTCCTATGTCGAAGCCGAATACCCTTTCGATTTTGAGGCGGATTTCCGGGAACTGCAAGCTAAAGTGACAGAGGCCGAGGAACTGGTGGAGAGGGTGACGAGCGGCAAGGAATCCCTGGAATACCTGAAAGCGAAATGTAGAATAGAGTTTGGGTTTCGTAGACTGGGGAACATACGGGCAGTAACACTGGAGCAAAAGGAAGGTGCGAAAAAGCTTCGGAACAGGTTCATTATGGCGATGGGGGCATTGGTGGAGAAAGGGGAAGACCCCAGCGACGACGAGGCAGAACCAAGTGGTATGGTTCGGGAAGCAGTATCGGTACAACAAACTAAAGTAGTCAGTCCGACGGAGGTGGCCAAATGGGGCCTTAAGTTTACGGGCGATTCAAGTGGATCGGTGAATGCCTTTTTGGAGCGCGTTGAGGAGTTACGGCAGGCCCGAGGGCTTTCGAAGTCACAGCTGTTTACGTCGGCGGTAGATCTCTTCGACGCATAAGCGCTCATATGGTTTCGCGCGAATCGAACGCGGGTTAAGTGCTGGGACGAACTGATACAAGAACTGAAAGCAGAGTTCCTGCCGTCTGACTACGAGGACCGTCTGTGGGACGAGATCCGGAAGAGAACGATGGGAGAAAGTGAGTCCATGGGGGTGTACGTGGCGACCATGGAGCGCTTGTTCAGTCGCCTTAAGGTTAACTGCACGGAGCAGGAAAAGCTGCGCGTTCTGCGACGCAACATCGCACCGTTTTACCAGCAGAAGCTCTGTTTGACTCCGGTCGAGTCGATCGCGGAGTTAGTAAAGTTGGGTCGGACTTTGGATGCTACCAGGGCATCAATAGTGGCTTTTGTACCACCAAACACGCGCTCTAGGCGTTGTTTGGAGCCCGATCTAGCGTATGTGGGCCCGGGAATCGCGGATCAAGTGGCAGCGTTGGCGGGACAGCGACAGGTACAGTGTTGGAACTGCAAGCGTGAAGGGCACATGTCCCGAGAGTGCAGGGAGCCTCGGCGTTGTTTCGGGTGTGGTCGCCAAGGGGTGATGCGATCTGCGTGTCCGAATTGTCAGGCGAGAGGTAGCAGCCAGGAGGGCCGAAATCGGGGCAGGATACAGGGGTCGGGAAACGATCAGCGTGCTCACTAGGCGGCCAAGGGAGCACTAAGAATAGGCCGCAGCGGTCGGGACATTCCCCAAAGGTAGACTACGCGCTGGCAGAAAATGACCATGATAGTCGCCCGCACTTGCATGTGGAAATAGAGGGCGTAATCATGGAAGGATTGTTAGACTCAGGGGCGAGTCGCACGATCATAGGGGAGAAGGGATGGTCATTATTAGCAGGGAAAGAATTAACGCTGATCCGTGATGGAATTGGTGAGGTACGACTCGCCAACGGCGATATGTGTTCGGTAGCAGGAGCGGTGAAGTTGAATTTCGCCCTGAACGGACGTCGTTATTTGCTGGAGGTGTTAGTTATCCCAAACATTCCTCAGCAAGTTATTTTGGGAGTTGACTTTTGGGAGCGGTTTGGTGTCGTTTTGGACATGAAGGGACGACAGTGGACGTCGGTAGCTGCGGCGGAGGCTGGAACGAGGAAGTCGCTACGAAGTCAATCTCATCTATCGGAGGTGGAGGCAGAGTCTCTGGCGGGGCTGTTGGAGGAACAGTTCCGATTGATGGGCGATGGTTTGGGCTGTGCTAAGTCAGTGGAGCATGTGATAAAGACGACGGCGGCCCCAATTAAACAGCGGTATTATCCGGTCTCTCCTGCAGTACAGCGTCAAATAAACTCAGAGCTGGATGAGATGCTGGAGATGGGGGTAGTGGAGCCATCGGCGAGTCCCTGGTCGTCACCAATTTTATTAGTCCGGAAGAAGGATGGACGATATAGGTTCTGTGTGGATTTCAGAAAACTGAATTCAGTATCGGAAAAAGACGCGTACCCCTTGCCATATATCGCAGCAACGCTAGACAAGCTACGGAATGCGAGGTATTTGTCTACGCTGGATGTGAAGTCAGCGTACTGGCAAGTACCCATGGCGAAAAATTCACAGCCATATACGGCATTTACGGTACCGGGGAGGGGCCTCTTTCATTTTTTGCGAATGCCTTTCGGACTCCACAATTCGGGTGCAACGTGGCAGCGCCTAATTGATACCGTCCTGGGTCCAACTCTCGAGCCATACGTTTTCACGTATCTCGATGATATAATTGTGGTGACGGACACCTTTGATCGACATGTGGAGGTACTGCGAGAGGTATTCTCACGATTGCGAGAGGAGGGGCTACGCGTTTCGAAAGAGAAATGTCAATTCTGCAGGCCGCAGCTTAAATATCTGGGATATGTGGTGAACGAGGAGGGGCTACAGGTAGACTCCGAGAAAGTGGAGGCCATCAGCGAGTTTCCGCGGCCTAAGATGGTTAAGCAAGTTAGGCAGTTGCTGGGCATGGTGTCTTGGTATCGGCGGTTTATCCCGAACCATGCTACCATGGTTGCGCCGCTGAGCGACCTACTTAAAAAAGGACGCAAGTTCTGTTGGTCCCCTGACTGTGAGCGGGCATTCGTCGAGTGTAAACGTAAACTGTCCACGGCTCCGATACTGGCGTGCCCAGATTTTGAACTTCCCTTCAAGGTCCAAACTGATGCTTCAGACGTGGGAATAGGGGCTGTGCTGAGCCAGGCGCATGCTACGGGCGAAAAGGTGATATGCTACCTCAGCCGTGCACTGTCCAAACAGGAAAGGAAGTATTCAGTGACCGAGAGAGAATGTCTAGCGGTACTGTGGGCCGTTGAGAAGTTCCGGCCGTACATAGAAGGGACCAAGTTCATTGTCATTACAGACCACCATTCGTTGGTTTGGCTGAACCAGTTAAAAGATCCGACGGGTAGATTGGCGAGGTGGGCAGTACGCCTCCAACAGTTTGATTTCGAGGTGATCCATCGTAAGGGGAAGGAGCATTTGGTTCCGGATGCGCTCTCTCGGGCAGTGGTAGAGGTGGATGACATTGCGGCGCCCCAAGCAACGGATCCATGGTTGGAAAGAATGGTTGAAAATGTTCGGAACGACCCTCAGAAGTATGCAAAGTGGAAGGTCATAAATGGTACGCTGTGGAAACAGTTTTCCAATCACGGGACGGGTACAGCCTGGAAGAGGGTGATACCGAAGGCTGAAAGAGATTCCATTCTGTATCGGTGTCATGATGACCCGAAAGCTGGCCATATGGGTGCCGACCGGACATTAGCGCGCGTCGCTCAGAACTTTTATTGGCCTGGAATGAAGAAAGATATCGGGGAATACGTAAAAAAGTGCAAGGTATGCCAGGCCTGCAAAGTTATAAGGAAGGCTCCGGTGGGTTTAATGTCATCCCGAGTAGGCGAAGCGAAGGACCCGTGGGAGATGATATGCATAGATCTAGTAGGGCCGTTACCGAGATCTACACGGGGTCATTCTTATATACTGACCATTATAGATTACGTTACGAAATACCCAGTAGTGTTACCCGTACGGACAGCAACAGCAGCGACAGTGTTTCGCTTGCTGGAAGAGCAGGTGTTTTTAGTATACGGGGTTCCCAAGGTATTGGTGTGTGATAATGGGGTACAGTTCCGGGGAAGCCAATTTAAGAAAGCGGTGGAAGGTTATGGCGTACGTGTGAGCTATACGGCTCTATATCACCCTCAAGCTAACCCGGCTGAACGACGCAACCAAGACATTAAATGTATGTTGCGATGTTACGCGTCCGATAACCATCGACTGTGGGATACGCATCTAGCTAAGATCGCCTGCGCCTTGCGGACTTACAAACACGAGATCACAGGCTTTTCTCCGTATTTCTTGAATTTCGGAAGAGAGATGGTCACGTACCGAGACGGAATAGAACCTCCGGTGGACCCGGGGGGCGACTTTTTGCCCTTAAAGAATGCGGAAGCTCTAGGAGAAGTTCGCAAAGAAGTGATTCGTAGAATGCAGCAGGCCGCCTCATCCAGTAAAAGACGTTATGATCTTCGCCGACGCACAGAAAACTTCCAGGTGGGAGACAGAGTGTGGAGGAAAAACTACGTCTTATCCGACGCTAGTAAGCATTTCGCGGCGAAATTAGCTCCAACGTTCGTCGGTCCTTTCACAATAAAAGTGAAAACATCCGCCTGGACTTTCGAGCTTGTCGACGAAAGGGGAAAAGCGGTCGGTAATTGGCACGCGAAAGATTTAAAGAAATATTTAGGTGGTGAAGATAGATCGGTCGGTACGGGCTAAGGGCGCACGATTCAAGCGAATTTAGAGTAGGATAAGAAAGATAGTTCAGATGGTGGTGGTGGGTTGCATTATAAGATTGTTAGGGTAGTAGGTACAGTATAAAATCGTTAGGATAGGTAGGTAGCTATGCGTTATTGTGTTCGCAGCTTAGCTGAATATAGAGATAGACCTACGTGATAGTTTCACACTTTTATAATAATGGGTTGAGTTATTTGTTTTTAGCTGATTGATGCATTTGGGAAGAAATCTAGTAGATTATAGAATATCATATACTTTCGAAATATTAAGGTATGGGTGGTTGAATAAGGTAAGGAAAAATAATTATACTTTGAATTTTCTATTTGGGAAAAGTTTAAGTTTAGTGATTTGCATTTAGATTGGTATGTACCGAAAAATAAACGAAATAAGAGATGAATAGAAAACTAGATAGGCTAGATTCAATCTTAATAGGGGTTCGGCTGCGAAGCGAATTGTTTTGGTGGTGGGATAGAAATTTATTTAAATTTAATGATTAGATTTTATGATGAATCTATTTTATGATTAGTCGTTTAGAATGAATTTATATACGGGTTAGTTATATAAATTGATATTAGTTCTTGATTATAAACAGGAAATAATTACCGAGTCTTTGGTGGTGGGTTTTTTTTTTTGTTTCCTTTACCATATTTCGGGTTATTGTTTTTTTTCTTTTCCTTTCCTTTCGGGTTTAGTTTTTTTTCCTTTCTTCTGGGTGGCGAGACGTTCTACTTCCGTTTTTTTTGTTCATTTCTGTCTACGTCAGTATAGTTAGCCTAAAATCCAGATCACCTGGCATTAGAATCTTATAAAATATAGAGTAAACAAATACCGACACCATACAAATCTAATCGGAGTTACATAAAAGCATGCATGGGAAAAGTGTGTAGTGGAAGCGTTGATTGAATGTTCCAATTCAGAATTTCTATGGCTGCAATAACGTTATCGAGATCGGAAATGCAATCGGCTAAAGAATCTTCGTTACGACGTAATTTTCCGTTCCGAATTAAGGCCAACTACGGTTTATAGTGGGAGAAATTGGGCCGAGAATTCCACTGAATTCTCTGAAGCGAGGGGGGTGTCACGGCATTCACTTTTTTTCATAATAAATCGAAAAAAAAAAAAATCTCCATCGTCCTCTAAAAGAGAACGATGGAGATTGGATAATATTCGCAATTCACGATTTTAATGTTAAGTAGTATTAGGTTTAATGAGTTAGTTATTAGAGTCATGAATGTAATTTAAGGTAGATTAGGTCAGTTGTTGTTACAATCACAATCCCCGAATGTAGTGTAATTAATAGGAAGTCAGTTGATTATCACAAGGCATGCTGAAGGAATATACGACGAGTGACACATAAGTACAAACGAACATTTAACAGACGCACAACTCAGTCGAACATCTGCACATCAACAGCAGAACAACACGAGTAAATTGTGGATATGAGCATCATCATAGTCACCAACGGCAATACCTAAATCGCGAGGCTATCCAAAGCGCAAGAATATCAACGAGATATCGCGATCCGCATCATTATGCCACAAATCCATACACCCGGCAGAGCAATGTATGGGCTGAGTCGTTCATACTGACGACACCAGACCTAGGCCAACAATTGACCTACATATGACTGGTACCGAGTGTATTCCCGAATTGCTGATTCCCGAACGCAAAGCCACTGATCAAAAGGGCGACTAAAGTTAATGCGAGATTATTGACAGGATCGACCCGAGGCGCGAAGGATAGTCGCCATGCGCGTAGGTAAAACGAGATCAGGACGACATCAGCATTCGAGGCAGGGCATTTTCACAACCGAAACTCGCGGCACGAACAAACTTTCACATTGAGTGTCGGAAGGAATTAGCACTGTCACTACCGACTAGATTCTCAATTGATAGCGGTTAAATGGAAGGAAACGGGGAGGATCGCGGATCAGATTCCTTGTCGAAAGAAAGAAATAATAAGCAGAACTCTCACTTACCTGGAAAATGTATCGAAAGGCTGTGGTGCTCGCAGGTTGATTTGCCGACAACACAATTGACGTAAACAAATGTTGACAAGTCGGAAATGTCACGAAGTGGAAAACGTCAGTTAAGATGTTCCAAAATCGGACCGTCCCGAATTGGATCGCGAGGTGAATTCGCAACCCAACACTCAGACAAGTGAAAGCGATAGAGGGCGAGCGCCGGGAACGTTATTTTTAAAATCCCGCTACCGCCAGGAAAATTTTCCTGTGAGCGGGATCACGGAAATTCTTTTTTTCTGATTGGAGCCGGGTGAGTGATTGGAGGTGTTAGATTGCTGCGGATTTTAATTGGGATTATCTTTTTCTATCCATTTCATTCCGAAAACTCGAACATCTAATTAATATTGATGGTGCCTGACGACGAGGGTTTTCAAGATATAATCGACAGTAGGAGCGAGTATCTCGAGTTAATCGATTTTGACCTGAACTGATATATTGGGAAATAGACGGGAAGATCATTGTTCGGAGGAAAAAAAATTCGCGAAGCCGGGAAGTGGTAGCTGATCGAGTAGAACAGATTTCGGAGAACAGCGTGATATCGAATTCCTGTTGGCATAAGTAACAGTCGGCGGAAAAGGGCCCCATCGAGGGAGAACGTTCGCATCGCGGCGATCCAGCATCGGCAATAGGTGTAGAATCCAGGTTAGATATTATTTAGCATTATATGTATTATAGAGTTATCTATGTATGAATTCGAGAGCTAATAAGTTGGTTACCATTACATGGTAACGCGATAAGATTAATACGAACATTGTGCGTAAAGTCGTAATAAAGTGTTAAATCGAAATTGCGCCGGTTATAATTGCCGTGATTGGTGTTAGTGTCGAATATAGTACGCCGTCTACCTCTTCTCGCTTCAGGGCGACGGTAGTGAGGCAATTCTTGGTAATAGAAGCGAGTGGCGCCCACTCGCGACCTTTCTTCTCCGCGAGCTAAAGCCGCCCAAAGATTGCCGCCCTTGCGTCCCAGTTAGGGGAAAAGGGTTTTTCGTGCACGTTAAAGATAACGGTGACAACCTATCCGAAGTCGGAGCCCCCCGAAGAGGTCGGGTGGGTAACAAATTGGCGCTCAACGTGGGGCCCTAACGGGAAATATAACGGTGATCGAATCACGTTGTTCCGATAACTTTGGTCAACACCAATTTTCTGTTAACACGATTTGAAGTGAAAGTGCTTGTGACAGTGCCGGTGAAAAGTGATCAAACTCTGAGGGACTGACCGATAGACAAGGACGGAACTGGAGTGACTAGAGAGTACCAGGAAGGAGTTGCAAGTTGCGGATCAAGAGGACTCTGGGTCATAATAGGAAGATAGCGAGCCGCACAGAAGCCTCAAACAATTTCCTCATTATTTCTTGAATTGTTATATTACTTAATATACTTAAATAAACTTAAAAGAATTAGTGCCTTTCAATTTAGTTTACAATCTTTCTTTAAGCGTGAAACAAACTTCCTTAGATATCACGGGAGGGAAAACCTAATATAAATCATGGCCCCTACATCGAGAATACTAATCGACCGGTTGAGCAAAGACGAGCTGACCTACGAGCTGGAGATCCGGGGCCAACCTGTCGGTACCGTGGGAACAATGAGGAAGTCCCTACGGGTGGCTTTGAGAGCGGATGCATCGATGGATGTTTCCCTGGTGTCAGTGCGGGATTACCCCTATACCCTAGACGAAGATATCACTGCAGTGAAGGAGAAACTGGACGAGATCCGAGCACTGACGGCGAATTTTTCAGGAAATACACAGGCGTCAGAATTTTCGAAAATCAAGTCAAAAATTGAATTTGGGGTGAGACGATTGAAGAACGCCCAATACGAAGGAGGAGAGATGAACGATGAGGCTCAAAAAATCAACTGATAATGGCAATGGGGGAGCTTCTGGTCAGAGCAGAGGGAGAGGACGGATGCGGAGATTCAGAAGGAGCGTTAAATGATGGTCATGTGAGCGACCGGGCAGCAGCACTTGGCGGAGGTGTTGCCGCCGAGCAAGAGGCAGCTATAGCTAACGAACCCATACCAGGGGTGGCCGACCCGGGTACTCCTCTTTTCTCTACCCCTAGGACTTCTTCTGTGGTCACTAAGGGCCAAGACGTCTCCAAATGGGGACTACGTTACAGTGGTGACTCTGGGTCTTTGAGTGCATTCCTCGAGCGGGTGGAAGAGCTCCGGGAGGCGAGAGGAGTCTCCTCTCGGCAACTTTTTCAATCGGCGGTGGAAATGTTTGAGGGGAAGGCGTTGGTCTGGTTCCGTGCGAATCGTTCCAGGGTGAGTTCATGGCAGGAACTAGTACAGGAGATGCGGGCGGAATTCCTGCCGCCCGACTATGACGATCGCTTGCTCGCTGAGATTGTAAGACGCACTCAGGGCCCAGAGGAATCAATGGGAGTATACGTGTCGGTTATGGAGGGATTATTCCGACGACGTGCTATACCCTGCTCGGAAGAGGAAAAGCTGAGGATCCTCCGGCGAAACATCGCCCCGTTCTACCAGACACAGCTAGCTTTAACCCCTGTCCGGGCGGTGGCTGATTTGGTTCGTGTGGGACGGACCTTAGAAGCTACCCGCGTAACGGTGGAGGCATATTTACTACCCCCTACTCGAAGGACCCAGCGGCTGTTAGAGCCGGACCTGGCGTACGTAGAGGGTCCAGAAAGAGGTAGTTTAGCGTCAATGCAGGTGACTGTTAGCCACTGCTGGAATTGTCGGCGTAATGGTCATTTCTCCCGGAACTGCCCTGAACCACTCAGGTGTTTCGGTTGTGGTCGCATAGGCGCTCGGAAAGCTACCTGTTCGAAATGTCGAGGTGATTCAAACCGTAATAGCAGGGGGCAGATGGTGAGGAGTCATAACGAGAGGCCTGAACAAGGAGTCACTGGCAACCGAGGGTTACAACAACAATCTGCGGGAAACGTAGGGCGTGTGCAGTAGGCGGCCGTCTGAACACTTTGAACCAGACGGGAAGGGCCGCACATTTGACTTACTTATTAGACAAGAAGCAAGGGGACAACAGACCGCACCTAACGGTGGATATTCTGGGACACAGATTCCAAGGACTCTTAGATTCCGGCGCATCTTGCACAGTAGTGGGAGCAGAAGGTTGGCGGATCTTGGAGAACCTGGGAGTAGAGCTTTTGGAGACTGACCAACGGACTATACGCATGGCCAATGACCAAGGTTGTCCAGTCACGGGGACGGCGGTTATTCCATTCAGATTGAAGGGAAAGTTGGAGTGGCTGCGGGTTTTGGTAGTTACCTCCCTACCTCAGTCTCTAATTCTGGGCGTGGACTTTTCTAAAAGATTCGGGCTGGTGGTCCAATTGAGTGACGATAGTTGGGACTTCGTATGCGCAATGCAACAGGTGGAAGGAGAACAGCTTAAGGCACTGGATCGACTGACTATTGCCGAAAAAGACACACTACATAAACTACTGACAGAGGAATTTAGTCTAATGGGGGCAGGGATCGGCTGCACAACACGGGTAGAACATGTCATAAAGACCGACTCTCCACTGATAAAACAACGCTACTATTCCGTCTCCCCAGCGGTTCAGAAGCACATCGACGCCGAGCTGAATGACATGTTGGCACAGGGAATAGTAGAAGCCTCAGTAAGCCCTTGGGCCTCGCCCATACTACTGGTGAAGAAGAGGGACGGCACCTATCGGTTTTGTGTTGATTACCGAAAGCTTAATCGAGTTACGGAACATGACGCCTACCCTATCCCCTATGTATCAGCCACGCTGGATAAGCTGAGAGAGGCCAAGTTTTTGTCGTCTCTCGACATCAAGTCTGCCTATTGGCAAGTCTGCCCCATGGCTAAACAATCGAAGAAGTTTACGGCCTTTACCGTACCACATCGGGGACTTTACCAATTCCGACGAATGGCTTTTGGGTTGCAAAATGCGCCTGCAACATGGCAGCGATTGATCGACCAAGTTCTAGGCCCTGATTTCCAACCTTACGTCTTTACGTATTTGGACGATATAATTGTGGTGACCTAGACCTTTTCCAAGCATATGGAAATTCTGCGGGAAGTTTTTGAGCGTCTGAGGAAGGCTGGGTTGAGGGTTTCTCGCGAAAAATGTGAATTCTGTCGTCCACAATTAAAATACTTGGGCTATGTGGTGGACGAAAAAGGTTTGAATGTGGACCCCGATAAAGTCAAGTGCGTGATGGAAATCCCTTCTCCTACCACCGTGAAAGGAGTAAGGCAGTTTTTAGGGATGTTATCCTGGTATCGGCGCTTCATACCGGATTTTGCCACACTTACATCGCCACTAACCAACCTTTTGAAGAAGAATCAAAAATACGTGTGGACACAAGAATGCGAGAATGCCTTTGCACAAGCAAAGATGAAATTAGCTACCGCACCGATCCTTACGTGTCCGGATTACCACCTGCCCTTTTACATTCAGACCGATGCTTCGGAACATGGGGTTGGAGCTGTGCTTACTCAACAACACTCCGAGGGGGAGAAGGTCATTTGCTACCTTAGTCGTTCATTGACAAAGGCGGAGCGGAAATACTCGACGACCGAGAAGGAGTGTCTCGCAGTACTGTGGGCGATCGAGAAACTAAGGCCGTATGTGGAGGGGACGAAATTGTCAGTGATCACGGACCATTACTCGTTGGTGTGGTTACATAACCTAAAAGACCCCACGGGACGTTTGGCTAGGTGGGCAGTCCGGCTTCAACAATATAATTTCGAGATCGTTCACAGGAAGGGTAAGGAACACTTGGTACCCGACGCGTTATCCCGAATGCTACCCCGTGTAGAGATCGCAGCGATTGAGCCGTTAGGAGATAAATGGTATGAGGCTATGAAAAAAAAATGGAATGCGCACCTGAGCGCTACGCGGATTGGCGGGTGATGGATACCGCTTTGTGGAAGCATTCGCCTGGGCGAAACCCGGAACTGGAGGGATCAGCGGCTTGGAAAAGAGTGGTGCTGAAAGCGAAAGGAGTGAAGTGATGTACCGTTGCCATGACGACCCGAAGGCAGGACACATGGGCGTCTCTCGCACTTAAGGACGAGTCACAGAGAGTTATTACTGGCCAAAGATGGCAGCTGATGTGAGGAATCATGTCAGGAAATGTAAAATTTGCCAGGCTAATAAGGTTGAAAGAAGGGCCCCAGGGGGGTTGATGGTCTCCCGGAGTGGAGAGCCCCAGCAACCCTGGGATATGGTCTGCGTTGATTTAGTGGGACCCCTGCCAAGATCTAGTCGTGGACACACTTTCATCCTGACCGTTCTGGACTATGTCTCGAAATTCACCTTACTATTCCCGTTACGCCAAGCGACGGCCTCTGCGGTTACTCGCGTACTCGAGGATCAGGTGTTTCCGCTGTTCGGAGCACCAAAATGGTTAGTATGTGATAATGGCGTCCAGTTTAGGAGCAAGCTACTTCAACGCATGACCGCATCGTATGGATTGGAAATAAAATTCACGGCCCTATAACACCCCCAAGCTAATCCGGCCGAACGTCGAAACCAAGACATCAAGCGGATGTTGCGATCCTATGTCGCTGACAATCACCGAGACTGGGACCGAAATCTGGCAAAGATTGCGTGCGCATTGCGCACGTATAGGCACGAAGTGACGCAGGTTACCCCGTATTTCCTTAATTTCGGCAGAGAGATGCTGACACTCCACGAGAAGGGGCCTCGGCCCACCGACGGAGGGGAGGACCTGTAACCGGAATTGAGAGCGTTGAAGCTACGTGAACTCCAGGAGGACGTCGTGCAGCGTATGAGGCGTGCAACTCAGCTGAGTGCGAGAAGATATAATCTCCGTAGACGTGAGGTGACCTTTGAGGAAGGTGACCCGGTCTGGCGGAAAAACTTCACTCTTTCCGACGCGGCCAAGTTTTATTCGTCTAAACTGGCGCCCGAATACCTCGGATCTTTTTGGGTGGATAAACGCGTTTCAGGGCGGACTTATCGCTTGAGGAACGAAATGGAAAAAGACTCGGGAACATGGCACGTCAAAGATCTAAAGAAATATGTCGAATAAAAGATTCCGGGGTAGGACTGCTTAAAATCTCAGACTTAAGATATAAACTTAAACATATAAGCCTTAAGAGTCACACTTACACATCGAAGACGGAGAATTTAAACTTACTTCTACAAGCTCGAAAAGGAGGAAGAGATGCTAAGCTAAAATAGCAGAACGGTATAACCTAAGCCTTATCACTTAAGCCTTAAACTCGATCGTCGAGTCGCCCTTAGCTCCGTTCGACCCGTAGGTTTGTGTTTCGCCGCTTGTTGATTAGGTTCGCTTGGCGCTCGTTACTAGAACATTCTGGTAGAATCCTCGACATTTTTTTTTTTTTTTTTTTCTATGATGATGCCAAGGCTCAGGGGATGCCCTATTATGCTATAGCACAGCCTTGGCGGAAGGAAATTTAAGGAAAGGAAGATGGGAAGGGTTGCATTTGCAGGAGATAGCGGTGCACGATTCGCTTGAACAATTGTGGCTCATAGTTGGCGGGGAAAACAGTAGATGGTAGACTGTTCCATAATCGTATTGACCTAGATAAGAAAGAATCGTGAAATTTGACGGTACGACTGGCACTGATCGAAAGGGTATGCGAGTGAGCTCGTTGGGAGGCTCGGGTGTTGCGCGTAGGAGGTGCTCTACAAGGAAGCAGACTTGATATTTCATTAGAACAAAGACCATAATAATAGCGATAAAGAAGAGAAAGGCAACCTACATTACGTCGGTGCTCAAGCGATTCGATACGTGAAGTAATAGTTACATCGCCAATAAGCTTAAAAGCTTTGCGTTGGACTTTGTCTAGTTCCGCTAAAGCAGTGCGGCCTGCCCCAGCCCATATATGGGAGTTATATTCAAGTCTTGGTCTTACGAGAGTCTTGTAGATGTGCGCTATGTCTGATGGTGTAAAGTATTTCTTGCCTCTCTGAAGAAATCCTAAGCATTGCATGGCATTTTTCGCAATTTGAAAAATATGGCTGGTCCAGATCACCAAGAAGCTATGCATCACCAAGAAGCTAAAAATAAACCGTGAAAGTGAGAATGAGTATGTGAATTTGGAAAAAAATAGGGTAATGAAATGAAGTAACACGGAGAGATAGGTGGGAAGTTAGTAGACTTAGTTAGTTAGTATTCGCTAAGAATAGATAGTAATACCTAGAGATAGTGGGAAATTTAGTAGGGTTAAGGAGTATTGGCTAAGAATAGATATTGGTAACTACAGATTAAGGGAAGTTAGTAGATTTAGATAGGATCAACTCAGATTGGGTAGGAACGCATAATTGGATGGAATTGGCTAGAATTAGAGTGAAATAGAAATAATTAGATAGACACAAGCAGAAAGAGTTACACGAATAGAATGAATGAACTTGGACAAGAAGGTAAATCATTGTGACATACAAATTAGTTAATAAAACCAAGAATTAGGGAGTTAATCGAATGTGTTAATAAATTAGATAAACGGCTGTCTGTATAGACCCACCGCTTGTTACACCAAGCAGGGCCAGGAGACGGCGTATGACACGCGAAAGACCTGAGACCCAATACTGAGTATACAGGCATCGGAGTACCCGGTACGAGACAAAAACATGCAACCGAGTGTGATTATATATACATATATATATATATATAGATAGAGTTAACATCATCACTACCGAACACAATCTACGTATTAGTCTCAAGTTTGGAATCTAGGCCACATATCTAACATGCAAAAACGTGCATTATTGAAATACCTCATATATCATGATACCTCAAAGTATCGTTAGGCTCAAACCAGACGAATCTATCTTTTTGTTTTCTTTGTGGCACGGCCTGCCTTTTCCCGGGCGCGGGAAGTACGGGGCTTGGAACTAGCTGTCCTGTTCTCTAGATGCCCATAAGTTTATCGTCCTCCCTCCTTGGACGACTGCTATGGCTAAGCTAAAATAAAACGGTGAAGAATTCCATTAGTCTCAGAATATGATCAGAATTAGTAATGGAAGAAGGTAAGGAGAGGAAGATTTTCTGTTACAAGGTATGAGGCCAAGGGATATTTAGAATAGTTGTGGCATAGAGAACTCCTCCGAATGGAGCAGGACCTTAGTATTAGTCCGGAATCAAGGGGGACGTTAGTTACGAGTAAGGTTAGTACTAACTCGTTTTCGAATTAATTCAAGTAGAGTTGTTATTAGGATTTACAAATTAATAGAGCTAGGATCGGTATTAGAATTTTCAAACACTCAGGAAGTCAGAATTAGAATTTTGCGGATAAATAGAATAAGTGATAGCGTTAGAATTTTAGAGAATGAATAAAGTACAGTCAGTAAGCGAAATCTAAAAAGGAAGGTAGGAAAGCTCGTAGGAAGTTCGGCTTGTGCAAACGTAGAACCTGGATTAAAACTAAAGTGGACTAACAGTAGTCCTAATAGGTCAACTTTAGATCAAGAGTAAGAATTAGCTGCGCATAAATCAGACTACAGTTAAAATTGAGTCTTGATGTAGGTTTATGGATACGAAAATGGGATTGTAACCAAAAATTTGGGACTAGAATTAAGACTAAAATTGGGACTAGAATTGGGACTAGAATTAGGACTAAAATTGGGACTAGAATTAGGACTGAAATTGGGACTAGAATTAGGATTATTCGCGACTAAGTTGGATTAGAACCAGATTTGAGTATTATTTGAACTCGAACCGAATTATCGTTCTGAATTTGAATTTATATTTAGGATTAAGCGCATGAATACAGGGTTGTGCTAAGAATACGGATCGATCTACGATTAGTTTCGAAAAAGACTAGGATTAACCTTCGGGATTGAGCATCAAAGTTAAGCGAACGGGGATTAGATCGGAATTGGACCTATAGGTTAAACGCGGAAGCTCGTAACGAAAGTAAAAGTAATCTCACTAGAAGGAAACCGCGGGCCCAGCACGCGTGAAAGGATTTCCGGGAAATCCTTTTTTTTGGTAAGGGGGGAGCTGTTACGGGGTAACATACACTACCCGAAAACGCGTCAACACACGAACGTCCTGCCGGTATTAATCAGGGGTAGCAGAATAATAAAAAAAAAAAGGAGCAACCTTTCCCCGTGAGAAAGGCTGCCCCAATATATTTCGCGGAGCCACCACTCAATCTAGTAGGGCACGAATGTAACCACCACTCAGTAGGGTTAATAGCCATCGCGGCGGCCGACCATTGTGATGTACTGCTCGGCCACTGACGATGTAGATTTAAGTGTTTTAGCATAAGAATTAACACGTGGATGATAATCGATCGCGATGTAACATAATGTACACTATCATGCTCGCCACGATAACCCCCCGCGAAGTCCACACAAAAAGATGTTAAAACCCAAACACGATCTGGAACACGCACAAGATGGAATAGATACTCACCTGTATGGGGCCTCGAAAGCCACGAATCGTTACTGATTAACAACTATATTTTTGTTCAACGATTTCACTGTAATCCACGGTGCCCACCACGGTGGCAGGGAAGAGGCGCCTTACACCAACCTGCAACGAAAGGAAAAAGAGACCACAAAGGATCGGGACTTAACTCCGAAAGTGAATGGGGCACCTACCTGACACCGCACGGTTCCAGGCTCTTCCTTGGCTCTTCCTGGGCTCTTCCACTGTTCCGTCGGTCACTGGAGGGCCAAACACCTTCAAACGCACTGGTTGGGTGCTCTGCGCTGCCCAGGCCTTATTTGAGAACGTTGAGAATCTCAAGCCAAACGCCCGCACCACTAAGATTTAACAACAGCAACTGTACGAGAAATGTCAAAATGGGGAACGATCCACAACGTCTCACACAACATCCACACTACGCGACAATAATGGTGGTTAGAAAGTAGAGTATGTAAAGGGTACGGTAAAGAATGTAAAGTAAAGAATGTAAAGCATGCTCGAGGCGTACAGAGAACCCAAGCAACGGGATTTTTGAGAAAAAGTACCGGTGGTCAGAGGCTGGATGAGAAAGCAATCTTGGCGGTAGCTTTCTTTTTGAATCGAACCAGCAACGTGTGCGGACGAAGGCTCTTCAAAATTATAAAATCACAGGTGCGTGAGCGAAATTCTATTCTCGACTTTTCTGGCGCTTGGCTTTTTGAATCGAACCAGCAACGTGTGCGGACGAAGGCTCTTAAAAATTATAAAATCACAGGCTCTTAAAAATTATAAAATCACAGGTGCGTGGGCGAAATTCTATTCTCGACTTTTCTGGCGCTTGGCTTTTGGAATCGAACCAGCAACGTGTGCGGACGAAGGCTCTTAAAAATTACAAATCACATGTGCGTGAGCGAAATTCTATTCTCGACTTTTCTGGCGCTTGGCTTTTTGAATCGAACCAGCAACGTGTGCGGACGAAGGCTCTTAAAAATTACAAAATCACAGGTGCGTGAGCGAAATTCTATTCTCGACTTTTCTGGCGCTTGGCTTTTTGAATCGAACCAGCAACGTGTGCGGACGAAGGCTCTTAAAAATTACAAATCACAGGTGCGTGAGCGAAATTCTATTCTCGACTTTTCTGGCGCTTGGCTTTTTGAATCGAACTAGCAACGTGTGCGGACGAAGGCTCTTAAAAATTACAAAATCACAGGTGCGTGAGCGAAATTCTATTCTCGACTTTTCTGGCGCTTGGCTTTTTGAATCGAGCCAGCAACGTGTGCGGACGAAGGCTCTTAAAAATTACCAAATCACAGGTGCGTGAGCGAAATTCTATTCTCGACTTTTCTGGCGCTTTTTGCATCGAACCAGCAGCGTGTGCGGACGAAGGCTCTTAAAATTACAATATCACAGAGTGTGCGGACGAAGGCTCTTAAAATTACAATATCACAGCGTGTGCGGACGAAGGCTCTTAAAATTACAATATCACAGCGTGTGCGGACGAAGGCTCTTAAAATTACAATATCACAGCGTGGGCGGACGAAGACTCTTAAAATTACAATATCACAGCGTGTGCGGACGAAGGCTCTTAAAATTACAATATCACAGCGTGGGCGGACGAAGACTATTAAAATTACAATATCACAGCGTGTGCGGACGAAGGCTCTTAAAATTACAATATCACAGCGTGGGCGGACGAAGACTATTAAAATTACAATATCACAGGTGCGTGATCGAACTTCTTTTCTCGACTTTTCTGGTGCTTTTGTCAAAAGAAAAGGTTTGTCAAAAGAACAGGTTAGTGAAATTAGTTTAACTTTTTATATGAATTCGGTTCGAATGATCAATGTTCATCAACATTGGCACATAAGTGAAAGGTTAGCTGATAGAATTAAGTGAATTGTAACATTGAATTGTACAGATTGAGTGGTGGAATTCAGAGTGGTATTACCCAACATTAGGGTTATTATGTTGATCTAGCTTTTGTGACTTGAGAGAAATGCAAGAAATGGGATATTGAAATGAATAAAAAAAAAATTTAAAAGTAAATTTAATTGTGAATAGTTCAGAGTGAGTCAGAGTGAAAAATAAGTGAATCGAGCTTCTGAAACGAATACGGGGAATTAAACACGGTAATTGAAGGTAGAAAGATCCGCGATCGGGAGTCTGAGTTAAAACGTTCGGAAGTAGGGTATTGTAGTTATTGGCCAAGGGCCGCGCGTATTCCGACCAGGGATCTGGGACGAAGATCCGAACTTGAGCTCGATTCGAGTCAAGCCTACCGTGGCAGGTTCTGAATTTGATTGAGGCTGCCATACAATTGGTCGAGGCCGGTTTAGCAGAGCTTAGGGGCGAGTTTTTAACTGAGGCAGGGCCCCACTGACATCGGAGAGCCGAACCTCACTCTACGGCTCGAGGTCCCCCACTGAGTGAGTGAGTGGCGCCCACGCCCAATCTCCATTGAGCGAACCCGGGACCCAAGTAGACCTATCCGAAGTCGGAGCCCCCCGAAGAGATCGGGTGGGTAACAATATATATATATATATATATATATATTTATATATATATATATATATATATATATATATATATATATATTTATATATATAAATATATATATATATATATATATATATATATATATATATATATATATATATATATATATATATTTATTTATATATATATATATATATATTTATATATATATATATATATATATATATATATATATATATATATATATATATATATATATATATATATATATATATATATATATATATATATATATATATATATATATATACAGGGTCTGTCCCAAAAGTAAGTTGAATAAGTCCAAGATAAAAGATTTATTGCAGATAAATATACAAGTAACTAAAATTCTTCAAAGTAGCTTCCTTCCGCGTCGGAACACCTGCGCCAGCGTTTTTCCCAGTCGCTGAACGCACCCTGGAAGGCGTCGACGGAGACCTCCTTCAAGCACCTCGTCGTCGCTTCTTTGACGGCTTCCAAAGTCCCGAAATGGTGGCCCTTGAGTTCCCTCTTGATCCTCGGGAACAAAAAGAAGTCCAGTGGTGCCAAGTCGGGGCTGTACGGTGGCTGGGGCAATGTTGCCACACCGCGTTTCGCTAAGTACTCTCTAATAATGAAGGCGGTGTGCGACGGCGCGTTGTCATGGTGAAGACGCCAAGTGCTGGCGATCTCCTTCCTGACGCGTTTCACTCTGCTTTGGAGCCTTTTCAGGACTTCCAAGTAAAAATGACTGTTCACTATTTGTCCTTGTGGCACAAACTCTGAGTCGACAATGCCTCTTTTGTCGAAAAAAACGATAAGCATGGCCTTTACACGGGACTTGCTCATTCTCGCCTTTTTTGGGCGCGGGGAAGCTGGCGTGTGCCACTCAGCACTTTGTCTTTTGGACTCCGGGTCATACTCGAAAACCCATGTTTCGTCACCCGTAATCACATTATCCAAAAAATTCGGATCATTTTCACACTGCTCCAAGAGGTCACGCGAAATCGTTGCACGAGCAGCCTTCTGTTCATCGGAAAGCACCTTGGGGACCATCTTCGCACAGATCTTCCGCATGCCCAAATCTTCGGTAACAATGCGATGCACAGTACTTTTAGGGATATTACACTCATCTGCCAGTATTCTAACACTCAGGCGTCGATTAGAGTTCAGCATGTCCCTCACTTTCTTCACATTTTGATCGGAATGTGACGTTGACGGGCGTCCAGAGCGGTCTTCATCCTCGGCGTCCTCTCTGCCCTCCCGAAACATCTTGTGCCAGCGGTAGACCATATTGCTGGACATGGTACTATCGCCACAAGCTTCCCTTAGCATGGCAACGGTCTCAGCGCCCGTTTTCTTGAGCGCAACACAAAATTTTATTGCGTAACGCTGGTCCTTGAAACGCGGCATTTTAAAATTCCGACGCGTCACTAAGACAAGGGTTCGAACTAGCAGCGATGCGCACTGTGGAAGAGCCTGCAGGCAACTGACGTGTTTATCGTTGGCTTCCCTAAACCCCACACAACCATTCACGTCACTTGGCGCGCCTTGCTAGTGGCTTGCTTCGGCGGCGCAAGGTCATTCAACTTACTTTTGGGACAGACCCTGTATATATATATATATATATATATATATATATATATATATATATATATATATATATATATATATATATATATATATATATATATATATATATATATATATATATATATATATATATATATATATATATATATATATATATATATATATATATATATATATATATATATATATATATATATATATATATATATATATATATAGAAATATGAATTTTTGGCCAAAGTGATTTTTTAAACATTAGTAATTAATGATTTCCAGCTGCAATGCAAGTGGTCACATCAGATAAGTATACACTGTGAGCTGGTGTCTGATGAGAATCAGTGCATACTTTTGAAACCAAATTGTCAAATAAAAATGTTCAATATAAATAAAAAAAAACCTAGCGCATTAGGACCACTAGAAATACTTAAGTTCGAAGAACAGTAGAGGATTTGTGCAGATTTTGAGTGTATTGTTATATATTGTCTTATATCTTGTTGTTATTGTCTTATATATTATATATATTGTATGTTTTGTCATGCATATTGTTTTATATTGTATATTTGCGATGTGAATACTTAATGCAAGCATTTATTGGTACGAAAATAACAAAAACACCTCGTGCTAGCAATCCTTTGCTAGCACCGAGGCCAAAAATAAGTCACATCTGCCTCACGTTGAAGATAACCTGCTCTGCGAATTTCGTATTAATCCGATTACTGTATTGGAAGTTATAGGGATGTAAAGAAATTGAGGGCTACCATTCGCAAAAGCTTTTGAACTTTCTAGATCTTAGTATTTGGTGTGTATTTTCACTACGAGACCACTACGATTTGAAAATTTTATGATAAAATCGCTTACTAAAGCTTTGTAAAAAAAATACAAAAACAATCATAGGTGGCAACCCTATCATCGTTTTTCAAACTAGATTTCTAATGAATATTACCTACAATTATTGAAATTTGCCATATGAATTTCGTTATGATACCATCACTGTACTGGAAACTATAGGGCAAAGAGCTTTATTTTCCATAACGAATTTTCAAAATTTAAGGCACAAAAATTATCATAGCGGGCAGCTCCAACCAAATTTTTAGACCAAATTTCTATCAAATGTGGTTTAAAGAAGAGTTCAGCTACTGTGTGAATTTCGTTAAAGTCGAACGATTGAATCAGAATTTATAGGGCTAAAAGCAGTTATCTTTTTTAGTAATTTTTCAAGATAGCACCACTGGCACAGAACTGCTCAAATTTGAAAATCGCTTCTATCAGACCTGGTCCTATTTAAGACCAATACATTCTGGAAATTTAAATTAATTCTGCTTCTCGGATCGTGAGTTTCCGTGAACAGAAGTTTTTGATGATAAAAATATAGGTAAATTGGCCAAGGTTTACCAAGCGTGCTCGTTGTACCATATCAAATTTTTTACTTTGGCTATATAAACAAAGCATAAGATTTCCATATGAGTGGCTTTTTTTTTGAAGAAGCGGCATTTTTTCAGGAGAGTCGATGGTTTGAAGGTTTTCACTCTCAGTGCCTGCCCTAGCTACAGGATTGCCAACACGCTCATTAAAAGCAACACAAACTTACAACTAAATAATACCAATATGTCCTGAAAATTTCATAATGATTGAATAGTTTTGTCAAAAGTTATCGCAATTTAAAAATTTCAAATTTTCCCGTCCTCTTTTGAGGCACCTAGCGCACACATAGGGTTAAAAAAACTCCAAAACATTATCCGATTCGCATTAAAAGCATGTTCAAAATTTATTTGGTAAACTTTGTTTTTGCAAAAATTATTTGTGTACGGAATTATAGGTATATTAAAAATACCACTAAAATGGCCGCCGGCGCCGTAGGATTAGAAAGAATTGACATTTAGTGAGACCTGGAGCTATTCTGCATATACACCAATGTATCCTGTAAGTTTCAGCTACATCCAATGGCGCGTTCCCCAGAAATAGTCACTGAAATTTTTTGATGATATATATATATATATATATATATATATATATATATATATATATATATATATATATATATATATATATATATATATATATATACATATACATATATATATAATATATATATATATATATATATATATATATATATATATATATATATATATATATATATATATATATATATATATATATATACATATACATATATATATATAATATATATATATATATATATATATATATATATATATATATATATATATATATATATATATATATATATATATATATATATATGTATATATGGAAATATGCATTTTTGGCCGAATCGATTTTAATATTAATGTTCTTCGAACATTAGCAAAAATTTTAAAGTTTTAATCATCCCGCAAAACAATTCCACCTTAATATCAAGTTTGAAATTTCTAGTGAATAATGGCTGTGTTTTCAACAGAAAATACGCTTCGTAGATTCAAAACTCGCTGCATATACGAATTAAAACAGGTCGTTTTATTATTTTTTATATCAAATAGTAATCGCCACAAGTTAATCACTCTGCAATTCACTAAAAGCGCGTACACATTTTAATTTTGGCGCTAAAAATAAAGTCAAATTCAACGGAGAACACAGTAATTTTATTGAAAGAAAAAAAGGAGCAGGTTTCAGGCAGGTACAGTGCCAAAATGGCTAAAAACAATGAACAAGGGACTTCAAAGGAAATACTCAGAGACTGATCTAAAAAAAAAGATATTAAAAATTTAAATCATTCGATTGATTTAGATGACATGTTTGAGAAGTTCAGAAATTAGGCAAATGGATAATGTTTGTTGAAGTTTTTGAAGGTTATTCGAACGATTAGCGCACCAATATTTAAACATCGATTTTGGGACACCTTTTGCTATTGTGAGATGCTACAGATACCAAGGATTTAATCAGAAAAAAACTATTTGTAATAGATGTGCTGGTAACCACCAGATAAATATTGCGCAGATACAGCGTTAAAATGCATACAAAGCTCTCAAACCCACACTAAACACCGAGCTGATAGTTACAAATGCCCAGAGTACAAAAAATCATTGCAATTAACGAGCATAAAATATATTACAGTTTTTAAAAACAATCATGATTAATCAAATCATTAATCATTTGTTCTTAAAAAATTGTGCGCAAATATAAGGAGCATTTGTAACAAATTCGATGGTTTAAACGTCCATTTAGGAACGAATGACAACAGTGTAGTTATTCTGCATGAAATTTGGATACATAAAAATCAAGAGCATTTTAGTCCAGGGAAATTTAAGATGCTGTTTCGGAAAAATTAGGGGAAAGCTGAATTTTGGTGTTTTTGCATAAGCGTTTTTGCATGTTCATATTATCCGACTTTGGCTACGACTTGGATTGCTATGAGTTAATTTTTCTATGTTCAATTGAATTGGATAATCTAGTGATGTTATCTTGTTTAACCGTGGGCAACGAGCAGGCAACGAGCTCATTGCTGAAGATTGGGGATGGAAGTTCAGGGATACCATTTTATGGCAAAGGAGAGGGAGGAATTTTTCGGAGCACACTTTTCCACCTACCCTGGAGTCTGGTAGATAAGTTTGCTTACATGGTTTTTATATGGGCCTCTTAAACATAGAAAAAAAACTCACAAACAATTCAAGTCGTAGTCAAAATCGAACAATAGCAGCATACCGTTGAGAAAGTGGATACTGTGAGATACAAATGTTTAGATCAATATATCTCAAAAGCGGTTATGGTTACAAGAAAGAATTTAAAATTTTCTATACTACAAATTTGTTATACATTGTTTTTCTGTAGACGTTACCGTTATTGAGAAATTTATGAAAAGTCACTTTTGATGACCTCCGAGCAGCACTCCGATCGATGGGGACTTTTATGTCGAATTTCACTGGGTTATTTATACACATCTAATGGATACACTAGCTGTTTGCACTAGCTATAAATTTAAATATATAGGATCTAAGTTTACCACAGGGTCTTAAGTTTTCAAGATGATCATAGTGGAACTTCAACTGGATTTGGAGAAAATTTTATTGACACTTTTTATAAAGCCCTATTCGAGGATGATCATCGCTTCCTAAATCACATCGTCAGAAAGTCTCGGACGCAAAACGGTGTGACGTGATTTCGGCACTCTGCTGCCGCTATAAATGCAAATTTTATGAGACATGCATTTTTTGCGTGAAAAAGTAATTTGTGAGATATCGAGAATAGTATTATAGCTAGGTACGGTGGTGATACTGATGTCGGAAATGGAACCGAGCTGCATAGAGGGTCCAATGCCTTCTAAAAGTACGGGTAGTAGTGCAGGATGATGACGTCAGAGAAAGAAGTCAAAGTGTCGCGAAAAACACACCCAGTCTTAAGGGACGTCCGCGGGAAATCGTAAATCGTGCGGGTTGTGTTAAAGTAAGCGAGATGGAAATAAAGTGAGATCTGCGGAGCAGTGCTTTTTATTTAAATTCAAATTAATGCGGTACGTGCGGTTTAGTGTGAGAAATTCGCTATGAAATGTGTATTAGTTTCTGTGAGGCTATGTGGTGTTTCGTGTTGATTTACTATCGATAGAATTGATTGAGAATTTGCCGCATATGTCTAACTGGTTTTTTGATTTGAATAGACAAGTTGACATTAATGCGGCGTTTTTCTGATCATCCCCAACTATAGTAAATCGGGCAAATTCGTTGAGGTTTTGTGTGCGTACTGTATATGTGAAGTGTTGTTTACATGTTGTGCAACACCACAGTATGAGGTAAAACCTTAGCCAAAATGCAAGTTATGGCTAACTATTATTATTACAACGCATCCACGCACAAAAAACTAACGTTTTATTTATATTTTAGCTGAAAAACCGCACTTGAAATTTCGTGTATATCGGCACTGCCTAGTGGAATTGTCAAAATGACCAGCAACAATAACGTCAAAGCTACAACAATTACGTAGCATGAAGGCCCGTACTTCTAGAAGGCATTGGATGGGCGCATTAACCAGTTTTACTTGTTGATTTTGACGAGATGTGCAGCTTGAAAGGCGGCTACTCTGTTTTGAGCTCTGTTCGCCGCTAATCATCAATAAGCTTCCCGGACATGACGAACAGAGACTACGCGTGAATGTGTCGGAAATGTTTCTGAAATGTTTTGCAAATATTTCTGAAATATGTCCAGACATGTCTGACTTTGAGGTTATACCAACAAACTGGTTGTCTGAGAAGCTCTGAAATAAATTACCGGAGTGTAACAAAAATGCACACGGACTGTGCCAACTAATTGAGTGGTGGAGAGAGTGGAGGAAGGAAGAAAAATAAAATATCAGTATAACTCGCATATAAATTAGATCGGCTGGAAAATAACCCGCCGAGAAACGCAAACGAATTTCTTTTTCAAAAGCCTTGTTCAACAAAAACTGTTAGCCAAAACTCACACCAGCGACATTTAAGGTAGAAATACACTGCTGTCACGTCACGTGACCTCACGTGCCGTCACATCAGCTGACCTCACGTGTCATAGATCTGTAGTACAATTTTGTATACTTAGAAACACACTGGTGGCACGTCACGTCACCTGGACTCATGTGCTGTCACGTGAGCTCACGTTTTTGGTAGTCTGCAAATTTAGATTTTTGAGCTCACGTGACAGCACGTTTAACATGTAACGTATATTTTCGAATGTCGTATATGGCGAAATAAGTACTGATTAATCAAAATATCTGTTATAAGTGCATATATATGCAAATTGAGTGACGCAAATATGTATTTTCTAATTGGATTCGTAATTTTAGCCAATATTTTTACCTCATGGTATTTGATTTGTTTAAAATGTATAACATAAGTATAAATAATTGTAAAATAGCGAAATACATTGATGCTGGTAAATTGTGGGATAAAGATGTGACATAATTTTCATGTGAAATTTGAATTGGTATGTTTTATCATTATTTACATGCATGTTTAGTGTTTATAAAAACTTTTGGTAACATGTATATGTATTTTATGAGTCTGGCAAGAATCACTTACAAAAACTCCCAAAAGCTGAGAAAGTTCATCCGAAAAGAGAAGTTGGCAATATTGTATTCGATGCCGAATTGAAAAGCCGTGGACATGGGGCATGGTACTATTCTGTTGCTGCTTCAATACCTATACCTTGTGCAGCGGATAAAGTTTGCGAGCCGCAATATTCACCGTAATACAGCATTTTACTACCGCCCACTGATCAAGCAGTGTTTGTTTTTGAAGAATATTGTACGTCACCCATCACATCGGATATGATTCGCCGACACGAAAGTGGTTCTCAGGAGAATATTTGAATTAATTATGCGGCTTTATCATTTTCAACGTATGCATTTTTTCACATTTGCCATCTGTGTTTTCATACACCTTTATGTACATTATTTTTTGTTAATAAACTTACTATATGGTTTGTAATGTTTTTGTTGATGTTAACTACTACTATTTATAGTGCTACTACATATGCTTTATCTCACTGCTTACAAACATTATTCATGCATTTGAATTAATATTTACTTACCTTAAACACACGGCCAATCTTTCTTCTGTACTTTTGGTTTTTTTTAAATGCGTTTTTTGCTTCTTGATGTCCTCTTTTATCAGCCCGTGCAAAAAATCAAATTCCTCCTTTGTCATCCAAAATTAGAATTGAAATCGCTCTGGATGTTCATTTTTCAGTTCCTGCACTAATAAATGGTATTCTCCAGACGCTTACCTTGCTTGATTTACCGGATGAATCCAAAATGTACGCTCCCTTTGAACAACTGTAGAAACAGCAGCATTTTCCAAGTCTTCTTCAAAATCTGAAGAACTTATGGATGAATCTGTACTCTCACACATTATATTATAATGAATTAATAATACAGTTACTTTATTAACAATACACTTTTCAAAAACGCGAGATAAACTATTATTACACAACTGCAAATAGTAAACCGTCGATCACCAACTGCAACACACGGGAGCTGCTATCATGACACAAGTGTATTTCCAAGCGTGAGCTCATGCCTACACACGCATGACGCGACGGCACGTGAGGTCACGTGACGTGACATCAGTGTATTTCTACCTTTAGACTCCCTTGACCATTTCCTGGATTGTTGATTGCTATTACATGCGTCTCTGCTATTCTGGACTGCTCTCGTTCTATGAGAATCCGTTTATCTTTACATGTGTGTTGGGTGCAAAAAGTACCTTATCGGCGTTTTATACGGAATTTTCCTCTCTATGGGATACATTCATAGACATATAAAGAATGGACACGCAATCACAATGCATGAGCCCGTACGTGAGTGAAGCAATTTTACTACACATGCAATTTTACTCTCTGTAAAACAGCTTTCCCCTCAATGCCGCACGCACCACCCCTCAGCGCTGTACACTCTCTATGTAAACATTCATTTCAATCCATCCAATCTACGGGGTGGTTGGGATAACGGGGAAACTAATACATTTCAACAAATTTCCAAATACATCAACTTTTCTGCATGAAATTTGTTATTGTTTTATACAAACACATTGAGACCAGAGGTCGAAAATTGCTTCATTTCTCTCGGCCCATTTCGTATCCATTCTTCTTATATCTATGGATACATTAGATATTTCGCATGTAGCTATTTTGACACGAAATTTCTCGATGTTCCTCGGAATTCCTTGCACTAAAACGATAAAGTACGATAATTTTTATGCAAAATTTTGGAACGAAATTCTGTTTTGCAGGAAACTCGCTATTACTCAAATACGATTAATGTTAGCACACTATACTATCTCATAAAGCCATAACTTGATTTTGATGGTACTATTTTGCCTTACTAAGCGCAAAGCCGGTATTTCAATGAAAGCGAGTTTAGAGATAAATGAAGTTTTGTAAAAGTAGTAATATAGATATACTTCTCATTCGCTTATAGCCCAGTTGCTTTAGCAATCAACCTCGGAATGAGAGATAATAAGCTGAATTTTTGTATATACCTTCATTTTGGGGTCCTAAAAGTTGACTCAAAAGTCTCATAAAATCTCGTGTCTGCGTCGAAAGTTATTCAAAGTCAAAGGTGAGAAAAAACAGTTGTTTGCGATTATCGTGGTTTCTATTGCTCCAATTATGTTTGATATTGTAGAGCATAAAATTTGCGACAAATTTTAATTGAACCAGTTTCTCATGCGCTCAACCGTTTTTCCAATAGAGGGCGGTAAGCGCGAAGCATTTAGCCATATGTACTGTAATGCAAGGTCTTATCAATCTTATTGATACGTTAATAATCTGAAGTATAAGGTATAAAAAATGAAAGCAGGCGTAAGTAAATGGCATTTCCGAAGATTGGTTGCACGCAAGATGAGTACAATTACCAACAATGATGAGTACAAGATGAGTACAATTACCAACAATGAAAAAGCTATTTCTGGTTTCTGTAATGCGGCTTTAGAAAATGCTAGTGCAGGACAGATTTTTCAAAAGAAGTGGTGAGTGGTGAAACTTTGCTAAATACATCCAATACATTACAGATATCATACACAAAACAATATAAAGGAAGCCAGAGGCTTAGTCAATGCCTCACAACATTATTTTCAGAAGGACTAATTTTCAATATACTCTGGGATGGGCGGCATAACAGGGTTGCTGTGAATAAGTACAAACTATTCAAGGAGTTTGTCTATCGTAAGTGCTGACTTTGCTTTTGTTCATGGTAACCGTGTTAATAAAAACACGTTCTTTTCATTTCAGTTGCTATAAGATAATTTCAGATACGCTGACTTTGAGGCGGAAATGAAAGCTGAAAAACAAATTTTATCGCCGTACCTTCAGTTTTAAACACTCTAAAAAAAATAAATCAAATTGGAGCAATATTTATATCCTTAGCTTTAAGGCCATATGTTAAATGTTTTTTTTTGTACACTGGACAAGTTTTTACGTTTATTAAATTGTTCTTTATGCAATATGAGTAGAGATGGGACTGCTCCTGCGATCACTGCTACTAATCGCACTGTTCTTTGAAAAGAGCAGTGAGCAGTGCGATTGTTCTTTGCTCATGCTGTTTTTTTTTTTTTGAGTACTAATTCCTGTTTTACGAGCTCATGCTGTTCAATTGCTCACTGCTCTATTGCAGAGCAGGAAGTTTTATGAAGAGTATTTATTTATTTATTTATTAAACCCTTGCGCTACAGATATAATTCCAATTACAGCAACAAGAAAGCAAAAATAACAAAAAAAGATATATGAAAAAGGAAAAGAAATAACTAAAATAATTAAAAATTAGAAAACTAAAATTAGAAAACTAAAAACTAAAACTAGAAAACTAAAAACTAAAATTAGGACTAAGGTAAGTAGCAATTCAAGGTAACATTTTTAATACATGCTTGAATTGTAAAAAAGATTGAGGGAGAGGACCAAGCTTAAGGGCGTTGTGCGTTCTGGGTAGGCGCAGCAAAGGCGAATGGAAGTAGACTTCCGTACGTGCAAAAGGAACAGAGAACACTTCAGAAGAACGACTTGGACGGCTGGATACACGTCTGGTTATCTGTGTACCGAGATCTGTCAAGAAAATGCCTTGGCAAAGTTTAAAGAGGAAACACTCATCGAGGAACAACCTCCGTGATTGCAACGAGGACATACGAAGGAGGGAAAGACGAGAGGAGTAGGGACAATAGGGGATATTAAATTTAAAAAAAGAAGTGAGCGAGTGAACCTGCGCTGAATAGATTCAATAGCAACTTGGTTGTGTTTGGCTCATGTTGTTCGACTGCTCATTGTTCTTTTGCTGAGCAGAAAGCATATGCTAGAGTAGTGAGCAACTTGGTTGTGTTTGGCTCATGTTGTTCGACTGCTCATTGTTCTTTTGCTGAGCAGAAAGTTTCGAGGCGACCAGTGAGCAATTTGATTGTTTTCTGCTCATGCTGTTCAACTGCTCATTGCTCTTTTGCAATACAGAAAATTTTAAATGCTCATCTATGCAGATTTTTTTCTTTCTGCCCTTGCGAGTATTTTCGGACATGCAAGTATTTTATTCAATTATTCAAAAAGTTTTTAGGGCAAAAGTAGCTGAAATCGGACAAAATCGGACAATTTTGGGTTAGAGTGGTTTCGGACATAATGGGCAAAGACCTATTGCTGTGATACAAAAATTTCGGTTTTGTGGGGGAGTAAGGGGTTTTTTGGTCATAGTTTGGCAAAAACTGCCTCTATGGCGCTTTCGATGATTGAAAGTGGTCGGGGAGTATATTAGTGATATATTAAGGACGACAAAATTTTTGGTAGGGAAATTGGGCATAAACGCCCATATTTTTAAAACAAAAATTTTTTGGTCTAACATGAATTTGGGGACATTTCTGAGTCGTTTCGGGCGAAATTTCCATACAAATTTGCGAAAATACGGCCTATTTTCGAAAATACGGCAAAAGTAGTTGAAATCGGACTAAATATTAAGGGCGACACAATTTTTGATAGGGGAAATTGGGCAAAAACGTCCTTTTTTCTGAGTTGTTTCGGGTGAAATTTCCATACAAATCGGAGAAAAAGCGGCCTAGTTTCTAAGATACGTCAAAATAAAATCCGCCCGAAAAACTGAAAGTAGCACTCAAAATGTTGAGATCCTTTTTGGTTCGCTAGTTGGCTTCTGTGGTAGTGATCGTGACTGCACTCCAACCCTACTGGGTTTATGACTCTTGTCTAGCCTTACCGAAGAGATTGGCCCCCTAGTGGGTGCATGTTTAACACACGTTAAAATTTTTTTATCATTTCTCAATAAAATTTTCTACAAACTTCATGCTTCGGTGAGGCGAAGTCGAAAATCGATTATTTTAGATTGACCAGGAGAAATAAATTTTCGAAATTTAATTACTTACTGCATAATACTGTACATGCATAATAACATTTCACTACGTTGCTTGCATCCAACGTATGACATTTTGAAAACCACAATACTACTATACGATTTACCAAGCACTTGGCAATACATTCTTCTGCTAGCAAGTGCCGAATAAATGCAGCCAACGTATTTCCAAACATACTACATCTGTCCTAAACATGAGCATCCATCGCCACGAAAAAATACAGTCACATTGTAAGCATACAATGCGATTGCAATCTGAGGCTAGAAATTGCTGTATCAAGCACAAATCGAAGGCGATGAGAAGGTAACGAGCAAACACTGGCAATGAGCAATCAAAAGTATCGAGCGGTTTTTCGTACGTACGAACCTGCAATCGCAATTGCGATTGAATAGCTGCTACTCTAAACTGCTCCTTGCTCAAACTGCTCTCTGCGATTACTGCTCAGTAAAATGAGGAGTTAAGCACATCTCTAACTACTACTGTTATATAAAATATACGTAACATAAAATAAACATAAAATAAACTAAGCAATAAGTAAATGTTTTTAGTGGGAAGGATGAACCTGATGCTTTAATAATAAATTATCAACATTTGGCGTCAATTTTGTAAGTTTTAATCTTAAATCTCCTCGGTTAATGATGTCCAGTCTGTTTTTTTTTCGTTCGGAGATTGGTAACAGCGCTGAACCCCCTTTCTACCAGGTATGGCGATGGAAAGGATATTAAAAATTTCCTCGCTATATTCCATAATACGGGATAAGTAACGGGTAAGTTGTTTTGCACCCAGAATCGCTGATATCCGTTTTTAAACTGAACCTTAAGTTCTTCGTTTGTACTTAGTTCAGTCAGTTCCTCTTGTATTATGACATTCGTTTCTTCTATGTCACCATATGGGCTAATTATCCATGGTGGTATTACCATAGTCAAAACGTCCTCAAACCTAGTTTCAAAATCTGAATAGAGGGCATTTAAATGTTGAACGTACAGTTGCTCACAAAAGTCAGCATACACCGCTTAAAAACGCGGAATTGGCAATACATAGGTAGAAAAAAAATGAAAAGACGGGTGAAAAACGAACTTAAAAGGAATATCAGAGACATTGTAATCTATTTTACGCAGAATTAACGAGAATATACATATACATACACATATACATAGTAAATAGCAAGAAATTCCGCTGAAAGTGAGGAAACAAAAGTCAGCATACACCACAGAAAATTCAAAAGAATCAGTCTAAGCGATGAGTCATACTGCGATAAAGATTGCTACCGTGTTAATATACAAAGATAAACATTAGTACATTGCAAGTCGATCAAACAAAAGTGATTTGGGTGCATTTAATGCTTAAAAATGAGTACACGGAAGGAAACGAGTTTGGAAGTGCGAAAAATTGTCCTTAGTGAACGAGTGGAAGGGAAGTCGCATGGCGAAATTGATAAAATAGTTGCAAGAAGTCGGGCAACGGTGCAAACGATCATACTGAAAGCGGAAACAGAAGGGAGAATACAAAATAAACAACGAACAGGTAGACCCAAATCCTTAAGTAAAAGAGATGAGAGAGACTTGTTACGGAAAATAAGTAAGGTGCCACAAAAAAGTGCTCCGGCAATGGCCACTGCACCTGCAAAGGCAACAGGGAAGCAAGTGAGTCCAGAAACAATATGTAGAGTTTTGCGTAATCAGGGCTATAACGGTAGAGTTCCGCGCAGAAAACCTTCCATTTCTCCAGTTATTGAAAAGGAGAGGCTTGACTTTACTCGCCTGCATCTTAATAAGGACGACATTTTTTGGAATCAAGTTCTATTTAGTGATGAGAGAAAGTATACTATTTTTGGCTCTGACGGGTGCGGATACGTGTGGAGGAAGGGGAACTTAGCATTGGCAAAGAAGAATTTTCGTACTACAGTGAAACACGATGGAGGGTCAGTCCTCGTATGGGGCTGTATGTCGACCGCTGGTGTGGGGCAATTACATTTCATTGATATTAATATGGATCAATACATGTATTTGAACATATTGCGAGGCGATTTGATACCATCTGTGCAGAAATTAGGCATACAGCCAGGTTGGATCTTTCAGCAGGACAATATCCAAAACATACAGCTGGAAATGTCAAAGAATGGTTGCTGTTTAACGTCCCTCATCAGCTTCACAGTCCACCTCAGTCTCCCGATTTTAACCCTATAGAGCATTTATGAGAGGACCGCAGAATTCGTGAGCCAGCCGTAAGAGCAACTATTACTAGCAAAGAGACCCTGAAATCTGCTCTGCTGTGTACCTGGATGGCCCTCCACCCGAAATTACCGGATATCTCGTTCGTTCAATGCGAAGGCGTTTAGAAGCTGTTAATAAGGTTGGTGGAGGGCCTACAAAGTATTGAGCTCACGTTTTTTGGTCATTCTCGTTCTTTTCGGAACATGGTTCGAGTGTATGCTGACTTTCGATGGATGAATTTTCTTAGTTTTCATGGCTTATTTCTTTCTGTGTTCGGACTTTCTTTATTGTTATGTTATGAAACTGATATTTAATGCCAATAGACCTACTTTTACGTTTTCATTGCATTCTCTCTTTTTCCACTGTACCATATTCGTGTTTTTACATGCTGTATGCTGACTTTTGTGAGCCACTGTAGGTTGAAACGTCGTCTTCCTGGCAGTTTGTCTGTGACAAATTGGGGAACTGAGAAAATTCGCCCCGTCCAATATTTTGCTTCATTATTTTAACTCTGGCAAGAAACGCTGATAAGATGAACTTTGTTTTAATCAAATTTAAACTGTCGCCTTGTAACTGCAAATTAGCCATATATAACACCACTTTGCACGACCAATTTACGGAACGCTACTGACACCCATATTCACCACCCTGCAGACGCCCATATTCACCACACTGCATACGCTCCGACGCGCATATGCCAAATCCTATATATACGAGGCATCGAGTACGATAGGATCACTCTATTATCAGCGTTCTCAGGCAGCACTCAAGGGTCCCTGGAACATCCTGAATATAGTTTATTTTGTATTTTACACTTATATGTAATAAACTATTTTCGAGTTAAATTGTTTATTATAGTGGCGCCCAACTTGAAGCCTAACCATCGCCCCGAGAAGAAGTACCCGCAAGAAGAAGGCAATGGCGGCTATTCAGATGACCGATGAGCAGCTGCAGCAGCTTATCAGTGCTCTCCGACCATCTACCCCAGCACCGTCAAACGGATCACTGGGAAGTTTTGCGAATTGCACCGCCCGCTACGATGGTACTCGTTCAAGAACGAAATTGGACGAATTCGTAGGCAAAATCAGCATCTACAAGCAAGTAGAACACATCGATGACCAGCAGGCAATCTTAGGAATGCCTCTTCTATTGGAAGACATAGCGGCAACCTGGTGGCAAGGAGTCAAAAACGAAGTGACGACCTGGAAGGAAGCCATAACTCTCTTAAGAAATACGTTCGCACCAACTAGGCCAGCATACCAAGTGTATATCGAGCTATTCAGCCAGAAGCAAGAAGGGAATTACTCCACAGATATTTTCATCTGCGAGAAGCGAGCACTACTCTCTGAGCTGCCAAGGAACGCACACGATGAAAGTCAGCAAATAGACCTGATTTTTGGACTCCTCAGTCTAAAAATCAGGCAACATATCACCAGGGACAGTGTTACAACCTTCGCAGACCTGCTACAGCATGCCAGGATCATCGAAGAAAACGAAGCGGAACGAAATACAACGCGCGTAGCCCGGAAACCCAACCTTCCTCAACCGCAACCAGCCAACCGCTTGAAGTGCACGTTTTGCAACAACTATGGACACAACATAGACAAATGCCGAAAATGAGAAGCACTTAGTCAGCGAGGAAACAAGCAACCAATGAATGTCGATCAGCTATACAATGTATCTTGCTACGGATGCGGACAACCAGGAGTGGTACGAAGCAACTGCCCAAGGTGCCGAAAGACAACGGAACCCCCGGTAGTCAATTTTTGCTCAGTTGGCACCAATGGAATAGTTCGTCCACGTTACCGCCCAGTCCTCGATATTTCTGTGAACGGTATCAAAGGCTATGGTTACTTAGACACCGCAGCAAGAGTTAGCATAGCCAGCCACGAGCTTTACAATCAGCTTCAGCAACAAGCAGCATTGTTGCAAGGGGAGGGTGCTGAAGAACGACCAGTTGAATACGCTAGCCGTCTCTTGACTAGCGCAGAAAGGAACTACAGCACCACGGAAAGAGAAGCACTACGTAAGTTCAATGCCAGAGTCGATAACGCAGATCAACCTATCCAGCCTCTACGTCGACGAGGCCGACTAAGAAAGTTACACACGTAACTGCTTCATCATCGAGGCGATCATCTGAAGCAGAAGGGGAGTCTATAACACCACTTTGCACGACCAATTTACGGAACGCTACTGACACCCATATTCACCACCCTGCAGACGCCCATATTCACCACACTACATACGCTCCGACGCGCATATGCCAAATCCTATATATACGAGGCATCGAGTACGATAGGATCACTCTATTATCAGCGTTCTCAGGCAGCACTCAAGGGTCCCTGGAACATCCTGAATATAGTTTATTTTGTATTTTACACTTATATGTAATAAACTATTTTCGAGTTAAATCGTTTATTATACCATATTTAATTTTGTAAACAAATCTGTTAAATAGGCGATGTGTTTTCCACTTCATTTAATTGTCTTTCAAAATTTTATCTTAAGTATCCAGAAGTTCTAAAATAGTCTCAAAAAGTGCTTAAAATCCTGTCAAACATAAGACTTTTGACAGCCAGCGTACTTCAGTGTAAACCAGTAATTCATGAAAGTGTTCGTCATTTTCTTCACACAACTGCGCAAATAACCGCGTATTCAACGCGTTGCTTCGGAATCGGTTTACTGCATCAATGACTAATAGAAGAGATTCATGCAATCTAACACTCAAATTTTTAGCAACTAAATGTTTTCGATGGATGACGCAATGTATTGCTAAGACCCCCGACACATTTTGCTTTAAATACCTTATAAATCCACGATAACGTCCAGCCATGGCAGGTGCTCCATCTGTAGCTACTGATATTATATTTGATAAAGGGATTGATTTTTCAATGAAGTAATCCTTCAAAACATGAAATATTGATTCACCTTAAGTGTCGGATGTTAAAATTCTTGCGAAGAGCAGTTCTTCGTAGATTTCTTGATTCATAATAAAACGGACATACATATGCCAATAATAATGCTGCATTAGCAGGTAAAGTTGACTCGTCCAGTTGTTTAGAGAAATGGATTGTTTGCAAATAATTACACAAGCAGCTTTCAATATCAGAGCTCATTTCATCAATACGTCTTTCGACAGTATTGTTGCTTAAGGGAATTCTTATATCAGATGCAGGTTTGTGCAAAACAGTTTTTAAAACCTCTTCAATGGCTGGCAAAATTAACTTCCCTCCGATAGTATGCGGTTTTCCGGATTTCGCTATAAGTAGCGAGATATTATAAGATGCCCGGAAACCATCATCGTTTCTTTGTGACGTCGAAGCGAACATTCTGTCCAGCGTGAGTCTCTTCTGAAGTTTATCTTCAAGTGTTTGAAAGTATTTCAAATCTTTATCTGTTTTATTAGGATGACATCTTCTCAGAAAATCCTGCAGCTTAGATGGTTTCATAGCGTCATTGCCCAAAACTTTGTTGCATAAAAGGCACATAGGCGATTGTTTGTCCGGCAATGATGGAATGAAGCATAGTTTCAAATAATCAGCACTGTACTGTCTACATTTCTTTTTAGATTCGGACATGGCATCATTCATCTGTGGGCAAATTTCATCTATTTAAATAAGACATAAAGTCCAGCAGCTGTATATTAAAAAATCAAAGTCAAATTTAAATCGTATGGTCTTAGATTTTATGGTACAGCCATTATGCATGAATGTGAGAAGGGGAATGTTATGAATGTTACTTAAGGTGTTGATATTATGGAACTTTAAGGAAATTTGAAAGTAACATGACAAAAAATGTTAAAATAAAATAATATGCAACGAATAATACTAACAAATTGTTATGCGATTTATCTCTACGTACATTTGACTGTCTTGTGCAAAAATTCACTGGTTCCACTTTAGCAATAATACTAAATTTTAATTTTAATATAGAGAAGTATGTAGAAGTATGTTTGAATATTAAACTACTAATAACTGAAATCATGATTGGCGTAATTTATCTATCTTTGCTAATTACGAGTACAAAACTAAAATTTAATAAAAAATAATGTACTTACTTTTCTCCGGTACTCTCAAACAAAATAACACTGATTCACTATAATTTGTGTGATAAACTACCAGTTTATATTTTTTTAAATATTTTCTTAGCACTTTCCTTTTCAAGATTCGGGAAACAAATAAACGTATTTGTCTCACATTCGTATTTATAGAGTGACGAATTGAACAAGTCAGTGCAAGTCCGCGAAGCTCTGAGCAAAGACATTAATAATTACAAAGATGTTTCACCCATGCAAAAATTGTGTTTAGCTAAATTTTGAAGTGGATTTTTAAAAAATCCACAAAGCTCTTTCATATGAGAGTACCTTTAATTGATTCTCTCTCTGAAGCAATTAATTTTCAAAACAATAACATGTGTGAATGGTGTGTTCGCGAATAGTGTTAGCTTTAAATTTCGCGAATAGTGTTAGTTTATTTTGCTACTTAAAGAAAGAGAAGATTCTTAAAGAACTAATTCATTCATTTTACTATGCATATTATTTATGTTGGGACATCTTTATAATTATTCAGATCTTTGCTCTGAGACTATGCTTGTAAAAAGATGATACTGGTATATCATTATGTGCAGGCTTTTACAAGATCAAAATGTATTGCGACCACAAAGCGAAGGTAAAACTTGATGCACCACACAGCTGTTACATGAATTTCGCCGATAGATGTCGGGCTAGTATGTTTGAGTTTTTGTGGTTGTGCGTTTGCTTTTGAGGCTTTTTTTTGTTAATTTTTTTTTTATTTTTCGTAATTGTGTTATCTTCTTTTTTATTTTTTTTGTATAATGTTGTCTGTTTTTCTTCAATTTTTCACCCCTTCACCACCTTGTTGCTCTCTGGTGGTGGAATTTCCCGGGTGTGGTGCATCAGGTCGAGTTTACTCCAAAGCGAATGCCTACATCATACAGCTTACGCAATTTTATAAACATATAGTATATAATAATTTTTTTACTTCATAGGTACTTTCATAAATAATGTATATGTCTTTACATTATAAGATAATATAATGTAAGTAAATAGGTACTATCAGTATATGTTGAGGTCCACTATCGTGGACCCCCATTTTCATTTCATGAGCCCCCAAATTTTTTTTCGCTGACGTAGACCCCTTGCAGGTGTCATATACACCTGGGGGTCGATATAGACCACTTTGGGAATCACTGGACTAGATGCATGTTCAACGAATACAATGCAAACAAAAAATTTTCCAGCAATATTCCTCGGCGTCCGACAAAAGAAAAATACCACTAGCGCAGAAAAATTGCAGCTCACAGCTTATTTGATACAGACACTTCAATGCGAATAAACTTCTATTTGTCGCGCCGTTAATCTGTGTTGTTTTTATTTCTTGAATTTTTGATAGTGTTAAGACATTGGCTTAAGTAATTTTTAGCAAGATCTTGTATGTTGAAGTGCCAAAATGAGCCAAAATTGTAAAATGGGTCATCGCACCACAATTGAACAGCGCGAATTGGCATTAAACCACTTTAAAAAAGGACAAAGTGTTCGAAAAATTGGTGAAAGTGTGAATTTGAGTGTTTCTACAGTGCAGCACATAATTGAGCGTTTCGTACAAGAAAATCGGGTAGAAAATAAGAAGAGAAATGCGCCAAACAATATTTTCACCGTACCCGACAAACGATACACTGTAAGGAAAGTGAAAGCAAACACGAAGATTTCCGCTCCCAAATTGGTTACTGAGGATCATCGTGAATTAAGGAAGTCATGTGGTGCTGAAACCGTCCGATGAGTGCTTCGCGACCATGATTTCAACGGGCGAGTAGCTCGAAGGATGCCATTCCTTTTCAAAAAAAAAATACAATAACCCGATTTGACTTTGCTAAAGAGAATGTGGGAAAGCCATCGGCATTTTTGGCTCCGATGGAATGTCATATGTCTGGCGCAAGGCAAACACTGAGCTAAATAAGGAGAACCTTAAAGCTACTGTGAAGCACGGTGGTGGCAATGTGATAGTTTGGGCCTGCATGTCCGCAGCCGGAGTCAGAAATTTAAAGTTTATTGAGGAAACAATGGACCAAACAAATAGTTTGCTGCAAAGCACTGAAAAACTGGGTGTTCGCAACCAATTTCGGTTCTACCAAGACAACGATCCAAAGCACAAGTCGGGAATTGTGCAGTCCTGGCCAATTTGTGATTGCCCTCCTTTGATGTCTCCGCTGGCACAGTCACCAGATATGAAGGTCATTGAAAATCTGTGGACTTCGTTGGATAACAACATTAGAAAACACAAGATTTCTAATAAATAAGACCTGAAGAAACCACTGCTAGAGGAATGGCAAAAAATTACTCCTGACATCACAAAAAAACTCGTTGACTCAATGCCGAATAGGGCTCCAGGCTCTGCTTAAGGCTAAGGGCTATCATACAAAGTATTAAAATTAACTGGAAACCTTATAATTCACAACAATTTTAATGTTTAATCAAACTGTATCATATAAGCTGTGATATGAAATTTGTTATTACTTTTAGTTTTTTGTTTTTTAAGATGCAAAACAACAACTTTGCAACAAATATAAACTTGTTTAATAAACAAAAACATTTTTCTTCAATATCGCGTTCAAATTTTTTTGATACTGTTATGTTTTGAGTTATTGCAACTTAATTTTTTAAAGAAGCACTGTATCAAATAAGCTCTGAGCCACTGTATATGTAGGTGTACATGTAATGCTGAAGTTCATACCTTTCGTACACCTACATATGTAGGTATGTACATATTTTTGGTATAAAACAACAAAATTTGCGTGACTTAATCTATTAAACCGAAGAAGTTTTTGATGCTCTTGGGGGTCGGCTTCACATATCGTCTCGTAACCTGACCTTAGTTTTCAGCATTTTCAACAAAAGAAAGCATTTTCTATTCTTGCAACAAAAACAGATCGCTCTGACGATTTTACCGCACACATGGGAGAGTCTACCATCGACATACTAGTCAGTCTTGTGTCATTTAAGTCGATCCATTCAATGCATTAGCCACCAACAAGTCAGTCGTTTGAAGTCCACGGTATACTCAGAATTCGAGGGAGTTTGATTACATGCCCACCTACGAGAACGCGCGCGAAATCCATTTCAGTTTTTCCGCGAGTGTTTTCTTATCGCATGCGATATCGATTCCGCCGTGCATACTCTCACTCTCGCCCTATCACTTCATAATCCTACATACGAAAAACAATAGCAGCAAAAAACGCGTCGCCGTCGACGAACGACAACAACAAAACCAGATTGGTAACGTTCGCCGCCGTGTCGCGAAAACTGCACGGCGAAGCAAAAATAACCAAGAAAGCCCCTCTACACCAAGTATCAGGCGAAGAATAAGAAACAACTAAAATCCGCGGTCTGCTATTGTAGTTGGGGCTAGTTAATGTGATGACCGCGAACTAAATAAGTATATTCAGGATAGCATGAATTCGGGAAAGACGTTTTAGTTTTTGCTAATACGCGTACAAGTTAGAGGTTTCTTTTCGTATCGTGCTGAATCCTAGCGAGGGAATTGATTGATTGAATACGACGGCGAACCATAGAGTTTGACCTACTGCGGAACAAGTTGAAAAGCTTCAGATAATTGTGAGAAGATATTGTTAGACTGTAGAAAGTATTGTAAAACTACTTCTATATGTAAATTTTTTTTCCTTTTGCCGGAGAAAAAAAATCGCGGATTATTTTGAATCCATTTCACCATACATATGTAAAAAAATACGTTTCGCTTGGAAGTGAAATTTTACATATTCAAACAAAATTGTGTTTTCGTTGCTGGTATAAGCAACAGGTGGTCCTCAAACTTCGGTCAGTATGTGTTAAGTGAAAATTGAAATAAATCTATAAAACGACTAAGTACGTTGTGTTAGTGCTGGTGTTTGTGAATCGTGTTTTTGTGTAGCGTACAACATAGAAATGGCTAGAATCGTCGATAGCGCAAGCATTTTGTTTATTTACTTGTTCTCATGGAATTATAACAGCTGGCAGTTGTTTGGCCTAGTAACGGGACAGGAGGTGGAATCTAATCAAACAGGTGAATAAATTCATAATTGAAATATGTACATAGGTAATTCTAGTGTTTTATAAGGTGCTTGTGTAGGCCTAGAACATAGGTAAGATTTAGTCCTGCAACCTGAGCTATTGCTGAGCTGGCCATGAAACTGCATCTAAGTAAACTATTGCTGAACATGGCCAAAACCTCCCACTTCCATCCACTACTATTTATTCTAACCATATGCAGGCAATGCAATTCATATTGTTAACGCATAAAAAATGCATTAAAGTTTTCTATCGCGCCATTTTTTTATTAATCAACTAAATTTTGTTTTCTTGTTCACAACGCATCTGCTACACTTCAATATCTTCGATACTTCTTTCTAGTGCATGTATACATTTACCTAAATATCTCTACACGTAGAAACATACTGATAACGACAAAAAGCGTAGATACATGGGCATTTTTTGCGTGGCTTGATAATATTTTTTGTAAGTAATAATAACCTCGATTTAAGTACTGATAACAGAGAGCTTTTGTTTCGATCTTGTGCTCTATTCTGTTTTCCATAAAATGTAGTCGATTTCTTTCCCTGTTATCGATGATTGGAAAGCAAAAGTGCGTACTGATATAGAACTGTTTTGATTGTAATTAGATGATATCGAATCGATGTTGTTCTAATCAGATATATTGCCAAATTGTCTTCCAAGATACGTAAATAAGATGTAATGTTCGAAAAAGATAAAATTACAAAATGAAAGGAAATGAACAGAGTAGAATAAAAACTGATAAGAGGAACGAGTATTGATATGAAAATAACAGAAAATTAGAAAAGCGCTTATTGTTTCATTTGATAGGTATCTTTGTGATAAGTAATATTGTGCATAGTTGTGCTTCTAAAGGATATGAACGGGGGTACACTTTTTTTTATGAGGATTAGCTGCCGATTTATGGGCTTTGGAAGAATTGACGAAATTTATGAAAGGTTTTTTTTGGAAACCGATTTTGACATTTAAAAAAAATTAAAAAAACATGAAACATGCTGATTGGTATTGAAAATTAACTCTTCTTCTTCATTTTTTGTATCAACATAAAAGTAGATGAGCTAGATAAAAAAGGGGCTCAGGATCTTTCCTAGTTTCTAAGTGCAGGAGATAGTGAGTAGAAAAGTCTATATTTCGATATCCCAGGCTAAAGATGGCCTTTATCTACGTAATGTTCGGCTTTCTGTTTGCTGGAATACACAATAGATCGGCTTAGAATTTATGAGCCCTAGCCATAGGCGCGCCGTAGAGGGGGGGGGGGGGGGGGCAGGAGGGGCCGGGACCCCCCCAGACCCTAGGTTGGCCCCTCCCAGAAAAAGAAATATTTCCAAGAGCAGAAACTTAAGTTTTTGCCTCTTTGGTTTTTGTGGTTACAGCAAGAGTTGTGTAGTGCAGTAGTTTAAGCCTATACCAGAGCATACACACTACTTATAACATAGAGACTGTGTTATTTGCGATATTAATTACGATGTTATGGGACTTATCTCGAGAAATGGACGGCAATATTTAATTTCGAGAAGTTATACGTTAAGAAAAAGACGAAAAAAGCCTCGCCAATCATCGTTTTTTATTGAGATTATCTGTTCATTCCTACTAGGCAACATACGGGTATTTAAATAAGAACACTTTTATAAACTGGCGTTTTATGCAATTATGTTTTTCACAAAACATAATCTGAGTATTAAAATGGTAGGCAATAAGGTAATTAACGTAGAATACAATTTTGGAAGTCATTTTGAGAACAAAGATGGCATCCCTGCCACTTTTATGCTACCTATTCAAGACAATATTGTTTATTGCGAGCAATTTTCGCTGTGTTTACTCTTTCTTGATGGGATCATATACAATTAGCACATTCATACCTCACATTAAGCAAAACAAACACAGTCTTATTCCATATTTGAGAGCATGTTTCTTTGACTTTTGCGTATGATAAAGTATACTTATTAGGTTTGAGTCAAAAAGCCTATACTGAACAGCTCGGCAAGTCCAATATTGCTGCTGTAAACCTTTTGACACCACCACAACAAAGACTACACCAAATTTGTATCCGGTTAAAATAACTTACTCCATAACTTTGGTTTTGATCCATTGAAAGCGTTGGCAGTTATAAGAAAACAAAGGGTGTTTGGAGTTACCTTCCGCGAATGTGTTAACATTTTTGATATTGAAATATTTTCGGCTTATTTTCACTATGAAATCATTATTATTTGAAAATTTAATAGTACCAATTTCCAGGACAAAAATGAATCAAATCGTTGATGCTGGCAGCGCGGACCTAACATTACGACCAAAATTTTGACTTACTTGGACTCAGGTTTCACCGAGCGTTTTTTCACGGTAACACAATTGGTGACATAGTTCCTTTCATATTCATGAAACTTTTGTCAGACCTGTATCTATTCAAGACCAATATATTCTGTGAATTTTATCCGGTCTCGAGACGCCGTAAACGCAAGTAGCAGGTGGTTGGGAATTTGACAAGTTTAAATTTAACTGTATATCATTTGAATTTTATTCTAAAAGCCGAAAAAAATACCAGGGTGTCAATGGTGTGAAAGACTTGTGTTTACGTACTTATGGTAGTTACAAGGTTGCCCAGACATTATTCAAAAACAACAAAAACTTATTTTTTATGCCCATTTATGAGTCTTGTAAATTTCGGACTGAGCGAATTGTCTGTTGTTGGACAGTCTTATGATAGTGGTAGTGTCATGTCAGGACAAAAAAATGGTGTACAAATCCAAGTTAAGATGAAACACCCTGCAGCTACATTTGTACACTGTCTAGCTCATAAAATTATCATTATTGTGATGGGCACACTTTTCACAATCGAAACGCGTGCATCTTTTTTCAATGCCATCGAATCCCTTTACCTACACATTTCGAAGCCATCAAAACATCAATTGTTGAAGCAGCTTGAAGAGGCAGTTGCTCTAAATACAAGGCATGAAATGAGAAGTTTAATCTCGACTTATTAATCAATGAGATTTCACAATTGCAAATATGTGATCGATAGGTAGTGGACTATAAAAGATGCTTTAGAAAAAGAAATGAACGAAGGAAAATACAACGACTCAGTTTATGCATTGGGGATCTTTCATTCAATCAGCAATCCTAAGTTTGCAGTAAATCTTTTCATCTTTCACTATGTTTTTTCTATAGCGAACATGTTAAGCACATCTTTCCAAACTAAAAATGGAACTCCTAGGGATGGGATAGATCTTGTGAATAGAACGGTTAAAGCACTACTAAGTGAGCGTGAAAACTTTTATGTAGTTGGGGAAAATTTAAATCATCCGCAAAGAAACACTGTCTGGATTTCACGTTTCCCAGAGGATCACGAAAACGGAAAACAACAAAAAGCACTAGTTTGTAAGGTTTTAATATTTGATCTAGCCTCGGACACGCAGTTAGGACTACAAAGATATCTCTGCAAGCCAAATGGCTTGAAAAGAGTAAGTTACAGCACTCTTCATCCTGGCAAATTATTTTGGCTTTTTCTAGGTTTTCTACGTAACAAAAATTTGAGACAAGAGATCAATTTCTTTCTTATAAGCTTAATATACTCCAATTTCTTCAAAGATATTTTGAAAGTAAAGTATAAATTGAAATATATTTAGCTTCTAAACGAAAAAATAGTCTTATATTTCTAATTATTTCCATTCTATTCCCGTATAATTCATACAGGCGTTCATTTCTTAGCGGTAATAAATAATTCATGTGTGGTTCATACCTACCATTCACATTATATGCATGTGGTAGTAGCTCACACGTATTCACAGACATGAAGTTTATTTGATAATGCATTATGCGTTAGTGAATATCAAAGCATAGATTAACAAACATATAATGTGTTACTTAATTGTATAAGTTGTATGAACAGTACGTGTGCCTTACGGAAGACAAAATCATCGCATGTTTTGAACCTTTCGGTCCCTGGCCCCTGCCAAATTTTAGGTCACGGCACGCCTATGGCCCTAGCATAGCATAAAAACTAATAAATTGCATGGAAAGAACGGTATTGTGCGATATTTGCCTGATGGAAGAGATTGGCAGAGAGTGAAGGATTTGCCATCAGCTGGCACCTAAGAAAAACCAAAACCAAAATAAGTTCGCTTTATCATATGCAAAAGTGAGAAAAGCATACTTTCAAACGACAGGTGAGAATGCATTTATCCCTGTTAGCAGATAGCTGAGAGTGTGTTGGCGTGCGTATAATCCCATCAAGAAACAGTAAGCGCAGCGAACATTCGCTGGCAACAAAGAGAATTCTCTGTAGTAGATTGCATAAAAGTGTCGGAGATAATCCTTTTACTCGCCAAATGGTATCGAAATTAGTATTCCGTGTTAGTATTCCCAATTCAGGAAATTTCGTTTGTTGCCAGCGAATGCTCGCTGCGCTTACTGTTTCTTGATGGGACTATACGGACGCCAACACACTCTCACCTATCAGCTAACACGGATATATACATTCTCACCTGTCGTTTGACAGTATACTTTTCTCACTTTCGCATGTGATAAAGTGATCTTATTTTGGTTTTATCTCTTTTTACGTGCCAGCTGATGGTAAATTCTTCACTCCCTGCCAATCTCTTCCATCAATAAATCACGTACTTTCAGGCCCCTGGCTATGTCACCGGTTGAAAAAGCGACCATCTTTGATATCTCGACATATACAGCGAGGCTGACAATTCAAGAGTTGGGTGAGTCTTACTACGACATAGAGCCCTGCGCATTGTATTTTGCGTACACTACTCCTTCAAATTGTAATTTATTCCGCAGCCTACAAAATCGATTGGAGGGAGAAATTATTTTTTTATAGAAAAGCTTAGAGAAAGGTGTTGAATGAAAAATATCGAAAAGTTCAAGAAATCAACTGCTCTAATTGTTTCTTAACCACGGAAAATAGTTAACCTTTAGAAAAATATTCATCAATTCACTCAAAACTACAAAATTTCGAAATAACCATTTTTATAGCACTTGAACTACTTTGCAATAGTTGAATCTAACAAACGCTATTCAGTAAGTAACGTCTTTGAAATTATTCTATGAAACGTAAAATGGTTTCAACATTTCGACGTTTTTGCATGCTCGGAATGAAATTTGCCATGCAGTACCAAATAGATCACTTCATCCAGAAATTTCTACGCATTTAATTGCCGTGTTTTAGAGTTACCGTAAAAAAGAAACTGAATACATGATGAATGACCATGACCGACTCCACGTCACAAGTGCTAATTCAGAATAATATGACCAACTCGTTTCCGACGAATACAGGGCTAAAACAAGGGAATGGATTAGTTCCGGTACTCTTTATCATCAGAAAAATCCCCGTTGACACGAGAGGAACTCTATTATTTAAGTTGACATAGGTAGTAGCTTACGCTGGTGACATCAAAATTATGTCACGTTCGTTCTAAATTAACGAACAAAAAAACTAAAGCTATGACTCAACCAAGGAAAAGGACGCCAATAAGACAAAACATAACAAAAAGGGACTATAGCCTAGAAAAAGTAGACAACTTCGTGCACCTAGGGATAAACCTGTCGAAGGATGGGAATGAGATTGACGAAATCAAACGACGGATTCAATTAGCCAATAAGACATTCTTTTCGGTGCTTCCCACTTTGAAATTTCGATGCGTACACAAGAATACGAAGCTTCGCATCTGTAAAACAATTATTAGACCTTTGCTATGTTACGGAAGCGAAACCTGGACGCTGACCCAGGCATCTGAAAAAGCCTTGAATACGTTTGAGAGAAGGGTATTGCGAAGGATCCTCGGTCCAATACGGGAAGCAGATGGATGGCAAATCCGATTCAAAAACGAGCTGTATACCATATATGACGAGCCGGAAGTATCTACCGTCATACGACTCCAAAAACTACAATGGGTTGGCAACGTCGAGCAAATGAGCGACAATCGAATCCCCAAACGATCTCTCAAGTGGCGAGCGAGCGGAGCCAGGCCAGTCGGTAAGCGTCGCAAGCGCTGGGTGGATTCGATAGATGCTGACAGCAGGTCACTTTTGGGAGCACAGAACTGGAGGACGCGGTCACTGAACCGATACGAATGGAGGCGAAGCATTAAGGAGGCTAAGGCTCGATTCGGGCTGCAGTGCTCCGATGATGATGATATCTTTGATATTTCAACTGAAATTTTTACCCATACGAAATGAATTCACTTTGTTTTTGAGTCGCGGCAGCACTGAGCTTCATCATTGTCATGTATTTCTGCGAAAAATACTTTGATGGCCAATCAGTTCAGTGATAAGTGTCAATCAAGTCAGTGTCGAAAAGTGCAACTAATTAAGTGCCTTTTGAATAGTGGATTTTTTTGGATCACATATATTTCAAACCGCGAGTTAGTGTTAAACTATGTGCTTCAGGTTAGTAAATGTGCTGTATATTTTTTGCAGCTGTGAAATTTGCAGTGTCCTAGTTAATTATTTATGTCTTTCAAAAATTCCGGCGATTACATGAACCTTTTTGAAACCTTCGCTGTTTTTAACGCAGTTTAGTTTAGTTTTAGTTCGGTATATTACTACCGTTATAAAATCTACATAGTCTTTATTTTGGAGGTATAAAGAAAAGTTTCTTAGCAAAACAGCTCAGGAGTTTATTTGCGAACAGATGATAATAGTAAATAAAATTTGGCCGACTGACATAAAATGCCGATGGTTTATCTTAAATGCATAATTGTTTGTTTATTTTATTGCCAATATACTGCCGTCCTCAACATAAACTTCTTATCGCACATATTTTTCGTTTTTGAGTTAGCACCGGATTTGAAAGCTACATACTCTATTGCATCATTCTACAAAATATGAAAAACCTCTCTTTTGTGGAAGTATGCTTAAAACAATAATTAAAAATACCCTATCTACAAACAAAAAAAAACGTAGCCATTACTTAGCATAAGCACCCTATCTACCGTGGATTTACCGCAAGACAAAAAGATAATACCAGGCTGATTCCAGACGAATTTGATTTCCCTGAGCTTAGAAATTATGAAGGTATTTCGATTTTTTTGTGAGCAATTTTCTCAATGTAAAGTTTCGTGGTTTTTAGAGCAATCAGCCGATTGTAGATGGTTAAAAGTCTACTAGGAGCCATAGGAAGAAGGCAAAGCCCGATGGAAAAAACATTTAGTAGCACACGTCAATAAATTATTTTCAAACGCAAGAAGTACAAAATAATATAGAAAACACTAAATTACAAACACAATCAGCTAAAGTTTGTGCATTTATGTTCATATGTCATTTTAGAAGTGTGTTTTGTCCACATTTATTAGAATTGCAAATTTAAATGTACTTTCCTTTCTTTTTAAAAATAAGAATACAGTTTTGAATACAAATGAAAGCATCTCATATTTATTTTTATGTAGGTATCTTATTCCACAAGATTGTTTTACATTTAAACTACTAAAATAAAGGGAGTTGGTTTTGTGAGATGAATAAAAATTGAACTTTGACTAAGCGGCTTATTCCCGCATCGAATATTCTCTGCCTGGAAAAGCTTTAAAGCTGATATACGTTATCTACCCTATTATAGACAAGAAGGGCAAAACCTATTGCAAATTAATAACTTCTATGATTCGTAGATGTTAAAATTTACACAGCTAACGTAAATCAAAACTTCACAATCTCTCACTGCAAGTAATATGCACTATAATCTATGTACTATAAGCTAATGTCTGATGAGAAACTGTGCAGTTTTTAATCATCTCATAAAATCAATGTCATTTGATTCTGTTATCGGATCCGCAGAATTATCCATATTCCCAAATTAAATATTGGTTGGGAAAGATTTAGAACCAATATATGTTGTCTATGGTAATATAAAGAAGAACGGGAAAAGCAATCGCAAATTAATAAAATAGTGTGTCAACTGCTACTAATTTACAAACACTCAATGTCTGCGTACTATTTAGTTGTCGAGAAACCATCCCAATAGTTCTTGTATATTCATTCATTGTTGAGTGAACACATCCCTGTTGTGCGTGCAATTTAATTGTTGAGCAATCATTTTTGTCTGCTGAAAATTGTTGCTGAATCACTCATTATTGTTAGGGCACCACAGACTATAGTCATTTACTATTTAGTACTATGCGTACATAATTTGTGGTTGCTTACTTTTTTGCACCACGGACATTGTTCATGCGTCATGGTACTTAAAAATAATCAACAATTTTTTTTATGGTTACTTTAACTTCAGCCCGTAGTTGACGCAAAAATAATTAAGGAAAATTGTTGATTTTACGAAGATTTTCCTCTCAGTGTAGTTCCGCATTATGGCCAGTAAGTTACCAGGAATATGGAAACTCTGCTCGAGGGCCCGAAGGATATCTGTCCAACACGCCGAACATTTTGCAAGTCCAAGCGGTTCTACGGGTGATCTATTTATAATCATCGCTCCTTGGGTCTGAGCTAACCTTTTCACAAAGTGCCTGGCATTAGACGCGTGCACGAAGCGATATACAAGGGATCTTACTTGATAGTTCCTTACAATAAAGTCCTTCATTAAAGGAGAAAGGCAGCCTCTATTACGTCGATTCTATAGAAGTTCAATATGTCGATGCTCAAGAGATTCATAGTGTAAGGTGAAGCGGATTTTCTCATCCAAGCTAACAATGTTATCAGTTCAAGCTAACATATTATTGCTGAAGAAGAACATGATGTGTGTAATTGTACATTTTCGGGAAAACACATCGCCTGGTACAGATTAAGATTCAATGATGTGATAAATATCCCACATAAACTAAATGAGGTATATTTGTTAGGATGTCAGGTCGAAAATAAATATATTAAAAGAAGTGGGCTAAAACTGACATTGTGGAGCACCAGAAACAACAAAAACATTTTTTGGAAAAGGCCCTTGAAATTTTACAAATTACGCTTGATTGATATATAAAACATAACACGGATCGGTGACCCCAAGTGATTACACTTGATATGTCCCTTTTTATCGTGAAATATATGCAATCTCTGTTATCAGTAGTAGCTGTTGTGACCAACTCAGCCCTCTCGAGCCATCACACTAAAGCATGAACTATGTAAGAAATCATCGCGAATTTAAGCACATGGATGTTCTAAAAATTATATGTATATCTAAGAAGAATATTCTAAAAATTATATGTGTTTCTGAGAGAGGTCTGTAGCTTAGCTCGCTAACGCGTCAGTCCGAAGCAGCGATCTACTGCCCGCGGGTTCAAATCCAGCCGCGCCCATGGCTGTATTTGTACATCTCGTGTTGTCTTAACAGTCAGCGTCTGGGCATAATACCAGCGCTTCATTAATTAAGTGTCACATTAACAACTTTAGTAGCGACTAGGCATAGCCCTAGCGCTTTAATAATTTAAAAAAAAATGTGGGACTTAAAAGAATAATGGAATAATTGATATCAGCTTCTCTCATATGTGTCTCCCTACCGCCATCGGTAAGCATTCGCTTCACAGGGCAATCCCCTGAGCTTTGGCATTATCATAGAAGAATAAACAAAACCCAACTTCCCACGCACTTTCTTTGAAAATTTCATAGAAGTGATAAGTAAAATTTAAGGATGAAACAAACATGATTTTAACAATATAAAGTTGCAAAAGAAGCACTCTGTTCATGGTATATGTGTGCCTAAAAGATCTATCGATTTTGAGTTATTGAAAACAATGTCTTGATATTTGATTAATAAAGTAAAATTGCGTTTATTTCTTTCAATCGGAGTAGTTAGATCTCGCAAAATAGATATTCAAATCCTTCAAGCCGAGAAACCCTGGCAGTTTTCGGGGTATACCCGTGTAGCAAGTGGCACCCAGACTCACCCCATTCTCCTGTGAGCCAGGCCGACTGAAACTGTCCCCTTCTATCAGTTCGAGGTAATAGGTTCAATATACGAGGATGGGTGAATAATTTCAAGGAATGAGGGTAGTTTAATGAAACGCAATGAGTTCAGAGACTCATTATAAATATAAACAGCAAGGTTATTTTTAATCGTGCCATAAGGCTTTGAACTATCTGCGATCAATAAAAATAATCGTGTTAAAGTAAAAAATGTGTAGAAAATCGAGTACTGCGCTGTTATAAGGTTCCCACCGAAGAAAATTCTGAATCAAGAAGAAACAGCTCACAAATCGGAAAGGGTATTAGATACAGTAATTTCACGATTGCCTTGCCATGACTTAAATCAGCGCAAGGTGGGTGCCGAGAATGCTTACCCAGCACCAAAAACAAAAGCGCGGGGATTGCTGTCGTTCGTTTCGGACCTCTGTATTGAAAACCATTAATATTCAGTCAAATCATAACTGGAGACAAGACTTGGTTTGACCATTAAGAGCCTGAGACGAGACTCTATGCAGTTTTAAAAAAAACCACACAACCACCCAAGAAGTTCAGAGTGCCACAGTGTGCTGGTGAATTCGTGACGACCGTTTTTCGAGACTCGGAGGAGATCCTGTTGATCGATTTTAAATACAAAGGCGTCCTAATAGTCAAAAAAATACTACTCTTCAATTTTAGAATGTCTATGCACGACAATGCGCCTATTTACCAGAGTCGTTTTGCGTTGGCTGCTCTGCATACAGTAAACTAATCCCACGACAGCCCTCGTACCGGTCTAGGGGTTGAAGCTGGTAGAGCTTCATCACAATTTTTTTCAATCAATGTGAATACGAGCGTGGAGTGATTAGTTCCACGACTCACTTTACTCCTGATTCAAATCAGGTACATAATCAGAACTAAGTGAACTCAAAGCTTGGTGCGCGGACCCTCGTCCGAACCTAGATTCTAGCCTGGGACCCCCCCTGCAAAAAGCCAGGGCTCTACTACTCAAGCTTTCTACATAAAGTAGGCTTCAATATTTTATCCTAGACCCAACAGCTCTAACCTGGGAAGAAGTAGAAATAAGTTTTAAACGATAAAGAAATCAACGACGCAGTTTCGGCTTACTTTGCCGACAAAGAATAAATATTTTATTTAGAAGGTAAACATAAATTTGGTAGATATTAAAAATGCATCAAAGTAGCAGTTGAATATATTGAAAACACAAACATCCATCGCACTCCGGAGGTAAGGTCGATGGAGGTGATGCGCAAACACCGATGGTTTATCCCGCTGTTTTGGGAAATTAAAATGTGTAGTATAACAACCTCCAGGAGAAAAGTGTTAGGTCGCAGAAATATCTATAACACCGGAGGACAATCAGCGAACGCTATCAAATATTACGACAGAAAAATGCCAAATACAATAAGTAACTTGCCAAAAACCGCCACTACACGGAAAGGAAGCTATTATATGCTTATTCAGATTAAACGTACGATCCAAACGACTGCGCCATTTCTTCACACGGGAAACAGACGCACAGGCACGCAAGGCAGAATAACGCACGATTTGAGTCGCCTGTACAAGCAGCTCCCGACATAGGTCAACGTTTGACCTCATGGTTTAACCTATATTTAGCTGGCGATGAACAGACGTTCGAGCTAATAACCATACCGACATACGAAGTGTTAACTTAGCTATATATGACGGTTGAAATAAGTCGGAACAGGAATTCATACACAAAACAAGTCGGTAGCATCGACACTTGAAAACTTCCGCGAGTAAATAGATCGACATAGATACACCGCCGTAAAGACCACAACCGAAGGCAAGCGGACGAATGAATACGAGGTTTAGTTTATGTTTTTCCTTTAGTTCAACTGAAAATGCAGTATGTACCTGTGGTTAAGTTCATGGTTCCACAAAACAAAGTTATGATTTAATTGAAATTAAATTCACGATTGCACTACACACCACAATGCACTATTGACATTTGACATTTCGCAAATTGTGCTGTCCCAAATGTGGACGAGTGCATGTTATCACTGAATGAAGTGAAAATTGAACTCAGGTGAGTGAACTCAAGGGCCAGGGAAGTCCCGATAAGATTGCAAATCTTGGGTACGAGCCGTGGAAGGAAAAGTGCTGGATTTCTCTTTGAATCCAGCTGGTTAAGCGTTCGGACGTTTTAGAGTCGAGGATCGTACAGGGATTAACTTGTTTTCTTTTCCATGATCGTCGGAGGATTTATATCCGAGTGTCGGCTACATGATTGATGGTCTGCTGAAGATGAATTGATAGTCATCAGAGCTGAGATAGATGCGATTCTCTAGGAAGGAATTGGCGATCTTCGAAAAAGTTTTGTGATTTTTGGAAGGTGTACGACGAAGTAACGTGAGTACAGCATGCGTCAACTACGCCAGGGCTCCAACGAAAGATTTTTACATATATCTCATTGAAGCATAATTTTTCAATACATATTTATAGCTATTACCCTATCGGGCTGGATACGACCACATCCTAACATCAGCTTTATTTAATTTTTCGCTCACCATCAATTTCCTTTCGGTGGCCATTCAAATGCTTATGTCTGTGTCTTTATAGCGTTTTCATAATGTGCGGTGCTAATAACAAAATACAAATCTTGTTTCCAACTGTGCCGATATTTTCAAAACGGAAATACTATATATCAATCACATCAGAATTTCTCAATGCACATTTGCATCTATTTCCCTATCGGGCTGGATGAATCTACAAAGCCACATCGCACGTACATTCAACTAGGATCGTACCCATAAGAAAACTCTACAGTATTCGTGGTCGTGAGTGGATTTCATATTTTCTCCGGAAAAATAAGCTATTGAGTTTTTCATCATTGTGTTTTGTACAAAAGTTTTTTGCCTGAGATTTTCGAGGACATTTAAAAGCACAGACCAACCGTTCAAACTTCATTATCCAAATCGAAATATCGCTCCATTAACACCCCAAACGCTCTCCTTGAAGTTGCCCAATTTTACATTGGCTTAAAGGCAAATCAATCACAGTTGTCACCAGCGCAGAACGAATGCATTTTGGTACTCGGGATGGACTACCTTGTTTTCATTATATCATGGATACGCCTTCTGCTGTCACCGACCGTGTGTGCAGTGTTGGTGACGCCAACGCCAACGATGAGTTGGTTCACTTCACCCCGGCAGGTAGGAAATATGATGAAGTTTGAAGAGAAATGCGTTCAAGTAAATCGTATCCTGTTCTTTGTTTATCTTGATTCAATTCATTTCCAAGTAACATATATAGTTTGGGTCATACCACCAAGCAACTCTGCAGCCAAACCATGGTTCTTAGTAAACAGCTTCGTCCTTTGTGTCCTTGTATACCTCATGTGCCTCAAAATTTAATCTGTGGTATGCCGCAAATTAAGTGTCTCGTCGAGATGCTGAAAAGCAAATATGTATGAAACTTATGCTTGGGACGGAAAATAGATGAATGTAGGAAATCACCAGGCACGTTCAGATACTTATCACAGGGTGAGTACGTAGATGGATGTACTGAAAGGTGTACCGATGAGCGTGCTAGTGAGTATTTAGTGCGGCTGATGAGTGTATGACATTCCGGATCTGTTACAAAATATGCAATTTCTGTGAACAACAGAATCGTGTAATTGAAAGTGGAACGAGGGTCTCAGTTCAGCTCGGCTGACTCTGTTTGATTATTTAGGATTAATTGAAATGTAGCAAAGGGACGTTTGCAGGTTGAAATCATGTAGAATGAATGTATCAGATGAATGTTTGTGAAGGATCAGAATGTGTGCATGGTTTGTTGAATGCACCGTGCAAATCTGAAGCCAACCGATACAGATAACTGATGGAAATCTTTGAATGCAAATGAGATAGCTATCCAAATACTCGAAATTGATATTGATTGAAAATGAGCTTGGCAAAGATTTGCAGTCGAAATTCTGATAGTCACAGTGATAAGGCTTAACGCGATTTGCATGAAATCAGTTTTCAAACATTTATCATTGCAGTAAATTATATATGTAGAATTAAATTCGCCCAAGTACTCAGTACAGCAAAATTACCATAAATGAAATTGATCTCTAACAAAAAAGCGTTTATTATGTGACTTAATTGACTAAAACTGTTGGCCTTTAGTGGAATAGATCAGACATTACCTTTTTATATAAGTAATTAAAAGATTTGTATGAAAGCTACATTTTTCACTGAATCATTGTCATTCCGTAAAAAATATGACTGTGTTTACAAATATTACATGTCTAGTTTATTGTTTATAAAAATATTGTTCAGCTTGGAAAATTAGGTTAAGGTCATAAATATGTAAGAACACAGCGCATATCACTATGACCGTGGCCCCAAACAAGATAGAAAGCAATCAGCAAACAATTAACCCATGGGCGGTAAGCAGCAAGTGCACCATTAAGTATAAATCAGATCGTTGTCACACCTAATTAACGCTCGCTAAATATAGACCCAATTCGTATATAAGACCACTAGTCAGTTTCAATAGTTGTAATTCAAAATCATCAACAATGAGCCTCAGTTTGATCTCTGTCAATTATTTTACACTAATTTTGTTCATTACAGTCATAGGCTTTAGCGAGCCAAAAGTATAAAAGTTCCTAAAATTCAACTGAAGCGTTCTTTAAAATTTTGTCAAATTCCAGCGTGATTATTACTTCCTCCTGGAATCCTGCGAAGCAACTAGTGCTGATCCCAAAAACTGTGACGTCAACTGTACGTTAACAAAACGTGGTAATCTTTTTGGTGTGACTGGCTTTATGAATGTGATAACTGGAGTCGATACTGGAGGACTCAGTGTACATCTTCAGGCGAAACAAATCAACTCCAAGAAGTATATAACGTTCATCAATGCAACCGTTCCAAATACTTGTAAATATTTGAAATCGAACGATCGTAGTAATATTGTTTCGATTGGAATCGATGAACTATTGAAGAGTGGTAAAGTTCCGAGTTGTCCTGTAGAAGTTGTAGGTTTTGATTTGATTTATAATTTATCATTCAAATTAAAGCATTGATTACATCTAGGGCACGTTCTATATTAAAGACTACTATTTATCACCAGAATATTTCCCACCAGTAATGCCGGAAGCTGATTGGCGAGCCAAAGGGACAATATTTGGCCATAGAGACAGAAAACTTCAACAATGCGCTAGTTTTTTGATAACTGGTAAAGTTATAGCTAAAAAAAACTCATTTTGGAATGGAAAATAAAATTAAAAGTGATTATGAAATATTTTGTTGTAGGTAATTTCGTTAAAAAGAGAAAGAAAAGGAAAGAAATGTGGCCGAAAATGGTGATGATTGTTATTTCCTTCATGTTTTTCAGCTTAGTGGAAGGAACAGTATTATAAAAAGTATATAAAAAGTATATATAAAGTATATAAAAACTACCGAACTACCAATATTTGGATGGAGAAGACAGCATTAACCGTAAAAATGGGGCCTTCTCTTTCGACTATTGTAACACAATCTTTGCTGTGATAGCGATAGGGGTTTATGTATTAAACTAAACTCCAACTAGTGCTCTGTACTATAACTTCGCGTAACATAGCTCGGTGTGTAATTTTGACACTCACCACTTCTCGATTTCGGATTCCGTTTCACCCAAGTTTCAAACTAGTTGTTAGCCATCTTGCGGTCGAATGTCGCATCTGTACTATTTATTTTATATTCTCAGCCATCTTTGTGCAGTATATACTTCTTGTCTGCTAGATATCTTCTGCCTTGAATAATCGTTTAACAATGTCTCAGTGCAGTGCTACTGCTTGCGCCACTAAATCCGAAAATTCTCTTTACGTTATCTTCTCGGGTTTCTGCGGGAAAACGTTTCACGTTGGTTACGTTGGCCTCTCAGGACGTATCGGGTATGCGCTTAACAATACTGCTGGGCTATATTGGTTCTGCAGCTGCGGTCGCTCGTCTTCAATATCTATGTGACTAAATTACGAGCCACTAAACAGTGTCTCGAGGATGTGCCTAAAAAACTTATTGTTTCACAAGAGAAGGTCAATGTTGTGGGGGTCGGTAGCTTAGCTGGCTAACGCGTCAGTCCGAAGCCACGATCTACTGGCCGCGGGTTCGAATCCCGCCGTGCCCATGGCTGTATTTGTTCGTCTTGTGTTGTCTTAACAGTCGGCGACTGGGCATAATACCAGCGCTCCATTAATTAAGGGGGGGGTATGGTCAGAAAATCGATTATTTTTTTTTGTTTAGTTACTAGTGTATAGTGACTCAGGAGTGTCCATACAAAATTTCAGGTCGATCCGAGCAAATTTGACGAAGTTATCGGCTTAACAATACAAATAACTCAAATTCATATTTTCGCGCAAATCGCGTTCCTTTCCTGCTTTATTAGCCGCGCGCAGCTCTCATATACGTAATAGTAGAGTCTTCCCACTCTATCCAAACCTGTCTGTGCTATATTTGTGTAAAAACACTTATATATGTGACTTGTAGTAGTATACATTCATTTCATCGAGCAGTTACGGTACACGTGTCTTTTGTTGCACAGTTAAAATTTTAAATCGCGTTTTTTGAGGAATTTTATTTTCAAGTCGGTGAGACATGTAACTCGCAAACTACTCGACCGATCTTTCTGAAATTTTGCACACTATTTCTGTAAACAATTTACTAGGTAACGCCGTCGAGATATTTTTTTTCTTGCCTGTTTTTTTATTTATGGAATTTTTTACAACTGAAAACAGAAATTTCGAAAAAAAAAATTCCGTTTTTTTCGTTTTTTTTTACTTCAAACTTATACCAAAAATTAAATAATCTAGATATTTGGAAAAACTCGACATCGTTACCTCAAGAAACTCATAAACTAACGAAATATTTTTGTTTTTTTTTTGTTTACGATGATCCAGTCATTAGTTATGTGTCTCACCGCAAATCAACTCTTTGTCCTGAACGAAAATGTCAAATTCATGTCACGAGCTTAATTTTCGATATTTTTCAATAAAATGTTTGTTGGATACTCTTCAAAGTTTTTCTTTACTGTAGGTATTATCCCAATCAAGTAACTATTCACAGTTTTCCAAAAAAAAAAATCTTGAAAATGGGTATAAAATGTGCTGCTCTGACCATACCCCCAAAAGATTAATGGAATAATTGATATCGGCTTCTCCCATAAGTGTCTCCCTACCGCCATCGCTAAGCATTCGCTTCAAAGGGCAATCCCCTGAGCTTTGGCATTATCATAGGAAAAAAAACTCTCGAAAGCCTCAAACTATTGCTTGATACGGTTATGCCTGTTGATTATACTGTAATCTCTGACAGAGCTGATGCTGCAAAATTTGCTGCTGTCTCGTACCCAAGCTCTGCAATCAAATTTGCTGCAATCGCTTCAGTCTGTTCTTAATGAACTTCATCCGCTGTATCAGCCTCGTGATCAATGTCTACTTCACCGTTATTACTGTCAGATATTCCCACCACTTCCGCAACTCGTACCGACGTTACAGCAACGCACGCAGTTCCTCAACGTCGACCAAAACGCGTGTCAAATCTTCTGGGCCAAAGCACTTTCTCATGTCAAAGTGATGAGCTCGCCGCATCCCGCATCGATTATAATATTTCAGCCGAGTTGATTAAGCAATTTGTGGCTGCTTAGCTTGGTTACATGCCAACTTTTCTTTTCTGAAAAACTGACGCCTGATAACTTACATAACGAAAAAATCGCATATTTTCGTATTACTGTCTTTGCTGGCGTCAACTGGGAAGGCGGTTGAATTAAATAAAATTAACTGGTTTTTTCCCTTTCGTAGCAACGACATTAGCTGCGTTTTTCTTCACCCAGAGTGTAGTAGGTATACTGCATGTTTAAAAAAACGATCTGGAGTAGCATGCGAGTTTATTTCATTCCTAATTGGCAGCAGTTGGTTTGTCAGACATTTGTCAGTTCAAAATTCACATCTGGAAATGGCAAATGTCTTCTTTGAAAATTAGAATCAGGTTTATTTCTTTTTAAAACGTAATCGAAAAATATTACGACTCAAAGGATGAGAAATCGGTTGATAACGTTGATTTTTTGATCATATTCATCCGTTTCGATGTTTTCTGGTTGCTAGATATACGGGGAAATTTTAGGAAATTTAGCACTGCACTCAACTCTTTCTGCTGACCTGAACTATCGAAATAAGTTCCACAGAGTGCATGAATGCGAACTCCACTGAATTGAAAAGCTTTTGCACTCTGGATGTTGTTGTTGTTTTGCGAGCAAACCGCTATCTTGCACTACTCCGGATGCAAAAAAACGCACCTATTGAAAATGCTTTGCGCAAATTGTATATTTTCCTCTCAAACCTTATACCGTAATTCACACCAACTAATCATCACAAAAAACTTAATCATGCTCCTTGGTGTGGTAATGATGCAGTCGCACTCAAAGCCAAAATTGCAGCTCGCAATTTATGTAAAAGATCTGGTTCGCCTGCTAAACTCTTTTTTTTTATAAAGAATTTCTCCCAACAACGACCTCCTCCTTTCCAAAATTTTATCTCTCCATCTTCTTCTGAAAAAGCTCTTTAGATATTGAACTTCTGATTTCTCCTTTGTCTATGAGCGATTTTACAGCAGTTCCCAGTTCGGGATTGGGAATATACCGTAATTCGTGAGCTTTCTCTGCGTGTTATTGTATTTGTGTGTACACGATAATTCTGTGTACGTACACGTAGATTTTCATTATGGCGGCATCTGACAACTGCTGTTCACTTCGTTCGAGCATGTGCATGGACGCAGCTTTCCGACATGGCGGCTTCTGACCAACGCTGCTTGCTTCGTGGCAGCACGTCCGCGTAGTCAGATTTCCACTATGGCAGATTCTGACTTATCCTGTTCATACCGTGCGAGCATGCTCGAGCATAAGATTGATGATGATGTAGGCATTTGGCGGCACCGCGGCCGTGAATCGCATTAATGTTCTGTACACATTTTAGCGCTTTCGAGACATTCGATGATTTGTGTTTTGATTTGTACTGCAAATTAATAAATATTTTCATTTTTTTTTTAAGTTAGCTGTATAACCATACAGCACACAAATTTAGCAGGAGATCAAGAACAGAGGTCATTTTTGAATATTGATTTTAGCATATTTCCACAAAAGATAAGTATTTGAAATTTAGCAGAATGATGCAGTAGAGCAAGGGTGGGCAAACGGTCGATCGCGATCGACCGGTCGATCGCAAACAGTTCGACAGTCGATCACAGACATTTTTAATAATTTACTAAGTTAATTTAAAATGTGAACTAAAAATTTAGTAGATGATTTATTCAGTACATTTTGGAACGGGCTTTGGGTTACTAGATCCAATCGGACAGTCCACGCAGTTTCAGTTAACACAAAAGCTCCCAGAGCCTTGGTGGCGGAGAAGCCAACGGGAAAATCCGAGATAGCTATGCTCTCGATTTGTGCAATTTATAGATTTATATCATTTTAGTAAAACTGCTTCACTAAATCTCGGATACGTATACGGTTGTTTCATTTTCTTAAATCTCTCTGTTCTATACACCTTGCCTGCATTTGCATTCGTCTCCCTGCTACCGAGATAGTAAATTGTCACACACAGCGTAACAAAGGTTAATCTCAATTTTAGATAAAATAAAATAAAAATCTTTTCACGCTAATGTAGTTTGTGTAGTTCATTCTTTCGAGCTAAATAGTAACATTTGTTGTTTGAATTTTTAAAATTGAATTGTGTAAATATCTTTTCAATAACAAAATCGTTCAAAAATTGAAATTCTTGATATCTTATCCGTCAGAAATGATAAGTGTCCCCGCTTTTCTGCATTTTCAAGAATGACTAGATAGGGGAGACCGAGGTGGGTTGTGACAGAGGAGAATTGTGACATACTCGATTTCTCGGAGCCTATGACAGCTAGATAGCTAGCAACACTGCGCATTAATTGCTTTTTTGACGAGTTATTACATGTTATTTTGCGCAGGCCGGCACTGCAAGTGGTAGTGTCAATACGACATCGTTGTAAAAAAAATGCCAAAAGTAAGTTTTTGGTCAATAATTCAGTGTTCTATTATTTTATATACGTATTGCTAGTGCTGTTGTGATGTTTTTACTGATATGCAGTATCTATTCTAGTTTCATACCTTGATATAGCTTTTCTGGTTTGCTTCATATCTGTTAGGTTATGAGCCATTATTCTGATCGACGCATGTTTTTTTGCTCCTAGGAGAGTTGTGACAGCTTGTCACAACTCATCATTTTGATAAACATATTATAGAGTATAGGGGAGACCGAGGTGGGTTGTGACAGAGGAGAGTTCTGACATACTCGATTATTTTAACTTAATATATGAATAAATTTTTTCTCCATATACAATTAACAATTAACTTCAATAAACAAATCGCGTTAATTTTACCTTTTATTTTAAATGACTAATACTGGCAGCTTGTCACAACTCTCCTAAGTTGAAGCAAATCTATTTTTCCCAACATGCTTTGTGGTGGGGGTCTGCATGCTTTACCCAACTACTTTAATGTTTATATATTGTTTGAGAATGCCAAATAAATATGCAGGAAAAAATAACGGACCTATGTTGAGTATCGAAATATATGAATTAGTTTGTGAGGAGGTTACATTAGGTGGAAACAATCTTAAAAATAATGCCAAAGATATATTAAGAAGAAAAAAGCTTAAGGGGCCAATGAAACGAAAAAACCACCATCTATTGGTTATGCTTTTCCAACAGTCTTCACCAAAGATGAAGAAAATATGCTATGCGAGTATTTGTTGACTTGTGTGTCTACAGATTATGGCTTTACTACTAAAGAAACGAAAAGCTTGGCGTACAGATTAGCACATAAGCATAATAAGAACTTTCCGGGAAGGAACTTTCTTGGGAAGAGAAAAAAATGGCTGGAGAGGTATGGCTTAAGTTATTTATGGAGTGAGATCCAAATTTATCACTAAGATTGGCTCAAGCAACAAGTATGGCTTCGGCAACGAGCTTCAATCAAACAAATGTGGCGATATTTTTCTCCAGTTATACATGTGTTTTTGACATACATAAAGTTTCCGGAAAAATATATTTAGCTAACTTTAGCTAACTTAACAGCTAACGGCTCAGAGTGGATGCAAGAGAATGATTTTCATACGTTTCTGGAACACTTCGAAAACCATGTCAGACCGTCAAAAGAACAAAAAGCTTTGTTATTACTAGAAAACCATTCGTCACACGTGGCTTTAAAAAATATCGAGTTTTTCAGAGAAAATGGCATAAGCTTACTCACGTTTCCTCCTTGCTGTAGTAACAAACTACAACCAATGGATCGTGCTATTTAAGGTCCTCTGAAAAAGGCTATTAATAATGCAAAAAATTGCATTTGACGTAACGATCACGGCAAGGAACATCAGCGTTGGTTTTGCAGCTACAGGAACTTGGCCTGAACAATTTACTGATCGAGTTTGGACCGATCCAATGTCAGACCGAAAACTGACTGCAGATCAACAAGGAAAAACAATTACTCCAAACATAATTGTTGATGCATAAGAACAGTTCTTCCAGTCTATACATACTGTTGAATGATGTTATCGGATCCGAAAACATAGATCCTGTTGCCTCTGCATTCAGGAACCGCAGCCCTCTATACGATAGCTTTGCAACAGTTGCTTCCACATCTTAGCATCCATAGCACGTAAACGCTGACTCTGTTGTCTCCAGATCTCTAATCTGTAATGCGCAGCCTCCAGAAATAGAACCTGTTGCCCCAAATCCCAAGCTTATAATCCACCACCAACAAATTTTTATTATTTAATTATTATTTAATTTTTCATTAATTAATTGTTACAGGCCGCCTCCATTAGCAATTTCCCCATGGCATAGCATTTCAAATTGCTAATGGAGGCGACCTATGGTATGCAATATTTGATGGCATGCCATATATGGTAGGCAATATGGTATGCCATTTGCTTGTATGCCATCAGCAGCAGAATTTCTCCAACCTACACTTAAAATAAATCCTTAAGAGCATTCAACGCTCAGATACAGCGCACGTGGTTTCCGCTCACAGGCATTTTCGAAATGAAATTGCATTGGATGGCCACCAAACTGTTCGACGAAGTGAACAGCGGCCGCTAGAAGCCACGATATTAGAAATTTCCCTTTTGGACACGCCTATTGAAAACAAATCACAATCTTTGTGTTTGTAAACCAGATCGCCACTCGAATTTGTATGGTTACACGAAATCGGGATTTCAAACCGGTTTTAATCCGATCTTCGTGTAGCCATACAATTTTATCCGGCACGCACACATATAAACGCTTCGTACAAAACCGCTATTCGCAAATCAAGCTCATGAAAAGCTTCCGTGCACGTACACAGTCTGCGCACACATACATAGAAATTGGGCGAAAGCTCACGAATTACGGTATATTCCCAATCCCGAATTGGGAACTGCTGTAAAATCGCTCTATGACTCTTTCAACCATAAGCTTCTTCTTCAAAAGCTAAGGGACGGTGGCATAGCTGGTCTTCTTCTTTCCTGGTTTAACTCTTACATCTCTGTATTATATACCTGTATTATAACTGTTGATTCTTGCTCTTCAATTCCCTTTTATCCTGTATCAGGTGTTCCGCAAGGGTCTACTCTTCGTCCTCTTCTCTTTCTTTTGTTCATGAACGATCTCCCTCCGTTAATCTGATCTACTTGTCTTTTATGTGCCGACGATTTCAAGATGTCTCGAATGATCGAGTCACAAGATGACTGTACGCTTTTATAAAACGATCGTAATAGCTTACAAACTTGGTGCGCTGTCCATGCTCTCACTTTCAACATCGCAAAATGTCACAAAATGTCTTTTACTTGTAAAATGTCACTTTTGATGTTCTCCTATTCTGTTTATAACTCTCTTCTTAATGTTGTTGATGCTTTTTCGAGATCTTGGTGTAATATTTGATTCAACGCTTAAATTTGATAAGCATATTTCATTTCATGTATTACTGCCAGGGCCTCTAAATTATTAGGTTTTATTATTGGATCCTCTAAATCCTTCGTTAATATTTCTTTCATTGTCTTTGTATATCGCTGTCAAGTCTAGTGTCCTCATTATGCCTACTTACGAGGGTTAATCCAAAAGTAATGATAATCTCAAAGAAAATATTTATTTTTCAACATAGTTTCCTAACAAGCTAATACATTTAGTCCATCTTTTTTCCAAACCCAGGATACTCTTAGAAAAAAATGATTTGTCTCTTCTCTCTCAAAACGCCTCAACACCTGCCATTACTTCGCTATCATCTTCAAATTTTTAGATCTGGCAAATAGAGTAGATGTTCAAGCAGTTCAAATCCTATTTCTTGAATTGTAGCCATTGCAACCCCAGCCTTGTGAATCGGTGCGTTCTATTGATGAAATAGCATTCCGATTCTGTCGTTTGCCTCGTATTTTTTCCTCAATAGCCTCCCGCAAACTTGTCATTTGGTCTACGTAGTAAAAAGCTGATTAAGTGCCTCCCTTTTCCAAGTATTGCACCATAATAATTCCTTCAGCACCCCAAAAACTGATGCCATGACCTTCCCCGCCTAGCTCGACACTTTGAATTCCTCCGGCGTTGGTGAAGATGGTCGCTTCTAGGTCAACGCTATCTGTTTGGTTTCTGAATCAAAATAGTGGATCTGACGTTGAATATAGTGACGAAAAATTCTCCTGATCTGCCTGGAACATTTCTTCTTTTTTTCTTTTGGTCGTTGGTCACCTATTTTTATTTCCATTGTTGCGTTTATTGAGGCAACACAATGACATACAATTTGGTCCTTTACCGCTGACATTTCAGCTTTCAAAACCTTTTTGAAAAATCATGTTTTGAATACTAGCAACTCGTTGTAGTTTTTTTTTCTCTCTCTCTTTAATTTTTAAGTTGTACGTCTTTAACTTGATTTTGTTTCTTATTATTTTTTCTTTATATTAACCTTGATTTTGTGTTTTATTATGCTCGTTGTAATATTCACTAATTGGATTTTTATCTGTTTTATCTGTTTAATAAATAAATAAATAAATAACTGGAAAGTTTGATAGTCGGGCCTGGTGAAATGGGCTACGAATTAGAGATGGGCGAAAGCGTTCAGAGCTTACCACCCATCGTTCATTTTAACAGTTTTTTACCGTACTCTCAGTACACTGTTCGCTGAACATTTCATTAAATTTGGTTGAACGAGAACTTTCGTTCGCCGACTATGCTGTGTCTTTTTCAGGTGCTACACTATACGAGGCAAACGGCTCGAGTGGAGCTATCGCAGCGTTTTCTGCCGAGCTTTTAAAAATACATGGGTATGAATGAAAAAAACCACTTAACTAAAAACGCGCTCGTGTAGTTTGTTTCATACTAAGGCCAATGACAGACACTTCGGTTTCACCGAAGCGTTTAACGCTTCGGCTTGGCGCGTCGGCTGACACACAGCGGCTTTCAGAAGCGTTTATCGAGTCGGCTCAGTTACGAATTCCGTCGGATTATCATATAGATGCTTGTGAAAAAAGTAGTCGTGTATACATACACATGTATATCCATATATATATATACATATACACTGCAGGCAAAAAGTTTAAGACCACATCGCAGAAATGAAGCACACTTAGATTTAGAAAACTACATGTACCTCTTTTTTTTACAGTAATTGCCTGTTTTAAGGAGAGTTGCTATGAAGGGATTTAAAATGTACATGAGATTTCCAAATTCTCAGTCAAGGTAATGAAACACGTTGGGTTTTTCCCACTTTAAAGACTTTAGGTGTCTACAATTTTTTAAAGTAATTAAAAGAAACCTTTGTAATATCTGGGAATATTTGAAATATTGTGAAATTCCTATAAATAGGTACCTTATCTTCAAAATATTTCATTTGTGAGTTTTTGTGCTGACAAGTAATACGGATTGTTATTTTCAGCGAATTTATTCCGTGCACTTGTGGTATTTAGTTAATGGTACTTTTTAGCAAAGTTTTGGCAAAATTTCTGTTCAAAATGGGAGAAGCGCGCAGTATTAAGCTGGCAGTTAGAAGCGTGATTGTGGCGCTTCATAAACAAGGAAAGTCAGAAAGAGAGATCAGTAATAAAGAAAAAATTTCAAAGACTGCTGTACATCGCTAAATTCAAGGACAGTGAAAGTTATTGTGATGCCGTAAGGAGCAGACGGCCCAGAGTGACAACAGAAGCAGAGGATAAGACTCTAGTGCTTATGAGCAAAAGGGATCGAAAGTTAACTGCACCGGAAATTCGAGCAGAGGTCAACGCGGGACATTCAAAGTTCATAAGCTTGTCAAGTGTAAAAATTGTCTAAGCGAAGCTGGACTCGTGAAATCCTCTGCTTCGAAAAGGTAACAGACAAACGCGGTTAGATTGGGCACGAATTCATAGCCAGTGGACAATTGAAGACTGGTCACAGGTGCTTTGGACAGATGAATCAAATTTTGAAGTTTTTGGCTCCAAACGGAGGGTTTATGTCAGGTGATCTGCTGTAGAAAGCATGGCCGCGAACTGTGTAGTACCAACAGTAAAGCATGGAAGTGGTTCTGTTATGGTTTGGGGGTGCTTTTCGCTTGCTGGAGTGGGTGAATTAGTTCGAATTGATGACAGGTTAACTAAAGAGCGTTACACGGAGAGAAATTTCGGCAATGATTTTTACTACAGTGGATAATAAAATTTACTATTCCGAAAATTCGATGTGAAAACATGAATGTTATTACAAATTTGATGAAAATTTACTATTTTCCTTCAAATAATAGTCAATTCCACTACATACTACAACTCACACATGTTCATTGCGCTGTAGTAGAGACATTCATGTATACATAATTCACAACAAAGTAGTAAAATGTGTAGTGCAATTGATTACAAAGGTAATGGGGCAAAAAATTACTACTATTGCAATAAAATTAATTGCAAATTTTGTATAATTTCATTACACTTTTCTCTCCGTGTACAAGGAAATCTTGCAGAAAACGGCCATACCATCAGGCTTGCGGTTAATTGGCGAAATTTCACCCTTCAACAGGATAATGACCCCAAACACAGTTCTAAATTATGCAGAGGATATTTAGCTGAAATGGAGAATGATGGAATACTATTGAATATAACCTGGCCCCCACAATCACCTGATTGTAACCCAATTGAATTGTTATGGGAGGAATTAGATAGAAAAGTACGTGAACGCTGTCCGGCGTCAAAGGGTAGAACAATATCTCCCAAAATACTGTAAGAAAATCAGTTGAAAGAATTCCAGAGATTACTAAAGCAGTAAAAAATGCCAAAGGAAGATATTTTGATGAATGTAGAATTTAAAGTAGAAAAATATTCTTTTTGTTTATTATAAATTTTGACTTGTAAACTAGAAAAACAATAAGCTGAAATTTGACAATTACAATTACATAAAAAGTAATAAATTATATTTTATCTAGAAATAAATAAATTGTAATTACCATGAAAATTATTTTCTCGATTCCTAAATGGTCTTAAACTTCTTGCCTGTAGTGTATATGTAAGTATATATATGCATATGAAATTTGGGCAAAGTGATTCTAATACTAATTTTCTTTGAATATCTGTAGTTGCCTAATTTTAGAAACCAAGTGCCAACAAATGTTTCATTTCCAAAACTGTATCCTAACCATTCTTCAAAAATCAATTTTCTTATTAGATTTTCCTTCCCATATTTCATGCCCTCATCAATGCATCCTGAAAATTTCAGCTCGATCGGACTACGCAGCAATGAACAAATCGAAAAACGCTGGAAGAACCGAGCCGGTGGGTCATTTTACTCGTCTACCGACTCGGTTACGATACCGAGAGGCGGTTCGCACCGCGGTGTGTGTCATCACAATGCTTAAGTGATGCGCGGCTAAACCGACTCGGTTTTCCTCTCGGGAAACGATTCGCTGGAACCGCCGTGTTTGTCATTGGCCTAAAACATGTGTTCTATTTTCAAGCTCAAAAGCTCGGCGAAAAAATTAAATACGTGGCGGAACGCTCCGCTTGTGTATTTTTCTAAGGTCAATGACAAACACGGCGGTTCCAGCGAGAGATGAAAAATTTTGATTTGAAAATAAAATTTTTATAATAAAGTGGAATTCAAATAAGATTCGCTTTTTATTTCAAAGTGATTTCAACTTTTGATTTAAATTTTATTCTATTAAAGGACATTTTTCTGAGTGTGTGAATTTATATCTAACTTTATGAGATCTCGTAACACAGAGGATCAAATTATACTCCTAGGAGATTTTAATCGTCCTAATTTACGTTTCTTTATTGATGAAACTGCCAATTACTTACTACCTATTAACTATCTCGATTATTCTGACTTTAACCTTGTGAATACTTTGTATGGTAATGATTTGCAGCAGGTTGTTCCGACTCCCAACTTTAATGATAATTGGTTAGACCTTATATTTACAATCGTTTATGACAAAGTAGTGGTTAGCCCGACTATAGACGCGGAGAATATTTTCTCTAATAGCCTACACCATTTCGCTCTTACAATTGATTTATCCACTACAGATTCTAATATCTTTCAAATTTACAATAATACTATTGTAGAAAATATTTGAAATACCTTGCTCTTAAGTTTCTCTTTGAATATACTCTTTTTTATATCTCATATTCTTAGTTCAAGTTTATTATACGCAATTACGTTTTAAGCAGAGGAGTAGTAGTTTGACGCGCAACGATAAAGGTCGGACAAATGTTATTGTAAAACTTTATGTAGGAAATAGATATTACACCTTCTTGGTGCGAGCTGGACTGATGTTGGGCTCATTCCCAGCCTGAGTAGATTCTTGGCCAATATGTTGGGCCAATATGTATTTGAAGCATTAGACGGAAATAAAAGTAATATAGTAATTGAAAGTGCACGCGAGTTCCATTTACGTGAACTCCCAATTTTAAAGCTATTTTTGACATTGGTGCCGAAACCCGGGAGTGAAGACTTAACGTAATTATCGATTCAGAAACGCGCGTGTTATAATGGATTTCGTAAAACGTGGGGCGCTTAGAACGCAAGCAACAAAATTGTGCAATCGGTCGTTTGAATATTTAAAGTCGGCAGAATCGCAAATCTCTGAAGCAAACATTGAAAACTTCTCGCTGATCGAAGAAGAACTAGTGTCTCTGCTCGATGGATGAAACGTTATAAACAAGAAATTATCTGACACGAACAGATAAATTTTCCTGTGAATTTGTGTTCAGCGGGGAATATGAACGCAGATACTGTTTACTTGCAAACGGCTTGCGTGCTCGCGTCGAACTCAGTAGATGGAGAGCCACAGCAGTTGATCCGTTTGATATTAGATAGCGGAACGATCTTACATTCGTGAAAAGGTAGTGGATACTGTGTAAAAGAAGTGGATACTGTGTGATACATCGTTCGGTGACAAAAGCAAAGGTCCGATGAAAAAATTTAAGCGCGTACGGGTTAGTCTTAGTCCCTAGTTGTGCCGGAAATATGTCCAGATTTGCTACCGTCTCCATACAAGGTAGATACATTTGACCTACCTGTAGCAGACTCCAATGAATGTGAAAAACCGGTCGAAGGAATCAACATGTTAATTGGAGCTGACCACTATGAAGGAGAAACAAAACATGTTAAAGATGATTTAGTCATGATAAAAACAGTATTTGGTTGGACAGCAGAGGATCTTACGAATAATGTTCAGTGCCTTAAATGATAAAACAAACGAAAACGAGTGCACCCATATTTCTGATCTTGAGACAATAGGTTTAAAGGATGATACCGCCAACAATGAATTGCAGATTAATCTTGAAAATCATGTGAAACGAAAAGGTGATAGATTCTTAGCATCGTTGCTGTGGAATGGTGATAAAAATGCTCTGAAAGACAACAAAAACGTAGCATTCAAAAGATTAAATGGCTTGATTAGGAGGTTGTCCAAAAATACTAGCAATCTTCTGGAAAATGATCGTTTAATGCAAAATTTCATTGAGCAAGGCTTGGCTGAACGAGTTGCTGATAAAACTTATGAGTCACTTGTATACTACATGCCGCACAAACCTGTCTGCAGAGACGACAAAGACACCACAAGAGTGAGAATCGTGTACGACGCTTCATCCAAAGCAGAAAATGAGCTCTCTCTTAACGACCACTTTCATGCGGGCCCAAATATGTTGCCAAATCTAGTTTTGATATTATTAAACTTTCAGCTTGGTAAAGTTGGGCTGGTAGCAGATATAGAGAAAGCATTTTTGCAAGTTATGCTGGACGAAAATGATAGGGATACACATGGATTTTTTTTTGGTTCCGCAGTAAAATTTCGTCTATAAAAACTTTACCTCCACTACAAGTATTCAGAATGACAAGAGTTACGTTCAGAGTTAAATGTAGTCCCTATTACTTAAATATTGCTATACGATAGCTGATTAAAGAACAATCGAAACAATCTCCTGAAACATGCAAAGTTTTAGAGGGTTCTTTTTATATCGATGACTTAGCAATTTCTGTAAGTGGTGAATTGTCAGCTGAGAGCATTTATTCAAATGCTAAAACAATCATGAGAAAAGCGTCAATGAACATCAGGAAGTGGAACTCAAATTACAGTCATATTCTATTACGTTTTCAGCGGCATGGTGAACGATGCGTAGATATCCAGAAAGTACTCGGAGTTTTATGGTTTTGTACTACAGACGCGATTGCAGTAGACTTAAAAAGGGCTGTGGAGTTTGCAGCCACATCCAACGGAATCGGTTCTAAATGCAACGTTTTACAGCAATTGGCGAAAATATATGATCCATTAGGTATGCTAGGTCCTTTTACTTTGAATTTGAAGATCTTGTTCCAGAATCTATGGAAACGAAAATCTGAATGGAATGAACAATTGCCAAGTCAAATGGATGGTATCTGGCGCAAGCATACAAATGAACTACCGTTGCTACATGAATTTCCAATACCTAGGTGGATAATGTACGTCAAAAAAGGCAGCCAGATTACAGCTTCATGTGTTTGCTGATGTCAGCTCACCATCTTATGGAGCAGTTGCTTACGCAAGAATATGTGCTAATGATAATAAGGTGCACGTCATGATACTTTGCTCGCGGAACCGACTTGTTCCTATTAAGGAAAATAACGTTGGGGGACTCACACTTTCGAAGCTAGAGTTAACGGCAGCTTTGGTTACTGCACGGCTGGCGAAATTTCTGAAAAATAAATTGCGTGTTGAGTGTGAAAGTACTACATGTTGGTCGGACTCCAAGATTGCACTCCATTGGATAACCGGAGATATGAAAAAGTGGAATATGTACGTCGCACATCGAGTGAAAGAAATGAAAAAACTGACTGATACGACAGAATGGAGACACGTATCAAGCGCAAGCAATCCTGCTGACTTATTGACTCGGGGTATTTCTGCAAACTGCCTGTTACATTCGCAACTATGGCTGGAAAGACCTGATTGGTTCATGAGACCATCAAACGAGTGGCCGATAGGAGAAACTCATTCAAAAGAAGTTGAGGAGGTTTCTTTGATTAGTTTACTAAACACAGAATCGAATACTTCAGATGCCGAAACATTTGAGTCAATGATTGATATCAGAAAATACAGTTCATACTTGCGATTGCTTCGAATAACAGCTTATGTTCTGCGAGTCAGTAAAATCTGGTTGAAGAAGCCTACTACTTTTGGCAAATTTTTAAGAATAGACAAGCTGGAACAAGCAAACCTGTATTGGATCAAATTAACTCAACTAACTGAATACAATAAGGAAATTGAATGCTTAAATCGCAATGAATTACAACCAACATCATCAAAAATTTTAACGCTAAGTCCAAAATTAGATGTGGACTGGATATTAAGAGTGGGAACCAGATTGGAATACCTGCATGCTGATCAAAATGCATGCTATTAATACCAATAATTACATATTTGGGCAAGCTCATAATAACTGACGCTGATTGTAGAACTATGCACTCTGGAGTAAATACAACGATTGTCTACATTAGACAAAAATATTGGATACCTAGAATACGCCAGTTGGTAAAAATCAATCGATGTGGTGTCTGCAAGCTGTTGGGAAAGGTTGGTGAGAAGCGTCAAGAAAATTTTAAAAGCCGTTATAGGGAGAGGAGTTCTTAATTTCGATCAACTACATACGTTACTCGCGGAGGCCGAAAGTGTCATCAATTCTAGACCGCTGACTTACGTGAGTGATGGTCCTACGGATCTTTCATCATTAACTCCTGTAAATTTTTTAGTCGGATATGCTCCTGTAGCTACAGTCGATTGCTAGAAGGGCACGTGTAGAGCTATACAACTAATATGGAAATCGAGACTATAACAACTTGGATGGTTTTGGATGCGTTGGAGAACTGAATACGTCCAGCTACTTCGTTCTGTGCATTATAATCGCGAAACACGACAGCCGACTGAAATCCAAATAGGCGAGGTTGTTCCAGTTCAAGACCAATCGAATTCAAGGGTTTTGTGGAAACTAGCCGTTGTGAAAAAGTTGTTCCCTGAAAGAGACGGCAAATACGAGCTTGTGAAGTGCGCCTACCTAATGGATCGCACATGAGGTGACCTATTCAAATGCTTTATCCATTGGAAATCAGAGGCACTTTGCATGCCGTTCCGGAGGATGTAGAAAATATTTGAAATATCTAGCTCTTAAGTTTCTCTTTGAATATACTCTTTATTGTATCTAATGTTCTTAGTTCAAGTTTACTAAACGCAATTACGTTTCAAGCAGAGAAGTACTAGTTTTACGCGCAACGATAAAGGTCGGACAAATGTTATTGTAAAATCTTAGACGGAAATAAAAGTAATATAGTAATCCAAAGTGCACGCGAGTTCCATTTAAGTGATCTCCCAATTTGAAAGCTATTTTTGACAACTGTTTTATACGATTTCCGCAATGCTGATTACGATAGCATTCACCACTCTCTTGACAATGTTGATTGGACAGATACGCTTACATCTCAATCTCTTGACGAAAATCTCAATTCTTTCTACAAAATACTGTTTGACGTGGTCGAAAGATATGTTCCTAAAATTATCAGAAAAGATAAGTTTTCTCAGCCTTGGCGTGACAAGACTCTTAGACGATTGAGAAATCACAAAAATAAGCTTCACAAATCAATAAAAAATAATGTCGACTCTAACCATCGGATGCAATGCAGAGGCCAAAAAATTCCAGGAAAAGTCAGTGGCCAAAGAATTCCAGGACAGATTCATTAAAACTACCAGCGAGAATATAATTTACAGCCCCAAAAAAATTTTTTACTTTTTTTTTGTGCAATAGAACCTCAATCTCTTTTCAAGCAATTTGTAATTTTTTCGCAGGTAACTTTCAAAAGGTTTTTAGCCCTGTCAGTACTCTATCACCTTACCATCTCCCTAGAGTATCTAAAATAATTTTTGCTGAGGCTATAACTATTTCAAGAGATGATATTTTTAAAGCTATTTTGGAGCTTGGTAGTAACAACGGCCCTGGACCCGATCTTCTTCCTCCGACTTTTCTTATTAAATGTGTCGCACAGTTTATCTCTCCTCTTCGCACCATATTCAATATATCTCTTTCTTCTGGGCCTTTTCCATCGTATTAGAAAACCTCTTAATTTACACCAATATTCAAAAATGGTATTAGAAGATCAATTCAAAATTATGGAGGTATCGCCATTTTATCAACTATTCCTAAACTGTTTGAAAAAATCATATGTGATAAGCTATCCCCTTTGGTCAATGCTTAACTTAACGAACAGCAGCATGGTTTTAGGAAAGGTCGTTTTACCACTACCAACTTAATGGTGCTGGTTACCCATGTTCTTTGCGAAATGGTGAAAGGTGGTCAAATTGACGCAGTCTACACTGACTTCAGCAAAGCGTTTGATCGTGTTAGCCACTCCATTTTGATTTCCAAGCTGCAGCAGTTCGGAATTGTAGGATCTTTACTAAGATGGCTTAGCACTTACCTCCAGAACCGCTCACAATATGTAAAATTACAAGGGTTTATCGCTAAAAAAAATCATGTCAACTCTGGAGTACGTCCAGGTAGCCATCTTGGCTCTTTGCTATTTAATATTTTTATATCAGACCTGTCGGAGGTTCTATCTAATGTACCTCATCTACTCCATGCGGACGATCTGAAAATTTTTCATACCCTAAAGTCGCCATCAGATGCCAACTTTTTTCAACTAAAACTAAATTCCCTGGATCATTGGTGCTGCGTGAACAACCTACCTCTCAATATCGCAAAATGTCATGTGATTAGCTTCTCTCGAAAAAGTACGTTCGTACATCATACATATCTTTTAAGCAATACGACACTTAGTAGGATTAACAATATATTAGACCTCGGTGTGGTGCTGGATGAAAAGCTCCGCTTTAATTTTCATTACGACAAAATAAGCTCTCAAGCAAGTAAACGACTAGGCTTCATTAAGTGACGCGTCAGGGAGTTTCAGAACCTTTGAGTTAAAAAATCGCTATACACCGCGCTCGTTCGCCCTCTTCTTGAGTATGCTTGCATTATCTGGAACACGGTTTTCGAAATTCACAGCCACAGATTCGAATCTGTTCAAAAGCAATTCTTGCTATTCGCTCTTAGAGGTCTTTACCATCCTAGTGATTTAAGCAATTTACCGCCATATGAATCTCGCCTTAGACTTCTAAATTTGTCACCACATGCATCCAGAAGATTAATGTTATCTGCCTGCTTCAGTTTCGATGTCATTAGAGACGCTGTTAAAGTCGACTACATACAGGAAAGATTTGTGCTTAACCACCCAACGGGAATCGCGGTAATGTATGCTGGCGTAATGCATGAATCAAACAATGCTGGTAATGCACATTTCCGACTTCCAAAGCTATTTTCCAGCAATTATAAGATATACTCGTAAACATGACTTGGAGCATGGAAAATGCTGCAAGGGAGAAAGCTCATATGTTATAAGTCCAAGACTGGCCAATGAAATTCACTCGCAGAAACAAGGGGAAAAGAACTTGCGAGCATACATCGGTTATGAGTAGTCTGCTATATAAAGCGGAAAGATGAAAATTTCGAAGCATTTCAAATCATCACGCACGGGTAAGTAAAATGTATGAAGACAATTCCTCCTAGTAGCAAAGAGCATGCGCTATTGGAATTTCCAATGAGCGTCAGCATGCAAAAACCACACATGCAGAGATACGATCGGCCGCCGGCCAAAGCTTTAATTCATATTGAGGCGTATAAATGCGAGAATACGATGTCGTACTTTCCAAAAAGCTCTTATACATAAAGCTATAGAGCTAAAAGCATGAGTTTCCCCTTGTATAAATCTTCCCAGCCTAGGACATGCAATGTTAAAAAGAAACAACGCGTAATGGTCCGGTAATGCTTACACGCATTACGCGTATTGCTTACCGAATATATCCGTAAGCATTATTTTTCCCGTTGGGCAGCCTGTGAGAGTCACTAGATCCCGACAAATACTAGTTGAATATAGGCAATATGCTGATAATGAGCCAATAAAAAGAAGCTGCAAGATATTCAACAGCCAACAGTATTCCTCCACAATTTCGAAAGTGTCCATTAAAAACAGAGTTACCAAGGCTCCCTTATCATAGCCTCTCTAGTCTACCGGCCTAGTACCCTTTTCATGATTAACAAAATATTTAATTTAATTTGCTTTTTGTATTTAATAATTTTGTGCCCTACATGTAATATTGCTGCCATATTTATTAATAGAATGTTAATTTATTTATTTGCATTGCATTCAGTGTATTTTTACCTGTTATTAATTTGTTAAGTTTTGTTATTTTAAATTGTCATTTCAATTTATATTTTTATTTTTTTCTTATTTAGTATGTAATTGTATACCTTGTTTGGTGAAATAGATAAATAAATAATATAATACACTAAAGGCTACATTATAAGTGTAATGTGTATATTTTTTAAGCATGTGAATCTTTTCGCAAAAACTGCTACTTACGCTATTAATTTATGATTGATGTAAGTAATAAACTATTGTCAATGTTTTTTTTTTTATCAAAGAGCGTCTGTATAAGAACATATTATGTGTTTGATACGCATTTCAAATTTTATTGATAGGCTCTTTTTTTCAAAGTGTGAGCTTCCTAGCAGTAATATTTAGAGAAAACTCGATGACCTCACGGGTCACAAAGTTAGAAAAAGTCGAGTTTTCGAGAAGTTGAAAGAAATCGCATATGAATTCTTTTATCTACGTCTGACCCACGTTTCCCTTTTCATTGCTGTAATTTATCGCAGGAAAAAATATTTTACACTGTCACCGCCACGTTTTGGGCTCCACAAAATACATTCCTTCTACCGCCATAACAATTACTATTTACATTCTCCTTAGTCACAAAATTAAGACTCAAATGCATAAAATCACACGAAAAGGTCAGAGATGTCCTGCGGTGAATACTCTTATTTATACATTTCCTCCAGGTTTTTCGGAGCCTCAGCAACCAAATTGGCTCAGTTCTTGCTCTCGCAGCGAACCCGCACATATCTTATTAAATTCGTTACGATAGAAAAATCATTATTGATCATAAATTCTCCAGGACAGTCTCATTTCCTTAGTTTATTGGTGTTTAGAAATTCAATTAGCACTTCTCCTACATAATGGATGTAGATTCGAGTCAAGTCAAGCCAACGACTACGTCAAGGATAAAAACAATAGAGACAACGACTTGTGTGAATGTGTGTCTGTTTGAATTGTCTTTTGGCATGGAGCCTAATGAAATCTCTTCGCTCCTGTCGAGCAAACATCCATATATTCGAAGCTCTACAAGGACACGCCGTCATTCATATCTCAGTCCAAATGGCTAGAGGCTTTAGCAAAGCTTAGCTCTCTTCACACATTTTCTAATCTGCTTGCTTTTAGATATGAACGCATAGTCGGAACGGTACCGGATGATATGTAAGCTGAATTGGCTATGCGATAATAGTGTGACATTTAATGGGCTTAATTAGTTCAAATGAGCAGCGGATGTGTGTTCGGCCAGGATATGAGCGATGCGACCCAACTGGAAGGATATGGCGATACAGATGACGACGACGACAACAACGGTGTGGTTCGTTGCGAACACTTCCCGGAGTGGCAAATGGCATTAAAATTAATTAATGTGATCCGATCTGATTTACGATATTTAGGAAAGTTTTTATTGGCATTATTGAAACGATTCCTGACGAGGATTGGAGTGGATTTGATAATATAGAAACGAGAAATCAGTAAGCTTCGAATGAGGGTAATTTGACTACCTATTTTACCTCTCAACTAATTTTATAGCTTTGTTCTTTTCAAATGTCCTCTTTCATTAGGGATATGCGTTCCTAAAATGCTATTCAAGAAAAAAAAAGACATTAAACTCACAAAATACAATGTTTTTTTCTCGATGAAGGACTAATTTGCAGATCCGAGAGAATTTCGAATAATCTTTCTTTAGTAGGATGGTAATTGTCGTCGTAGATCAGGTAATAACATACTTATATATGAGAGCAAATGGATTGAAAATCCGACTTGAGATATTGTACAAGTATCGACTTTCCACTTATCAGAATGAAGTTGAGGGGCAGATGGGAGCGCCTATGATTTTCTATGCGTTCAAAGTACAGTTTGACAATTCGCTTCAAAGCACATGTAAATGTGGCGTAATTATTTTCTATCTGGGGCCATTTGCACCCCATCTCGTCCGAATGGCATTTGAATATAAACCTCATTTTAGTGTGATGAAAATTTTGCCGATCACGTTCACACTCCGATCTGCACATTGCCATATTTTTTTAATTCAAGAGCGACTTTCTTTGAGGTTTTGGGTTTTGCGGTGATGAGAGCGGGTAGTAGGAGTGCGACAAGCTCTCATTGAGCAAGAAAACAACGTTAAGTAGGTGTTAAAATTGTAGCAACACATATAGGCACACGGATAGGCCATTTCATATAAATTTCTTTAATACCTGTGGGTAATAATGGCAAAGCTTTGTGAGATCCTTCAGATAAATAGATGATGGGGGAACTGGCTTTTTCATTAATGAGAAAAGTAAGTAAGTATCCCATCCCATTACTTTTAACTTAAATTATAATAATGAAACATTAAAATTACAATTAAAAACTACAAAAATTAAATTGAATAACAATATAGTAAAAGTAAAATTAAGTAATAGAATACGAGTCGAATTCAAAACTTTGAAAGCAGTCGTAGGCAATTCTTTAAATGGTAATTCAAGATTAAATATATCCATGTGATCCCACAGTCTGTTACCAACTCGCTTAAGCCATTCTATTGGCGAACTCAGACTGTAGTTTTTTTTTTACTTTTACTAATGGAAAATATTTCGTTGCTTCGAGTTATTCTCATAGGAACTCTTAAAGATAAAACTTCTTAAATGTCGAGTGCATCTAAGTTATTATTTATCACACTAAAGAAAAATAAAGCGCCAGTGAAAAGTCTCCTAGCCTCCAGTGTGGTTATGTTCAAAGTTTGCATTATTACGGGGTAGTCGCTAGTATTTTCAGGTGGAAACTGCAGCTTATGACCTATGTAGCGTAGACATTTATGCTGAACTTTTTCAATAAATGCAATGTGAGCGTTATAATATGGACTCCATATTACTGAAGCATAATCTAGTTTGCTTTTAATAAGTGAGATGTATGAAGATTTCAATGTATTTATATTCGCAAACTTCTGCGTATTTTTTTTTTAGGAATCTAACTCATCTGGTCGGCTGTGTTGAAACCTTCATTAATATGATTCGAGCAATTCAAGTTTGTAGCAAATCGGACTCCAAGATTGCTTGTAAATTCTGCACAGTCAAGCGGAACTGTGTTTTTAGTATAACAATGGGAAAAATTCTGCTTTGTGCTATTGAATTTTATATATTGACATTTACTTCTAATCCGTTCTGAGTACAATAATCATAGATCCTGTCTACGTTCGTTTGCAACACGCTTATGTCAGACTGTGAAGCTATTGCTTTAAAAATTTTAAGGTCATCTGCAAATAACAAATACTTTACGTTGGAAGATATATGAATACCAAAAGCAACAAGGAACCTAAGTGCGAAGATTGTGGTACTGCAGAAGATGGAAAAATAGGATTTGCTTGGTGGTTATTAATTTTAATAATTAAAGAGCGATTACGAATATAATTACTTAGCCAGGACAATAATATACCGCCTACTTCAATGTTTAGTAGTTTTTTTTTATCTAAAAGTTTCCAATTGATCTGGCCAAATGCTTTACTTAGGCCGGTATAAATTGAATGAACTTGAAGAGAAAACTCGAAGCTCGTAGTTATATTATTGTGGTCTATCGGAAGGTTAGTGACTGAAGATCTGCCTTTGAAAAATTCATGCTCATCGTAGCACTACAGCCCCTCCCGGGCCTTGGCTTCTTGCAGGTGACGCCTCCAGTTGTCTCGGTCCAATGACATCGTCCTTCAATTTCGAAAACCGAGCAGCTTTGCGCAGTATTCGTCGACAGAGTCTGACCAGCGTTTTCTGGGTTTTACCACTGGTCTTCGACCCTCGGCCCTTCCGTCGAATACGTTCTTAGGTACTCGGTGCTTGTCCATTCGTTGCACGTGACCAGCCCATTGCAGCTTCCGCAGTTTGATTATTATAGCAACCTCTGGTTCGTCAAAAACCTCGTACAACTCGTGGTTGTATCTTAACCGCCATTGGCCGCACTCTTGTTTAGCTCCAATTATAAGTTTCACATCCGCATTATAAGTTTCACATCCAATTATAAGTTTCCCATCCGTAGCGCAACACAGGTCTGATTATTAATTTGTAAACTTGGTGCTTCGCCTTCCTGTGTATGCAGCTGGTCTTCAGTAGGGCCAGAACGGAGTAGAAAGTTTTATTTGCGAGCTGGATTCTCCGTTTAATTTCATCAGTTTCACTGCCTTTCGTTGTCAATTTCGAGCCTAAGTATATAAATTCGTCCACATTCTCTAGATTATATTCGTCCAGAATTATATTTCGTCTAATGGACGTCTTCTTTCTTGTTTGCGTCATGATTTTTGTTTTCGTCTGATTGATCTTCAGGCCTACTTCTTTGGCTTCCTGGTCAAGTTTCAAAAGGAGTTCTTTGGCGGATGTAAAGAAACGTGACAAGATTTAATGTCATCCGCGTAGGCCACTAATTGGTTCGACTTGTATAGAAGTGTACCCCCTGTGTCGATAGAAATCTACCTTATCACTTACTCAAGTGCTAGGTTGAACAGCAGAGGGGCCAACCCATCGCCTTGCTTTAGTCCGACATTTTTGTCAAAGGTGTCAGTAAGACTGTTGTTGATTCTGACTTGTGATGCTGTTGACGTCATCGTCATTTTGGTCAGCCGAACTAGTTTTGCCGGGATGCCGAAGTATAACATTATTTTGTACAATATGTTTCGGTCAATACTGTCATATGCTTGTTTAAAGTCCACGAAAATCTGGTGGACGTCGATGTTAAATTCCCAGCATTTTTCGAGCAATTGTTTGACTGTGAAGAGCTGATCCGTAGATGATCGACCAGACCTAAAGCCTCCTTGGTACTCCCCAAAGACCTTTTCATCGTATACATTTATTTTATTTTTTAATATTTTCGTCAGTATCTTATAGGACGTACAAAGTAGCGGTATGCCTCTGTCATTAGTTACATCATGGAGATTGTCATTAGTTACATCATGGAGACTGTGCCCTCCAGTTGTTCCTCGATGTTCTTCTTCATTCCCGACTTTAGCATTGAAGTCGCCGAATATTATTTTTACGTAGTTTGAGGGCCATGAGTCGAATAGCCTTTCCAAGTGGTTATAGAATGCGCCTATCGTTTCTTCGTCTTTTTCTTCTGTCGGGGCGTGAAAGTTTATCAGTCATATTTTAAAGAGTTTTGCTTTAATGCGAATCGCACACAATCGTTCGCTTACTGCCTTGAAATCCATAACGTGTGGCTTGAACTCCCTATCCACAATGAATGCCACATCAAATTCACGGCCTCCTGCAGGCTTCCCACTCTTGAATATTGTGTGCAATCTCATGTCTTGAATCTCGCTACCAATCCATTTCGTTTCCTGGACTGCCAGCACGTTCAATTTGTACTGAGTGGCCTGTAATAATAATTCTTTTACAGCACCAGGTTTATATAGCGATCTGACATTCCAGGATCCAAAAGCATAGTCCATATTTTGTTTGCCGGGTCGTTTCAGTTGGTCCAATCTTATCCAAGGCATCTCCGTAAGTTCCGGGACGGTTTAAAATTTGTTGGAGGACGGATTGTCGGCCCATCGCTCCAACCCCCAAGCCTGGAGGACCGGACTATCTACCACTTAGTTTCTTTCCCTTCCACCGGGGGTTTAATATCGCTAGGATATCGTTACCCGATCTCTGGTCAAGATTAACAACAGCGCCTACGGGAAAGCGAGTAGATTGGACAAAGAGGAGAGGTGAGAGGAGTCATTTCAAACAGATCGACCATTTACTTGCATGCCACTCTCCGCACGTTCGGGTGCCGAAAAATCCATGCTGATTAGATATAATTAAATGCCTTCCGTATATTCTCCTTGAGTTGCAGCAAAGTCTGTCTGTTTCGAAAATTTTTGATTACCTTAACAATTCAGAATATGACTTGCGATAGTTAAAGACGTTCTTTTGAATGCTATAACTGCTAAGTATTGAAAAGTTATCTTCAAATAAACGGCCGTTTAAGATTAAAAAAAGCCCAGCGCATCAGAACCGCTAGAAAACTAATTTTCGAAGAAGCTGTCTTTGAGGAATTTACAAATGTGTGAAGACGTTATACAATTTTTTGCAGTATCATATCAACCATTTCTTACTCAAAGGAACAAATATCATTTTCTGACAGCATTTTCTATAACACAAATGATAAAAATGTTCAGTGCTGGTAGCATTTGTCCAACACAGCAGAAATAAATCTACCAGAACATGCTCGTGCTTATCTATCTATTAATCTATCATTTGAATTCCGTTTTCATCCAAGGACATCGTCGAAAGTTTCAGCGATTAAACTATGTCTGGGGCTACCATCCGAAAAATGTCCAAAATTCGGAACATTTAAATATCGGTTGCTTATTTTATTTTAAATGATTTGCTTACGAATAGAAAATGGAAGCATCTGTTGTTGCGATACTTACGAAACTGTCCGGTGCTGGCAATCATGTGCTAGCACCATAGCTGCTTCACGTTGTGTTTAACCCACCCTATGAATTTCGTTTCGATTGAATGGCGGCTCTGTAATTTATAGGAGTGAATTTAATTTTAGGGTTGCGGTTTAGGGTCGTCCACATTTTGGAAATTTTTGAAACGTTAATATTTGTTGTTAATTGCCATTGCAGGATCATTCCCATTTGGACATTTTATGACAACATCGCTCGATAAAGAAATGTCAATAAATTACGAAATTCATCATAGCTGGCAATCCTTTCACGGTTTTTCAACGGAATTTCTACAGAATTAGAAACGCAACAATATATGCTTATCACATGAATTTCGTTTTAATTTCGTCACTGTATCGGAAGTTATAGGGAAAAAATCTTTATTTTCTTGAGCAAATTTACAATATTCAGGAGACAAAAATTGCCATAGCTGGCGTCTCTATGCTAATTTTTCAACCAAATTTCTATGAAATCTAGCTTAAAGTAAGGTTCACCTACTGCGTGTTATTTTGTTAAAATTTTGTTAAAATCTGGTGGCTAACTCGGAAGCTATAGGCCAAAAACCAGTTTTTTTCTCAGCGATTTTTCCAAATGGCACCACTACCACAGTGTCGCCCGTATTTCAAAATCACTTCTATCAGACCTGGTCTTAATTAATGCCAACATGTCCTGTAAATTTCATATTGATCGCATTATCCGATCATCAGTTCTCGTGAACAGAAGTTTTGGGTGCTAAAAATAGAGGTAATTTGATCACGGGTTGCCGTTCTTGTTTACCGTGGGATTTTGAAATATTTTATTTGACTTGGTGGACAAAAGTCAAAATTCATCAATAGTTTCAATCCATTTTCAAAAATCAAAAAAAAATTCAGGAAGGTCGATGATTTGAAGGATTTTTGTTCAGGAGCCTGCTGTAGCTACAGACTTGCCCGCACAAACTTGAAAGTCCATGTGTGTTAAATTCTAGTCTATATCAATACGCTCTAAAAATTTCACGATGATCCATTGTTTTTCTTAGAAGTTATGAAAAATCGAAATTTGAAAAAAAAACCGTTGCCTACTTTTAGGCACTCAACGCCTACACAAGGCTCAAAATTTCCACTTCTTTATCATAAACAAACTTAGAACATGATAAGTTTTCATTCTAAGTACTTTTTTTAACAAAAATTTACACCGCTTGGAAATATAGGAGTACCTGAAAATTGACTTGAATGCCCGCCGCCGCCAAAAGGTTTAGGATATGTGAGTTTTTTAGCAAGTCATGGACCTACCTGTTATATACATTTATGTCCTCCGAAAATTTCAGGTCAATCGGATCTCGGCCACTCCAGAGATTATCTCCCTTAACCTTCTGATATATATATATATATATATATATATATATATATATATATATATATATATATATATATATATATAAATATATATAAAAATATATATATATATATATATATATATATATATATATATATATATATATATATATAAAAATATATATATATATATACATATATATATATATATATATATATATATATATATATATATACATATATATATATATACATATATATACATATATATATATATATATATATATATATATATATATATATATATATATATATATATATATATATATATATATATATATATATATATATATATATATATATATATATATATATATAAAATCGTATCCATGATTAGAATCCCCAGGAAAATGTCCTAACAAATCATGCAACACAAGAATGATTCGCTAACGAATTTCTCAGACTACTTGTTGAATTTGATTGAACTGCTTGATTCAGATCCAAATATCTGAAGTAGATTTTCCTTAATATCCTTCTTTTCATGTTTTAGGTATATACCAAAACACACAGACACTCGATACATCCTGCTAATTTTTCATTTCTTTACCTATGTCATGTTGGTTAGAAATTTCCAAATTTGCTCAGCCATCCGCTAGCTACTCTCTCTCTCTCGTTCTACATCGCTCTGTCGCTCGCTCTCTCTCTTTCTCTTTCGAAATCTTTCGCCAGACTAACTCAGTTCTCTGTTCGAGTCTAATTATTATACCTGGCATTCAACCAGCGAACCGAGAAAAACCATCATTTCCAAAAAAGGAACTGTACGCGTAGCTAATTAGCGTAAATCAACTTCTATAACATCCGGCGCGGAACGATGACACGATGAGAACTGACGTTTGCGCTAAATGCAGTATTAGAGCTATGCAATTAAATTCCTTGAAATCTCACACCGTTATTATCCATGAGCAGCAAGGAGTACCATCGTCATCGGAATCGTAGTTTTTGTACGCTTGAGATATTATTTTCGAGTTTGTCTGTAGTGCTCGTCGGTCTCATTTGTGGAGCTTTCCTTTCATGCTGAATAGTCAGTCCCGTTGAATTCTTTTTGGCGAATGAACAACCCATTTCTGGTGCCTTAAGATATGAATTCAAATGTGAAATATCTTGGATTATTTTAATTACCTACTAACGAGACGAATGGATGGGGTGAAAAATAAAATCGCTTGAGGAGGTATGCGGTGAAATTCGAAGAGTTTTAAAATATAGATGACAGGATGAAAGCGGCATGATTTCGTGGAATGAAATTTAATGTTAATTGCAGATATGTGTATTTTTGCCTAGGCATTCAAGCGGCTAAAAAGTATTCGTTGAACTCATTTTTAAAAGCTACGAATCTTCAGTTTGGTGGCCTGATATTGTAGTTATTCAGTATAATCGACTGCACATTTAAATTTATAATAGTGGAAGACTGATAGTTGAGCTTTATTTTCCGCATAAAGGCTATTAAATCGTAGTTTAAAATGCGTTGAAACCGTGCTTTTATTGTACTTTTCCGACCAGCCCGTTGTCATTACTAATGTTCGAAGATGAACATTATTACTAATGTTCGAAGAAGAATATTAGTATTAAAATCACTTTGGCCAAAAATTCATATTTCTATATATATATATATATATATATATATATATATATATATATATATATATATATATATATATATATATGTATATATAAAAATCATCAAAAAATTTCAGTGAAAAAATCTCAGGAACGCGCCATCCGATTGAGCTGAAATTTTCAGGACACATTGGTGTATATGCAAAATAGTGCCAGGTCTCACAAAAAGTTAATAATCTTTAACCCTTTGGCGCCGGCGGCCATTTTAGTGAATTTTTAAATTTACCTATTATTCCGTACACAAATAATTTTTGCAAAAATAAAGTTAACGACATAAATTTTAAAGTTTTACATGTGAATCGGATAACGTTTTGGAATTTTTTAACCCCATGTGTGCGCTGGGTGCCTAAAAAGAGAACGGGAAAATTTGAAAATTTTTAAATTGCGATAACTTTTGACAGAGCTATTCAATTATTACGAAATTTTCAGGACATGTTTGTTTTATTTAGTTGTAGATAAATGTACGTATTAATGGATGTGCTGGCAACCGTGAAGCTAGGGCAGGCACTGAAAGTGAAAACCTCCAAATCATCGTCTCTCTTGAAAAAATGTCGTTTCTTAAAAAAAAACCACTCATATGTAAATTTTGTGCTTTGTTTACATAAACAAAAAAAAATTTGACATGGTATAACGGGCACGCCTGGTAACCCTTGCCCAAGTTACCTATATTTTTAGCATCAAAAGCTTCTGTTCACGGAAACTCACGATCCGATGAACAGAATTTATTGAAATTTGCAGAATGTATTGGTCTTAAATAGGACCAGGTCTGATAGAAGTAATTTTGAAATGCAAGTGATTCTGTGCCAGTGGTGCCATCTTGAAAAATCACTAAAAACGATAACTGCTTTTAGCCCTATAAATTCTGATTGAATCTTTCGATTTTGACGAAATTCGCACCGTAGCTGAACCTTACTTCAAACCACGTTTGGTAGAAATTTGGTTGAAAAATTCGGTTGGAGCTGCCAGCTATGATAATTTTGGTGTCTTAAATTTGAAAAAATAAAAATTTGGAAGTGAAAACCTTCAAACCATCGAATATCCTAATAAATGTCCGTTTCTACAATAAAACCAATCTGTATACAAATCTTATGCTCAATCTACACAGTCAAAGTAAAACTTTGGAAATTTCATGTCGGACAAGAACGGTAACCCTTTCTCAGTTAACCTATATTTTTAGCTTCAAATACTTCTGTTCACGGGAACTCACGAATCAATAATCAGATAGAATTGAAATTTACAGAATGCATTGGACTTAAGTAGGACCAGGTCTGATAGAAGCGATTTTGAATTGTAGGCAACTCTGTTCCAGTGGTGCCATCTTGAAAAATTACAAAGAAAAAAAAAAATGCTTTTTGCCCTATGAAATGTGAATAAGTTACCAGATTTTCATGAAATTGACACAGTAGCTGCACCTTACTCTAAACTCTTTTTGACAGAAATTTAATTGAAAAATTCGATTGGTGCTGCCAGCTATGGTAATTTTTGTGTCTTTGGTTTTGAAAATTCGCTCAGGAAAATAAAACTTTTTGCCTTATAACTTCCAGTGCAGTCATGAAATCAATACGAATTTCATACAATTACTGGAACCTATTATTAACATTATTCAGGCCAAATTTGGTTGAAAAGCCACGATAGGGTTGCCAGCTATTGTTGGTTTTGTGTTTGTTTGCAATATTTTAAGCGGTTCCATCGTAGAATTTTCAATTGGTTATGATATTGTAGTGACAATAAACAGCAAATATTAAGGTTTCGATTATTTGAAAAAACTCGCTGCAGGTAACCCTAAATTTCTTTATACTCCTATAACTTCAAATGTTATATAACAACGTGAAGCAGATGTGATATATTCTTGGCTTTGATACTGGCGAAAGGTTGCCACCACGAGTCAGTTGTGCTACTTTTGTATCAATAAATGCTTACAGTTAGTATTCATACCGGAAACATTTACAATGAAAATAAATAACCGATGTTTCAATTCCCAAAGTTCTGCAAATTTTTCGGATCGCAGCCCCAAACTCCAACTTCAGCTACAGTGCTGCAGGCACTGAGCATTTTCTTCATTGATATTATATGAGATGCTGCTTTCAAAATTTTGTGATATAAGCAACTGATAACGAATATAATTAACCCGTGTTTTGCTCTCATAAACGTTGAAATTCATGCCAGTGGTAATATCTGAAACCTTCTACCATACGAGTTATAATGCATTCTTGAGACAAAAGTAAAACGTGGCATTTGAAACAATTTGGCCGTAATAAGCAGCGCATGTGGTGGAATATGCACTCAAAACCTGCACGATTCTTCTACTGTTCTTCGAACATTAGTGTTTCTAGCGGTTCAGGTGCGCTAGAGTTTTTAGTTTTATTTCGATGGAATAACGTCATAAAAATTATATAGCTCTGTTGTATCGGATTTGTCATCTCTCTTCTTTCCGTACTCAACCGACTACTCTAGCCTCTTTTCAAATGTATTTAGGGCTTTTCAGACGTTTGAGTTAGTGTCCAGGTTTCGTTTTGATAGCATAACACAGGTCTAAAATTTTTTGTTTAGATGCGGATCTTCGTTTGTCCTGACTCAGTGTCGAAATTTTAGTGTGGGGAGTACTGAAAAGAATGTCTTATTGGCTAGTAAAATTCGTCGTTTGCTGGCATGATTTTCCTTGAATGATTCATAGCTTTTGTTGTGTGCTCGCTAATTTGAAGATTAACTTCTTTGGCGGTCATAAATACTTTGTTCGCGTCGTTGAATGAACATTACTTAATATTGATGTCATTAGCCTAGGGTTTTAGCTGCGTCCCCTTGACCAATATAGTACCTACCCTCAGTATCAACAGAGATTCTTTTGATGACCTACTCAAGTGCTAAATTTAAGAGTACAAGAACTAACCTACCCCTATTTTAACCATGTATTCGTAGAAAACCAGTAAGCTATGTCCTTTTGAATTAGCACGTGTTATTTTGCATCGGTCATCCCCATCTCATAATCATATTGTAACGGAGAGTTGGCAACATCGGAGCAGAAAACGCGGCAGATGCACGAGTCGGCAGGTTGCTACTCCTTTGAGCTTGGTGCAGCAACAATAGTCTGGTATAAGTTAATTAATTAGCCGTAGGATTCTCTAAAATAAAACATTTATTTGAAACGGACCAATTGAATGGTAAATTACAACTAAATACAAAAATCGTCTTGACTCTTACTTATCACCTATGCTGCACGCGGCTCAAACAGTCGGCAAAACGTGACTTTTAGTTGCATCGGTGGAAAGTGTCCAACAAAAAACACACCTATTAGCAAAAAAACACGCCTATTGATGCGTTTTTTTGCTCCAATACAGAACAGAATAGAACTATGCCGCAAAAACAACAATCTAGTACAAAACAGCAGTACATTCGCTAAAACTGACATAGGTTGCTGTATTTGCTGTGATAGCACAAAACAGCTGAAAATAAAGGGAGAAAATAACGAGTATAAACTACCACAATCGATAGAAAATAGAAAAAGCACTAACAGAAAATTATCTATTTGAACTTTCTACAAATTATGAAAGATTTTTCGAATTTCCTAACTACCAAAACATTCAAAACCAAAGCCACCTTACAGCAAAAAAGACAACTTTTCATGAAGTTTTATTTTTTCTATCAGCACATTCTATAGTTCAGCACGTAGACTACATATGAGGAATATAATTTCTGTACTAGTGAATTCACTGGTACAGAAATGTTGTTTTTTCCAATACGTATACTATGTTCTCTAGTGGATAGAGAAACAAAAAAAACTCTAGCGCACCTGAGCCGCTAGAAAACTAATTTTCGAAGAAATTTTCTTTGAGTGACAAAAAAATGGGGAAGGACGTAATTCACTTTTTTGTAGAATCATATCAACCATTCCTTATCCAAAGCAACAAAACTCAACTATAACACAAATGATGAAAATGTTCAGTGCTGGCAACATTTTCCCAACGAAGCAGCAATAAGTTTACCTTCACAAGCTCATACTTAAATCAACTTATCCTTTGAATTTCGTTCTCATCGGAGGATTTTGTCGAAACCTTTAGCGGTTAACGTTGTTTGAGGCTGCCATCCAAAAAATATTCAAAGCTCGGAAAATTGAAAAATTAGTTTCTTAGTTTTATTGCAAATGTTTTGCATATGAGTATGTAATTTGAAGCATCTGTTGATGCAATAGTTACGAAAATGGCTAAAGCTGGTTACCCTGTGTCAGCAGCAAAGCAAAATATATACCAAATCTGCTTCACGTTAAACTAAACCCAACCAGTAAATTTCGTTTCGATTGAATCACTGCGCTGGAAGTTATACGGGTGAAAAATTGTTTAGGGTTACCACCCTCAAAACTTTTCAAATTTTTAAAGCGTTAATATTGGTTGTTAATTTTCATTGCAGGATTGTCCCCATTTGCAAATCTAATGACATAATCGCGCAGTAAAGAAATTCCAAAAAAATACAAAAATGGTCATAGCTGGCAGCGCTTTCATGATTTTTGTACGAAATTCCTATGACATTTAGCTCACATCAAAATCTATTTACTGCATAAACTTCATTTTGATATCATGACTGCACCGGAAGTTATAGGGAAAAAGCTTTATTTTGCTGAGCAAATTTGCAAGATTTAGGAGACAAAAATCATCATAGCTGGCAACTCTATTCTAATTTTTCAGCCAAATTTTCACCAAATGTTACCTTAAGTAAGGTCCAAATATTGTGTGATATTCGTTTAAATTTTATGGCTGAATCGGAAGTTATAGGCCAAAAAGCTGTTTTTTTTTCTCAGTGATTTTTCAAGATGGCACCGCTGCCACACAATTGCCCGCATTTAAAAATCACTTCTATCAGACCTGGTCCTAGTTGATACCAACATGCTTTGTGAATTTCATTATGACCGAATAATCCGGTCGTCAGTTCTCGTGAACAGAACTTTCGAGTGCTGAAAATAGAGGTAATTTAGTGATGGGTTGCCGTTCTTGTGCAAATCGGAATTTTCAAAATTTTAATTTGACATGATGCACAAACGTTAAAGTTTATCAATGATTTGAATTTTTTGTCAAAAATCAAAAATTTTTCAGGAGGTTCAATAATTTGAAGGATTTTTTTTCAAGAGCCTGCCGCAGCTACAGGGTTACCCGCACTACCTTGGAAATCCATGTGTAATTAGCTTGAGTCAACATCAAT
>OX376373.1:97377062-97468231 GCA_947369275.1 Nemotelus nigrinus | reverse complement strand
GCCAAAGATTCGTCGTAGCACTTTGCGCTCGAATACGTCCAGTGCCTTTTCGGAGTCCGTAGTCAAAGTCCAGGCTTCGCTTCCATAGAGAAGCACAGGTTTAACGAGTGTTTTGTATATGCGAAGCTTATTATTCCTGTGCACGTTCGTAGACTTGATTATGGGGAGTATGGGAATAGTACGCCTTGTTTACTGCATTTATTCGCCGTAAAACTTCGTCCTTTTCACTGCCTGATTTATCAAGGTGGACTCTTAAGTAGATGAAGCTATCTACATTTTCGATGTTGTAGTCTCCTAAGGTCAAGTTTGGTCTGATTGGCGCCATTTTTCTTGTTTGGGTCATTAGTTTGGTTTTATCTTCGTTGACCCGTAGATTTATTTTTTTGGCTTCTGACTCCAAACTTAGGAAAGCTTTCTTTGCTTCTGATATGGTCCGTGCCATAGTGTTGACGTCATCGGCGAATGCTACTATTTGCGTGGACTTGAACAGTAGTGTGCCTGTTGTATCAGCTGGTATTCTTCTGATGACGTGTTCCAGAGCAAGGTTGAATAGCATCGGGACAAGTCCATCTCCTTGCTTTAAGCCTGAGTTGGTGTGGAAGCTGTTAGATAGGTCACTGTTGACTTTGACCTGAGATTCGGCGTTCAGCATTGTCACCTTAGTCATGCGGACGAGTTTTGTTGGAATTCCCAAGTCAAGCATGATTCGGTAAAGTGTATTTCTTCTACACTATCGTATGCTTGCTTGAAATCTACGAAGACCTGGTGCACGTCGATATTATACTCTCAGCACTTTTCAAACACCTGTTTGACTGAGAATATTTGATCTATCGTAGATCGTCCGGACCTGAAACCGCCTTGATACTCTCCTATGATGTTATCATAGAAGGACTTCATATTACGTTCAATAATTTTGGACAACACTTTATAGGACGAGCATAATTAAGCGATGCCTCTGTAGTTTTCACAACTTAATATGTTTCCTTTTTTGTAAATGGGGGCATATAATACTTTTTCGCCAATCATTTGGCAACTGTTCTGCCCCCCAGATTTTTAATATTAATTGGTGGAGAATGTTGCAAAGAAGAGTTCCACCATTTCTGAGTAATCGGGAGGTATTCCATCTATTCCCGGAGCTTTGCTCATTCGAAGGTAACGTATGGCTGCCCTGAACTTCTTCGAATGTTGGTGGAGAGATGTAAATGTCCTGATCTGCTTCTGGGATGTTTGGATCTGCTGAGTTTGTCGTCGGCGCGGGACTAAGCAGCTGTTTAAAATACCGTGCCCATCTCTCCTTAATCTCGACCGAGTTACTGATGATGGATCCACTTTCAGCCTTACAAAGGCTCGTTCGCGGTTTGTATCCCTCGCGTAGCTGTTTGATTGAGGAATACGCAGCTCGTAGATCATTATAGGTCATGTTTTCGTTCAGTTTCTGGATCTTGTTGTTGGTAAGTTGGCGTTTCTTTTGGCGACACAATTTTTTTACCTGTCGGCGGAGGATGTTATAGCTTTCGGTTTAGCGCGTGTTGGTCGTTGGATTAACTCTTTGTAAACCTCATTCCTCTTTTTAATAGCATCTTGACACTCATTATCAAACCAGTCAATCCGAGGGTTTTGGCGTTTATGTCCTAAGGTCTTTTCTGCTACTGTTTTGATTCCTTCTTTTACCTTTGTCCACATGGCTTCGATATCTGCGTCGTTTTCTCCCGCCAGAGGGATATCTTGGTGTAGATTTTCGAGCGTCGACAGGTATGTAATAGCTACCGAGTTTTCCTTGAATTTTTCTAGGTCGTATTTTGGTATTCCTGATTTTGAGTGCTTTTCACAACTCGAAATACGACATCGGTATTTCGCTCTGATAAGGTAATGATCGGAGTCACAGTTCGCGCCACATAGTTCGGACATCAAGAATGCTGGTGGCCACCCTTTTTTCTACGAGAACGTGGTCTATTTTATTGTAGGTGCGACCATCTGGTGATGCCCACGTTCGTTTGTGTATGTCTAGATGTGGGAAGTAGGTTGAGCTTACAAGAAGGTTCCTGCTAGCTGCGAAGTCAATCAGACGCTGCCCGTTTTCGTTCGCAATTGGATGAAGGCTTTGTCCTCCTGTGGTTCTCGCGGCCGATTTTTGCGTTGAAGTCATCTAGAACGATTTTCACGTCATTCGAGGGCAGTGCGTCAACGGTGGGTTCTAAGGTGCTGTAAAAGTCGTCCTTCACTGCGTCGTCCTTGTCTTCGGTTAGAGCATGGCAGTTCACCAACCAAACATTAAAAAATTTTGTTTTATGCGGATCGCACACAGTCGCTCATTTATTGGTTTGAAATTGGTGACGCATTGTTTGAATTTACTGTCTACTATAAATGCAACTCCAAACTCTCGACTTCCCGAAATTTTTCCGCTGGTAAACAATGTGTGATCTCACAGCAAGCTAATCTTGCTGCTGTGAGACTAAATTGTATCTCAGCATGGAATAGGACAGAGTTCGGTCATGCGAGGATCTTGGCCGAGGGAGTATGTTGTGGGAGTATGTAATGTTTGGCCAAAGTTATTTTAATACTAATGTTCTTCTTCGAACATTAGTCAAAAAGTCGAAATGGAAATGGATGAAGTAGAATTGTTTGGCCAGAAAGGAAGAAGAGCTGTATGAACTAAGTTCAATAAACTTCGATTGAAATCTTTCAGAATATTTCAATTTTGATGGTACACATGTTCCATTGCATTAATCAAAATGCAGTTTCTGAACACTTTTTCACAAACTGTTGTGTCATCTGACGTTTTTCCCATGTTATGACGTTTCGTGTCGGAATAGTGATGTCCATAGAAAAGATGTATACTTTGAAAAGTCAAAAGTGTTGGGCACCTAGTGCCTACGAGGTATTAGCCGTCCTCATAACAGATTTGCAGATATATTACAAGAAGCAACACTATAACTGGTTTTTTGGGTAGGTGTGAGAAGTTGGGAAATGACTAGAAGGTGCGAAACGAATATTCATACCCGAACTCTTCTCGCTTGAAAACAGTTTGTTTGATGAACTTGTGGGTACACTTAAAAAATATACATCACCTTGCACACACAATCCACAACGTTCCACACACACTAAATATTTACAAATTCGAATAACAAGTAGGTTCAGAAAACAATGTATCAAAAATATAAAAAAAAAGTCTAGCGTATTAGAACCGCCAGGAACTAATTTTCGAGGAAATTATCTTTGAGGGACTTAAAAATATGTGAAGACGTAATACACTTTTTTGTAGTATCATATCAAACATTTCTTAGTCAAAGAAACAAATATGATTTTTTACAGCATTTCCTATAATACAGATGATGAAAATGTTCAGTGCTGGCAACATTTGTCCAACACAGCAGCAACAAGTCTACCATAACATGCTCGAGCTGAATCAATTTTCATCCAATTTCGTTTTCATCCAAGGATATCATTGAAAGTTTCAGCAATTAAACTATGTCTGGGGTTGCCATCCGAAAAATTTTCAAAACTCGGAAAATTTAAATTTGAGTGTGTGATGCACACAAGAGGAAAATGCCTCAGGTCCAGTCTTTTTATCAATTTTTTCACGCTAGATTGTCTGGGCTCTATATTGGAGCCATTGCCATAGATTTTCAATTTATGGTCCATTCTTCATTAATTCATTTAAACTTGTGAGCCCTTTTCCGGTCAATTGTTTTGCTTCTAGGAACCCTATAAAATGCTTTTTCACATTATACACTCCTTTTAAAAGGGTTCGCTGTTTGCTTCTAGGTAGATGGTGAACAACCCAATGTTTTACCGTCTCCGAAATCGTCCTTCACATTTGGGGCCAACGATTCTCCTCAAAACATTCCTCTCGAACGTGGCTAAGAGGTTAGAGTGCCTTTTTCTAAGCACCCACGTCTCGAGTCCAGACGTGAGTACTGGCAGGACCATGGTTTGTCCAGAAAGAGCTTTGATATTCAAGTGAGATTTCGGGATTTGAAGAGTCTTGACAGATTGTAGTAGGCTTTGTAGGATTTGAGCAGCCGCCCGCGTATTTTGTCCTCCATGTTGTTATCGGCTGCTACGATTGACCCAAAGTAATTGAAAGATGGCACTGCTTTAAATTCATGCTCAACTATCCTGAAGGTTTGACCAACTCTAAGTGCTCTTCTTGCATATGCTGCTACCATGTACTTTGTCTTTCATTCATTTATGTGCGACCCAAGTTTTTGTGCCGCTGGCTCGATCTGGATGAACGATTCTCGCACAGCTAGTTCTGATCTTCCAATTATGTCTACTTCATCTCCATAAGCCAGTATCTGGCTGGAGTTGGTGACGATAGTCCCTCTCGTTGACGTGCCACAATCTCAAATTGCTTTCTCCACGACCAGGTTGAAGAGGTGGACCAGACCATCCCCTTGTCGGAGCCCATTAAAAATGTATGGCAACCCACCTATTTTAGCTTGGCTTCCTGCATTGAATTCTCTCATGGGTTTATACAGTTCTACCCTGGCTATGCTATCTTAGGCGGCCTTTAAGTCTATAAATAGATAGTACAGTGGAGTGTTGAACTCCAGACATTTTTCCATTGCCTGTCTGAGGGTAACTATATGATCAATTGTTGATTTGCCTAGGATAAAGCTACATTGATATTGTTCGATTATAGTTTTAGCGTATGGGGCTATCCGTTCTTGCAGGATATAGGAAAGTATCTTATACAATATTATACCCCTATAGCTGCTGCACATAGTTACATCTCTTTTCTTATGTTTGGGCCATATTATACCTTTGCGCCAGTCTTTTGGCATCACTTCATGCTCCCATACGTGCAATGTACTTTTATGAATTGCTTGTTGTGATGTAGGCCTCCATATTTAATAAGCGCAGCTGGTTTGCTGTAGGCTCCAGGGGCTTTGTTAAATTTCAGCCGACTTATGGCTCTTTGTACCTCTTCTACGCTTGGTGGCGGCAGCATAAGGTCTTCTTCTTGCATTGGTGGAGCCTCAAATTTTTCGTTGAGCTGACCATTTAGCATTTCACAGAAGTGCATTTCCCATCGCACCAGAATGCCTTCAGGATTAGTGATGAGATTATCCTCTTTGACCTGACAGTACGTGCAGACTGGTGTGTACTGCGTCATGTTTCGGATGATCTGGTAGAACTTCCGCGCCTGGTGCGCACCTACCTCTGTAGCTGCTTTCTTCTCTCTGTGAAGTCATTTCTCACAAATCCAATTTGCTGACTGTACATTTTCATTTTACTCCAGAAAACATAAATCCGAGTGGTAAAACTAAACTCTAACCGTATATAAGTTATCTGAAATCAATCTGTCTCAATTTTTCTCCTCCATGAATAAAAAAATAAATTTTTATTGTTTATCTTTTTCCTTCAAATATATCTGCGATCCTGAGTCATATAATCTCATTTCGCTACACAAAATTATGCTTTGATTTCTTTTGACGCATGGGACACCAAAAATACGGCGTCCTAGACAGCATCGGAGCTCGATTCGAAAGTGCTCCAAATGAACTTGCTGAGCATGAGAGATAAACACCCCGATTCAAAGCCCAAATGAGTTCATTCACTCTCTGGAAATGCATATGTATATATATGAGACATTTCGGTCTTTAAGCATGCTATACATGATGCAAATTGAATAGCTTATTTTTTTCTAGTGTATACACATTTCGGTACAAGAATTTGACGAATTCTGGAAATGGATCAACTAATGTTATGGTGTATGGATCTTTTTATAGCAAACAGTCCTACAGGTTCCCCGAACTTAAAGTGCTACCGAACACGAAAAATTAAAGTATTGAAAATTTAATAACTGCAACTTAATTTACGTATAGCGAAAAGCTATATGGTGTAAAGGATTATCAAATATTGTTCACGGGTTGTATACCTCTCTTCTAATACTTGGCGAACAAGTCGCCGCTTTGCAAAAGATTCCTGGTATAACGATGAAGGAAAGAAATAAAACACTTGGTTTCAATTTCTGAAGTCTGTAGTGCCTAACTGATATGGCTCCTGTAATCAGACTGCTTTATTAACGCTCGTCTCCTACTTATATAGCTAAAATATTTACTGTTATACTTATTCTATATGGGTCGGGTGTTTTTAATACTTAATGGTTACATTAATGCTGTTTCTTAATGGTTACATTAATTATCGCTATACAGCTGTTATTAGTTGCGCTACTCGCCGCGCCGCGTCGCTTGCGTCACTCATGTTTTGACGTTTTAGTTTTCGCGATCAATCACAACAATGGTATATATTTTGGAGGGAAGATATTTCATTCTTTAGCCCTTTGTGCTTCTCTTATCGTGACGCCTAGATTCAAAGCACCATGTGCACATATAGAAGAACCATCTCTGATAGTGAATGCTCCAACTTTTGGTTGAAAACATCAAGTTGTTTATGAGGTGTCCAGTACAAGCAGCAAATATTTTTTATGTGTTTGATGTCGGGAAATACTTCATTCACAATCAATGTTACAAATGTAGAATGTTTATCAAATAATTTGACCCCTGATCCTATCAGGTACTCACTCAAGTTAGGTAGACTTGATACCCGGTGTGGGCTCAAAGTTTCAACCAATTACCAGTAGTCTGTACTTTACTCCACTCGACTGAACCAGTTTCAATGGAATAAGATGCAACAAAGTAGAATATCAAATTTTATTTAATTAAAATAAGTTTTATACCTAATTGGAAAATATCAAAGTCAAAGTTTGAGTAATATATCCAAAAAATTGTAATGAGTACCTAGTTGATTGCTTTTTCCCATTCATTCGTAAATATAACACATTCATATGAGCATTTTAAACCACAACAGACCAGCATCGAAACCAGAAACAACTAAATTTTAAAAGTAAATTTAACACTGTGAATTAGCGGAAATCGAAAATCCTGTCAAAATCTCGGTCAATAAAAGTACTCTCAATATCTGCCCACTTTTAAGTCCATGAACCAACGATTAACTCAGTCATTATTTATGCATCAGAGCATGAAAACAGTTGCAAGTTGTGAAAGTCAAAATATTTCATGCTTGAAATACACCCAGCGACTTTCATTCAAACAAAAAAAAACATTTTTCCAGTCAATTAGCTTCAAATGGCTATCTGTAACCAAAATAAAATCCTATCCTCCAATCTGTGCTAGCAATGTATTTGTTCTAAAGCTTTGTGGCGAACACTAAACATTGAGAAATTTTCACTATTTATTCATAAAACATGTGTAGCTAGTTCAAAATTTCACTGCCATGAAAACCGTAGTTCTAGTGATAGTTGTTCTTCATTTCCTTCCATATGTGATCTCCGAGGTAAAATCTTAGCGCGTACTCTATTTGGCAAATTTATACCCATACTGATTTTTTCAGCCTGAAATGATTTTGAAATTTCAAATTTGCGATGTCGAACCCAATCGGAAAATAGCTGAAGCGAATTGTTCAATAAACGTCAAAAATGGCGAAAACAAACTGTCAACTTACATCACAATTCGAAACAATATCACAGCGATTCGAGCCCAAACTAAAATGAGTTTTGTAGTGCCATTAGCTGGTCCGATTCCTGTTGTCGATTACACCGAACCGGACATGTGTCAAGCCTTCAACTCATCCGCTATATATACTGTGATGCTTATGGCATTGAATGATTTTCCAGACATAGGACACTTGCCTATTAGGTGTCCTGTGGAAGATGTATGTTGGGAAAAGTTGAAAAAAGTTGCGACAAAGTGTCATTTAAAAAATTTTTGCGTATCTTTCAGGGTCTGTATTACATCAGGGATTTGTTTTTGCCATCGAGCGTGATACCGTCGTATTTGCCATCGGGTGATTTTCAAGTGAACATCAAACTGTTCGGTACTACCGAAAGTCAAGAAGTATTTTTATTCTATAATATAACCATACGTGGTAGTGTTCAACCTGCACGGAGAGTGTTTCGCGCGAAAAAGTTGATACCTGGATGATAAAGACGATTGGGCAGCAAAAGTTTGGAACGGAAATTAAAATTATTGTTCTTTCTACAACAACAAAAGGATTTTTTAAAGTCAATTAATTGTAAAATGTTGTTATCTAAAAAATGTAAATTGTTGATTCGTTCAAGGTAAATGATTTGAAACTTTAATACAGCTCAAATTTGTTGTTGCTAGCGCCCAGCGTGGGTTGTCGATTTGCAACCCTGAAAGGAAGTCTTTTACGTTTCTTATTAATGGATTTGGACGAATTGGTGCAGTATTACGTCAAAATGTGCCAACGGGTGATACATAAATCTGTATTTATGAAATAATTTCACTTCAGTAATGTTTCCTCACACCATTTGCCTTCATCATAACTCGAAAATTCTCGCATCTACCGTACCTCTGTCTGGAGGCATATTCCCTTGATTCCGACATCGACTTTTCAACTAAATCAATTTGAATTTCATGTTCTGTAACTCCATAAAATTATCTGTGGAATGGTTTTGAATCAACAACAGACGAAAATCGGTGGCGTTGCTATATTCTCAAAATCTCGCATCCATTCTGCACACGTTCGAATCATCAAAAACACATTTCGACCGAAATGCTTTATGACTATTTAAATAAACACATAAAATAATGGTCTACGTACTCGCTCATGAAAACATTTATGATCTTTTGAACTGGACAATTGAATAGACAAAATGCTGCCGTGATCGCTTGATCGATGAAAATTGTTCATTTAGAATGACGCTCCGTTGATAGATTGCCGTGCGATCACTGGACCATTTCGTTTGTTGTTTTATTTGTATTCGTTGTCCCCAAAAACCAAAAATCTGTGCCATAAACATCAGCCACGAAATTCCGTGATGAATTCCGTCCACTGTGATGTTTAGCGTGTTCATAATTTCTGTGGAAGCAAGGCGACAAAAATCTGTCCGCTCATGCCAATGAAAATATTTGCTCCGGTCGAATCGGATTTGAGGTCAGCAAATCAAAGAAAATAGTTCACAGGGACATTGCAATTAAGTCTCGTTTCGCATCCAATAAAATCATTTCGTAAATAGACTCCTCTATTAAGCGGTCAGATTTGAACCTATGAACCACACAACAATCATAATAGTCGGCGCTTCTTCCGATATTGTTAATATGCATATCATTGCTGTCGCGTCTTCAAGATGGGCCTCGTGGTATACAATTACAAAGCAAAAACATGTGTTGTGGCAATTGTGGCGCTCTAATATGATCGTCGGCGGGGCGGAGGGAACCAAGAACAAAGCGCACGTCGAGCAATCGTGACTGCACTGTACGTGATCGATCGCCAGTCAATCGATGGTACTGACCAAGCGTAATTTATTTTTAATTAAACATCTGGAATCGATTTCATATCTTTGGTGCTGGACTCGGGGTGGGCTGACCTACGTGAGCAAGAAGCTGGAGTCAGTTGCAGTGCCCGATGCCGTGGAAGGTCCTGAGCCAGCGGAGACAGTGGAGACACCACCGGCCTAGCTGCTTGCTCAAATATGCAAGTACGCCATGCGAAAAACAAATATCTTAGACTTAAATTAGTGAACTGCATCTGGTGTTCAGTCCATTTAATGCATTTTCCGGGCAACTGCAATTCTGCTTTCCGGCAGGCTCTACGACTGCAAAATGGTAAATGGCGCTTCGTGCAATGCTTGATGTCGTCTTCGACAACGGTACGCTGCTCGCGAGTGTGCACTTGAATGATATTAATGGCGATGACGACAATGATAGTGATGCACTTGTTGCATGCAAATTATTTTCGAAATATCGATGCAATGCAAAATGCAAGTGCTGTGTACGAGAAAATAGCTAGGATTGGATCACTGGAACTGAACCGTTGAGTTCTTTTTGAACTGAAAAAATGCAACAGGAATGTACTTTGAAATGCGCATATGTTTGGATTATTGTAATTGAGGTTATCGTACTTGAAAGATGTGTTGCGGAATGTTTCGAACGGGCTGCGTAGGGGAATCGTTTTTTTTTTGCTGTGAAATTTTTGTGGATTGAATTTTCAAGAATCGATTCTAGTGTATTCAATTTGTCTTCTTTCGAAGTCGCAAGTTTTTAGAGAATTGAAATGAATATTTGGAAATGTAGTGAAATGTAATCCATGAAACATATTCGAAATCGGGTAGAAAACAAAAAAAAATAGTTTTCTGTTGAAAGCCGATTTAAATACGCGTTAGCAACGTTTATGCACTGTTCTGCTATAGCAATGACATAAAAGGAGAATCAATCACCCATAATATGAGTATCGAGTCGATGTCGATTATATCGACATCGACTGCATATCGACAGATATGCTATTGTGAGTGTCGAGTCGATGTCGATAATATCGACAGTTTTGTCGATTGCAATTTGCTTTGCGACGTTACATCGACAGGTAGTTGGATATATGCAAAATGTAAGTTATTTTCTTGTAATATTCAGTCGCTTATAAAATAATTATTAAAGGGTGAAAATAACAAACGCCAAACAATTTGAACGTTTGGTATCTCTATTTGAGAATAACGAAGAGCTCGCCAGAGGATTCGTTAAAGCTGGTGGGTAAAATGGTGAAGTGAAGGATGGATGGAATAGTTTTGCAGAAGAGGTAAATAGCATGGGTCTACTAGTAAAAGATATAAGTGGCTGGCAGAAGGTTTGTTATTAAGATATCAACATTCTTAAACTCGTATGACCTCCTCAGGTGTGGATCGATTTAAAATTTAAAATTCACAAAAAGATCATAAGAAACGATTGTCAATAACACAAAACTGGTGGTGGACCGAACAAACAGGTTCCTCTTGAAGAGTGTGTGGTTAAGGGGTTACACCACAGTAGAAATTTCAGAAAATTGATTTTCTTTTTATTGGCTTAAAAAATCCTTTGAAACCTCTAGAATAAGAGGCAAACGGTTTCATACCTGCTGGAAATTGTTTTCAAAGAAATTTCGAGAACTTTTTCGACTCTTCCCGACTGCTCGAAAATGACTACCTGCGATAGATACAACACCTGCTCATTGGGTACAGCATTATGTCTTATCATACGATTTCCAACTTCTCTAATACACTAATATAAGTCGTTAGAAACATTTTCAAGCATGTTGAACACAAAGTTCAGTAGTACAGTGTCCTTTGATGTTGAGAAAAGACGTAAATTTTGCGTGGAAGTTATTCGAATTACGATTTTTTTGCAGTGCTAATTTCTCACACGTTATTTGTAGCTTTTACATTTATGTGAATTACAATGAGTGAAAAGAAAGTGTATACAAGCCCTAAAAGCTCAAAAATATCGTATAAGACGCGGCGACAGACCAACGTGACGAAACGACGACCGTTGATCAGATATGAGGCGGAAGAAGATTCGGCCGGTGTCAGCGCTTCGGCAAAAAAATTGAAAGTGGATTCTGACGTTATCGATGTATAAAGTAAATTTGGATATTGATTGAAGGTAAAAAAAATTAAATGAACAAAATTTTTTATTTTATCATACTTGAAACACCAGTCAAAACTTTAAACGCGTTTTTCTCGAAACACGTTTTTTCAAATCGGCACGCAGCATAACTCCAACAATTTTCTATTTTTTCACTCCAAATTAATATCACATCTTAAAAACAACATTTCGCATAGAAATTCGTAGCCGACTTTTAATAAGTAAATATCTCAATTTTTTAGCTACAAATAAGTGCCGGTTTTTTTAAGGAAAATGCACTTTTTTTTCAAATGCTCGCCAATTTTACAAAAATAAATATTTTCAAAATCCCCTACGTATTTCTCTAGCTATACTAATGTTCTTTAAGAAATTTTTTTTTATTTTGTTCCAGATTAATTTTTGGTGTACTTCTACTGCGTGCCGCGGAGCCCCTCCAAAAAAAAACCGTTCCGCAGAAACGGCTGTGGGATTGTAATAAAGAGAATTACTTTTTTACTTTTCCTTCCACTTAAAAAAAAATCGCAGAAAAACGTTAAATTTTCGCTCTCTACTGTGGTGTAACCCCTTAATTTACTTAATTCCACTGGCTGTGAAATCGGAACACCGCGCGATACGAGTGTGGAGCCTGCATCGTCGATTTTACTTTGTTCCACAAGTAATCAGGCAACCTCAGTTGTAAGCGCTGTACCACAAGCTGCCATAGATGCAACTTCTTCAATGGAAAGAACACCTCAAGAAAGTAGATCTTCCAACGCCGACCAACAGGAAAGTAGACTCCGACTACTCGAAAAGCAAACTGAGCTACAGGAAAACATAAATAAAAATGTCACAGAAACCCTGCATTTAACCAAAAAAATGTATTGCCTCAAAAAACACAAGTTAAAATTGCGAGAAAAGTCCTTACAAATAAAGCAAAAAATCCTGCAAATTTATGAAGAAGATGCGAGAGATAAAATACATCGTACGCAAAAATTGAATTTAAAAAAAAAGAAATGTATGAGCTGCAGCTACAACATTTTAAATTATCCACAGATTTGTTACATAATACATGAAAACGTTAATTTATTCTTTAGTAAAAATTAAAATATTTTCTTAGCGTTTAGTAAAAATGCAAATGTTTATTTACTGTTTATTGAAAAAATAAAAATTAACTGTTACTATTTTTGGCATCGCTATACTTAGTTCTACTGCAAAGATTGCATTATTCGTCGTCAAAAATTAAATCAAAACTATCCATTTCACAAACTTTCCAAAAAAAAAATAATAGATTGTTTTTAAAAAATGTTCACTTGACAGTTGCTCAAATTGGCAATTTCGTTTACAATAGCACTCAATTCAAGCATTTTCTTCGATTTCGATATGGCAGTACTTATAAGTCGTTTCGATCGACTCTCGCAATACCAAAACGGCATCGACTCGACAACTTCGTCGATTATCGACTAGCGATCGACTCGACACTCACAATACGGGTGATTAATAAGTAATAATAAATAATTACTCATTGAATATTTACTCTTTATTCGACCACAAAGATAATAACACTTAATTCTTAAAGAGTACCCTTAGTTAAATAAATAAGATTTACGTAAATTATGCTGAGTTTCTCAGAAGAAAGATCTAGTAGTAATTTTCAAGTGTAATTTCCATATAGTCCAGTCATTTTAGACTTTCTCTGCCAAATAAAACCAAGTGGAGTTTTAGTTAAGAGCTATCTCTTATTACGTAATTCGTGCATTTGAATGCTGAAGATAATCATTAGCGCAGGCCACAATGTTCCAACACATTCGATTCCGTTTCAAAACTTTCCAGCTCATGTCTATTCTAGCAAAGTGAGCACATTGTGTCCATTCCGTTTAGTGTGTGACAGTTGACTGGTAGTTTATCAATTTCAGTTTTCCGTGATTATTGTAGAATGGATAATAGTTTGTTAGAGATGTTTAGAATTTTAATAAACTTAGTGGTCCTGTGTTTGGAGTGCTGTAGATTATGCAACCGTAGATGGTCAGTGCGACCCAATAATATTTACCACGACATACTGAGTTGTTTTTCACCAACATTCTTGCGAATGAAAGATACCGACCCAGTATTTTTTTTCAAAATACGAGTATGACATCCACTACGTTCAATTTACTGCTGACTCTAATTTATGAAGACTTGACTAAAAAGTTATTTAGACCATGTATCGATGCTGAATGTAGGCTTGCAATTACTCTTTCGTAAGCTGATTTTTCGTGTTAATTGAAAGTATTTTCATGTGCTGTATTTTCCTAGAAGTTTCTTACAAGGTGTCAGCTTCAATTATTTGTCTTGGAGTTTTCACCTTGGCAAATCAACAGTTAGAGTAGTTATTATTGAAACATGCGAGATAATTTGCCAATCCTTGGTACCCGTTACTCAATCTAACATGAAACATTATAAGGATTCCATAAAAATTTTCAATGGTCGTTGGAATATGCAGCACTGCATGGGACTAATAGACGGAAAACATATCCAAATTCAAGCACCAGCCAACAGCAGAGCAAAATTTTTCAATTGTAAAAAATTGCATAGCACCGTTCTGATGGCGGCTTATGGTTATCAATACATTTCATTGATTATCAATACATAGTCAGTGTCGGAGCATTAGAAAGCTAGAGCGCTGGAGGTATAGTAAAACGATACTATGTGTAATATTTGCTGAATTCTCAAAATTCGATCTTTATAGGAATTTTCACAGCCACAACATTTGGCCGCAAACTACTATCCGGTGAGTTTCTACTACTGGATGAAGATTGTTTGTCAAATAGTGGGACAACGTTCCCGTACTACTTCAGTGGTGACGTAGAATTCCCGCTAAGAGAGGAAATTATGAGGTCATATCCCGGAAAAACACTTTCACGGGACAAAGAAATTTTCAATTATCGACTAAGTCGCGTTCGGCGATTAATTGAGAATTCTTTCGGTATTCTCGTTGCCCGGTGGAGAGTTTTTAAAAATACTAGAGTTCTCCAGCCGCATAGTGCGGAATAAGTCGTCTTAGCTGTTGTTACTCTTCATAATTTTATTATTCTTAATGATAATCAGCATAAATATGTACCAGCTCAGTACAGTGATTGGGAAGACGCAACACACAAAGTGGTTCCCGGTCATTGGCGGAATGAAGCAGAGCCACTTTTGTCAGCGTGATTGGGGTCAAATAATGCTGCTCGCTGTGCTTTCAGCTTACGTGATCACTTGACAGGCCGCCTCCATTAGCAATTTCCCATGGCATACCATTTGAAATTGCCAGTGGAGGCAGCCTATGGTATGCAATATTTTATGGTCTGCCATTAATGGTAGGTAATATGGTATGCAATTTGCTCGGCCATCTGCCTGGCAATATTTTGACAGTTCTTGATTTCAAAATGGCGCTGAACCGTTGGCCTGGTTTATTTCTTATAAGAAAATGTAGGGATTTTGAATTCAAAGGGATTTTTAGATTTAAATTCTTTTTTTTAAAACGAATTCTTCATTTAAAACAAATAAGCAATATTCTTATCTCTAGATACGCAATGGGAAAATATTCATGAGAAAAAAACGAAGTGATCCCGTAGTACTCACAAGTTCAATGCAAATTATATACAATCTATAGTTTTAGTTGTTCTTTGCTGTTTTTTCTACTCTTATAATCCATATTAATTTACATGCATGCCTATGATTCATTCATAGATTTTAATTCTTTCTGTAATAAAAATTCAAAATTCATATTATTTTATCAAAATATTCGAAGTTTAAGGGAAAACTTTAATGCGTTGTTAATTTACGCGTAACTGTTAGAAAACAAACCGGACATAATTGTTCTCTCTAAAATTTGGGTAAATTCGTGATAGACTCAATTTTATAAAGTTGATAACTACAATTGCTATACTCACTGTAATGATGAGTATAGATCTGGTGGTGTTATTGTTTATGTCGCCGAATGTTATGAGGTGAATAGTTCCAACACAATCAGCCTGAACTCAGCCGACGCTATGGAGGTAAAACTTACTATTTGCTCCAAGCCAAACCCAGAGCGTCGCGTATCCATAACTATTCTTGCCATTATACTCACTGTAATGATGAGTATAGATCAGGTGGTGTTATTGTTTATGTCGCCGAATGTTATGAGGTGAATAGTTCCAATACAATCAGCCTGAACTCAGCCGACGCTATGCAGATAAAACTTACTATTTGCTCCAAGCCAAACCCAGAGCGTCGCGTATCCATAACTATTCTTGACATTCTTGCCGATTCCTATATCGGAATTTCTTCGTGAACCCGATTGCTCCCCAGCAGACCACATTTATTTCCGTTCTAGAGATAATTTACCTATCCCATCCAGTAGATGGGATATTTATATAGAGATATGGGATAATTGCGTGTAGTGCCCAGAGACTGATTGAACAGCATGAATAAGTCCTCAAAACAGTGTTGTGAGATCGTGGGAAATTTCCCATTTTTTGGGAATTTGCGAAGCCTAAAACTTTAAAAAGGGAAAAAGTGCTGCTCGTAGAACAAAATCGTGGGAGAAATGGTTTCAATGAAATGAAACTCTTTCGTAAAATTTCCACCAAATATATTTGAGAATGAATTTAAACAATCTAGGCAAAACTGACATTTCTTCTTGTATTCTTCCATTTCGGTTAAAACCTGAAATGAAATGAACTAGAATCGCTTCTCATGACATCGGATTAGCGATTTAAAAAAAAAAATTAAGTCAAAACGGCCAAAAGCAAAATATAGTTTTAGTTTTATCAATACATTTATGCACTGTTTCAGTCAAAGCAACTACTGATTCATAAATTGTATGCTGAGTGCAGTAGTATTTTAAGAAGAATTTACTTAGGGGGGGGGGTATGGTCAGAAAATCGATATTTTTTGTTTGTTTAGTGACTAGTGTATAGTGACTCAGGAGTGTCCATACAAAATTTCAGGTCGATCCGAGCAAAATTAACGAAGTTATCGGCTTAACAATACGAATAACTCAAATTCATATTTTCGCGCAAATCGCGTTCCTTTCCTGCTTTATTAGCCGCGCGCAGCTCTCAAATACGTAATAGTAGAGTCTTCCCACTCTATCCACACCTGTATGTGCTATATTTGAGTAAAAACACTTATATAAGTCACTTGTAGTAGTATACATTCATTTCATCGACCAGTTACGGTACACGTGTTTCGTAATTTTTCACGCACTTTTGTTACACAGTTAAAATTTTAAAACGCGTTTTTTGAGGAATTTTATACTTCAAGTCGGTGAGACATGTAACTCGAAAACTACTCGACCGGTCTTTCTGAAATTTTGCACACTATTTCTGTAGGCAATTTACTAGGTAACGCTGTCGAGATATTTTTTATTTCTTGCTTTTTTTTTATTTATGGAATTTTTTACAACTGAAAACAGAAATTTCGAAAAAAAAATTTCCGTTATTTTCATTTTTTTGACTTCAAACTTATACCAAAAATTAAATAATCTAGATATTTGGAAAAACTAGACAGCGTTACCTCAAGAAACTCATAAACTAATGAAATATTTTTGGTTTTTTTGTTTACGATGATCCAGTCATTAGTTATGTGTCTCACCGCAAATCAACTCTTTGTCCTGAACGAAAATGTCAAATTTATGTCACGAGCTTAATTTTCGATATTTTTCAATAAAATTTTTTTTGGATACTCTTCAAAGGTTGTTCTTTACTGTAGGTATTACCCCAATCAAGTAACTATTAACAGTTTTCTAAAAAAAAATCTTGAAAATGGGTATAAAATGTGCTGCTCTGACCATACCCCCCCCCCCCCCCCCTTAAATTTTGTGAAACCTGGTTTCATTGACTTACTGAAAAATATCGAATAGAATGAAGAGCATTTAGATAAGAATATTTATTTGGGACCGAAATGTCAAGAATACATAACGTCTTTGAAAGAAGCTGTAAAATTAGAGATAAAAAAATAGGAAAATAGTTTTACGTTATGACATATAAAGAGCTGAAAGAAAGATTACCATTTAATGATGTTATGTTTATAGAAATTGAATTTTTAAGCCACCAAATAGCTTTTGATAGTTCAAAGCGAACGAATTCGATGCAGTTCAAAAATTTGGCAAAAAAAGTTTGCTGTGAAGAATCTATTGTAAATATTGAATGGAGAGATCTAGCAGTAACTTTTTAAAGCGATGAAAAGCCGAGATTATTGCTGCTAACTGTAGAGGAGTTTTGGTAAGAAATAGAGAAAGCAAAAAATGTTTGATGATGAATGAATGTTTCCTCATTTAACTAAGATTTCAAAGTATGTTCTACTTTTGCAACATTCAAATGCTGAGTCGGAAACAATATTCTCCATTGGAACCGACGTCAAAACTTTAAAGCGAAATTGAATAAGTGGAGAATCACTGAACGCAGTTTGTTGCATTCGCTCAAAGTTTCAGTCTAGAACTGTTGCCTGCATTGATATCGAGCCTTCTGATAAACATTTCAATTTGCACAATGCACTAAATCTTTTTGATTAGTTTGAAATGATTGTTTCCTGATATGAATATATATTTTTTTCTTCGCTGTAATAAATTAAATATATACATATGTGTATAAAATATATGAAACTGTTGTTTTTTTCTTGAAAGTATTGGCATTTGCGCGATATTGATGAATAAATATAAAACTGTGGTGAATACCTCACATTTTGTCTGTGGGAAAAACCGTAGGAATTCGCACCCCGCTCTGTTGGAAAAGCGAGGATTTTCGAGGGAATTTCGGCCACGAAACCTCACAACACTGCTCCAAAGTGACTTTTAGTCAACTCGCCTCTCAGTTGCATTGTATGCGGTGGGCGAATGGCTTTAATTAACTTGAAAATATACGTGCGATCACTTCGAAATTTAAGATTCTAGCAATTCAAAGTTCTATAAACCCAATATTATGTTCCAAAATAATTTACTTTCAAAACTCATCAATGCCGCTTTCCCAAAACATCGCCCAACTACTCAAAACACTCCAACTAACTAATTTTCGAACCTTTCCATCAAAACATTTGAACAGATTACCTATCACTTAGCATACCCACTTGTTCGAAAAAAAATCGAACTAACTATTTATCAATCACGAAACCTGACACAAATAGTGCAATTCATTACTAAAACGGCCCACAAACACGGAGATCTGGTCGACGACTCGATCTCAATTGATTTGCCACAGACACCGAAGGTAATCGCAACTTGAATTGCAATCTCATTCGAACTTTGTTTTCGTTGAGGCAGCACACGTTTTGGAATAGGTGTTCTCAAGTCATTTTCGTTGCAAGAAAGTTGATGGCATGCATTTGGCATCCGTAAATTAATTTGGAACAGGTATATATAACGGGTATATGAGGTATTTGCACTTTCTGGTTCAGGCACATGTAGCTTATCCGGGCTGAAAATGTGGAAAACCCTGAGACACAGATAGTTCTCAGGCTAATCGCAACTGTGTCTTTTTTTTTTTGAAATATATGTTTTCCATAGAAATATAGAGGTACCTGAAAATGAACTAAACATCCGTTGCTGGCAAATGTTTAAAGATATTTTAGTAGCACATCTATTTTTTCCGTTCATAAATATTTCCTGAAATATTTAAAACATTAATGGAATCATGAGGTACGCTAACTGACTCTTGTTGAGCATATTCGTACAAAATCCAATCCTTTGAATCAATAATTTCGAATGATGTAGCCCTTACGTTACACTAAATTCGAATTAGATCTCCATTTTAGTCTCAAAATAACCACAGACACATTAACGTGGTCGTCGACCACTAGCTGCAACCGTTCCAGAGATTAAAAATGCAACCTGAGACTAGCCCACAGACAGCGAATTTCCTTGCAGATATCGCATATTGCAGATCAGGTTGTCGACGAGATCTCTAGTCTGTGGGCCGTTTAATACTAGTTTGACTTTTTACTTTGTGCGACACCAATGACTTCACCGTCAACATAAAGATACTTTCATCAAACCATGAGAAAGCATTTATTTCTCCGTGTGTCGATACGATTTTTTCTCTACGCATTAAGTTTGTCTCAAGGGAAATACATCACCGTCATCATTGTAGTCCTCCATATCGCGTTGTCATAATCATCGAGCGAAAATCATTGACTTTTCTTAAGCGAAGCACTTGTTTCAGCATAGTAAACACTTTGAAACAACTCTTCCCTACCCGCACAACCCTCTATACGCCATTCAAATCGCCATCATTAACTAATCATAACAAACGGCTCAGAGCAGGAATAACAAACAAATTCGTATTCGAGCTTGAGCTAGCGAGTATCTAGGCATTAAACTAACTAATCCACTAATGCTTTGATGTCGTGCAGTTAGGGAACTGTGCTGCGGGACTTTGTCGGTGGTGACGGTACATTTTTGATTATGTTGCGAATATTGCTTCAGTATTTTGTTTACGTACTGCTACTGTCAGTACTGAGGAACTTATATCCTGCAGCCATAGACTATCTCACATTCAGTCATAAATGGTCATATCAGTGCTGCCAGACAGGCACTGTGGCTTACCCCCAGACATTTCCTATTTATCCTTAAAATTACCCTAAGTAGCCATTGTGATGTCATTTCCGGGAAATTTTTTGGCATTCTCAAAAACCATGTTATTTAATTGCAAATTTTTATATGTGTAAGACTGCCGTCACATGAAGCAAACTTTTTTAAGGTGAAGTGAAACTTTCGCTCATTCATCCTAATCTTTCGGGACTAATTTTTTCCTGGGTGCGCTAAGTTTTCAAAAGGTTAATACCATTCACATACCCGAAAGGTTAATACCATTCACAATACCTCATTCCGTAATCAATCGACGTCATTTTTTTCACTCATTCTGCATTTTCGTATGTCAGAAAATGATAGACATTACATATTTCGAGATTATTATTTATTGAAACATCCGTTCCGGAAAAATGCATTATCCTACTCCAGAAAGCCCTAAACAAAACCCTGAATATTTTTTTCCCTGTTTGTCCCCTGAAGTTTTTAAAATATCCCTAAATCTAGGGTTAAAAACCCTAATATGGCAGCACTGGGTCATATACTTACGTTCGGTACTTGCATTTGCAGTCTATGGAGATGGGCATTGTGATCAAATCAAAATCAATTTAATTTTCGTTTTTGTCTTGACGGGACATTTAGTTCGTTAGTAAGTAAATACTTGTATGCAATGAGGTAGTAGAAATGGAGTGGACATGCCCATAAGATTTACATTGGAGAGGATGGTATTAATTTTTTGTCCACTCATTGTCAAATCTGGTCAAATCCAAGTAGCTCCCCTCCAATTTGACAATCAGAGCGAAATGGCGGAAAGGCAACTTTAACATGATTTGTGCGCGAGATGATTGAAGGGGCTAATGGTGGAAAGTTATACCGTCCGTGTCCATTCCGTTTCTACTATCTCACTGCTTGTATGTATTTATCTAGTTCACGGAACCAAAGATGTCCCGAGAATTTCAGCCTGCAAAGGCATACGTTATTTTGCAAAGGGGAATCAGACTTAGTTGGCTTAATGGGGCCGTTTTCGTGCATGCCGTTCAGAATTGAAAATAATGAGCTTACGTACGTATTATTTCACTAGCAGGGCGTACATATTTGATATTGTGATTATGATGACATGGAAGGGGGCAGTAAGTCTACTTCGACAACAGCTACGGTTGGTGACCCCGATTTTGAATTAAACTAGCAGCTTGCAAGGGAAAAGAGTTGCTTTCGTTGTTTTTGTTCGCTGAAGTATGTTGATACTTTAGTTTTTTAATAGGCCCCAAGTGGTAGAGTCTATTATTTAGGAATATTTCATTTCAACGGAGTATTAAATTATTTAAAAACATGGAAGCTTATAAACATTTGCACTTGATTTGAAATGCAGTTTATGAGGTTGCAATGAAGACTTTGACGGAAAATAATACGAGTACTTTCTTTCTTCTCATAAGGATTGAAAATTTAAAATATAGTTACCAACAATCGATATGAGTCCTAAATTTTATGAATTTGACGTTGAAAGGAAATTGGATAAAATGTCGCTTGGATAAAATTTCTAAGGTTTGGTGGTTGAATTAGAGCATCGCATCAAATTTAAAAGATTTATAATTATTCATTGAATAACAAAAAATACTTCTGAGATGATAGGCTTCGAACAATATTGATTAACTTTTATACAGGGTGGGCCATCTAGTGGTTTCTTCTCAAATCATAGGTTATCTTTACACTGTAAGCTGTTTTCCGCTCGAAATCTTGACAGAAAGTTAGTATCATACCTCCGCGGAGCGACATGAATCCCTATACGCTTGAACAACGTTGGGAAATTTTGAAAACTTATTTCCAAAGTGTGTGCTGTGTAGCCCAAACAGTGCGTTTTTGGAAAATGACTTTTGTCCGAAATGAAGCACCCCCTGCACCTGTCGTACGAATTTTTGTGCAAAAACTTCCTGAGACTGGCATGCTAGTAGACAACTCTCATGGCTCCCGTTGTCGTACGGTGCACACAGACGAGAATGTGGCTGCTGTAGCCGAGAGTGTGAGACTCACTCCACGAACATAAACTCGCCGTCGGTTTCAACAGCTGAACATATCACGAACTAGCCTGGGGAAAGTTCTGCATAAAGATCTCGAATTATTCGCTTACAAAGTTCAATTGACTCAGCAATTGAAGGCGCACGACCATCCGCTTCATTATCACTTGGCAATTTGGGCCTTAGACCAGCTTGAATTGGACAACGATTTTGGGCGAAAAATCATATTTTCTGACGAGGCGCATTTTCATCTCGGCAGCTACGTTATCAAACGAAATTGCCGCATCTAGGGCTCGGAAAACCCGCACGTTATTGTCAAAAAGCCAATGCATCCACAGAGAGTGACAGTTTGGTGCGGATTGTGGAGTGGTGGCATCATTGGACAATTTTTCTTCAAAAATGAGGCTGGGGACAACGTTTCGGTCAACGGTGAACGTTATGCCGCGTTTACATTCTCGCCGAGGAATGGCAAATGTTGAAAAGGCGAGTGTGTAAACGGTCTCCTTGTCTATTCTCGGCTGTGTTTTTCATGGCAAGCACGCGTGTGTAAATGGCTTGCTCGTCGGCTCTTGTTTGTTTTACGAGGAGATAATTATCCTTTTATTGCTGTGCCTCAATTTTTATGACCGTCTCGTCCTAGCTCGAAGCCGCTGGAAGCGAAGTCGGTTTTATGTACCGAGTCAAAGGGATTCGAGAGGGTAGCGAAGGCTCATTTACATTTTCGAATTTTTCACCGGGACTTCAAACATATCCTTGCGTGTCACAGATTGAAATAACTCAACGCACACCAGGCAGTTGCAATAGCCACAACCTGTATCACTGCAGCCATCGTTCACTGAACTGAAGAAAACAGCTCACAACTGTCGAAAGATGCATGGTGCATGGTGCGTGCTGCATGGTGCAATATCCTAAGTAAACAATTCACCCTATGTCTTGCTGAGTCTTGTCCAAAGTCTTGCCGAGTGCCCTCACGAGACGCTCATCCCTATGTATAAACGCATCATTACAGAGCCATGTTATTCGACTTTTTACTGATGTTCGAAGAAAAAAATTAGTATTGAAATCACTTTGACCAAAAATTCATAATTCCATAAATCTATATATCATCAAAATATTTCAGTGAAAAAATCTCAGGAACGCGCCATCCGATTGAGCTAAAATTTTCAGGATACATTGATGTATATGCAAGATAGTGCCAAGTTTCACAAAAAGTTAATAATCTTTAACTTTTTGGCGCCGGCGGCAATTTTAAATATACCTATTCTTCTGTCAACAAATAACTTTCACATAAATAAAGTTTATGGAATGAATTTCAAACGTGTTCCAAATGTGAATATGACAATTTTGTTGTTGTTTAACCCTTTGAGTGCGCTAGGCGGCTAAAATGAGATAAAGAAGGTTTGAAAATTTGATTATTAGATTATGATGAATTTCACAGCCTGTATTGCTGTTACTTAGTTGTAGATTCTTGCAGTTTTTTATGAACGTGCTGTGAACCCTGTAGGCATTGAAAATGAAAACCTTCAAACCATCGACTCTCCAGAAAAACTTTCGTGTTTTACAGTGAAAACCAACTCATATAGAAATCTTATGCTTTGTCTATAGAACCGAAGGAACACTTTTGAAATTTCACATCGGACTAGAACAGTAACCCTCTTCCAATTCACCTTTACTTTAAGCAACGAAAACTTCTGTTCACGAGAACTCATGACCCACTTATCAGATACAAATGAAATTCACAGAATGTAATGGTATTGAGTGGGACCAGGTCTGATGGAAGCAATTTGAAAATGCGAGCAACTTTGTGCCAGTGGTGCCATCTTGGAAAGTTACAAAGAAAAATAACTACTTTTGCCCTATGAATTTGGGTTCAGTTACCAGATTTTCATGAAATTGACACAGTAGTTTAACCTTATTCTAGAAGAATCCGGGTGGTGCTGCCAGCTATAGTACTTTTCTGTCTTGGGTTTTGAAAATTGGCTCCGAAAAAGAAAACTTTTTGCCGTATAGCTTCCAGTGCAGTCATGACATCAAAACGAATTTGATATGATAAACTGAACTTATTGTAAGCATTATTTAGAGGGAATATGGTAAAAAAAAACATTATAAGGTTGCCAGCTATTGTTGGTTTTTACTAATGTTCGAAGAACATTAGTATTAAGATCGATTCGGCCAAAAAGTCATATTTTCATTTATATATATATATATATATATATATATATATATATATATATATATATATATATATATATATATATCATCGAAAAATTTCAGTGAGATAATATCGTGAACGCGCCATCCGATTGAGCTGAAACTTTCAGGATGCATTGGTGTATATGCAGAATAGGCCCAAATGTCAATTATCTTTAACTCTTTGGCGCCGGTGGCCATTTTAGTGGTATTTTTAATATACCTATTATTCCGTACACAAACAATTTTCGCAAAAATAAAGTTGACGAAATAAATTTCGAACGTTTTTTACATGTGAATCGGGTAATGTTTTGGAATTTTTTAACCCCATGTGTGCGCTGGGTGCCTAAAAAGAGAACGGGAAAATTTGGAAATTTTTAAATTGCGATAACTTTTGACAGACCTATTCAATCATTACGAAATTTTTAGGACATATTGATATTATTTGGTTGTCGATTTGTGAAGCTTGAAATGAGCGTGTTGGCAACCCTGTAGCTAAGGCGGGCACTGAAAGTGAAAACCTTTAAATCATCGTCTCTCTAGAAAAAATGCCGTTTCTTCAAAAAGAAGCCACTCATATGTAAATCTTGAGCTTTGTTTACAAAAACAAAACAAAAATTGATATGGTATAACGGGCACGCCTGGTAGCCCTTGCCCAATTTACCTATATTTTTAGCATCAAAAACTTCTGTTCACGGAAACTCACGATCCGATAAGCCGAATTGGTTGAAGTTTGCGGAATGCATTGGCCTTAAATAGGACCACGTCTGGTAGAAGTGATTTTGAAATGCGGGTGATTCTGTGCCAGTGGTGCCATCTTGAAAAATCACTAAAAAAGATAACTGCTTTTAGCCCTATAAATTCTGATTGAATCGATCGATTTTGACGAAATTCACACAGTAGCTTGACCTTTTTTTTAAACCACGTTTGGTAGAAATGTGGTCGGAAAATTCGTTCGGAGCTGCCAGCTATGGTAATTTCAGTGTCTTGAATTTGAAAAAAAAAAATTTGGAAGCGGAAACATTCAAACCATCGAATATCCTAAAAAATGTCCGTTTCTTACAATAAAACTAATCTGTATACAAATCTTATGCTTTATCTTCACGTTCAAAGTTAAACTTTGGAAATTTCATGTCGGACAAGAACGGTAACCCTCTCCCAGTTAACCTATATTTTTAGCATCAAAAACTGTTGTTCACGGGAACTCACGAACCAATAATCAGATACAACTGAAATTTACAGAATGCATTGGACTTAAGTAGGACCACGTCTGATAGAAGCGATGTTGAATTGTGGGCAACTCTGTGCCAGTGGTGCCATCTTGAAAAATTACAATTAAGAAAAACTGCTTTTTGCCCTATGAAATGTGAATATGTTACCAGATTTTCATGCAATCGACACAGTAGCTGAAACTTACTTTAATGTCTGTTTGGTGGAAATTTTGTTGAAAAATTTGATTGGTGCTACCAGCTATGGTAATTTTTGTGTCTTAGGTTTTGAAATTCGCTCGGGAAAATAAAACTTTTTGCCCTGTAACTTCCAGTGCAGTCATGAAATCAATACGAATTTCATACAATTAATGGAACCTATTATAAACATTATTCAGGCCAAATTTGGTTGAAAAGCCACGATAGGGTTGCCAGCTATTGTTGGTTTTGTGTTTAATTGCAATATCTTTATTAAGCGGTTTTATCGAAGAATTTTCAAATGGTAATGATATTGTAGTGACAATAAACAGCAAATATGAAGTTTTCGATTATTTGAAAAAACTCGCTGCAGGTTACCCTAAATATCTTTATACTCCTATTACTTCGAATGTAATTAAACAACGTGAAGCAGATGTGGTATATTCTTGGCTTTGGTACTGGCAGAAGGTTGCCAGCACGATTCGGATGTGCTACTTTTGTATCAATAAATGCTTACAGGTAGTATTCATACCGGAAACATTTACAATGAAAATAACCGACGTTTCAATTCCCAAAGTTCTGCAAATTTTTCGGATCCCAGCCCCTAACACCAACTTCAGTTGCACTGCTGCAGGCACTGAGCATTTTCTTCATTGATGTTATATGAGATGCTGCTTGCAAAATTTGGTGAAATAAGCAACTGATAACGAATATAATTAACCCGTGTTTAGCTCTCATAAACGTTGAAATTCATGCCAGTGGTTATATCCGAAACCTTCCACCATATGAATTATAATGCATTCTTGAGACCAAAGTAAAACGTGGCGTTTGAAACAGTTTGGCCGTAATAAGCAGCTCATGTGGTGGAATATGCACTCAAAACCTGCACGATTCTTCTACTGTTCTTCGAAAATTAGTGTTTCTAGCGGTTCAGGTGCGCTAGACTTTTTTAGTTATTTACAATATCTTTACTAAACGATTTGATCGTAAAATTTTTCAACGGTAATGATCTTGTAGTGACAGTAAACAATAAATTTGAAAACTTTTGCGACTGATAACCCTTAATTTCTCTGTACCCCTATAGCTTTGTCGAATCATATCAAAATATGCAGAGCAAAGGGTTTTCAGCGCGAGACGTTTTTTGCTATTTTCATATCTATAAATGCTTACATCAAGTATTCATATCGCGAACATATACAATGAAAATTAGTTACCAATTGTTTACATTCAATTGTTTTAGTTCTAGAAATTTTTTGGTTCCTAGCATTTTTCGTTTTCTGATCCTGAATATCTTTCTGTTCATGTTACTTTAGACGAAATCATTGGATAAAATTGAAATCGATAGAGTTATTTGATTTTGATGTGAGGCAATTGTGGGAGACTTTTAGTTGCAGTGCTGGTAAAGTGTTGCAAGCACTAAGCATTTTCTTTGTTTGTGTTATGTCATGCTGCTTTCAAAGTTTGCAGTGTTTGGCTTTCCTAAATCTTGAAATTCCTGAAATATTTTCTTCCCTATGAGTTAAATGCATTGCTAAGATCAAAGTGATTTTGGACTCGAAGCAGATTGGAGCACATGTGGTAGAATAGGCACTCAAAATCTGCACGATTCTTCGACTGTGACGCTAGAGTTTTTTTTTACTGAAATTGAAGACATGAATTTATACGACCTCTGGTTTATGCCGGGCCTCGAGAAATACTTCTTAACTAAGTATATGTATAGTATATTCTTAACTAAGTATATATAAGTTATGTCTACAACATGTTTAACATGGCGCGCCATGCCACAATCGATCTTTTAGGCACCAAATTCCCAAATCATGTTATCAGGTATCTGGGCGATGTCAATTGACCCTTTTGGACTTTTTTTGTGGGGAACCGTGAAGGACCTATGTTATGCCAACAATCCAGAAACGATTCAAGTACTTAAAGCCAATATCATCCAAGCAATCCGTGAGCTACAGCCCGAAACCATCAACAAGGTCTAGGAAAATTGGAGTAACAGAATGCGCTACTGCGAAGCTAGCCGACGCAGCCACGAAATTGTGCTATATCATAAATGGAAATTACTCTTACTAGTAAAGCCATAATACTGGGAAAAGAATCAAATTTTGTTCATTTTATTGCATTTTTAAAAAGAAACTTGTAATTGAGCCACCATGTATTTATAAGTTGCAAATTTGCCATGGACACTGAAGCTTTACCGAATGGAACTAATACAGTATAGATTAACCTTCAAAAGGCAATAGTCAGTCAATGGAAACCAGCCGTTTTATATATTAAGTAATTTTTGAAACTACCATAACTATATTCTAATAATTATGACAAAATAAATATTTGTGAAATTTCAGCATTTCCCTTTAAATTTATATTTTTCCTTAACATCAGGAAGAAACTTTCCATTACGTTCTTAGAGTATTTATGACAGAGTATTTACACTCAAACATACAAGAAATAAAAAACCATCACACTGCTCTGGGAAAATTTATAGCGCCATTTGATATAGGATTTCGGGATTGCGATAAGTGATTTTGATTGACTCGATCGCCATGTATTATAGCCATTTGGGGTGGGAAAATCTCCAATAATTGAAGAACTGGCTCCAGCCGTTTCGTTTGTGGAACCTGTTCCGATATCAGTTCTAGTTCTATTGGAAATGAATATGTAGCAAACATGGAAATTTTCATTACTAATTTTATTTAGATTATAAAGCACTCAACATAAAATTAAACACTAAAACACGTGGCACAGCGGATTACATAGCAAAAAAAATCTAAACATCTTACTTTAATTTATGTAATGATAAGCATATTAGCTTTTTTTTTGCCGAGAGGCTCGTTCGGCGTTCATTTATTATGAGTTTTGCTTTTGAGAACAAACACTTACAGGGCACCGAAGTAGCGACCATACTCAGCATTTCTTTTGTTAGAAAACGAAGATGGGGGTATTGGTATCGATGCTTCACAGGACTTTCATTTCGGTCCAATAAGCAGTCTTGTAAATATCTATTTACTTCAAACACTGCGAAATTTTCAGCCGTCCCTAGAAAATAATATATGCATTGAGTTCCTAAAGACAGTGTCTCTAGATCTCACTTTATGACGTCCTCTCACTCGCAGCTTCCTTAAATGAACCCAAAACATCAAATTTCCTTTCCGTCTGTTTTTCTGTAGAAATAAATAAAGTAAGATTTCTATCTTTTTCATTTGTAACTGAGGTTTCACCTTTTTCTGTGTCGACTTCTTCAATCAGTTTATTAATGATTCTTTTATTTTTGTTTCAAGAAGAGTTTGTTCCTTAAATGGTATGTTTTTAAACCTAGGATATAAAAGAGTACACACTAAAAGAATTAAATTTGGCTCCATACAGCCAAATCGTTGCAGCCTATTAATTTCAATATTTTCATCTTCAAAAATATGATTGTTCACACCACAAATCCCATTGATCAATACAATGCTGAAGGATAGAGATCAGGTCCTAAAATCTTTGCCAAATGCTCAAACGGTTCTAGACCGACGCACAGATCTCGTGTAATTTTCCATTCTTCAGTGGTAAGTATAGGAAACTCTTTTTCAATGACTGCCAGTGTTTATTTCATTGGAACACAAACCTTTGGAGCATGTAGTAGGTAGAATTCCATCTAGTAGCAACTGAAACTATTACCTTCAAAGGTGCTTCAATGCCTTCTTTTATTGGATTTTCACCTAAGATCTTAAATTCCATTGGGCTTTTCCGAAAATGTACAACAAATTTTTTCACGTCACTCAACAATTTTTTATATTTTCGGCTCATTAAGTGCTTGCACCACAACTAAATTTAGCTTATGAGCAGCACAGACAAGATGAGTTAGGCCCAGACATTGTTGTATGGCTCTTGTAATGTAAGACGCATTATTAGAAACAATTGCTATGACTTTATCCTGAATGTGCCATTTTTCCATTAAATTGCGGATTTCAATTGCCAGACTTTCTTTTGTATGATTTTGCAGCATTTCTTGGCAGGAAATAAGAATACTAAAAAACGAAATGTGATTTCAAAGCAATAAATGACTCGTTGTTGATAAATTTCCAGCAACGGTTGTTTATGTTAATTTTTTTGTCTTATTGAGCAAATCCTGAACATCAACCAGACATTTTTCGTACAAAGATAGGATCATAAATTTCGAATTTTTTTTGCGTGATGGTAGCTCATAATTGAGATTAAGTGCTTTCACAATATTGGTGTATTCTCTGTCTTCAATAACTCTAAATGGTTGATAGTCCCAGATAAACAATTTTAAAAACTGGCTATCTAGGTGCTGTTGCTGTTTGTTTGTAATTTTTTTGGAAATAAATGGAGTTATTGTACACTGGCGCTCATTTTTTCTCATTATCTAAAGAGTATTTTTTTTTATTTTTGGTTAATTACAAGCGCATCATATTAAGCTTACCTCATTAGAATTTTTGAATTCTATATAGAGACTGTGGAAGTACTGGATTGAGGATCTTCATGAGACATACTTTCTCCAAGATAGCCCACTGGAATTGATGGGTGGTTTCACGTTAGATGCCTTTTTAAATCGTGTATTTATAGCTAACTGATGATCTACATATGTGGCATTTAGCTAGCGAATCGCTGGTTGGAGTAAAATGGTCCCACATTAGACTCCTTTTTATTCGCTTGCCTATTGTTTTAATATTCAAGCTATACGAGTTCACGAATTTAAAGGCACAACAGGTTTTTACTCTAATTCGAAGTACACAAGTAGAAGAAACACCATATATAATATGTATACCACAGATAATAGTTTCAAAGGTAAGCAATATTTTATGACACAGTAATATCCGAAAAAATGAAAAAAAAATACCGATTATGCGCGCACATATTGTTTCCACGCCACGAACCAGTTATAGCTCCGAAATTGCCCTTGAAGGATCAAAATACTGTTATAAATATGCATATACATATTTAGATATGTTCAAGCCAATCCTCGCTGATTGAATGAGCGTTATACCACCTTTAAGGGGGCAGGATGGTTTCCAACTTAAACAAAAAAATTTTTTCAATTATTTTTTTATATGGAAGTACAATATCTCAGGAATATCCTCTGAAAATTTCAAGTCAATCGGACTAAAACTCGCAGAGATACCGGTTATTTTATGATCGTTCTGCCAGGTATATTTCAACGAGAAACCGAAATAGTCTAGCTCGAAACTCCGAACTACATTTTTGAAGTCGGTGCGTAACATAACTCAAAAATTAATGCACCGATCTCAATGAACTTTGCCGGACATTTTTAATATGATAAATACTCGCGGATGAACGATCGTTTTTTTTTAAAAAAAATTTTTACTATTTTTTACGGGCAATCATAGGCTGATTTTTTATGTGAAAATGGTACCTCCAAATAGAAAACCGCACCAAAAATCGGAAATCGCATATTTTTCAATATAATTTCGTTCATCCGCGAAAAAAACTAATATATTAAGTAAATCACTTCGATTTTTGGATTTCAGATAACACTGTCAGGCCAGGTTTTACGCACCGCACGACGCCTTTTTTTCGAAGCGCCTTTGATCTACTGCCACCACGGGATAAATAATTAATATTTTTTTCTACAATAATTCCCACATACTCTCAAAATATAGTTCTTTAAAGTGTTATAAAAAATTAGTAATTATTTTCACTCAAAGCTGAAAAAAAAATCGCAATAATCGGCTTTTCTTCGGCCTCGGAAACCATCTTGCCCCCTTAAAGAAAAGCAAACATCATGTGATGTCGTACCGACCAATGTGTCATTAGTCATAAGTGTCATTAGTCATAAGTCATAAGTGTGCGATCATTAACAACCCATGATTGGGCCTTCCTAGACTTGTATTCTTGATGCAGTCCTATAACCGGTTTTCTGGGCAAGAGGCAGAAGAATCGAGGGGAAATCTCTACAAAAAGTGATGCACTTGGAGAGAATTTTTCATCACTTTTGAAACTGATTGAAACTGATGCAAATCACTAACGAACTATAAACATAAATCATGGGTCAGGAATTTTTCATGAAACACTCAAGTCGAAATGATAAAACAACAACACGCACACATTCATATGCATAATCGGTATATGAACGGTTCCGTTGCTGAAGAATACAAGTGTAAAAATGTTGATTGTTGTAAAACCAGTTTGAGGAGTGCATCAAGATTACAAGTGTAAAAAGGCCCATTAACAACTCTATCTCCAATTTCAGTTCCAACTGAATAACGCATCGGAACTGAAATGCTAACAATTTCATATTGGTTTTGTTCTCATAATGTGTCATCGTACATAACTTGAATGCTCACTTGGGCTTGATATTGGGTTGGTAGTGGAACTGTTAGGAGCTGTTGATCGGAACTGTTCTAACCAGTTCCAAATTATTATAAGGTTTAGCTAACAGTTCCGGTCGGAACGGTCAATCCCTAACAGCCATGATAAACAAAATGCGCTATTTTGACAATTTTAGGTGATAGTAATAGCTACTTTCATTTATTGGATTTTATTGCCTAGTTATCAAATTGCTAACAATAAATCCTGCTGAATAAAATCTGTGATCCTCTTCTTGAAGAGTTATTGTTATTAAGCGCATATTAATGTGCGCAAATATATTTATAGTACTTGGGCTATACTACATAGAAGTTGCGACTATACGCATAGCAAAATAACTCATAATGTATGAGAATTTTTCCCTTTTTAACTATATTTTATGACGCATGACACTATGTACATGCTTTTGCGACCATTAATGCTGCGCTATGTAATATAGGATTACGCCCTTTTTGAACTTTGACTGATTTTCGAGGAAAATTAGTGTTAGGCTGGTTTTGCCGGAAATTCATATTTCTTTTCATATATATATATATATATATATATATATATATATATATATATATATATATATATATATATATATATATATATATATATATATATATATATATATATATATATATATATATATATATATATATATATATATATATATATATATATATATATATATATATATATATATATATATATATATATCAGTGGCGTGGCGTGACAATTTACCGAAGGGAAGCAATTGGTTGATGTCCATGGCTGACGTCCATGGTTGATTACGCTTTCCGCAAATTCGTTACGTGTAATAGAACCCCTGTATAAAAGCACCCAGGAATTACTAACGGGGACGTGAGGGTAGACATTATATATTCTTATGAAAATAAAAGTTCACAGTCCTTCACACAATAAGAAACCATATGAATATTTATCAGTAAAATAATAACATTCCTAGAACTAGAAATATAATATTTTTGAAAGTGGCCAAACTTCGAAGAATTGATAAGATTTAAAAATCTGAAACTTTTTAAGGATGAAAACCTTGACTTTATTTTAACGATTATGCTACCAATTATTTCGACATAAGCACTTGTAAAGAATGATACAACATTCTCATTTATTCAATTATGCACCTTGCTGTTTAACGACGTTGTGGTGTTTCACAAATCAACCATAAATCGTTCCCAATTACCGTGAAACTATTTCTTGAAGCTTGTTTTTGATCTTCAAATTTTGCCATTTTGTGAATATAATACAGTATATTACATTGTTAGGACTGAAGTATATCGATCAGTATGTTTTTTTTACATTAAACATTCAACAGAAAAATAAACTAAGAATCTTTAAGTAAAATAAAAAGCCCACTCTCATTATTAACGATCTCTCCGCCTCAAATAGCACTATCATTTTCCGTTATATATTCCACGAGTTATTTTAATTGCTCTTTATTATAGAAAAATTGTTAAAAATAACCAACCATTAAAAGTCCACCGTTTCGGAGCTAATTTCGGAAGCATTTTTTGACGAATAAATACAAAGCAAATAAAATTATTGTCGTTGTTGAAAAACTAGTAATAGATTTGGAAAATTCTGCATTCGCGTATACTATTGCACGATTTAGATAATATCAAATTTAGTCGATGTTCGAAGAAATGAATATATATAGCGTTTTTATCCATTTGTTTTATACATGTTTGCAAACCAGTTGTTTTGGCAGATATTACAGAGGCTCCTCAAGGCTTTGGATTTTCGGACAACATGCAACATAAAGTTAAATGAACGGGACGCATTTTGGTTATCAGAAACATCAGTGAGGTTTATGAAAGTATCTTTATCTGCACCGAAAGAAGTAATATAACCGAAGGTTGTTGAAAGTTGTGATCGATTTGATATATCGGTTGTTTTATCTAATATTATTGCTATGAATTTGCTTTTCTGAATTGCATTACAATGATATCGTTTTGAAACTAATGAGATCATTTTGAATATAATTTGATGTGCCGGAAAAAACCTTTGCTTGGTCCAAGTGAGCTGGCAATTATCGGTTATGTACTGTCAAAATATTTATTGTCTTTAGGTGATTTACCCCTATTGTAAGAATACACATTTTGATTATGACTATGTAATTGTTCTTCTTGACATCCTTAATGACACACAATGTTCATTATCTTCATTGTTTCTCAATTTCTCCTAACTGTGAGCAATATCACTGAATATTTATATTGACTACTCAGCAATTCTTTAAATCACCGGAAACAAACTTGAAAAGTAAAAGGACTATTTGTACCAAGCCTGTTCACAGCTTTAGCATTATTTAAATAACAAAATCCAATGTTTCGCCAAATGTCTGAAACGCTCGAAAATAGTACACATAACCAGCAAAATTATTTTTGTTTAAGATTACAACCGATAATCCGTTCCGAGTTTTCCATTTATTAATTTTCCGATCAAACTACCGAGTAGATACATCTCTTTGATGTAGAGACAATTTACGAATTCAATTTCGATCGATCCTGGTTGATGATGTTTTTTTCAGCAAATTACCGAGATCCAATTATATAAAAATTAGATAAGTTGTCGAATTCTAAAATATTGACCCACAGAACAAGTGAACGCATTCACCTATTTCAACCTTTCTCTATTTCAAATATCAATCAAAAGTATCATGCAATTTTACACAGTAATTTTACACATTTAATTCGACACAATTCTAGACTACAGCTTTACCTATTACTACATTGAAATATTATTACCAAATCCTATAGGCTATAAGTGACTAAAATCCGCCGCTAATTGAAAACACCTTCATAAAAGTTTCTATACAAAATAGAACACACAAAAAATAATGTCATAATATAAATCATAAATAAAACTACTTATCGAATCCACAACATCTGGCAATGCTTGCCACATCTCGTAATTCAAATTCGCTCACAGCAAGCATTTTTCATTCACAAAAAAATCTGCACAAGCAAAGCAAAATGATAACAATAACAATTTACCCTGCTACTAGTGAGGGGAACGCAAGAATAAGTTCCACAGTAGTCATGCGTTCGCAGCTCCGCTCTGAGTCTCTCTCTTGAGAAGATAATTTCCCCTTGGAAGCAACATCTTCATTGCTTCCAAACATACCGTATAGACACATTTTTTTTAATGACGTCACAGTCTAGTCTATATGGGGTCAAATAAATGCTCGTAGATGCAATTTTTATATTGCTTCCAAGTCGTGGTTGTTCGTTCATTATTTTTATTCTGTGGTGTTACCAGATCAACTATGTGAGATGTTCACAATTTGATTTGAGAATTTTTTTTTATAAATGCTTAAAAGCGATTATTTCACGATTTCGAAGTGAAAACTATTAATTTAAAACTTATGTCAGCCAAATGTAAGGGAAGCAATGCTTCCCTTGCTTCCATGAACGCCACGCCACTTATATATATATGTATATATATATATATATATATATATATATATATATATATATATGTATATATATATATATATATATATATATATATATATATATATATATATATATATATATATATATGCATATATATACATATATATATATATATATATATATATATATATATATATATATATATATATATATATATATATATTTATATATATATATATATTTATATATATATATATATATATATATATATATATATATATATATATATATATATATCCGAAAAAAAATTAGGGAGATAGTCTCTGAAGCGCGTCATGCGATTGAGCTGAAATTTTCAGAAAACATAGTTATATAAAAAGACTAGGGCAGTGATTCAGTGATTAATTACAAATAAGATATCTTCAACCCTTTGGCGGCAGAGGGCATTTTAGTGAATTGTAAAGTACCCTTATATTTGTAAGCAGAGAAAAATTTGGTTAAAAATAAGTATTGGAGGTGAAAACTAGCTATGTTTAATACTTGTCCAAGATAAAGAATTAGAAATTATGGACCCTATGTGCGCGCTGAGTGAGGTTTTTTTCTTCAAATTTCAATTTATCATAATATCTGACAGAAACATTGGATCATCGTGAAGCTTGCAGAGCATATTGATTTTGACCAAAACTATACGCACTTGATTGAAACTATTAAATTATGCGGACAGCACTGTATCTACGGCAGGCACGTCCAAAAAATCCTTCAAATCATCAATCTTCCTATAAATTTTTGGCTTTTGCACAAAAACAGCACCCATCCCCAAATTACCTCTATTTCTAGCACTCGAAACTACTGTTCACGACATCGGACGACCAGATACATGTGAGTATCAAGTAGGACCAGGTCTGATAGAAATGATATTGATGCGCGCAGTGGTGCCATCTCGAAAAAATGATGAGAAAAAAACTGCTTTTTGGCTTATAACTTCCAATTCAGCCTACAGATTGTAACGAAATTCACATTTTTGTCATTAAATTTTCAAATTGAAATGTCGTTAGTAGTAAGTTAATTTGAAAAGACAGGCACTCATACAAAATAGATAAACGACAAGTTATCTAACCTCGGGTCGCTTCTTCTTTTGGGGTATTTTCCCCCAAAATTTGGGGCAAATCTAAGCATGAGGTAATTTTTGTGGGAATGCTATTCACGGGGTAATTTTCGGGGAAAATGCAGCGTAAATAAGTTTGTGTTCGACTGCATAACTATCATACTATAATGAATTGCATAATTGAAAAGAAAAATTATAATTTTTCTTTAAAATTCTTCACTTTTTTTCAAATTTTGTTGGAGCTGTAAAAAACACTGTCGTTTTCATGATAAAGGCTTTGCCTCGTAGTTCATAGTTCTGACATTCCTTGGCAAAAAGAGACGCTTTGAAATTAATTTTGTCAGTTGCGAAAACAATTTTCACATAACTTTCATAACTCATGGAAGAAGTATTTGTTTTTATCAGCATGTATTTCGAAATGGCCAATAGACTGCAATGGCATCACTGGCTCGAAATTAAGAAAGAATGGAAAACAGCCTTATTGCTTTTGGCAACAAAGTCCACACTAACATGTAAATTTGTTTGTTTTCTATTCAATTTATATCAGTGGCGGCTCGTGTCTTTGATACTCGAGGAAACATATATATTTTTGCATATTATACCAGGATAAACAAGTAGGAATTGCAACGCAGAAAATATGTAAAAAGTTGCATTCGATTTCCAATTGTTTGATTCAGTGGCTTTTCTACTCATTATGATCACCATCAATCTCATTAATGTTTAAACGGTGCGAGATTACAAGTCACAATGCAAGATATTTCAAATTAGAATAAGTTTTTTTTAGATAAAAAGTTAAATTATTGGTTTTGGTCACCACGAATCTATAAAGGACCTTTTTTTCTTCAATTAGTCTAAGAGTAGTAGTATACCACAGTAAATTTTCTATAGTGAAATTCAATGAATTAAACCTTCGGCACACAACGTGCTAATAATTCCTCACCAATACAAGGTGGGGTTAGATTTACCCCATAAGACATTATATCTATTTTGTGTATGAACGTGCTCAAACATTTCGTTTATTCTATGTATTAACAAGCTAATAATATAACACAAAAATATACCAAAAAAAATACTTTCATACCTCATACATAAAATCAGCTTTAATATTTGGGGTTAAACTTACCTCTTGTTGTATGCCGAACGTCAATACTATTGTACTATTTGCGTGAAAAATATCTATCTTTCTTTAATCATTTCATAACTAACTTACACACTTTCATAAACAATCAAACAGACAAGTCAAAAGAACTTTAATCTACAGTAAACATTAAACTCTTGAGCTAAGTAATCGATCCATTAAAGAAATGAAACATACAAATAACATTTTTATGTTAAACAATGAATCAATTACAGTATTCATACATACAAATAACATCCTAAACCCAGTCACCCAAAGTAAACCAGCTCCAAGTTCTGTAGCAAAACAGGAACCGAACAGAGAACGCTGCAAATTGTGCTGCGTCCATTCACAAATATTTCTGGGCCATTTGCTCTACCCAGGAAGACGCGGTGAGCTGAGCACCGTCCGTGCTGATATTTGGGAACATTCGTTGCGAAGTATTTATGACCATCAACTGTGTAATGCTTGCTATGGTATGTATGCATATATCATGGTACGTGCATTGAGGCAAGATCACTTTAGTGTTCTATGTAGCATATTTCAATACGATGTAATGAACAGCGTTCTGGTTTACAATGGTGCGGGGTGTTTTTTAGGTTTTTACTCACAAGATATTCTATTGCGTTGCTGTAAAGCTACTTTTAAAGCACTTTGGATGTTAGAGCTATCTCGTGTATGAGATGAATAGTGTTTTATGTTTGGTAAATTTTTTATTGATGTTGGATGTTAATTCGTATAAAATCAGTTGATTTGTTTTGAATTTCAATATGTATTGTTAAGTTATTTTTCTTGTGTAGGGAATATTGAACATGGGAAGAACTGTTTGTTTTGTGAACAACAACGAGCCGCCACTGATTCATATCCATATAATTTACATATATGTATGATTGAATTTTTCAGAAACATTTTTCAAAATTTACCTTAAGGGTAGAACATATGAGTGTATGATTCAAAGGCAACATGGAGTCAAGTGCAGACAAACAAGATTTGGTACTGGCCGTGTTCCATTTTTACTTATCAGTACTTCCAAGTACCTACAGTAGATCAGATATGGAACACCATCTTCGTTCATACGAGCAGATTCTAACCTGCTAAATTGTATGCAGTTTTCAAATCGAAAACAGTTGAAAACAAAGAGAAAAAATAACGAATTTTAACTTTCTAGACATTATGAAAGCTTTTTCTAGTTTTCTTTCTACCAAAAACATTCAACATAACCTTGAAAAAAACAAAACCACCTATTGACAACTAAATGGCCACCTCACAGTAAAGAAAAGCATGATTACTCTTGAACAAATCAGGAACAAGAGTGCGAGTAGTTGGTAGTAGCCAGAAATACTTGCGAGCACTACGAGGGTTGATCTAAAAGTAATGTTAATCAATATGAACCAAGGCGATTAAACTTTAAAAAAATATTTATTTTTTCACATAGTCTCCTAATAAGCTAATACATTTGGTCCATCTTTTTCCCATTCCATTCCCTTAGAAAAAAATGATTGGTCTTTACTCTCCCAAAACTCCACAACAGCGGCCATTACTTCGCTATCATTTTCAAATCTCTTGCCCCGAAAGTGTTCATTGAGCCGAGGATAGATGTTAAAGTCACTGGGAGCTAGATCTGGCGAATAGGGCTGATGTTCAAGCAGCTAAAATCCTGCGTCTTGAATTGCAGCCATCGCAACTGCAGCCTTGTGAACCTGTGCGTTGTCTTGATAAAACAGAACTCCGGCTCGCAATTTGCCGCATCTATTTTTCTTAAAAACCTTCCGCAATCTTCTTATTTGGCCTGTGTAATAAGAGCCTATAGTGGCTCTCTTTTCTAAACATTCCACCATAATAATTCCTTCAGTGTCCCAAAAAACTGATGCATAACATACCCTGGTGAACTTGAAATTTTGAATTTTTTTCGGCGTCGCTGAAGAAATCGCATCCAGATTGTCGATTGCTGTTTGGTTTCTGGATCAAAATGGTGGATCTAGGTCTCGTCTATGGCTACAAAATGAGACTAAAACTTCTTCAGATCTGCCTGGAACTTTTCGATATTCACCCTCGCAATGTCGACTCGTTTATTCTTTTCGTGGCCGGCTAACATTCTCGGCACCCAAAGCACAGAGACCTTTTTCATATGTAATTCAAGGGGAACGGTACTTTGAACATTCCCATATGATATCCTAGTGATCTCAGCTATATGCTTAATGTTCACTCTTTGATGTGCCAACTCGACGTCTTCGACTTTTTTCACGTTGTCTTCAGTGAGGGGCGTGATGGACGTCCTTCGCGGTGTTCATCTTCAGTGAACGTTCTTCCCAGATTAAACTCCTTGGCCCAACGTGCAAAGGAGGAGTATGAAGGAGCAAAGTCCTCTTGCGTTTTCACCAATTCGCTGTCATCTTTTTGGTAGGCAGTTTTTTCAAACACAGCTCTAATTTCGTTTTAATGACAGCTCTAATTTCGTGTTTCTCCATTTCGATGTTCTCACTTCGACTGTTCGTATTCAAATGAATATACCTCTCTTGAATCGTGGTCTATTTGTATGTTTTTTTTATGCTGACTTAGTGAGTGTGTGAGGTAGTAACAATTTTTTTTTTGAGGAATTTGATACGAACTGCAAATAGCCGATTATCACTACTTTTGGATCAACCCTCGTAAATAGTAATAATGTAACTCAGGCATAATATGCAAAGAGTAGAATACATAAAGAAACGGAAAGAATGGAAACTGCTGGATCTATTGAAAAACAAACACATAACCATTCTACATATTTAAAAAAATAGGAAAACTGCAAAGTAAAAAATATCGCCATTCATGGCAGAACATTGTTTTTTGCGTACTGTGGATTGTCTTAGAAGCTTTTTGAAGAAGCAGCGTTAGAAGTATGAAACTGCATCGTACAAAATGTACTGCCTTGATTTTAAATGCAATGGCATCTTGTGTTCTTGAAGATCTTGTAACTGATATTCACAGTAATTAGTTATCTGCATAGCATTCGATGAAATTACTGCTCTTGTTTGCACTGAAATTATAACTAGAGTTCGCAAAAATCAAAAAATCCTTGATACACACAAAACCAAATAACCCCATATTTACCAAAATCGTCTATCGATCATAACCAACAAAATTATTTTACCACTAAATGAAGCAAATAAATTAGGTAAGAAGTGTGCACGTGAAAAATGAATGAATACTGTGGCTTATGGGCCGTATTATTCCCGGAACAGAGTAAGTCCGAATCTTTATAAATACAGTCTGGGTCATGATCAACTACAAACCATAGCATATTTAACCGCTGTGGTTTTTAGGTGATCATACATGTTTAAGATTCTTACATACAATTCTCATTCTCATTGAATTGTTTCGTAATCTTTGAAAATATGCATACATACATATTTCATTCTTCTCATGCCCCTACTGCTATATCTTGCTCTCACTTTCCATGCAAAATACAATTAAACTCGTCCGTCCGGCAGCCAAGTAGGCATCTTCATAACAATGAAATGGTTATGCAAAAAAACATGCAAACAAAGAGACATTTTATTGATGCTATTCAGATGTTAATTGAATACGTTACGAGACGCTAAATGAAATAATGCTTGTGTACACGCGATTTGCATAACAGAACTTACCGTACAATATGGTATCTCACCGTAGGCCTACATTAATTTCAATGAGTTTAAATTACATTGCGTAAATACTTGTAGTTGTTTTTGTTGCGCTTTGAACCCAGACCTAGAGGGAATGGAAATAAAAAAAAAGATTTAAAGTTCGTTTGATTGTACGTTTTCGGGGGTTTTGTTTGACCATACAATTTTATTAGGCGCAAACCAAAAAAATTCAGCAAAGCTTCTCCATATAACAGATTGAATTAAATAATTGCCTTCAAACATGGCCGCCAGTAATCTGAATTCCCAGAATAAAATCGCATTGTTTTGTCCAAGGATCACTATTTTAATGATCGCTTAGAATATGAAAAGGCCAGCCTAAAACAACCCTAATAAATGAATTTCCTCTTAAATCTTCCTGCCAATTCCAGCAATAAATAACCCTACCTTCCTGCAACTACATAACGCAACTACCATCTCTTTATCCATTCAATTGAAAATACACTATATGATTTTGTTCATTCAAGGATTCGTGCCAGGAGCCATTCCTACTGGAATGCACCAAATAGCAATTTCATTTATCGTCCGACTTGCCTTAAACACATGAAATTTGTCACTGCACTGCTTGCTGATTTCTTCCCCTAGCATGCTTACATTCTCTACTGATCTGCCTAACTGAGTCTGAAGCCAATGCTGCGCTGTACATATCGTGACATCTTAGCTGATTCCTGGCCTGAGACAAGAGCTAGGGGAAAAATGCAACAGTAGCAAAAAATGCAACAGAAGCAAAAAATGCAACAGTAGCAAAAAAAAGTGACAAGTCTGAAAAACAAAGAGGAATGCGGGAAAAAACCCATTCGCCGCATTTTCAAGCTATAGTCACTTCATATTTCAGGTCCTCTTAACTTCACACTTATGACGTCATCGAGTTTTAACTATCCTTACCGTTTTTCCATAAGCTCGTAGTTCCCCAGGGAACTGCATATTTTTCCCAGAATTGCATTCTATTGTATAAAACCGGTCTACTTTTTAGTGCAAAAAGTATTTTCATGGAAAAAAACACAAGTGCGGAATAAAAGCAGGGAACAAGAAACGTTTTTCGTAAAATAATGTAGCTGGCCTTCATATATAGGACTTCGCCAGGAATCATGTTCTATAATGCAACTGGAGAAGCTTGTATCGTTACGAAATAAATTCCAAGCACGTTTTCGTGTTTTCTAGTGCATTTGACGCCGTTTATTTTTAGAGCTTTGGTTCGCTGCATCCAACAGTCTTGTGTTTCAGAATGCACATACATAGAACGTCATATAACTGTAGGTAAACTGGGTGACCATCAACACCTCTATTGAGCATAGGATACCGTTTACTCGATAGGCCTTTTATATCACTGGTAAGTGCTCGCGATACTATCGGGCTATCAGACTGAAGCTGATTAAGCGGGCAGCAGCAGCAAGGACATTCAATGTAGCTTCAGCTTCCCGAAATAAGTGCATCAGACGTTGCATGCAATTCTAGACTTCCATTCGCTAGTAGAATCTGAGTCGCTTAAACTTTTGGAAGCTATTTCGAGAGCTGCATTAATAGAATTCGGAATATGTTTTATCGTTTTGGATTGCCAGTTGGGATTCAATAGGTCTTTGATGAGGATTCGTTTGATGGGGGCAAAGTGCTAAAGTATGGTTTGGAGATATATCGACGTACGAGTGATCCGAGATGGTTATAGTTGAAGCGCTAGTAAAAGTTACATTCAGGGAACATCTAAATACAACAACAAGTCGTATTATTGTTTTTCGATGCCTTATATTTTCTCTCTTCATATGTTCTCTCTTCATATTTTCTATCTTCATATTTGATGGTCGAATTTCATACCTGGCCACATGATTTTTCTTTCATAAATCATTGCTAAGTGCGCGAGATGTCGAGTGCTTTATAAAACGGAATCACTCACGATGAAATCAGAACAGCGAGGCATAAAAATATTGAACCATGATTAATCACAGCATGAGCTAACATATTCCACATACCTATCCATCGTACCCCAAAAACCGTTAAGACCGTTAAGTTAAGTTAAACCGTTAAGTTAAAAAAAATTATCCAACTTTTGCTGCATTTCATTCGAAAAAATACTCTAGTGCACCTGAACCGCTAGAAATACTAATATTCGATGAACAGTAGAGGAATCGTGCAGATTTGGAGTGCATATTCTACCACATGTGCTCCAACCTGTTTGCAAAATCACTTTGATCTTAAGGGGGAAAAGCGCCTTCAAATTTTTAATAAATCGATTTTTGTTTTGATTGAATATATTAAAATGAATAATAAATAATGAAACTGAATATATTAAAAACATGATTTTCATAATATAAAATTGAAATTCTAAAAAAAAAAATTTTTGTGAGGATATATAACGAAGCGCGCTAAGGTCATTTGTCCTACGATTTTCGTTCACTTCGCTATACCACTACATCGACATAGGTTAAAGTTTATAGAAAGATAAGTGAGTCAACTCCTTCAAAAGAAGAAAAAAAAAGTTAGCCTTGGCAAAAAAACAAAAAAAAATAGCTGAAAAAGATGCTTCTAAAAAAATTGTTGAAACTCCAAAAAAAAAAGTCCGAAAAAAGTTCAACTGACGCTAAAATTAAAGAAAAATTTATCAACATATTATGGCCTACCTATAGGACGAAATTCTAAACATGCGCAGGGAAATTCTGGCAGCATATTACCGAAAAATTTCAACTGATGAGAACCCTCAACACTCTTGTTGTCCTGTTGGAGAAAAGACTTGGTGTAATTGGTGCAAGGTGAAGACAGCTGCTGGTAATGCTTTAAAAAATTTCAAGCATCCTCCACCTTTAGATGATGAAGCACAAGAAATGTTAAAGCCTATTTATGAAGGCTTATCATCAGAAGATTTATTAAAGTGCTGCTTGGGCAATTTTACGCAGAATAATAACGAAAGCTATAATTCTTGTATTTGAAATTTGGCCCCCAAACATACTTTTTGTGGAAAAAATATCATCAATATGGTGGCAAATATTTCTGCATGTACATTTAATGAAGGATTTACGGCTATCTTGAAAATAATGCAAGTCATGGGATTTGCAATTGGCCAATGGGACATGCAGAAAAAAGAGATGCTGCAAGAATCAACCAGGCGGAAAGAGGCCAGAACTGCTCGAAGGGAGCAAAAATTTTTGGAAGAGGAGGAAGGTATATTGCATGGTCCAGGCAACACAGATTAAATTTCAGTAAGATTTATTACAAAAAATATTGAATTTTAACTTTAAACGCGATTTTCTCGAAACAACCTTTTTGAAGTTGGCGTGCATGATTAAGAGAAATGCATTTATCCAATCGTTCTGAAATTTTAGCACGTTAATTTGCACGTGTTAAAGCTCAGAATGAACTACGGATGAAAAAATCGGCATTACATTTTTTTTAGTTATAACCGATTTCTGGGGGAAAAACACCTCGGTTTTCGAAAAAACGCCGCCATTTTGTTATTTTTGAACCAAATTTTTTTTAGTTCATTCCAAGGCCGTTTTGATGCTGATAAAAACCCCGTTTTTCCCCCCAGCCTTTTCTGAGGGCAGTTATCGTGCACGTCAGGTTTTGTTGGAGTTTTTTTCAGAAAAATTGTAGCAGACGACAGGGGGCCACAACAAATTTTTAACTATTTTTTTTATGTAGATAAGGCAAAGTATGTGCACAAAGTTTCATTAAGATATGTGTTTTTATTGAATTAAAAGCTAACCTTTGAAAAAAACAATTTTTTTTTCAATTTGAAGGTATGTCCCCTTAACAATGCATTTAAACTCATAGGGTGGAAAGAATTTCAGGAATTTCAAGATTTAGGAAAGGCAAAACACTGCAATACCTCAAAAGCAGCATAACACAACATAAACAAAGAAAATGCTTAATGCTTGCAATACTTTACCAGCACTGCAACTTAAAGTCGCCCACAATTGCCTCACGTCAAAATCAAATAACTCTATCGATTTCGATTTGATCCGATGATTTCGTCGAAAGTTACAGAGATAGAAAAATGTTTAGGGTACAAAAATGACAGATGTTGGAACTGATAAATTTCTAGAACTTAGAAAATTTAAACATCGGTAACTTATTTTCGTTGTAAATATTCGCGATATGAATACTTAATGTAAGCATTAATGTAAGCAAATAGCAAGAAATGCCTCGCGCTTGCAACAATATGCAAACACCAACCTCACATTGAAATCAACCCACTCTTCGAATTTTCGAAAACTTAAAATTTTTTTGTTTATTGTCACTACAAAATCATTACCGTTTGGAAATTTTACGATAAAATCGCTTAATAAAGATATTGCAAATAAATACCACACCATCAATAGTTGGCAGCCCCATTAGGGTTTTTTAACCAGATTCTTTTTGAATAATGCCAATAAAAAGTTCCATTTATCATATGAAATTCGTGTGGATTTATTGACTGTACTGAAAGTTATACGGAAAAAAACTTTATTTTTCTGAGCGAATTTTCAAAACCCAAGACACCAAAATTACCATAGCTGGCAGCAACTACCGAATGTTTCAACCAAATTTCGCTTACTACTTGCGAAATGGTAAAACTTAAGTCATAAACATGCATGCAATTTTTGTAGCCAATTATATAGCCTATAACAATGTAAAATTAAAATGGCATATTTTCATGAGGTTTTCTGAGAAAAAACAACATTGAACACAAAATATTTGGGGTAAAATTTTGTATATTGAAGCTAATATCTCAAAATCAGGTACAGTTACAATTTAGAGTGTCATATCAAATTAAAGGTAATTTCATTCCATAAAAAAGAAGCAATAAAACTTTGCGTTGTGATTATTAGTTTTCCAGATATAACGATTAAAGCGTAACGATTAAAGTCTAACTCCGCAGATTTTGAAAACCGGACCACCCTGTAGAACGATTTTTTGCTCAAAATATATGAAACACTCTGTATATTTATATATATATATATATATATATATATATATATATATATATATATATATATATATATATACATATTTATATATATATATATATATATATATTTATATATATATATATATATTTATATATATATATATATATATATATATATATATATATATATATATATATATATATATATATATATATATATATATATATATATATATATATATATATATATAAAAAAGATAAGAGCCAAGCGCGACTCATGTAGGGAATTCTGTGAGAAAACTGAAGGATGTACAGAGGCTGCCAGAATCAGGAAAGGTCCTAAGCGTAACCCCCGGCGTACCTACGCTTTTGCGAAGGGAAAACGGGGATTGGGTGGAGGACCCGAAAGAGTTCCTGGACATGCTACTGGAAACTCACTTTCCAGATTCAGCTTGCGCGGCACCGCGTAGTGACGTACTTCGAGGAACCCACCAGGCGTCAGAGCAGCTGATCAAGGAAGTAGTAGGCGAGGTCAAGATTGAATAGGCTATAGGCACATTCCGATCTTACAAAGCTGCAGGGATTGATGAGCAAATAAAATGCTTCAAAAAGCAAATAAAACCATCATTCCCATTCTGCATCGTATTTTTACCGCATGCCTCCACCTCGGGGTAGTACCCGAGCAATAGGCAAAAGCTAGGGTGGTCTTCATTCCGAAACCTGGTAGGTTGAATCTTCATTACGTGAAGGACTTTCTGCTCAAAACACTAGAGAGGCTTCTTGGTCTGCACATCAAAAGCTCGATTTATGTCGCGAGACTCTGTGTTGATCAACACGCGTACCTAGCGGGCAGATCAGTAGACACGGCATTACACAAAGTTGTTGGTACAATAGAAAAATCCTTACGGCAAAAGGAATTCACGTTGGCAGCCTTCTTAGACATTGAGGGGGCCTTCAATAATGTCATGGTCGCGAGTATCATTGATGCTTTGGTTCGAAGTGGAGTGGATAAAACTCTGGCGACCTGGCATCGGACTTGTTCACGAGCAGGCGGATTGAGGCTACCTTTTTGGAGGCCAAAGTGGAGAGAATAGCCGGAACCAGAACACCGCCAAGAGGGATTATATCTCCCTTTTTCTGGATCCTGACAGTCAACGTAGTACTGGAGAATTTAAGGGCCAGTGGCTTTGAGACATTGTGACATTGTGGTACTTGTAAGGGATGCGTTTTTACAATTGTTGTCGGACCCTATGATTTCGGCGCTGGACCATATCCAAATTTGAGCCAGAAAAGTCGGTCTTAGGCTAACGTGAAGCACAGAATTGGTAAGGCTCGCGCAGCACTTTTTGCATGCCGGTCCGCTTACTCCAATATCTAGGGTCTTATACCTAGGGCGTCCTATTACATATTCACATGTGTAGTGAGGCCGATTTTGGTGTATGGAGCGATCGTGTGGTGGAAGGCAGCGGAGAGTAAAACTTATATCAAGAAGCTAACAAGACTGCAAAGATTAGTTTGCATATGTATTACGGGCGCTTTAAGAACCGCCCCTACGACTGGGTAGGAAATGATTTTGGGACTCATGCCCCCTAGATCGATTTAGAAGCGCAAGCTTAGCGGCGACACGCGCTAAAATTTCCGGCACATGAAAACGATTCAGATCAGTGGGGCCACAGCGGTATTCTTACAGAATACCGCAAAAGATTTGGGCTCGTTGCAGAAGACACGGACCACATGAGCATAATAATACATCTTGGCAGGAATTTCCTGGTCAAGATACCCACAAGAACAGACTAAAAGAAAAAGGAATCTACCACCGATGGGGGCATCTGGATTTACATGGATGTGGCAAAGACGGACACAGGAGTTGGCTCGGGCGTGTTTTCTATGGATTTGAGCCTTAACCTGTTGTGTAGACTGTCGGACCATGCTACCATCTTTCAGTCTGAATTACATGCTATACGCATGACAGTTGAGTCCATTAGCGGAATATCAACCATATCAATGACGATTTGCGTCGACAGTAGAGCAGCCATTCTCGCTCTTGCGTTTTATAGATGTTCTTCAAAAACTGTTAACGCTGGCAGAGTGGCTCCCAAAGAAAAGGCAAGGCATATTCCTATCCGGATTATGTGGGTGTCAGGGCATAGTGGGGTCATAGGCAACGAAAAAGCCGATGAAATGGTAAGGAAAGGTTCAGGAGCTAGCAATAGCCCCTGCATTATTGTACCACGGTCAATCGCTGACGCCACAAGCAAACTTGATGCCGCCATATGGGCCAAACTAAAGTCCGAATGGAAAAACAGGATGGACTGCAGGGTGGCCAGGACATTATGGCCATCACCTGATCTAAGCAAAAGCAGGAAACTGCTCAAGCTCAGCAAAAACTGCTTGAGAGCCACGGTCGGCCTGCTCCAGGGCACTGCCTTACCGCACCTCATGCGAACAGAGTGGGACTGATATCCAGCAATTTGTGCAAGAGGTGCGAGATGGAAGAGGACACAATCGAGCATACTCTCTGTGATTGTCTGGCCTGAAATAATAAACGCCTCAAGATTTTTGGTTCTTACCACTTTCAAGAGTTGGCAGAGGTTGCCAGTACCGTCACGCTGAGTCAGCTGATCCAGTTTGGCGAAGCGGTCAATTTGCAGCTCTAATAAGCCAGCGGAGGGTGGCAAATGGGCCCAAACTGGTGATCTATTGCAAGCCACGTTCCCTCTTCTTCAGTGTCTAGAAGAGGGTAGATTAGAGCAGATTGTCACAAAATTCAATATATGTAGCTTCGAAAGGAAAAATCGGTTTTTATTATTAAAATATTTATATTAGAATCTTCATTATTTCTCTATTTCTCCTAACTTTGAGCAATATCACTGACTATTTGTATTGACTACTCAACAATTCCTCAATTTTCGGGCTGAAACTGAACTACAGTGCAAGCTTCCAGAAGCACCAGTCAATCAGCACGAAATGATTTTCAAATTCGGCATCTTCTGGACAAAGGATGAATGGTCCCGGCGAATCAAAAATATTAAGCGTGCGAATCCAGATCAAACGAAAAACAGTGATACGTCTTCGAAATACGAAATGTTTTTTGCGAAAGGAGCTTCTTATTCCGCAGATGAAAACTGGATGCGGAAATTTCTCGAGAGGGAAACTCTAATTAAAGATTGTAAGGTTACAATTTTACCAGGTCGGATGAAACGCAAGAATTTCCGCAGGGGTTTTAAAGTGGTGATCCCAGCGAAATATTCTTTGCTGTTTACCAACTTCAATGGATCCATCGAAGCCCAAACCTGGAAAGGGACTCCGTTCAGCAGCTAGAGGTACGAGACTAGTCGTAAGAGAAACATAACTTACAATACTAGATTTAGAAAAAAATCAAAATGTAATGAGGCGTCATTCCAAAACGTTTCCCGTTCCTTTTCCATAAATCAAACTGCCAGTGATCCACCATCTTAACCCTCATACTCAAAGGTAGGAGCTTCTACAGTTATCTCGAGAATAGAAACCACTCAACTAGAACCCAGTCAGATAAACCACACTTAAATGGTCGCCTCTCACGTAGATATGAGTTCTAACTTGGTATCCAGCCCTGAGTCAGTAAATGTCCCCGGAATTATACTAACGACAGTTCTTCCTAATATAACATCCAATGCAGATAAGAATTTCTTGCATAAAATGAAAAAGAAAATTTCTTTAAAGGAAAAAAATAAGGCTAAAGCGGGGAACGACAATGTCGAAAGTATTAATTATAGCTTAATTGCTACCGATGAAGCGTCAAAATAACGTACTAATGCAGATTTCAGAGCAGTCCAGTCAACATCTTCCTCTTATCCTAATTTTATTCGTGGTGAAGACTACACATCATCCAGTACCATCGTAGTTGATTCACATAGTCCTTCCAGAAATCCATCACAATCTGCATCTAACTTTTTAGACCCGTTATTGCCGCCACATGTGAAAGCCATCATTACATCTAGTGCTGACCTGGAAAGTAGGTATCTACTCTCTCGGCTAAGAGATTGTAAAATATATGACAATGTTCGTCTCTTACTTGCTTAAGACGGACTAGGCACACACGTCTTCTCAATGAACACCAGCACCACACAGTTTATGGTGACAGAGAGCCAATAAATAGATGTTGTAAAATATTCAACAAATTTTCTCACTACTATTCCCCGTCTATCTCTAAAGTCAGGTTAAAAAGCGCTTTCATTATAGCGCTGAATTCCTAATGAAAACCTTATTTCCTTTCCTTGTAATTTCCGCCTCAAATTGACAACTAGGCAAAAGTCTGGGAAATGATATTTTGTTCATTTATGTGATTTTATTTTAGATTAGCTTGAGTAAAATGTAAAAATGTAAATTGTTATTTTTTTATGTATACACCTTGTTTGGTTTGAAATAAATAAATAAATAAAAAAAATCAGAAAGTAAAAGAACTGATTAGAAATGACCAATGCTTTTTGTATCATGCCTGTTCACAGTTTTAACATTATTTAAATTACCAAATGTGATAGTTCACCGAACGTTTGAATCGTTTGAAAATAACACATATGGACAATTAAATTATTTTTGTTTGATATTACCGAGTTTTTCTTTTATCAATTTTGCAATCAAACTGCCGAGTACATCTCTTTTTTAAATAGACAATTTACGCATTCAGTTTCTATCGATCCTTGCTGATGATTACCTTTTTTCAGCAAATTACCGAGATCCAAAGAGGAATTGAATAAGTTTGCGAATGATAAAATGTTGACCCACAGAACAAATAAACATATTCACCTATTTCAACCTGTCACTATTTCAAATATCAATCAATCATGCAGATTTACACAGTAATTTTACACATTAAATTCTACACAATTCTACTCAACAGGTTTACCTATTATTACCATGCAATATTATTACCAAATTATATTGGCTATTAGTGACCAAATGCCTTCATCAATTAAAAAACCTTCAAAAAAATTTGAATTCAAAATAGCACAGACAAAACAAAATTGCATAATATAAATCATAAATAAATCACATAAAAAGAATCTGCAGCCTCTGACAGCCCTTGCCGCATCTCGTAACTCAAATTCGATCAAAGCAGGCATTCTCCATTCACAAAAAATCTGTACGAGCACAACAAAATGATTACAATGTACTCTGCTATGCATGAGGGGAACACTGAAATAAGTTCCACAGCAGTCATACATTCGCAGCTCCGCTCTGAACTTCTCTCTTGAGAAGATAATTTCCCCCTAGGAAGCAAATTCTTCATTGCTTCCAAACGGATCGTATAAGCACATTTTGTTCAATGACGTCACAGTCTAGTCTATATCGAGTCAAATAAACGCTCGTAGATGCAATTTTTATGTTGCTTCCATGCGTTGGTTGTTCTCTCTCAGTCAAAGGTGTTACCACATCAGCTGTGGAAGATATTCACAACTTTGTTTCGGGAAAAATTTAAAAAAAATGTTATATACTTTTTTTTTCAGGATTTAAAAAAAACGATGAATTGAAAATTTATATCAGCCAAATGTAAGGGAAGTCACTGCCACCACACGCCACTGATATATATATATATATATATATATATATATATATATATATATATATATATATATATATATATATATATATATATATATATATATATATATATACATATATATATATATATATATATATATATATATATATATATATATATATATATATATATATATATATATATATATACATATATATATATATATATATATATATATATATATATATATATATATATATATATATATATATATATATATATATATATATATATATATATATATATATATATATACTCCTTACCATTTGAATCGCCCACTTGGAAAATCCGTAATAACTCTTCCATTGCTTTTCCGAGAATATTGGCATAAAAATCGTGAACACATTGTAGACCGTAATGAACATCTACCTGGTATTGCAATTTAATTTTCGAAAAAGGCCAGCTTAAAACGGATAAATTTACCGACTTGAACCAATTTTTCACTATACGCGCGGTGTGAATTGGGGCATTATCCAGCTGAAGAATGACATCCTGGATTTTCGAAACCTCGTGACATCTTATTGCTTCGTTTTCATTAATTCTAGATAATCTGCAGCATTCTGACGACCGGGCAAAACAACCAAATCCACGACCCCATTGAAGAAAATTCCTCCCCACACCATGACTGATCCAACCACTGCGTTACGTTGAGACAATACCAATTCTTCCTTCCGTAAATCGTGAAAATAATATGAAAAGCCATCGAATCCGTCTAAATTAAACTTTTTTCGTCGCTAAATATGACTTTTTGCCACTTTCTGATACAAATCATATGCTTCTTTGCGAATGCCAGGCGCGCTACAGTATGACCCACCGGTTCGCGCTTCAGTTTCCTGCGTCTCATATTCAGAGATCCTTTAACAATTCGACGAATCGGTGAAACACTTGCAGTAACTCCAACTTTTGCACGGATTTTGCTCACAGAGTCCTTCGAATTAGATGCTTCCAACAAAATTCTTCGCCGTTCTTGCTCTATTGTCACTTTACTAACGCTTCTCACATAATTTTTACCATAACTATACTTGTCCTTTAAAAAGTTTCTCACTACTTTATTACTTCTGTTAATTTGCCTGGTAATTTCACTGTTATTTAAGTTTAAAACCGAGATGGTAGTTTTTTCTTCGTGACTCAATGATTTTCCGCGTCCCATTTTGCACACAAACACGTTGCTCTCTCTCAATAAATGAATTTTAACATAGAAACAGTCCTCAAATTTAAAAACTCGTATAAATACTAACCGGAGATTGTTACACTCGACACACAGTATAGACAAATACTAAGTGGGCTATTCTATTGACGCGCTGAAAAATGCATTTTTTTCGTTACTCATTTTTTATTGCCACAGTTTTCGAGAAATAAATCCCAATACCAGGTAAATGTTCATTACGGTCTACAATGTGTTCACGATTTTTATGGCAATATTCTCGGAAAAACAATGGAAGAGTTATTACGGATTTTCCAAGTGGGCTATTCAAGTCATAAGGAGTGTATATACAGTTGGGGACAAAACTCTCCATACACCCTCAAAATTTCATAAATTTAGTAGAAAATGCAAATTTTTATGAGAATTTTGTATGCAACTTTACTGCAAATGTATTTTTGTTAACATAAATTAAAAAAAAACTCTAGCGCACCTGAACCGCTAGAAAACTAATTTTCGAAGAAATTGTCTTTGAGTGACAAAAAAATGTGGAAAGACGTAATACACTTTTTTGTAGAATCATAGCAACCATTCCTTGTTCAAAGCAACAGAACTCAACTATAACACAAATGATGAAAATGTTCAGTGCTGGCAACATTTTCCCAACGAAGCAGCAATAAGTTAACCTTCACAAGCTCATACTTAAATCAACTTATCCTTTGAATTTCTTTCTCATCGGAGAATTTCGTCGAAAGCTTTAGCGGTTAACGTTGTTTGAAGCTGCCATCCAAAAAATGTTCAAAACTCGGAAAATTTAAAAATTGGTTTCTTAGCTTTATTGCAAATGTTTTGCATATGAGTAGGTAATTTGAAGCATCTGTTGATGCGATAGTTACGAAAATGGCTAAAACTCATTACCCTGTGTCAGCAGCAAAGCAAAATATCTACCAAATCTGCTTCACGTTAAACTAAACCCAACCAATAAATTTCGTTTCGATTGAATCACTGCGCTAGAAGTTATACGAGTGAAAAATTTTTTAGGGTTACCACACTCAAAACTTTTCAAATTTTTAAAGCGTTAATATTTGTTGCTAATTTTTATTGAAGGATCGTTCCCATTTGCAAATCTAATGACATAATCGCCCAGTAAAGAAATTCCAAAAAATTACAAAGATGGTCATAGCTGGCAGCCCTTTTACGATTTTTGTACGAAATTCCTATGACATTTGGCTCACATTAAAATGTATTTACTGCATAAACTTCATTTTGATATCATGACTGCACCGGAAGTTATAGGGAAAAAAGCTTTATTTTGCTGAGCAAATTTGCAAGATTTAGGAGACAAAAATCACCATAGCTGGCAACCCTAATCTAATTTTTCAGCCAAAATTTCACCAAATGTTATCTTAAGTAAGATCCAAATATTGTGTGAATTTTGTTTAAATCTGATGGCTGAATCGGAAGTTATAGGCCAAAAAGCTGTTTTTTTTCTCAGTGATTTTTCAAGATGGCACCACTGCCACAGGGTTGCCCGCATTTCAAAATCACTTCTATCAGACCTGGTCCTAGTTGATACTAACAAGTCCTGTGAATTTCATTACGATCGGATAATCCGGTCGTCAGTTCTCGTGAACAGAACTTTCGAGTGCTGAAAATAGAGGTAATTTAGTGATGGGTTGCCGTTCTTGTGCAAATCGGAATTTTAAAAATTTCAAATTGACATGATGCACAAACGTTAAAATTTATCAATGATTTGAATTTTTTGTCCAAAATCAAAAATCTTTCAGGAGGTTCAATGATTTGAAGGATTTTTTTTCAAGAGCCTGTCGCAGCTACAGGGTTACCCGCACGACCTTGGAAATCCATGTGTATTAAACTTTAGTCAACATCAATACGCTCTGCAAATTTCACGATGATCTAATGTTTTTGTCAGAAGTAATGACAAATCAAAATTTGAAAAAAAATCCTTGCCTACTTTCAGGCACGCTGCACCCACATACGGCACAAAATTTCCAATTCTTAACCATCGGCAAGCTTAGAACATAATAAGTTTTCATTCCCAATACTTTTTTTGAACAAAAATTTTCGCTGCTTGGAAATATAAGAGTACCTCAAAATTCACTAAAACGCTCGCCGCCGCCAAAAGGTTTAGGATATCTGGATTTGAGAAAGTCGTGGACCTACCTACTAAATACATCTACGTTCTCCGAAAGTTTCATATCAATCGGATTGGCCACTCCAGAGATTATCTCCCTTAATCATTTTGATGATATATATATATATATAAAGAAATATGAATTTTCGGCGAAACGAGTTTAATACTACTTTTCTTCGAAAATTAGTAAAAAAAATTACATTAATTAACTTAAAACCGTAAAAACACCAGAAATACGAAATTCAGCAGGGACAAAAGTGTTCATACATTGATCAAATAGTGTACTCTGGTCTTCATTGCATTGCTTTACTGTTGTTTTTCTTCAAAGAACCGTTGTATTTCCTATGAAATGCGTGAATGCAATCTAGTGATTAGTTTGTTTTAGTAATCTGTGAGCTTAGCGAGTGAAAAATGAGCAAGCACAATGAAGTAAGTGTTGAAATAAAAAAGTTACTTATTGCTGAGCACAGAAATGGAAAATCATACCGCGTAATTGGAGTTTTGTTTAATTTATCCCATGCCACTGTCCAATACATTGTTCAAAAGCATAAAAACACAGGATCAGTGGAAAATAAGCCAAGAAATGGACGACTAAAGAAACTTTCCAGGCGGGATATCAGCATGATCTTAAAAGAGGTCGACAAAAACCCAAGGATCACTGGTCGTCAACTGGCGGAACATGCCGCTTATACTTTAAATAAGTGTGTTCACCCTAAAACCATCCAAAGAATCTTACGTTCCTATGGATATGCAAGTAGAGATCCCCGTAAAAAATCGCTAATATCTGAAAAGAATAGGCAGCTTCGACTTGAACTTGCAAAGCGATATTTAGGAAAGGATTTAGAGTTCTGGAAATCTGTCTTATAGACTGATGAAAGCAAGTTCAGCTTGTTCGGTAATGATGGCGAAGAAAGAATCTGGCGAAAAAAGGGAACAGCATTGCAACTGAAGAATTTGATACCAACAGCAAAACACGGGGGTGGCAATGTGATGATGTGGGGTGGAAATGCAACTGGTGGGGTTGGCAGATTGGTTTTTATAGACGGTATTATGGACCAATACTATTATAAAAGACTGTTAGAAGAACACTTGCAACATTCCGTGGACAATTAGGGTCTAGGCCAGCATTGGATATTCCAACAGGACAGCGATCCCAAACATACTGCATGTTTTGTAAAGAACTGGTTGCTTTATTATGCATCAATGCAGCTGTATTCTCTTCCTCAGTCGCCAAACTCAAACCCCATTGAACATATTTGGGAACTTATGAAAAGAAAAATCCCGAAAATTCACACCAGCAGCAAGGAATCACTCAAAACTGCGCTTCAACAAGCCTTGGGAGAAATAACACCGGAAGTCTCTAAAAATATGGTGGATTCAATGCCACGACGGTCGCAGGCTGTTATTGATGCCAACGGTGGCCCAAAAACATATTGAAATATAAAATTATATTAAATAATGTGGAATTTTCAGTTGAATTATATAATGTATGAACACTTTTGTCCCTACTGAATTTCTTTTTTTTTGTGTTTTTACGGTTATAAGTTAATTAATGTAATATTTTTTTAATTTAAACCAATTTTTCCTTTAGAAGCTAGATTTATTTTTATTTTGACATATATCGATATTTCGAGGGTAATCTGCCCTCTTCTTCAGTGTCTTTTGACAAAAGACAAAAACCCAAGGATCACTGGTCAAGGATCTTTTGACAAAAGACACTGAAGAAGAGGGCAGATTACCCTCGAAATATCGATATATGTCAAAATAAAAATAAATCTAGCTTCTAAAGGAAAAATTGGTTTAAATTAAAAAAATATTTTTACAAGCTAGGAAAAAATTGGTACACAATAAAAACAATTTAATTAATGTAAGTTTTTTTTTTAATTTATGCTAACAAAAATACATTTGCAGTAAAGTTGCATAAAAAATTCTCATATTTGCATTTTCTACTAAATTTATGAAATTTTGAGGGTGTATGGAGAGTTTTGTCCCCAACTGTATATTGAAATATGAATTTTTAACCAAAGTGATTTTATTGCTAATATTCTTTTTCGAAAATAAGTAATAAGTAACATAAACATACAAATGAGTACTCTCTAAAAAAAATCAACACGATAAATAATATATTTTCCTCACAAACATTTGTTCCACAGTTCCTACCAATTCCCTGGACAGATTTACGCTTTCAGAATGATACAATATAAATAGTTCCCCTCATATTTTATCTATAGTTTTGACGAAGGAGCTATGTTACCACCTGCCACATCATTCATCCGCCTCCTCCAATACCTCCATCTTAATCTTTCCATGCCATCCCATTTCTAGACTCTCTCCTTAACCTCGATTCTTTTATCGCGTAGACCTCGAATCCGTCAGATCAGACAGCCTTCGGCGAAAACGTTTAAAAACCCGTTAACCTGTCTACCTCTCCTTTCGACCATTCATTCTACTAAATAAACAAATGTTCCGGGAACATGAACGTAGCGTTTGTGAATTTTCAAACGGAAAGAAAATAATGAAGCTCATCAGGAACAACAAAGAAATATCCAGAAGCGAAGAAAAGCATAAACCTAGGGCATGCTCCAAAAATGAGTTGTTCTTTTCTTGAGAAGATCATGCATCGTAGCAACGGTAAATAATATCTGCTTTGCGTTATTTTTCTTGACGAAAAGGGTTAAATTAGGTGCTGTGTAGCCATGAGGAAGATGATGTTTTCTTTGCAGTGGGAGATATTGTGTGTTGCGTTGGTTTGAATGCTAAATGTTGTCCTAGGCATTTGGGGTGAAATAAAACGTATTTTCGGCATTGTCGAGCGATAGAAGCAGCAAAGATGAATTGTGGTTGCCGAACTGCTATCACTAGCACAGGGGATTTAAGAAATTCAAGATGTTAGTTTCAGGTTTGTACAAACATGCAGTGCACATTGTTTTTATGGAGAGAATACGATTCGGATGGGAGATTGTTCGATATTCATAGCCAATCTCTAAATGATTGCATTTCATGCTCCATGATAATCTTGGTATACCAATATATAGTTTGTGAATAATCTATGGAAATCGCTCATATTCTTAGAATATCATGTCGATCTGCAATCGAAGCAATTTGGTTGGGCATATAGAACGTTTATCATTCGAAACATTTCAATTTCCAACCATCCATTCAGTCAGGGTAATAACAAATCGCATCTGTGATAAGATAACAGCTGAGCTCGTGTAATAAACAAATATCCTCAATCATCGATTCCAGATGATGACGATGACTAAGCGATATTAGTTGCTGAATGATTGAATTGATTTCCCGATGACGAATGTTAGTTATAATATATAAGTCCTGCGAATATGGACCAATACGAAACGGTCCGAATAGTAGTAGTTTATCAAGATGAATAATTAGTTATCGCTATCGTATCTAGTTGTTGACACTTCAATAAATGTAATTCTCGAGCCAATGCATATGATGAGCATCAAATGCGTACATGCAAAACTTTGCCAAACATGATAGGTTTCGTCAAACATCCGACCATTTACCTAATTTCCTATTCGCGCCTTTGGGTGCTCTATATTCGTAGAAAATTAAGTGGTTCAGCTTTGCAGATCAGGACAACACCTACCACAGGTGTGTTTACGTTGAAAACATGTCTCTCTTTGTAATTACTAAACTCATCGCGGCATTATTTTCGTTGAAGCCTTATGTTTTTTGCAATCATTATAGGCTGCAAATTTGATGCGTATTCATATGGAGGTTAAATTTCATCATTGTAGAGACAACAGCTTTTTCGTGGTTGATTTCACGCATTCTCTGTGCGTGCGATGTACCTGCGGGCATAGGTCAAACCACTTTTCAATGCATATACATATATGGCTATCATGACCCATCAACACATACCGCCAATGCATGGACGCTAGTCGTAGATGAGGAAAAGGACTGATGCTTATCCAAGCTGCTAATGCATCGAAAAGATATTGAGTGGACCATTTCATAGGTATAGTACTCAGTATCGATTCGATCGGTTCAGCGGGAACCATAGGTTTGCGATAAATTGAATTGGAATTGGATTTTGTTGGTTTGTAGGTTTCGTCTTCCTTTTATTTTACCATTTTTACTGCTTTTACTTTGCATTTATTTGCGCTGACGCTTCAAACTGTTTTCGAGACGACACGTGGCCCTTAGAATACAATATATTTCAGATGTAACGACCCCTCGAACACTGTTCTCCGTATAAAAGCATTCGATAATGAAAATATTAACATGTTTGATGGGCTCAAAAGTGTCCTGTTGAATGAATATAGAGCAACAGAGTTGCGAGAAAGTGATAAAAAGATCAATTTTCCCCGTCAAAACAGATGTGCCCAGCGTGGGAAACAAAATATGTTGGCTCGAAAAATGTATGCTTTTGCTCAGTAGTGCCTTCGCAGCAGTTAAGCTATTAATAACATATAATTCATGAAACTCAAAGAAATATTTACAAAATAATACTTCGATCTAAAATTGATCATAAAAAATGTAAATTAGAAATAAAATTTACAATGCATCGGGTGACAGAAAAATAGAATGCCTCTTAGTTGAATATTCGTGGTTGATAATTTTGAAAGCGCGCGTTAGTCGCTGTCATGATGTTTTCGAATAACATGTAGTGCCAGTAATATTTTTGCCAATTTGAAAGCCAAAAGATGAAAACAAAGAAAGTGTTATTTTCATTGTTTTGAAATATGACTTTTAAGTAACTTTGATGCGTTATTTTGTTCAACTGTTTGAAAAGTACTGATAGATTGCGGAAGCCTGTAAATATTTTGCCTTGAAGATAGTCAAACTCATCTAAAAACAACATATTGCTGCAGAAATAGTCGTGGCTATCGATAAATTGCTCCAATGGCATAAAAATACTTTAAAAAAGTATATAAGTTCTGTGGATGTAGGATTTAAAAGTAAAAATATAATACCTGCTAAAAAAGCAAAAACTAAACGTATTAGAAGCAGTTTCATACAAATGATTTCATACAAATAATTTTTGAAAATATAATAATAACACGCCAAAATAATGCACTGAAAATGAAATTGATCTGAAACACTGTTATATTTGAACTATTAATCAACTGAGAGAAATATATACTTTTGAAACCAATTTTGTGGGTAACTGAGATGTGTGTTAGACACAAGCAAATGAAAATATCTAGCTTACTATGAATCGAAACTCATCATGGAAAAAGTGATCTATTAATTTTTTCCATATACATTGTCTGCTATATTTTTAGTTATAAATCAACTATAAATTAACTTTTTAGCATCTAAGTGACTGGAATTTTCGGTTTCCTAAGATATAAGTTTGTACTTTTTTTATTACCATTAATTTAAAATTAATTTTCTGTCATGGAGTGTCATGGGTATAGTTTAAAAAGGAGTAGAACTGTATATAAATATATATATATATATATATATGTATATATATATATATATATATATATATATATATATATATATATATATATATATATATATATATATATATATATATATATATATATAAAATATATAATTATTCAACTCTGAGCAAACACAGCCAGCTCTTCTATTGAATTTAACTTAATTATAGCGTACAAGTGTCACAATGTTTGTGGTTACAGTTCCCTAATGCGTTTGATTTGAAAACAAATAAGTTGAACAATAAGTGCTTTTTGCACAATTTCGTTTTATTTTTAATTGTATTTTACAATTTTTTTTACTGTATCTTAAAACATGCGAACAAAGTCAATACAAATTTCAGCTCAATTTTTTTAAAAAAGAGCAGAAAATCTCAAGGTAAGTTAGCATAGAGCAGCTGTCAAAATTTTTTAGAGCAATTGGGAGGCAAACAAGTCGAGCAAGTTACAGTAATTGAAAGGCAATTCTCAGAATTGATTGCTATTCAGATGTTCAACCTGTCAATTCACTAATAAAAAAACGCTACTTCAGTTACAAGTTCTTGTTGAAAATAGTTCTGTGACAAATAGCTGGTTGCTTACCCGACTTGCTCTACCAAAAAAGTTAGAGCAGAAATCGTGCTCTAAATTGTTCTCGTTCAATTTAGAACCGGCTCATAAAACACTAATCAGAACGACTTCGGGCGACTTAAACATATTTTGTTGCAATATCTCAACCTGGCTCAATCTAGAGCAGCTCATTAAACATTTTCTTAGATTTATTAATTACTCGACATTTATTAGATTTACTCGACAAATTTAAATAACAATTGTTGAACTTGTCTTTAATTATACGTTTAAAAATACCATATTTTGAATACCGTTTGTCACAACTATAATTTTTATTTCAGGTAAAATAACAAACACGCCATCCCCAAATAAACCAATGAATCGATGCTTCAGGTAAACCAATAATGACTCTGTTTATTTGTTTGGAAAAATATTTTCTAGCTTTAATAATGTTTCTTAGCTGAACCCGATTCTTACATCAAGGTATGAGAAGAAGAATATGAGCCTACATTTTTGTTTTGAGCTATACAAATTAATTCAATTGGTGTTTGTTGATATATTTGTGAGAAATGTAACTTGAATTTTTGTCAATTATTTGATTTTTTTAGCTTTCGTAAATGACTAGAAGCTTAAAAAAATATTCTAAATAAGTCCCATTGAGAAAAAAATAGTGCTACTAGTCTGTCCCTCTTTATTAATTTAAAGAGAAAAATGGTTTAAAAAAAAACGATTTGCGTGTTTCCACTAAAAAATTAAATTTAAATTTCCAATAAAAGTAATCACAAAACTTTGAAATTATATGCTAAGATGTGAAAAAAAAATTTTTGTGTGCCAATGACGCACACAAACTGGACGGTCGTAGCACAGTAATTGTATACCCACATTTTGCACATAATACGCTACCTCCATATTTGTCGAAGGTGATCTGATGAAAATAGTCCTCACGAAACAAAAAAGAACTGTGCTAATAGTGTATTCAATGTGAAGTTTTCCGAATTGGTAGAATATCTGATTCCTCATCTTCCAGAAGTTTCGGTTTGTCGGCTTGTTTAAAAGTGGTGTTTGTTTTCATAGTGCTTGTTTTTGCGCTTTTTGTTTTAACATTTTTAAGCTTGATATATACATACATATTTATTCTCTTTAGCTATCAGAGCATCTTTGTAATGATTTAATTAGGTCTTTAACCTTTTCAGAAATAACAAAGCTGTGTTGTGTGAGTGCTTTTTTCATCCTTGAAAACAACATAAGAGTTTCCTTGGACGAATGCACCAAATCACCGCTACAAGAGGGCGTCGTTTAGCAGAGTTTAGTGCAATTTTTCGTAGCAATTACGCGTGAGAAATTAGTTTTTGTTGCTGCTATGCGTGCCTCAACGGCACTAAATGCCGTATATAGTGAATATTGATGTCTATCAAACTCGGGTACTCGATTATCTAACAAATTTTCGACTGCCTTTTCGCAGGATTCTTCCCACAATTCATCAAATCGTCGGACTAAATCCTACCGTTTTCGTCTTTCATTTCATTTTTCACAAAATTGATGCGATGCTCTACGAACAATTTATCTGCTGAGATCGTAGCACTAAATTTTCAGGCTAAGAAAATTTTCTACTAACTCATTTTCCAGGTCATTCTCCGTAGTAAGTTTTGCTCTCAATTAATTGAGCTTTATTTTTCAAGGATTTGACAACTTAGCAAGTTTTTGAGAATAAACCTTGAATCAAAAAACATTTTTAAAGCCTTTTTGTCATCCATTTCTTTATTTTTAATTGCATTATTGCCTTAACCATATCTTCAGAGCCTTATATTATTTTATTCCGCAGTATCTTGTTGGGCCTTACATCTTTTGTAGCGTAATTCTTTCTAAACTGCTGTAGTAAATCAAGTTAAATCAAGGGTGAGCTTATTACTCCAGACTCTTATAAATTGATACTAAATTTTGGCAATGAAACTCTCTACCAGTTTTAACTTCAAGACCAGCCAAGGGTTTCGTGGGAAATTAATGAACTTATCTTCTGTGGCATCTGCAGCAAAAATAGTACGATCACAAGTAACGGTACATGTAATGTCTGGTGCTTCCAACTACTACAAACTAGTTTCGGGCGTTCTGTGTAAAATACAGAAAGGCTACTAAGCTAACGTGGCCTACGCTGACTTGAGTAAAGCTTTTTACAAAGTTGACTCTTCTATCTTGATTTTAAAGCTGTGGAAATTTAGATTTGCCGGATTTTTACTTAACTGACATAGTGCCTTCCTCCAAAACCAATTTTAATTTGTAAAATTTCAAGGAGTTTTGTCAAAAAATGTACTTACTACCTCCGGTTTACCACAAACCATCTTCGTTCACTTCTTTTAATATATTCATTTCCGATCTGTCTGACGTCCTGTCAAATATAGCTCATCTACTTTATGCAGACGATTTAAAACTGCACCACACCACTGAATCTAAATCTGACGTACTTTTTCCAATCCAAGCTTAACTCGTTTGGTCGGTGGTGCACTATAAAAAAGATCTCGCTTAATTTTAAGATCTCGCTTAATTTTATCGTATTTTATAGTTTTCAAAAATATAGTCCCAAAATTTGAAGTCAATCAGAGCAAAAATCTCGAAGTTATTGGATACTTAGTCCCATCTCCTCTATCATTGTTGCTTCGACAACTCGGAGTTTAGTAGTCATTTTCTCAAAACAATTTTTTAAAGTCCGTGTTCACTCCCATTTAAAAACCTCATTACTGAATCATTTCAAAGTTGGCACACGTTTTTTACATGAAAAATTCTTCCCCTCCAACGATAAGTTTAAGAAGTTTTTTTACATTAAGGGGGCTTTCCACCTGCAAAAAGGTGAAAAATGGCAATTTTTTCGTGAAAAATAGCAATTTTCCCTTCAAATGACCACCAAAAATTTAAAAATGAAAAAAATTGAAAAAATGAAAAATTGAAAACCGATAATTTTCAGTTGAGATACAGTGAACACCGCAAATCATTTTTTTCCAAAGACGTTCTTGAAAAACATTTGTCACCGGTTTATTTGTCGATATTTTCACTTAAAAAAATTACACACAGTTATTGGAATGATAATTTCTAATGTAAAAAGGTTTAAATAAATTTGTTCTTTCCATATTTCTAAGTAAAATCGTAAAAAAGTGTTTTTTTTTTACGCTGAAACCCTTACCCCTCTCTTAATAAGTGGCAAAGTATAAGTTTTACCCACAAATGCACGGCTACGAAGAACATGTACTTCTTCGGCAACAATGTGTTAGATCGCGTTAATAGCGCTTTTGATCTCGGCGTTGTCCTGGATGGGAAACTTCGTTTCCATGCGAATAAACAGTTCGGCTTTATTAAACAATGTGCCGAGAAATTTAAAAAAATGTGTTTAAATTCTGCACTCTTTAGCTCTCCTCTCAAATGCGCCTGCATTTTCTGAAACCCAGCCTTCGAAATACCCCTTACTTATCTCCTTATGAAGTTAGACTGGGTCGTTTAAATTTAATTCCATTTGCATCCAGAAGAACGTTTACTTAAACTTGCTTTGCGTTAGTTGTCATTCAAGGCATTATTAGAGTTGAATTCCTGCAAAATAGGATAGTCATTAATATTCCTGGGAGGACCAGAAGGTCCAATCGTTTGCTGAAGGAATATCCGCATTCCACCACTTATGCAGCTAATGAGCTGATAAAAAGATTCTGCAGGCCTTTCAATGCCTTTAGCAACTTTCATCCGTCAATGATTTCCACAAATATATATTTGCCATTTGTTTGTTAATTATTGAAACGTATTTATTTATGTGTTGCTTAGTCTTAGCTTACTTATTAGTTGGTATTGTTTTTATTTGAAGTTTATTTCTTGTGTTTTCGTGTTTATGTATATGTGCTAAGTTTGCATCTTGCTTGGTGAAGTAAAAAAAAGACAAATTATACCAATTCCAGCCGAGAGCCCAATCTATTTCGTGGACAATGTGTCGCTTTGCTCTCACCAATGCATTTAAACTATTATGGTGGAAAGGTTCCTAGGGCTGCTACTATTATGAATTTCAAAATTTAGAAAAGTTAAACACTTGTTGATTACTTTTATTATCGGTTGCTTTTCTTACAAAACTTTGTAAACAGCATCTTCTGTAATACAAATGAAGAAAATACTCAATGCTTGCAACACTTAACCAGCACTGCAACTTAAAGTCTACCACAACTGCTTCTCGTCAAAATAAAGTTACACTGTGAATCTCGTTTTCATCCGATGACTTTATCGAAAGTTAAAGGGATAGAAAGGTGTCTGGACTTCCATCCGAAAAACTTTAAGAACTTAGAAAATTTAATTTTAAATCTTTATATATGTTGTTTATTGTCACGACAAGATAATTACCATTTAAATATTTTATGATAAAATCGCTTTCTAAAGATATGGCGAAAAATTAAAAAAAAAACATACCTGGTAACCTTATTATGGTTTTTTCAACCAAAATTCTAGTGAATATTGCCTATAATAAGTTCCATTTATCAAATGAATTTCGCTTCGATTTCATGACTGGTCTGGAAGTTATCGGGCAAAAAGCTTTATTATTTTGAGCAAATTTTCAAAACCACCATAGCTGGCCGCTCCAGCCTAATATTCCAACCGAATATCTACCAAACGTGTTTTAAAATAAGGTCCAGCTACTGTGTGAATTTCATTAAAATCTGTTGGCTGAATCAGAACTCATAAGCCATAAAGCAGTTTTTTCTTGTTCGAAGTGATTTTTTAAGATGACACCACTGGCGCAGATTGTCCCACATTGCAAAACCGCTTCGATCGAACCTGGTCCTGCCAAAAACCAATACATACTGTGAATTTCAGTTTCATTCGATTATCGTGTCGTGATTTCTCGTGGATACAAGTTTATAAAAATATAGGTGAATTGAGAAGGGCTACCGTTCTTGCCCGGTATAGAATGTCAAAAGCTTTAGCTTAGATTGGAATTGTTTTTGCGGGATGATTAAAATTGAAACATTTTTATTTATCTTGAAAATTTTTTTTATTTGACAAAGTGGTTTCGAAAGCATGCACTGATTCTCATCAGACACCAGCACACAATGCATACTTGACTGGTGTGACCACTTGCAGTTGGAAATCATTAATTGTTCTTTACGCTGGTTGTGACAAATTTTAACATCTCCGACTTATATCCATGGAAATAATTTAGCTTTGAAAACAAGGCATACGATTTGTATTTGAGTCGCCTTTTTTTCTAATAAGCGACAATTTTTCAGGAGAGTCGATGATTTGAAGGTTTTTATTTTTAGTGCCTGCCGTAGCTACAGGGCTGTAAACATGCTCATAAAAAACAACGTTAATTTACAACTTAGTAATATCAAAATGTCCTGTAAGTTTTATAATGATTTGATAGCTCTGTCAAAATTTATCGCAATTCAAAAATTTTCCCGATCTCTTTATATGCAGCTAGCGCACACAAACGGTTAACATTTCAAAAAATTAATCATACATTATTAACATTGACAACACATTTTAAATTCATTTTGCATATTTAGTTTTTTTTTTAAATTTGGCCGATAGAATTATAGGGATATTTAAAATATCACTAAAATTAACGCCGGTGCCAAAGAATAAAAATAATTAACATTTGGTGAAACTTGGACCTTTTCAAATTTATTCTCAAAGTTTCAGCTCAATCGGATGGCGAGAAATAGTCACTGAATTTTTTTAAGATATATACATATATATATATATATATATATATATATATATATATATATATATATATATATATATATATATATATATTTATATATATATATATATATATATATATATATATATATATATATATATATATATATATATATATATATATATATATATATATATATATATATATTTATATATATATATATATATATATATATATATATATATATATATATATATACACAATATATATATATTTATATATATATATATCTATATATATATATATATATATATATATATATATATATATATATATATATATATATATACACAATATATATATATATGAATTTTTTTTATTACATATATATATATATATATATATATATATATATATATATATATATATATATATATATATATATATATATATATATATGAATTTTTGTCAAAAGTGATTCGAATACGAATGTTCTTCGAGCTAAAAACTAATAGCTTAGCTACTATCATTTATGCTAGATTGTGCGCGCTCTATAAATATACACTAAATGAGCTCATATCGTCGGGTGTACGCCAAAACCATGAATGTGCTTTTTTGGTGATTTTCAGTTTTTCATGTTATTATACGCGGAATTTTTGTATAAACAATTTGCCAAAACCGGAAATGTAAAATTCCATTTTATGCCTACGCAAAGTCAAAATTTCAATTTTATGAATCAACTAAAAACTAAGTATTTGCAAAATGCATTACGCCAAAATCATGAATGTGCAGATTCATTGTTTTAGTGTAACCGAATAGTATTAGAATATTATCTTCCTTAATTCAAATAAAAATGGTTCTTATATTTTAAAACTGATTTATAATATTATGTCAAATTTTCATATTGATTTTACTCGAAATAGCATTTCAGCACATTCATGGTTTTGGCATAAACCTGACGATATTATATACGTGGTCCGTATTACTACCCGTGATAGAGCGTTTGCTTTGAGTTTGTATTCCTTCAAATGTTTTTTGATTGATATAGATGTTTTATGATTTAATTTAAATTTTGCATCCCTTGAGAATTCATAAAATCCAAACTTATTAAAAAACCCGGCCAAGCATTAGGCTTAACGCGAACTTTTAACTCTACCAGTTCAGCATAAAAACACTCTGTTTATTTTCTACAAATTTTTTCCAAAAACAAAATCAGAAATATGTCATTTTCTTAGCTAAACATGCTAATTTTCTTAGCTAAAGATGCTAATGCTTAATAATCTTTCCAGATGTCAAATAAAGTAAAATCCATCACTAGTTCCTGCCCCCGCCATAAATACATACATAACCCAACCTTATCACTATAATTACAGCATGTTATTGGAATGTAATATGTATGTTGTATATGAATAAATAAATAAATAAATCTATGAAAAAATTCAAAAATAAATTAGCAAACGAAATTCGATAAAACTTAGCATACATCTCCATATTTTTTAACAAGCAAAACTCAGTTGAAAACGCTCTACGCGCAAAGCACATCAATCATGCCGCTTTAAGTACAAATTTTGTTTACGAAATGATCGATTAACTACTTGGACAAACAAAAAACACTAATAATGTAGTTCATTATCTCGTTCGGATCTCGATTCAAATGTTTTGAAAACAAATCAATTTATCAAAAAGTCACTATTATTGGACTGCATGCAGGCATGCACAGTGCGTCTGAAAAGCATTAATTATAGACGATCTATTAGTGGAAACTCTTTGACGCAAAGATCGCATTTGCTGCGTTCACGGTGAAGCTGAAAAAATTGATTTCAGGAATAACTAGCAAAGATAATTGTGAGTTCGGTACAAAGAAGACCACAAATGTTTTGATCTCTGGGACCACCCACCGCGCTCATCACAACCACAAAGGCTACGATCGTATTTATCTAATTAGAAAGATTAGATACGTTCCAATTAATTTTTAACGCAATTTCAATGATGAACCGTGGCTTCTTTTAATTAATTAACACGCCGCCAAACAGTTGTTCAGCGTCGAGGCGGGACCGTGACAGACAAAAGCGATCAACAGTGAAAGTAAAATAAAACCAGTAGCGCCAAAGCTGATAGAAGCGTATGCGTAAGATCAGTTGAGCTCTTCTGACTTCGGATCTACGTAAATTATCTGTTCATCTGTTCAGTTAGTAGTGACAACCACCAAAGCAAAGAAGATTAGAGATCATCTTGCCCAGTTTTGGCCCGATTGGATCTAACAATCAGCTTGTTGGTTGATTGCCTGTCTCCAGCGTGCACATACATGTATGTATATGTAGGCACGAAAAGTAACCGTGTGTAAAATCGAGGACCAGAAGCCACAAAACAAAGCTAGATTTCCTTGGCCGTGATTTTCACCTTGGTGTCTCCTCCATGGCATCGGCGTGAAGACCATTACGATCGTTCCTCTTTGCCTTACATCTTCGTCGCAGTCGTAAACACAACTTTCTTGTTTGTCGAGGATGAATTGAGCAATTAATTAAAAGACACGATTAGCCCGACGATCTGCATGTATCTGGCGTCTTCAATGAACTTGTCCTAGACTCAGTTTTGCAGATTTTAAGGCTGCATCCATACAGAAGTGAAACGTGAGCTGAGGAGGAAACTGAACTTTGCACACTGACGTAAATTTATCAGAATTTTCCTTGTGCCTCTTGCATGCATCTGAAAGAAATATCCCATGCTAAAGATTAATGAACTGATTAAGTGACCTGTCCACTTAGGTACTGTGGCGATGTATGTAAGAGTGTGGCCGGTAGATGGTTGGAGTTTCACTGGAATCACGATCGATAATTTTCATGTTACATACAGTGGTCTACATCACTTAGTTGGACTTGCGATAATTCATTTTAATTTATCTCTTAAGTTAATTCTTTTCTGGTTTCTATAAAAACGTCAACTTGAGAGATATTCAATATTTTTATGTAACAGAATCGCACAGAACTGTTGTATAAATCTGAGAATAGTAGAAAGTATCGTAATGATAGTTATCCGGCTATACGGCAGCATGGAAGTTACATCAAATGAAATAAAAAATAGATGATATCAAGTTTTGCTTGTAAAGATTAAATTGGATGGATTAGAGGGGAGGAATATTTGGAGCTGAACATTTATTTATTTATTTACTATTAAAGTAGACAGGCAAAGAAAAAGAATCCCTGGAGTTAGTTCTAAGCAGACCTGAATCATCAGTTGGGAGCCTTCGAACTATTGCTTGCGTTTCGTGGTCTCGATTTCTAAATCTGGAACTCACGACCTAACTTCAATCACATCAACACCATTGACATCCGATCCTACCTGAAATAAACACAAGGCTAAGTAAATCATTCAGACCACTTGAATATGACCTTTTATGTCTTTCCATCAAATGACGGCACAATCACTATCGAATAATAAATGAGAACAAATGCAACGCTCAGCATGTTATTTTGTGAATGATGCAGCTTTCCATCATTAATATTATCCTCGCTTGCCCCAGTCTCTTTCTCACTTATTTTCCGACAGCGAATAATTGCCTTATGCTTGAAAATTGAGTGCAATAGTTATCGCATTATTCTGCTCTACTAAGCATAAAGGTTCTATCTGAATTTTTCTCATTTTTGAGTAAACACTGGATTCCAAAACTATAAACTCCATTGCATAGTTCTACAAAATTTGAAAAACATCTCTTTTGTGGAAATATGTTAAAATCAATTTTGAAAAATACACTCTCCATATACCTCCAGTACAAATCAAAACACAAATCAGTGAATTTCTCGAAAGTACTAAAATGTAGATAAAACCTTTATGCTTAGTAAGACAGTATTAATCTAGGTGAATGATATCATATTTTACAAATCATTCAAATGTATTGAGAATACAACCGCAAATATAACAGTGGCGTAATGTCTGGCGTTCTTTTATGTGAAAACGGAAACTAACAACCAATAATCGACAGCACGATGATGTCAGTTCAAAAAGCTCGGTGCACTAGCCGAGCATACAATTGGAGAGTGAAAGACATTTGACCTAGAAGAAAGTATTATGTTCGAAATAAATGAGAATTTGAAACGTAGGACCATATTAAGTCGATCATATTTCAATATTATGAGCTTAGTAGTAAGTACTACAAACGTGGTTAAGATATTAACTTGAAGGAATTGGTTTTTATTCCATTTACTCGTATATGACAGAACATTACATGGTGCTGATTATTTATTTTGTTTAGTCTTTGCAGAATATCAGTCGTATTATCCTTTGAAGAAATATTGCGACTTGTAAATATCGACTCGTTAGTTCAGAGCTTAGTTCAAAATCGAAAATACTGCTACGAAATGGGCAACATTTTCGTTAATGTATTTTTTACGTCAAACCAGTAGATTGTTTAGATTGAAACTATAATGAGGTAAGTTTATTGAGCAGTATATAAATTTAAGGGGCCGAAAAGTTAAATTTCTCCCAATTATATCTTTTTTGAAATTTTTATTTTAATTAAATTAATTTTTTTTTAAATTATGATTTCTAAAGCTTTAATAACATCTTGTTTACCCGTTGTTTAAAGTAGTAGCAAATGCCCTATGAACAAAATGTCAATGACTTATGATGAAAAACAACCCAGCCGGACTTATAGCATAAAGTGATCTTTTTGCGAAGAAAAGCCCCAATGGGGAAAACACGAAAGAAGACCACGTCTGTGGACTCCAATGAAGTTTAAGATGTTGACGGGTCAGTTAATATATCATCTAATCAAAGTTCGAACAAAATTATCGCTCTCGATAAGGCGAACCGTAAACTTCGAAAAGAGCTCCTGAATCTGAAACGGAAGATGGCATTACTCATGGAGGTCCAGCCGGTGATATATAAGACCAGACAACCAGCCTTAATTTCAATGCCAATTCCTGTCCTGAAAAAAGTAGCTAAGCAGCCCTGGCTACCATCAGTGAGCGGTTCTACCCAGCAGCTGGATAGCAACCAGACGAAGTTGAGGACAAACACAATTCCCACCATGATGACAGGTGTCAGTGAACCATCGCTGTCTTCTGCAGTGGAAAATATGAGCTCAGACCAATCGCGAGTCGACCAGGACCAAGAATGGAACCTGGATTCAAATTAGATTTGAAAACCATTTTTTTTTCCTGTGTAAAGCCAGAAGCAAACATTTCAACTCGTTATTTGAATAATTTGGACCTGGTTAATTTGGTTTATTTTTACAACAAAACAAATCTTAAAGTATACTTATTTTATCATAAAAGTTTTTCAATGGGATGGCCGATAGTTTAAGAGGTAGGTGAATTTCAATACGTGTAAGTCGCATGTTCAATATTTTGTAGATTTATTTTTGATTCTCAGAATCCGCTTCCAAAAAAAGCTTTCATCAATTTCGTCAATTGTTCAGAAGCTCATAACTCGGCAACTAGGCCCCATAGAAACAAAAATTAATGTATACACGTTCATATCCTCTAGAATTTATATTATGCACAATGTGAACGAAATTCAGAACTTCAATTTTTTTTCGCTGTCCGCTTCACGTGAAATGCCCCTTTTTCTAGCGTAGTTTGAACCTTTCCAGGAGCTAGATGCTGTATTTAAAATACAGTTCATTCTCTGACAAAAAGTGTCTTGGGAAAAAATAAGAAATAAGGAGAGGTTGCAGTGTTACAACTGCCACAAAACTTCGGACATGTGACAAGCAATTGCATCATCGCTCATCCCTGCGTCAAGTGGCTGGAGAGTCACACACGAGGTGAATGCCCAAAAGTAGTATAGCCTAATAGTGCCCGGTCTGAAATGCTGCTCCTTTGATGCTGCTGTAGTTATAAGCTCAGACCATAGACGCATCTCAATTGCTTCTCTATATGTTCGACGCAGTTCATCAAAAGCAAATCTTAAACATTATTTTGGAGCAATCAACTCGCTAGTTTCTCAATTTAAACACTCGCTTATGGGTGGTGACTTAAATTCGAGATACCCTACGTGGAAAGATTCCGTTGCAAATGAAAATGGTAGGAAGTTGCTCGATTGGCTTTATCGAAGTAGTTCTCTTACTCAATTACAAATGGTTGTTCCAAACTCGCCGACCAGACCAAGTAGTAGCTCAATAATAGATTTTTTTCCTCCTGTCAGACAATCTGAGACAAACAACAGAGTCGGGAGTGGTGTATACTCGGATGAGCTGAATCTCAAGCTGTCCCTCCGTCTCCCAAACCACTGTAGTGTCTTTCAGGCGGAGGTTGCGGCTATTTATCAGGCAGTCGACTGGTTTCTGTGTAATCAAATATTCGGGGTCAATATTGGTATTTTCACAGATAGCCAAGCGGCTATTATGTCCCTTGCTGGTCCTTGTACAGTGTCCAAGATTGTTGCTGAATGCCGTGTATCTCTTAGGGAGATGTCGAGACATTCGGTTGTTCAATTGATTTGGATACCGGGACATAGGGGTTTTCAGGGCAACTGTGAAGCCGATGAGCTAGCAATGCTTGGGACTTTGCTACCTGAGGTCTTTTGCTCCTTTTCAATAGGTATACCGATGACATCGGTCAAACTGGCCATAAGACAAAAATACCTTGAAGACGCTAAGAAGTCCTGCCCAGATGAATCTTCCTGTGTGATAACAAGGCAGTCCTGAGTATCCATGGATGCGCATCGCACTAGGCAGCTTTTAGGCTTAGCTCGAAGCGCCCTTCGTTGCACTGTGGGCGTTCTAACGGGCCACTGCCTTATAGGACGGCATGCACAACGTTTGGGCGTAGAGTTTAATCACTTCTGTCGGAGCTGTGGCTCTGAGGATGAGGAGGAATCTGTCCTTCACCTCATGTGCCAGTGTCCGGCTTTGGTAAGGAGAAGATTGGCGGCACTTGGTGCACCCTTGCTCTCAAACCTGACGGAACTGTCCCTGGTTAATCTAAAGGGAATAGTCCGGTTTTTCAAAGGAAGCAAATGGTTTCCTGACTTTAGTGAGTAGAAGAGAGTCACTAAATATTGTGGCATCACAACGGGCCTCTCCTGTGTTTATGTGTGCTGGTCGTCAGGCCTCTGTAGATCAGCAGCCACGTCAACCTAACCTAACCTAGGATTAGTAGTACCATCTTTTAGTTGAAAAAGGTTTTCTTTGGTCATAAAAACCTATTTAGTGTATATGATGCCCATATAATATATATGGTGCGAAACCATTTTGAGTTTTCCATTATTTTTTGAGTTATTGCTCAGCGCTTGCAGTGACGATTACTTTCGCTGATAAGTTAGAAAGCCTTAATTGTGTGTATATTGTCTCCGTGCGGCTGTCAAAGTTTCAATCCTTTCGATTTCAAATTTCATCGAAAGGTGAAAGAACTAAGAAAAATTTCAAGAATATGAGCAGAGAAGTGGAGATATTCATCTTACATGGTTTGTGGAAAAAATTATTGTAGAAACACCTCCTGTAATATATAAAAGAACCAGTTTAAGAAACGAGAGTAAAATTGTAAAAATTGTGAAACAAATTCATTTTCCATAAACAAGTAGCCTTTTTTTTCGTTAAGTAAATCAACATTAGCAACTTTTAATATTTGATCTTCTTTATGTAAGTGATATAAGTGATACATAATAGTTTTACTACAATTTTGTTTGCTTCCACACTCACTAGCTGTCCTAATCAAGCTCCCGTTACCACGCTTCATATGACTTACGTGTACTGAAATTCACCTACCTCTTAACTACTGGCCACCTCATTCTAAATCTTTTATCATAAAATAAGAATACGTTAAGCTTTGTTTTGTCTTAAAAATAAGCAAAATTAACCTGGTCCAAATCATTCAAAAAGCGACTTGAAATTGTTACTTCCGGTTTCACAAAAATGTTTACTTCCGGTTTTCAAGTCTAATTTCAAAATTAAAAAGAACGGTTAATTTTCTACACCAATCAGTATTTTTAATGTTTTGTAGATTTTTTTTTTGAGTCCGAGAATCCGCTTCCAAAAAAACCTTTCATCAATTTCATCCATAGCTTGGCAACTAAACCTCATAGAAACCGAAAGTTGTGTATCCACGTTCTTATCTTGTAGAAGTACCATTATGCGCAATATGAAAGAAATCCAGAACCTCGACTTTTTTTTGATGTCCGTATCACGTGAAATGATGAAACCCCCGAGGACTCTAATGTCTTTCATGAAGAAACCCCCAAGGACTCTTAGGTCTTTCAAAAACACTGATTGGGACACTTTTCAACGCGACGTAAGAAATCTTGATTTGTGTGTGAGTGTCTGACGGAAAATTTGTCGAACAGTCAATAGCCTGTTTAATTACGTCAACGACATCTTAAGCTCTTTTGTTGACCGAAATTTCAGTTTGATTATACTTGATCAATGACACAGATTACTGCCAGGTATTGTTAAGCATATGAAGGTGAGCCATGTTTGGCGTTGACGCGAATTTTTCCTAGACATGGGAGAGATCATCCGCTGTACAGTACTACGTAGTCAATGGATTTTACACAATGTAAAAGAAAACCGATACGAAATGGCTATACGTATACCCATATGTGAATTAGCCTATTTTTCGTGATTTTTTACTTTTCTGATCATAAGGTATAATATATATATTTAAGCCTATGGAATCCTTGGAAGGCCGTGGGGGAATCTGCCTCGCAATCGCAAGGGGGGGGGGGGAGGATGGGTGGAGCAAATCGTTGTTCCTATGGGGGCGGGGCGAAGCGGGAAGCAAATGCTGGCAATTGCATCGGCTGTGATCCGAGAACGCGAAACTCAAACCTGAAATATTCATTAAACATAGTCAATGAATAAAACTAAAGACGACGTACAGAAAATCAAACTCTCCGCCAGTATTACTGGAAAGAAGTCAATAAAAGCAGGACCCTTTTCAAAGGAGTTCAAATGTGATGCGATCACCAACGACGGGAGGCGAAACAGCACAGAATCAGGCGATCGACAGAGCGGGCGTTGAAGCTGGCTGGAGAACCCGCTTTGGGAGCTACCGTCAGTCCGATGGATGTAGCGGTACCCCTCAGTAGAGCAGCTACCGAGCAGTGTGGCAGCAGGTCTAACGAATCGCTGGCCAGTCCAACGGAAGCGGCGGTTAAGTTGCGACCAAGAACGGAGGTGGCGAGCTGAAAGGCTCGCAGGTCACCGGGAAAGAAGCGGGGGCTAAGCCATTTAGCAGAGCTGTAACCGGGTCTAGAGGTGGAGCCTCCAAGGGTCTGCAGTTCACTGTAAAGGTGATGGCAGCTGATTCCACTAAAAGGAAGAAGCGGAATGCTCAACGCTTAAGGAGGAGAGAGGCAAAGCGAGCAGCCATGAGCACGGTGACGCTGGAATCCAAAGAGAAGCCCAAGGATACCCAAATGAAACCTGCTACTGCGGCTGTCAGCAAACTCCAACGCTCAGAAGAGCAAATCTCACCAAGAGGTAAGTCAACAAAGAGGCCACGACAGGAGACAGTAGCTCGATTCTTTTGGGACGTTGCTGCCAGGGAGACTCGAAAATTATGTGGCTAAGGGGATTTTCGAACAAATCACCGAGAAACTCCTCAAGTGTGCCATGTCAACGGAAGAAGGGTTAACTCGCTTTGAAGGCTGTAACATTGTTCGCGGCCACATTGAGGTGACCGGCAGTGACGTTTTCATGACGGAGTGGCTTCGGTCTGGCGTCCTGAAAATTTTCGGAGACCATCCAGGTTTGAACGTGGTGGAGGAGACATCCGTGTCTTAGCTAATAGCAGCTTCAGAGGCCACGTCTTTGTTAAAGAGACAGAACTCTGATTTGAAAGTTTAAGGCTGGAGATTATTCCAGGCTGTTAAACTGAGCAACCAATCGGCGGAGCCCAATTCAACTGGTGCAGTAAAGTTGGTGTTTGTGTTAGGAATTGACTCTGTTGTACTTTACTTGATTGCTGATCAAGTAAAGTACAACAGAGTGCTGAAGAGGATCACCATGAAGGTTAGTGCCAAGAAGGCGACTGAGGAAATCCAAACTACGAGTGGTCCAAGCAAATCTGCACTACAGTAGAGCGGCGGCGGGGAATATGATTCCGCACCTCAGTTGGGGGCACGCTGACATCGCTCTAATTCAGGATCCGCTTCTGTATAAGAATGCGGTTTGTGGATTCGGTGCCACTGTGTGTTGGGAGAGGAGAATCGGCGGTAGCGGCAAGCAGCTGTGCCTGCTGTCGGTGGTCTATCTACCATACGACATGGATCCCATCACACCCGGACTAAGAAGATTGGCACAAGCGGCTGTGGCAACTGATGCTGCCATCGCATACACGAAAGAGGCAAGTGTTTGTTAGAATTTCTAACGTCAATCAACCTCAACATAGGTAACATACCTACATTTACAGTAAAACAACCAACATGAAGGAGCTATCAAGACTGCAAAGATTAGTTTGCATATGTATGACGGGTGCTTTAAGAACCGTCCCAATGGCTTAATTGGATATGATTCTGGGACTAATGCCCCTTGATCGATTCGTCTTTAGAAGCGTAAGCTTAGCAGCAATATGCGCTTAAAAAATCTGGTATATGGAACGATTCAAATCAGTGGGGCCACAGCGGCATTCTTGCAGAATGCCGTAGAAGATTTGAGCTCGCTGCGGAAAATATGCACCACATGAGCAGAATAACACATCTTGACAGGGATTTCTAACACCGGATTATGTGGGAGTCAAGGAATAGTGGGGTCAAAGGCAACGAAAAAGCCGATGGATTGGCGAGAAAAATCTCAGGAGCTAACAATAGCCCCTGCATCACTGTACCACGGTCAATTGCGGACACCACACGCAAACTGAATATGGGCTAAATTAACGTCCAAATGGGAAAACAGGATGAACTGCAGGGTGGCCAGTACGTTATGGCCATCACCTGACCAAGCTCAGCAGAAACCGTTTGAGAACGACAGTAGACTTGCTCACAGGGCACTGCCATCGAGCACACTTTCTATGATTTTCCGGTCCTATACAATAAACGCCTCAAGTTTTTTGTTTTTCACCAATTTAAAGAAATAGCAGAGTTGGTTAGTACTGTCACGTTGAGTCAGCTGATTCAGTTTGGTGAGGCGGTTACTTGGCAGGTCTAACAAGCCAGTGGAGGGTGGCAAATGGACCTATAAATATACAGTGGTCCTTTGATAATTCGGACAGTTACGTTCCATGGCTTGTCCGAATTACCAAATCGGCCGAATGACCGAGAACATTCATAAACTAATATTTTAAGTACCTTATGCATGTAACAAAATCGTTTTATTTAAATGTACAAACATGTTATTTGCTCAAATTCATAATTATTAAGTTAGAATATAAATCAACAAACTGTACCAGGAATTAAATCAATCGAGCAGTAGTCATTTGAAAAAATTTGTAATCTTTGCTTGACGAACACGAACCCGTTTGAAATCTAGCACAGCTTTTTCTCGTAATTTTTGAAGGCACAATATTTCATTTATATTGTACTCTTCTGGTTCTGCATATTCAATGCATTTGTTAACCCTTCGTGTTTTCGACAAGTGGTTTATCAATTTGATCTTCATCGTCCTCACCCTCACTACTCAGTTCTTGAATCGCGTCATTTGCAATCCATTCGTTAACTTCTGAAAATTGGTAGATGTCAGGAGAAATATCGTTGAGCAAGTTGATAATTGCATTCACTTCAGACCTAGCAGTTAAATGTTCTCTTAATGTGGAAATAGGCAATTCATCTTCAGATTCCCATTCATCGACTCCTAAAAGTTTATTCCAACATTTTCGCAAAGTGCTTTCTGTGACAGAGTTCCATGCGTTGGCGACAATCATTGCAACATCTTTGAGATTGAATCGTTTGATGCACTTCATAAAATCGTCATCTAGGGTAGCCAAAATATGGCAAAGAAAACTCTTGCGGTAACTTAGTTTTAGAATTCGAATGACGTTTTGATCCATGGGTTGTATGAGTGCAGTATAATTGGGAGGGAAAAACATAATACAGATTTTTCCATCACCGCTTCTTATCTCGGATTTTGTTGAATGGCAAGTCGCATTATCCAATAACAGTAATGCTCTTTCTGGCAACCCATCACGATTTAAATAACGTCTTACTTGCTTGACAAATGATGTATGAAACCATTCTTTGAACAAAACTTCCGTCATCGAAGCATTTTTGCTACTGACGTACTCCACGAATAAAGACTGTCCTTTCAGCGCTCTTGGGCTTTTGAATTTGCCTATTTATTTATTTATTTATTCAAATCCATTTTTACAGGCTGCTGCCCAATTATAAAAATAGAAATATTAGACAAAGTTAAAAAGATATTAAAAAAGAAAACAGAAAAATTAACAAATAATTGAAAATATTAAATAAACACATATTTGAAATTACGAAAAATTAATGCCAATATGCAAGTTAATATGAAAAAAACTCTAGCGCACCTGAACCACTAGAAACACTAATGTTCGGAGAACAGTAGAAGAATCGTGCAGGTTTTGAGTGCATATTCCACCACATGTGCTGCTTATTACGGCCAAACTGTTTCAAATGCCACGTTTTACTTTGGTCTCAAGAATGCATTATAACTCATATGGTGGAAGGTTTCAGATATTACCACTGGCATGAATTTCAACGTTTATGAGAGCAAAACACGGGTTAATTATATTCGTTATCAGTTGCTTATTTCACATAATTTTGAAAGCAGCATCTCATATAACTTCAATGAACAAAATGCTCAGTGCCTGCAGCACTGTAACTGAAGTTGGTGTTTGGGGCTGCGATCCGAAAAATTTGCAGAACTTAGGGAATTGAAACATCGGTTATTTATTTTCATTGTAAATGTTTCCGGTATGAATACTAACTGTAAGCATTTATTGATACAAAAGTAGCACAACTGACTCGTGCTAGCAACTATCTGCCATTATCAAAGCCAAGAATATATCACATCTGCTTCACGTTGTTATATTACATTCGAAGTTATAGGAGTATAAAGATATTTAGGGTAACCTGCAGCGAGTTTTTTCAAATAATCGAAAACTTCATATTTGCTGTTTATTGTCACTACAATATCATTACCATTTGAAAATTCTACGATATAACCGCTTAATAAAGATATTGCAAACAAACACAAAACCAACAATAGCTAGCAACCCTATCATGGCTTTTCAACCAAATTTGACCTGAATAATGTCTATGATAGGTTTCATTAATTGTATGAAATTCGTATTGATTTCATGACTGCACTGGAAGTTATAGGGCAAAACGTTTTATTTTCCTGAGCGAATTTTCAAAACCAAAGACACAAAAATTACCATAGCTGGCAGCACCAATCTAATTTTTCAACCAAATTTTCATCAAACAGAGCTCAGAGTAAGGTTCAGCTACTGTGTCAATTTCATGAAAATCTGGTAACTAACTCACATTTCATAGCGCAAAAAGCAAGTTTTTTTTATTTGTAATTTTTCAAGATGGCACCACTGGCACAGAGTTGCCCACAATTCAAAATCGCTACTATCAGATCTGGTCCTAATTAAGTCCAATGCATTCTGTAAATTTCAGCTGTATGTGATTATTGGTTCGTGAGTTCCCGTGAACAGAAGTTTTTGATGCTAAAAATATAGGTTAACTGGGAGAGGGTTACCGTTCTTGTCCGACATTCAATTTTCAAAGTTTTACTTTGAACGTGTAGATAAAACATAAGATTTGTATACAGATTGGTTTTATTGTAAGAAACGGACAGTTTTTTGAATATTCGATGGTTTGAATGTTTTCACTTCCAATTTTTATTTTTTCAAATTTAAGACACCAAAATTATCATAGCTGGCAGCTCCAACCGAATTTTTCGACCAAATTTCTGTCAAACGTGGTTTGAGGTAAGGTCCAGCTACTGTGCGAATTTCGTCAAAATCGAACGATTCAATCAGAATTTATAGGGCTAAAAGCAGTTATCTTTTTTAGTGGTTTTTCAAGATGGCACCACTGGCACAGAATCCCCTGCATTTCAAAATCACTTCTATTAGACTTGGTCCTGTTTAAGGCCAATACATTCTGCAAATTTCAATTAATTCTGCTCATCGGATCGTGAGTTTCTGAAGTTTCTGAAGTTTCTGAAGTTTTTGATGCTAAAAATATAGGTAAATTGGGCAAGGTTATACCATATCAAATTTTATTTTTTGTTTATGTAAACAAAGCACAAGATTTACATATGAGTGGCTTTTTTTTGAAGAAGTGGCATTTTTTTCAAGAGAGACGATGATTTGGAGGTTTTCACTTTCAGTGCCTGCCCTAGCTACAGAGTTGCCAGCACGCTCATTAAAAGCCACATAAATCTACAACTAAATAATGCAAATATGTCCTGAAAATTTCGTAATGATTGAATAGCTCTGTCAAAAGTTATCGCAAATTAAACATTTTCAAATTTTCTCGTTCTCTTTTTAGGCACCCAGCGCACAGATGGGGTTAAAAAATTCCAAAACATTATCCGATTCACATGTAAAACACGTTCGAAATTTACTTCGTCCACTTTATTTTTGCGAAAATGATTTGTGTACGAAATAATAGGTATATTAAATATATCACTTAACTGGCCGCCCGCGCTAAAAGGTTAACAATAACTGACATTTAGTGAGACCTGGACCTATTCTGCATATACACCAATGTATCCTGAAAGTTTCAGCTCAATCGGATGGCGCGTTCCCGAGATTATCTCACTGAAATTTTTTGATGATATATATATATATATATGGAAATATGAATTTTTGGCCGAATCGATTTTAATACTAATGTTCTTCGAACATTAGTAAAAAGTGCGAAAAGGTAAAAAAAATTTAAAAGAAAATCAAACATTATAAGGAACTTTAAGAATTAAGTCTTTAATTTGTGATTTAAATTGTGCGAACGTTAGCGGAAAAGGACCAAGCTGAAGATCGTTGTGCTTCCTGGGGATACTCACTAGCGGCGACTTAAAATAAACATCAGATCGCGCGAAGGGAAGAGAGAACATTAGTTGAAATCTATCCGATCGATTGACGTTCCGCATACACAGCATACGACCAAGATCGGAGAGCAGAGGACAATGGAGTAGCTTGAAAAGCAAGCACTCGTCAAGAAACACTCGTCGGGAATCTAGGGAAGGAATTTGGAATAAGGATAGACGATCACTATACCCACAGTAAGGGATATTGAATTTAAACAACAGGGAGCGAGTAAACCTACGCTGAACGTATTCCACTGCCTCGTTATTTATTTATTTATGACGGGGAGACCACACTTGACAACAATATTCTAGAATGCTACGAACAAGTGAAAAAAAACAGATGGAAAGAGGTAGCGATGCTAGTAAACGAAGAAGAGCATCTAAGAATGAAACCGGACAAACGAGAAGCCTTGGCGGTTATATAGACAATGTGTAAGTCAAATCTGAGCTTTGAATCAAAGTACACACCAAGATCCTTAAAATTATCAACAGCCGTGATGGAAGATCGTACAGTGTGTAGGAATATATTACGGGTGATATTTTAAACGTATAGGACATTTGATGACATTTGGATATGTTCAAAGTAAGATAATTAGTAGCGCACCAGTCGCAAAGAGAACAGAGATCGTTCTGGAGTTGGAGGCAGTCGTTGATAGATTCGATTATTTTGAAAATCTTGAAGTCATCAGCAAACAAGAGGCAGGGAGAACGGACAAAAGAAGGGAGATCATTTATAAAGACTAGGAATAATAATGGACCAAGAATAGAGCCCTGAGGCACACCGGAGAGTGGACAAAAAGGGGAAGAGGTGGGGGATTGCACAGATACAACACAAGAACGACCAGAAACATAGGATCAAAACCAAGACAAAAGGGAACCTGACACTCCATAACTTCGAAGCTTGGCAAGAAGAATTCAGTGATCAACAGAATCAAAAGCTTTTGAGAAGTCGGTATACACCACATCCACTTGCTTCCGTTGGTCTAAGGCAGAAGCAACAAAATTAGTAAAACATATAAGATTAGAGGAGGAGGATCATAGGCGCGCCGTAGGGGGGGGGGGGGGCAGGGGGGGCCGGGACCCCCCCAGACCCTAGGTTGGCCCCTCCCAGAAAAATAAATATTTCCAACAGCAGACACTTAAGTTTTCGTCTTTTAGGTTTTTGTGGTTACAGCAAGAGTTGAGTAGTGCAGTAGTGTAAGCCTATACCAAAGCATACACACTACTTATTACATAGAGACTGTGTTGTTTGCGGTATTAATTAGCGATGTTATGGGACTTATTTCGAGAAATGGACGGCAATACTTAATTTCGACAAGTTAAACGTTAAGAAAAAGACGAAAAGCACCTCACCAAGTATCCTTTTTTTATTAAGATGATCTGTTCATTTCTACTAGGCAATATACAGGTATTTAGATAAGAACACTTTTATAAACTGGCGTTTTATGCAATTATTCTTTTCACAAAACATAGTCTGAGTATTCAAATGGTAGGCTAACGTAGAATACAATTTTCGAAGTCATTTGAAGAATCAAAATGGCATCCCTGACACTCTTATGCTATCTATGACCTACTTGGTTTACACTCAGGTTAATTGTGTGTGAATTTTATTATAATTTGATAACTGCATCGGAAGTCAAAAGGCATAGCACTTCAATTTCACCGACCGTTTTTTCATAGTGACACAGCCAGAACATGGTTCTTATCATTTTCATTAAACTTTTGTCAGACCTGTATCTACCCTACACCTGTATGTACTTATGAATTTTATCCGGTCGCGAGATACCGTAAACGCAAGTTCCAGGTGCTAAAAATATAAATAATTCGGTGCGATTTTTGTGCGATTGGGAATTTTACAAGTTTAAATTTGACTGTAATTGACTGTAATGAATTCATCAATCATTTGCATTTTATTCTAACAGCCGTGTGAAAGATTTGTGCTTATGGTAGCTACAAGGCTGCCCAGACATTATTTAAAAACGACAGAAACTTATTTTTTATGCCCATTCATGACTCTTGTAAATTCTTTGATGGTCTGATGACTCGGTGTGAAGCTATCACAATGCAAAATTTTCCATAGAATATCTATTCTCGCCAAAAATACACCAAAATTTCAGCTCGATCAAACTTCGCGATCCGGATAAATTATCCGGATGGTAAAATTCATGCACAATGTGAAATTTCTAATAGTGCTTGGAATACAGTAAGTGATATGGTGCTTGAACAGTCTTGGAATGTTGTCAAGACGAATCAAAATTATTTGGAAAAGGTAATCGACCTTACGACGTACCTCAGTCGCCAAAGACGTGCTTTCAGAGGACATGATGAAAGTGGTGCCAGTGATAACCGTGATTTTTTTTGGAATTTTGTTCATTATTCGCGAAGCATTATTCAACTTTTGAAAATAATTTTAAAAACAAGGTTGCGAACTACTGTGGTGGAAAACACAAAATGAATTGATGAAAATAATTGTTGAAATTGTTCGCGAGGACAATACAGCTGAAATAAAAGAATGCGGATTGATATCCGAAGGAACAACTCTCCGTGGTTGTCAGATGTGCTAAAGAACTAGCAGTCGAAGAAAGGTTCCCAAGCTTTGTAGACTGTTCAGGAGCTAGAAATGCGTCGGATTTAGCAGATAAAATTTTGAGCCTGTTAAACAGCTACGGACTTAGCGAATTGCCTGTTGCTGGACAGCCTTATAATGATGCTAGTGTCATGTCAGGACAAAAAAGTGGATTACAAATCTAAATTAAGATGAAACACTCTGCAGCCACATTTGTACACTGTCCAGCTCATAAAATTATCCTGGTTGCGATGGACACATTTTCCACTATCGAAACGTATACATCCTTTTTCAACGCCATCGAATTCCTTTACCTACACTTTTGGAAGCCATCACAACACGAATTGTTAAAGCAGCTTGAAGAGGCAGTTGGTCTAAACACAAGGCATGGAATGAGAAGTTTAAGCTCCACTCGTTAGTCAACGAGATTTCACAATTGCAAATATGTGATCGATAGCTATGGGACTATGAAAGAGGCTTTAGAAAAAGAAATAAATGAGGGAAAATATAACTACTCAGTTTATTCATTGGGGATCTTTCATTCAATCAGTATTCCTAAATTTGTGGTAAACCTTTTCATCTTTCACTTTTTGTAATGAACATGTTAAGCACATATTTCCAAACTAAAATTGCAACTCTTAGGGATGGGATAAATCTTGTGAATGGAACACTACTAAGTGAGCGAGAAGACTTGTATGTAGTTTGGGGAAAAATTAAATCATTCGCAGAAAAAAACTATCTGAATCTCACATTTACCAGAGGATCATGAAAACGGAAAACAGCAAACAGCACTAGTTTCAAATGTTTTGCTGTTTCATCTAGCCTCGGACACGCAGTTAGGGCTACAAAGATGTTCCTGCAAACCAAATGGCTCGAAAAGAGTAAGTTTCAGCTTTTTTCATCGTACCAAATTATTTTGGGTTTTTCTAGGTTTTTTAGGTAACAAATGTTTGAAGCAAGAGATCAATTTCTTCTTTTTATTTATAATATATTACAATTTTTTCAAAGATATTTTGAAAATAAGTTATCATCTTCTTCAATTATAAGTTGAAATATATTAAGCTTCTAAACGAAAAAATATTCTTACATTTCTAATTATTTCCATTCTATTCCCGTATAATTCATACAAGCTTTCTTTCTTTGCGGTCATTCATTCTTCATGTGTAGTTCATACCTACCATTCACATTATATGCATGTGGTAGTAGCTCATACGTATTCACAGACAAGAAGTTTATTAGATAATGCATTATGAATTAGCAAATAATAAAGAATAAATCAACAAATATATAATGTAAGTGGATTCTATAAGTTGTATGAACAGTACGTGTACAAACAAAAACAAAATCATAGCATGTGTTGAACCTTTCAGTCCCTGGCCCCTGCCAGATTTTAGGCCACGGCCCGCCTATGTGGAGGATCTACCTTTAACAAAACCATGCCGTTCCGGAGCAAGGAAGGGATGGAGGAGAGGAAGCAGCCTGTTGTAAACCACTCTTTCAAGAACTTTACCAAAACAAGGAAGGAGGGAAATTGGACGGTAGTTGGAAACACAGCTTGGGTCTCCAGACTTGTGGATGGGGGAAATATAAGCAGATTTCCAACTGTCAGGGAAGCAGCCGGAGGAGAGGCTGAGGTTAAACATAATAGATAAAGGAATACATAAAGATGATGATAGTGATTTGGCCAACAGATTAGGGATACCATCACAACCACAACCGACATTGACATCAAGACACTCGAGTAAGGATTCAATTTCAAGAGGATTGGTGTAAAAGGAAGATAGGGAAGGTGAAGCAACACGGGGAATATCACAGGGCAAGTTATGATTATGTTGAGAAAAGAAGGAAGAAAAATATTTTGCGAAAAGGTCGCAAATTTCACGTGGATTAGATGCAGTATCGTTATCGAGGAACATGGAATCGGGGAAACGATGGGAACTTTTGAGGGAACGGACATACGAACAAAAGGATTTTTGATGATTAGAACAGATAGAGGACTCAATGCTGGAAAAGTAATCTCGGATAGCTTGATTGACAGCCGTTTTGGCAGAAGATCGTAGCCTTGAAAATTCGAGGAAGTCATCATGAGAGCCTGTATGCTTAAATCTAGCTCGAGCGACATCCTTAGCTTTCAGGGCTGACGCCACATCACGACGAAACCAAGGAGCGTCATTAGGCTTGCGAGGACGTCTGGATGGAGTGAAACGGGAGATAAGGTTAGATAGGAAGTTGTGGAATTTTATGGCAAGCTCATTGACAGTGAGGCCGCGAGAAAAGGAGAACCAGTTAACCGAGTTCATTTCAGTCATCATACTAGAGAAGTCAGCTTTATGGAAGTTAAAGCGCATGGGACGAGAAGGAGCTCTAGATGTCTGAAGATCGATATGAAGTGCGATTGAGAGAGGAGGATGATGTAAGTCAGCTTGGACGTAGGGAAAGGATGCGGTATGAACACTGATATTATTGGAGGGAATATTAGATAGAACGAAGTCTAGTATTTTGTTATTTATATTGGGAACACAGTTTACTTGGGAGAGTGAACACAAAGATAAAAAGGATGAGGTTATTAAGGAAATATTGCTGGAAGAGATTATTGAAGAAAAGTTATGATTCCATACCAGGTTCGGTAAGTTAAAATCACCACATATTAAAGAAAAAGCAGAAGGAAAGCTAACGTTGAGGTAGGTTGAGAGCTCATCAAAAAATTTACTATAAACCGTAACTGAGGAATTACAAGGAACATACACTGAAAAAACAATGAGAATTTTTGTGGGAGCAAGGGTAACACGCACAGCATTACATTCAACAGGAGGAGAAGGAGAGAAATTCATACAGAATGTTCCTTGAAGAGAACCGTGAACTGCAACTAATACACCCCCGCCATCGCTTTTACCTGATGTGGCTCGATCACGATCGCGACGGAAGACAGTATGAAACGGAAACAGCTCGTTATCGTAAATATCTACTGTTAACTATGTTTCGGTTAAACAGATTATATAATCGGACGAAAGAGTAGAGGAGAGATTCAGCGTGTTTAGCTTAGTCCTAAAGTTTAGCTTAGTCCTATCATCAAGAGTTTTAGTCGATGCTTTCCAGTTGCATCGGAACAAACTAAAAGAGTCACTCGTTCTTTTCCAATTTTCTACCTGCAGCATATTTTTCCGTAAGCAACGCTAGAGTCTTTTCCGGTAATTTCCTCCAGAAGAAGACGGTTTCATCTGTATTATAAATTTGACATAGCTGCAAATTCATCTCTTTTACTCTTTCCTTTAATTTAATTTTAAATGGTTGCTCAACATTGCAGTCATTGCTTAATTTCTCCCCGGAAATTTTCAGAGATCTGACTTCAAAGCGTTTTTTGAAATTATGGAGCCAACCTTAACTAGCAAAAAACGTACGTGTGCCTCCATAAATTTCGTCGAAAAATTCTTTCGCCTTTGCACAAACAAGGATTTCGGGGATCGGAATGTATTGCAACCGTTTTCTCTGAAACATAGCAAAAAGTTTCTCCTCCATCAAATCGTACTCGGCGGATTTCATAGTTTTCCTGGAACATAGGCTACTCTCAGTTTTGACTGCATAACTGAAAAGGAAGATGTTTTATCCCAAGAAAATATTTGCAGTTTTAATATTTCTACCTTGCTATTTTTTCTTTATTCTATTTAATATCCGAGACTGTCGACTTTCCTACTCCATACTCCTTAGCAATATGCCTTACACTTCCTCCACTTTTCAATTTATCCAGTATTTCAAGCTTCTTCCTTAAGTTAAGGAAATGATGCGAACCTCGAACCATAATTCACTTTAATAATCACATGAAACCACTTCAATGTAAAAAGCAACTATGCACTGATATTCTACACGTCAACACAAAATGACTGAACCCGGGAATGCACCGAATGCATTGAAGTATGAATCGAGAAATGCATTCTAATTCTTTAGTTTGCTAGTCCGGATTACCGAGAATTTTACAAGGTTTGAAAATGTCTGAATAACTGAGTCCGCAGTATAAAATGAAGAGGTGTCCGGATTGCTGCGGGGTCCGAATTAACGAGTGTCCGGATTATTGAAGGACCACTGTATATATATATATATATATATATATATATATATATATATATATATATATATATATATATATATATATATATATATACATATAAATATATATATATATATATATACATATATATATATATATATATATATATATATATATATATATATATATATATATATATATATATATATATATACATACAGTGGGTAAAAAAAAGTTAAGGCACGAACACTTAATAGGAATCAAAAACATATTTTTAATACGACTTTAATGTTAAATGATTTTGTTTTTGCATTTAATTAAAAGTTTTGCATGTTTACTTTAAGAACAATATAAAAGAACCGACAACGAACCACATTTCACATCATTAACGCAACATTTTTCAGTGAAGTATCAAAATAGCGCAAAAAAAGTTAAGGCACAGCGCAGTTTTATCTGAAATTATTTCAATTGTTTTAAAGTGATCACTTTCAAAAAAATTAACTTACACAGCGCTAATGCTTTGCAGCATTTATATCACTTTTCGCAGTCGTTTCGGTATCTTTTTCGTAAATTTTTTATAAAAAGTGGGTGCAATTTTGGTCCCTGCATCAATAATGACATCTTGGAGCGCTTTGTTATGCTTTACCTTCCGCAATGCTACGCTGGTTTTTATATGATGCCGTAAATACTCGATCGGACTTAAGTTCGGTGTCTGGAGGGGTTTTTTTAAATAGCATTTGGAGAGTTACCAAAGCCATTTAATATATTTATATATATATGTATATATATATATATATATATATATATATATATATATATATATATATATATATATATATATATACAGGGTGTTTGGTACTAAATGAACACTATTTTAAGGAGGCGTTCTTTGACATATTTTGAGTCAAAAGTCGTTCAACAGGATGGTCCGGATTTAAAAACCTACGGAGTTACAGGTTGTTCAAAAAAACTTGTTCGGACCGGTACCCTGACTGACTTGAACCGTTATATCTTGATAACTAATTATCACAACTCAAAGTTTTATACCACGTTTATTAGACAATTAAATTACCTTTTATTTAATGTATTGCACTTGATTGCAGTTTTACCGAATTTTGAGATATTTTCTTCGAAACACAAAATTTTTTAATTTTAAACCCGAAAATTATGTGTTCCAGGTCGTTTTCCTTAGAAAACCTCATTATAATGTGCCACTTTCATTTAAATATTTTGATAAGCCTTGTTACTGGCTACAAAAGTTGCATACATTTTAATGACTTACATTCTACCATTTCGCAAGTATCGAGCGAAAATAAATATGTCATAAAACGGTCCTCCTTGAAAAAACAAAGTTTAATATGCTAGTCGTACTAAAGTAATTTAGTACCCATTCATTGCTATTTAAAGTATCAATAAACTTAACTATATTTTAATTAGTTTCAACATAATTGATGCACCTACCTAGATGTGACAGGTAAAAGCATGTCCAGTTCTTCGCCTTTATTAGTGGGATACTAAAAAAATTGAAAACGCATAAAAACAGAACCACTTTCAAATTCTTGTAAGTTTCAGTGCATTACTCGAACAACAAGATCTAAATAAAATTCACGAAAATACATGGAAAATGCCTCGCTACACTAACGAAGAATATGGAGATATTTTGTACGTCTATGGGGAGTGCCGGGGAAATTCAGCAGCGGCGCAATCTTTGTATCATCAGAGATACCCCCATCGCCGGATTCCTGGAAGGAGAGTGTTTCAACAACTTTACACAAGGATTCGGGAAACGGGTTACGTCAGAACGAGCCGAGTAAACGCAAATCCTACAACTGCAACCGCTGTACGGACCGAAGAAGAAATATTGCATGCAGTGGAATCTGACCCATCAACCAGTATTCAACGCTTAGCGTTACGGTTTAACGTGTCTAGCTGGAAAGTTTGGAGTATTTTGAAAGCAGTCCGTCTCCATCCTTACCATCACACACCAGTTCAGGAGCTCCTACCCATCGATTTGCCCAAAAGGATGGAATTCTGCAATTGACTCCTTGAGAGACAATTAGACGACGAAAATTTTGTCAACAGCAGTCTTTGGACGGATGAGTCTTTATTTACGAGGGACGGTATCACAAACATCCACAATTTACACACGTGGGCTAAGAACAATCCAAACACTGCAAGAACGTCATCATTTCAGCATAGATTCAGCGTCAATTTATGGGCAGGAGTGATTGGCAATAATTTGATTGGGCCTTTTAGGCTCCCGCCTACCCTAAATAATACCAGCTACTTGCATTTTTTAACACATGATCTGCAGGGCTAATTGAAAGATATTCCTCTGCAACGATTGGTTTCCATGTTTTAGCAACACGATGGTGCTCCAGCTCATTACGGCCGACCAGTCATAGATCGGTTGAATTCCAACTATCCCAATCGCTGGATCGGTAGAAATGGACCAGTACACTGGCCTGTGAGGTCTCTTGATCTGACTGTAATGGACTTTTTTGTATGGGGACGGATGAAAGACCTTCTGTACGCAATGGAAGTATCCACTTTAGAAGAACTAAATACCAGGATCGATGATGCTGCAACAGAAGTGAGGCAACAGCTGAGAGACATGAATATGAAAAGAACGCTTGCCAAATGAGCTTTGGCATGTATTCAAAATGAAGGTGGCAATTTTGAACACTTACTGTAGATTAAAAATTTTGTAATAAAGCATAAAAACTATTAATAAATACTTTCAGTTCAAGAAAAAAGTGTAGATCGACAACGAGGGCCATTTTATGGCATATTTAGTTTTTCAGCAATATTCATTTTCGCTTAATACTTGTGAAATGGTAGAATATAAGTCATTAAAATGTCTGCATTTTTTGTAGCCATTAATATGGCTTATCAAAATATTTAAATGAAAGTGGCACATTATAATGAGGTTTTCTAAGGAAAACGACCTGGAACACATAATTTTCGGGGTTAAAATTAAAAAATTTTGTGTTTCGAAGAAAATATCTCAAAATTCGGTAAAACTGCAATCAAGTGCAATACATTAAATAAAAGGTAATTTAATTGTCTAATAAACGTGGTGTAAAACTTTAAGTTGTAATAATTAGTTTTCAAGATATAACGATTCAA
>OX376373.1:97352875-97376862 GCA_947369275.1 Nemotelus nigrinus | reverse complement strand
TCAAATACAATATTCTGTTAAAATAGTTCATTTATGTGCACTGCTCTTCTAAGCATAAACTTTCTATCTGCATTTTTCTCATTTTTGAGTTTGCACCGGATTCAAAAACTACATACTCTAGTACATAATTCTACAAAACTTAAAAAACCTATCTTTTGTGGAAGTATGTTCAAATCAAAATCGGAAAATGCATCCTCCATATATCTCCCGTGCAAATCAAAACACAAATCATTGGATACCTCGAAAGTGCTTATATGTATGTAGAATGTTTATGCTTAGTAGGGTAGTATACTTACGCTCGAAAATAATTGACTATTTAAAACAATTGGATGTTAGTAAAATAAAAACATGCCCAACATTTCGTAATTGAACTTTCCTTATAACGCCTAATTTTATGATCAAAAAGGTTTATTATGTTAATTAATTTTATAATCAAAAAAGCAAATTATGCTTATCAAAATGAAGAAGTACCGTGCTATCGTATCGCAACGATTAACAAGCCAAAAATCGTAGCGTATCTGTACGATTGTATCAAAGTAGAAGCCCTGCTTACTAATCCATTTAGGTGGATAAACAAAAATTAGAAAATATTTTGCCATAAAAATAAATATAAGATAACAATATAAGGTTACTATTTAAATTTTATATTAAAAAAAAATGTATTCGATAACATTAGCAATCTGAATCAGTTAATACACTAATTTACATTCAGAAAATATGCTGTGTTAAGGCCCCTATTCACGAGCAGTCAGTCCATCAGTCCAAATGGCCGAAAATCTCACTGTGTGTGGGAGAACTCGGAAGAACTCATGGACTGAAAGAAACAAATTGAATTTCCAATCAATCCAAAGTCCATAGACTCAGGCCATTTGGCCATTTTTTGACCCGACCGTGTGAGGGTAAATAGTAGACCCAGTTTTGACAATCCATAAAATGAACTGGTCGTGTGTGATGAACCCTCAGTCCAAAAACGTGGCAGTCGTGCTTCACACGCTGACCTGTGACAAGCTCATTCACTGTTTTTGTGATTATTTTATTTAATCGAAAAATTCAACATAATAGGTAGTGGTAACTCTGATTTCGCGATCTCCTCATAGCTGCCAATCTTTTGTGAGAAGTGATGGCTTGCCTCATATTCGTATCCTTTCATTTGATTAATGGGGTGACCAACTGTAACAACGTGTTATATGTCGTTTCATCCATTCTTAAATAATTTTGCCAATCAGAAGGCTCAAGTGTGAGTTCTTTTACCAATTTTGCAGTGAGACCACGATATTTCTTTTCGATTAGTTAATTGTTGAATCCATCTATTATTGACTCAAAAAGATGAAGTGATTGTTCAATGTTTTCATACGAATGCAATGCCTTCATGATATCTTTAACGTACCCAATAAGAAAATCATGAGTATCGGTTTTTATTTCTTTGAAGATTATCTGTGCTAATGCTAAACGGAGTAATGTGTGACACTCAACAGATCTTGCAAATGCACGACCTTTAAGAACGTTAGCAATGGAGTTTGGAGCGAAAATTACACTTAACGCATCCTTGATGCCACTTCCTGCGATAACATAACTGATGCAGCCGAAAAATGATATGAACATATGGAAACCTCCAAGTCTAATAATCACTTTCGACAACTCGGTACCAGATTCTGATGCATTTTATCTCCACAATTTTTAATATTTTCTATAAAGTTGTTTAAATTGTGTTAACATTACTAGCAGGGTGATGGTAAAAATACAATTCAAGATATTGAAAATGTTGTATTTTTCTTTGAAAGACTCTCAATGAAAGCGTTCCATCTTGGTTAATGGAGCATATCTTTCGATTTCTCAAACATCCATAATAAACCAACGACATTAAAATTGAATACTCCACACTGAAAGAAAAAGTTGTGGTTGATTTAACTATTATTGATAGTAATGCAACAATTTATTGATAGTAATGCAACGTTCTTTCTACTATGTTAAAATATTTCATTTGACCATACAAAAGTAGTTGACTTTTGTGATAGAAAAAATATCGAAACCTTCGAGGTTTCAACTATGTTATTTGGCTCATAAGTACGAAAAATATTTGATCTATAGAAAAATGAGCATCAGTTCATTTAACACTATAAAATATTGAATCATCAATAATTTTCATAGTAAGCGAAACCACATATTCTACGTTTTTCGTACATGTCAATAGTGATAGGAATAGGGAACTATTGGTTATTCATTGATAACAGCATTGTGCGGAGTTATAATTTTTATAATTCCCATAATATGAACTGTATTATTCCCATCAATAATGTAAGTGTTAAAATCTACATTGTCTAAAGCATACTGAATCATCAATAATGTAAATGTCAAAATCTACATTGTCTAAAGCATACTGAATCATAGCACCTGCCTTAAGTTGTTCAACCGACAGTTGGGTATGATATACAGCTAAACCTTCATATGTTACTGCGTCTTTATATGTGGCAGTCAAACCTCAAATTAAATATTAATTTTAAATTTATTGTACATTCTTAGCCTAACTTAAAGTTTAATTAACAAGAAAACTTACAGTCTAGCGGCTATACTATTTTAGCCTGCTGGCTCTGGTTGGGTTTTTTTTTCTTTTTTTTGGGACAATTTTTATTTTCTTACATTCTAATGGTATTACCCAGCCTGTACAGCAGCTATGATTGCAATGCTTTTATTAAAAACGCCCTTACGCAAAGAGTACGATCTAACTTATGCTTTATTATAACTAGCTTAACCTAATTAGCCCTAAATCTTAACCTAGGTCTTAAGTCTAACCCCTTCTGTTCGTCGGGTGGCCTGTGTAGGTGAACAGCGCATCCGTGAGCTACCGCTGCACTGCTATCTTCGCGGGGCGCATAAATAAGTCATTAGAACCACCTGTACGCCCTAGTGACCGAATCAGTCCGTTCTCATGCCCGTCTGTCTGTCTGTAAAACGTGTGTAAAACGTGTCGTTAATTCCACAACGCGGTCCCTAAGTGGCTTCAATGGAGAAGATATATAGATATACATAGAGGAGAAGGTTCTGCGGCCACTTTTTAGTTATCGGGTTGTAGAACCTGCCAGTGCAGAAGCGGAGGATTCTTCTTTCGAACATCTCAGGTCATGACAGTCTTTGAGCAGGTAATCCAGGATGGGGATGCGTAAGTCAGGATGGGTCGAATGAAAGTCTGATAGCAAATGGATTTGGCTTGGGTGGTCACACCCATCTTTTTGGTGAAAAAAGGTCGGATGCGTTGAAATGCAGATTTGGCAGCTTTGATTTTTCGCCGCACAGAGGGATTAAACTTTAAAAATTCCTGGAAATCGATTCCGAGGTACTTCAAAGATGAACTAGGTGTAATCTTAGATGTTCCGAACGAGACAGCGAGTTTTTTGGCCTTGTTGCGGATAGTTTGAGATCCTCGATACTTGGAAGGATAGTGAAATACACATAGCTGAGTCTTACCCTAAAGCTGATAATATCTTCGCCAATCGTTGGGATTCATATCGTTGGTGAATAAATACAGACATACCAACTAATAATAGAGATGAAAAAGCTCATAGGCGCGCTGCTGCTTTCGATGCACTTAGCCTTAAATTTGTCTTTATTTCGCTTTTTAGAGTTTAAAATAATATTTTCTATGAAAGTAAATATAGTTTTTTGGAATATCTGCATTTATATTATCAAACATTTTGTTTGAAGGTGGATAAAACTCTATATTGATGATAGCTGAAGTTATACCTTTTCTGCTAAAGATGCAGCAGCTTCAATAATTCGTTGCCGTTCTTCTTCAGGACCTTTTTCCTTAGTGTCTTACCACGATGAGCATAAAACATTAGATTGTGTGTCATATAATTGTCAATGACCTAGATTTGGTCGTAATTCTTGGTAAAATCAGCAATTTTCCTTAATTGTTTTTGCGTCAAATACGGGCTATAGTTAAAATAACCATAAGAAAATTGCTGATTACTTTTGTGTACCATGACGCACGGTTGATAAACAACGTCCATGGTGCAAAAAAGTAAGCAACCAAAAGCTATGGTATTTCAACAATCTACATAGTACGAAATAGTAAATGACTATAGTTTGTGACTATGGTTTGTGATGACTATAGTTTCCAACAATAATGAATGATTCAATAACTATATTCGGCAGACAAAAATTATTGTTCAGCAATTAAATTGTGTGCACAATAGGGATGTATTTACTTGACAACAAATGAACATATAAGAACTATTGGGATAGTTTGCCTATAATCAAATTGTACACAGACAATGGGTGTTTAGAAACTATTTAAGTACTGCTATTGCAATGCAATCCTGCGGAGTTTGAAACCTGGATACGATGCAAACTGGCATGCCTTTAGTTTGAATCGAAACTTTTACCTTGTTCTCTTGTCTTGAAGAAAGATACATTTCAATTGACAATTCTCATTAAAATGGTCAGAACATATGAGTGTAATTTTTAAATCACATACAAATTCATCAAATATGTATAAACGCACAAATGTTAGATATCTGTGTTTGTGCTTGTTTTGTTTTTATGCTTCGTAGATTGTTTAATTGTACTTTTTAATGATTTAAATTAAAGTAGTGTATAATTCACCACACCATATTATAAGTATGATGTGAAGATGTGAGCGTAAAATCTTACTCGCTAGGTAGCACTGACTTTTTTCACTATAAATAGTGAAAATACAGCATAACCTAATATCTTGAATCATATATCAACCATAGATTTCAAGTTTGGACATTTATACTTGATTTCGTCGCAATGAACAATGAAATAATTGTCCTTCCTAACATAGACAATCAAAGTCTACAAAGGTTGCAACGGCTGACCCGATGAAATCACTGTCATACGTAATAATCAACAGATGGATAAAAATTATTCACATTTTCTACTTTCAAGAAAAAACTCCATTGTGAATCTTTATTCCTAATTCCTAATTTTATGGTGCATCCAAGAATAAATACGTGGATAGCGGCAGAAGTACATAAGCACGTCAAAAATTATTACATTTTCTGGGGTTTCAGAAATTTAAATCAACATTAGTTTCTGACGTGGTTTAATGTAGGAATGATCTATCTTGTGTAAAATCCATTTTATTTTAAGAATGCAACATATGATTTTCTATCTTAAAACCAAGTATTGGAGGAACAATGCGTGAAGGATTGCATCGGTTCGCGAAAGTCTTTATAGTGCTGTTTAAGCAGTAAGGAGGAGAAAATAGTTTTGAGCTCCAGACTTACAATTTTAACAAGAATATATATCATGAATGAAATAAACAATTATGCATTTAGCATAAACTACTTTGCAAAACCAGGGTAAATGCTGAAATTTTATTTAAATCTCTGAGTTCTTCCGGCCAGAAACCTTTCCTTTTAACTCCAAAACAAAGACTAATTATCTGCAATACCTTTACTAATTAACCAGATTAAAATCAAACTAAATCTACCAAGAGCATTAAAAGCTGCAAGGGTTTCAAAATGATGATTCAGTCTCTCGAATAATTGGAAGACTTGTGGAAAACCAATCAAGACACTGCAAATAATAATATACTGCAAATTAACCAACCTGCATCAAATCATCTGCTATAAATACAATTTGGTAATAATCTGCGTTCCAAAAAATATCACAAACACAATTTCTTAATTAACTTATTGCACAAGCTCACTCGTCAACAATAGTCAAGGAACTGATTGGTTTCGTCTAAATTTTTCGAGGTCTATCCTAGGTTGCAGCACGAGACATTGCAGAAAGAAACTTCAAAATGTTGAAACCATTTTAGGATTTATAGAATAATTCCATAAATGCCGCTTTGCTGAATTATGTTTGTTGAATTTTACAATTGTAGAGTGGTTCGCTTACAATGAAAAATGTTGATTATTCAATTTTTTGTAATGTTAAAGGAATTGGTGCTTATTTTGCTATAGATAAACTATTTTCCGTACTTATCAAACAATTAAAACAGTTGAATTCTTGAACGTTTCGATATTTTTTGCATCAGCAGTGTCAACTGCTTTTTTATGGTCAGATAAACTATGTTAGCCTAGTAGAAAGAATCATTTATCGTAGTTAATGCAACATTTTTGAATGAATTGTTGCTTTACCATCAATAGTAGTTAAATCAACCAGGATTTTTTCTTTCAGTGTATTAATGATTCGATGACCAAATCTTTCTACCACTTTGGATTATAATTGTTCTAAAAAGATTTCTCTTAGGTACAACTTGTAGCTGTTGCAACTTAAATTAACTATCTTCATTATTTCTCATATAACAGAATATTGTATTCATTGCATCCGACACATCTTTAACTACGGAAGGACTTTTCTTTCTAACAGTATTTGGTAATTTATGAAATTATCAAAACATGTATCATGATTAGTGATGGGCCAAATGGCTCTTTGAAGTGAGCCAGCTCCGTAAAACTCACTCACTTTAAAGAGTTGCTCTTTAAGAGCCACTCAAAAGAGCCACTTCAAGCAACTTTTTTATGGCTGCAAAAGTATAAAGTAAATTGCTGTTTTTTGTTGTTTTAATAATAATTATAAGCTTAAATCTAATATAAAATAACATTACTTGAAAAATATAGTATAGCATATAATATAAATTTAAAAATAAACCTTAAATTAAAAATCAATCGGATTAACAATAATAATATCTGAAACTCTTTCCATATTATTAATTATTGTGTAAAAATAACACTTATGTTATTCTTTTTGGCGATAAATAAGATCGCTTTTCAGTGAGCACATTCCCATTTTTTGAAAAACTCGTTCGCAGGGGACTGAAGTGGTCAATTTACTCAATCATTGCTTCACTATCTTAAAATTCTGGGATATATATCTTGTAAATACTTAGCCATATCGTTAATGCCTGCAGCTACATAGCTTTGCTGGCTTCTTACGCTGTTGACTTTGTCATCAAATTTTCCCCATAGCAAATTTTGCGTTCTTTATGCTGTAGGTACCGAAATAAGATGTATGCAAGCAAGTTTGTACGTGGATTCATTTTGAAATGCTGTCTTTTAAATCGTGGATCTAAAAGAACGCTGTCTAGACAAAACATATCACATTTAAAAAACTGCGTACATCAGCAGTTTCATTCTCGTTCGGACAGAAGAAGGAGTTGGTAGATGTTAATTCAGGACACCTAAGGTGGCTAATAGTGGCTCTTTTACTTCTTGAATGCGCACAAGCATAGAATACGTAGAGTTCCACCTGGTAAGAACATCAAGCTTTAATTTAAGCTCTAAGCATTCCATTTGCCTCTGTGTTTGTTGTAATTTCGCCGTTGTGTGTGAGTTTCTTTTGAAGTAAGTAATTATTGCTCGTATTTTCAAAAGAGTGACCTCAAGCTGCAAAAGTGCCTTCTGAACTATGAGATTGAGTGTGTGAGTAAAACACGAAATATGTTCCCAATCCCATAAGCAAACATTATCTGTCACAACTAGTGCTACTTTTTCTAAAATACCCCATTGATGAAGTGCTTTTTTCAGTTCAGAAGACAAATTATAAGGTCTATGTCGGTCATTGAACGCAAAACAGTCCAAGAGAGATGTGATTTCAGTTCACAATTTATATCCACATAATGAACTGTCACTGCCATAAAACTTTGGTTATTAATCGAAGTCCCACCGTCAGTAGTGACTGTCATATCTTACCTCCCGCGGACTCGTAAATTTTACACCCCCGGTAGGGTTGGAGACACCTTCGTAGTGACCTGCAGTCACGAGGAAGGCCTCAGCACAGCCAGAGATGCCAACTGGCGAACCCAAAAGGATCTCAACCTTTTTCTCGTTAGCACTTTTAGTGCTACTTTAAGTTTTTCCGGACGGTTTTCCGTCAGATTTCATTTTGCCGTATCTTTGAAGCTAGGCCGCTTTTTCCCAGACTTGTATGGAAAAATGAACGTATTTTGCCCAATTTCCAGTACGAAAAGTTTTTTTTTTTGCCCTTAATGTATCACTATTGTACTCTCCGACCACTTTCAATCATCGAAAGTGCCGTAATTGCAGTTTTTGCCAAACTATGGCCAAAAAACCCTTTACTCCCCTACAAAAACCGAAATTTTTGTATCGCAGCAATAGGTCTTGGCCCGTTATCTCCCGAACCACCTTAACCCCAAATTGGGCAATTTTGTCCGATTTCAGCTACTTTTGCCCTAAAAACTTTTTGAAGAACGAAAATATTCGATACGAACCTGTTCCATAAACCTGTTCCAGTGTATACGCTTCATCTCTTAAATCTACCTATGAAATTCACCGCCTAATAGCCAACATTTGGCTATTAAAATACTCGTGAACCAGAGCAAAATATATGGACGTAAACGCATACTGAGTGCTCACAAAATGTCGCCATCAAAAACCGCACACGATCAGTATCCATCATTCGCAGAGTTCTTCATTCACATTCTATTCGCACTGGCTCAGTGCTTTCATTCATTTTTCATTCGCACAGTGCTGGCTCCGTACTTTCATTCATTCTTCATTCAACGGAGCTGAATCTTTTCACTGTACAATACGATAGTCGTATACATTATGTTCGTGTTCCGACGTTAGAATAGTCTAGATTTCGCTTCAACTACACACGGTAGTCTAATGAAGTATTGCCGTGTGTATATGCATAAGCTCTATTTGGGCGGGTGGTTGCTTGAGTGGCTCCGCAATATCACTATTGCCACCAAAGTGCAGGTATTAAGTGTGCGGAGCTGTTCTAAATGATGGCTCACATCGCTCTTTCAAAAGAGTTGCTCTTTTTTCTGAAGAGCTGACTCACACAGCTCCTTCAAAAGAGTTGCTCTTTTTGATAACCTGAGCTTAATCATCGTGGTAATCCTCATTCCCATGTTAGTATCTTCGGCCAGTTTTCACTGTGCAAGTAGCTGTTGATGTCGAATAGCCGCGATGAGGATTTAGTTGTTTTCTATGTTTCCCATTCGTCCTGGTCAGCCTCGTCAGCATAATTTTTTTTGTTTGGCATAAACTGTAAACTCTCTTCTGCTCGTATATATTTTGACTCTGGCTTCGATATCATCGGTAGCTTTGAAGGTAATGAATATGTGAAAAAAATTTTAATCGTTTCCAAATTCGGCCAGCTACCACAAAAATTTGCCTCAAGGGAAGTACAGATTGGCCTGAAATTAAGTAGCTATTTTTAGGCCTACTTGAACAGAACACCCTCTAGACGGCACTCAACAATGTGATTTTTCTAAATTGCTTGACTCATTATTGTTTCGCTTTATAATAGTGGCGCAGATCAAAGGTACTAGTTATCGAGTATCATTTCACCGCCTCATACATTCAACACTAGTTGGTTCAGGAGAGTCGCATAACGTCGAATTTTCCTTCGTTCCTTGGGAAAACTGAATAAGAGCAAAAAATTGCTGTAATTCGAATTCCCCACCAAAGAAAACTTTGGGCAAGCGGGAATTGAACTGCGGAAACTTGAAAGCCATTTTTCGCAAACCTGTGCATCATACCTCATATTTAAAAATAAACACCTCAACCCTTCAATCAAACAGTATCACAACAACAAACTTTCATTACACGCACTAAATTCTATTTTCAATCCACCAATGCCAAAAATATCCATCTTCATTTCAAAATCTTTGTTGTTTACATTGTAAATAAACACAAACGAAAAATAAAATTCTATCAATATCAGATCACATCACACCATTCGCCACACTGCGCGAAAGATCTATTACGTTTTCTTTCACAACTCGCCGAACTCAATTACAAAAATTGTCTATTTTTAAAAAAAAACTCAAATTTTCAGGTTCATGCTTGAGCTATCAGACTGACGAAAACGGAACCTACATGAAATGGGAAACAATCGCGAAATTTCATTGCATAGGCATCCAGGAAAAAACACCCTAGTCTGCTATCACAGTTCTATATGTTGCGAAAAATCAACATGGTGGTCAGCTGATTTTTGCGCTGCTTGTCTATTTTATTTACAAACAAATCGATGAGTGACGCAGAAAATATCATTGGAAAAACGGCAACGAAAAAATCAAATTCGAGTAGAAAGAGAAAGTAAACGCATCCGCAAGGCGAATGAATAAGGAAAAACCCCCAAGAAATTGTTGATAAATTTTATAATGTAATTGGGTATTTACTGTGCTATTATTGTCGGTATTTGTTCGGCAGGAAATTGCTGTAATAGCCGTGTTTACATTTTCACTTCGTCGGGTTCAATTAACCTTTAAATTTTCAAGTCAAAAAAGCTCGACCATCAACATATTTGAAAACAACTCACATATGCGTTTGCATGAGTGTAGGTGTGTGGAGCAGTTGAATCGATTTAGTTTTTATTAAAAGAAATTACATCTGGCTCCTGGCATCGATTCGGTGTTATCCGACTGTTTCCTTTATTTTCTCTTTGTGAAAACGAAGGTTACGTCAACAAAACAAAAGGAGAATACGAATATTATTTTCATCCACCCACACAAGTACGTCATGGATTTTTAATTAGACGCATATGCGAAAGTAAAATGTATATTTTGCGGTTTTGGATTTTTTCAGCTAAAAAAAAGAATGTCGATTCCAAGTGGCATAGAGGATGAAAGATAGGAAAAATGAGATCCAGATGCAGAAAAATTGTGTAAGAACATTATTTGTTTATACAGACCCACTATACTAACTGGAATGTTTTGATGCTGAGTCAAATGACTTGAGATTATCTAGTGACGTCAGAGTTTGAATTGCTTCAAGTGATGGATGAAATGATGATGTTTTAGTTAACACGTCACATTGAACATCCATGTTAGGATAGGTGCATGTATGGTTGGTACGATTCGATTACTGAATTCAGGAACGCAAAAATATTTGTGAGTATACTCTTTCATCTTTAGACTCTCCTATTGGGCCTTTTCACACTTGTATTCTTGATGCACTCCTCAAACCGGTTTACTGGGCAAGAGACGGAAGAATCATGGGGAATTCTCTACTTTTTGTAGGAAAAAAAATGTCTGCCTCTTGTCCAGTAAACCGGTTTGAGGAGTGCATCAAGAATACAAGTGTGAAAAGGCCCATTATGTGGATCCAGGTCTAAGCTAAGTCAGAGCATATAGACTGATAAATAGCACGGAAAGCGCGATATTTTCCGATGGGTTAAAAGGGTATGATGTTGAGGCTTTATGGATCAGCTTATGCCTGAAAAGAAGCCGCACAAAAAAAATACGTTTTTCTATATACAAAAGTAAGAAAAGCATATTTTCGGCACTGATACAGAATGTGAATGTATGCCTAAAAAGATCCAAAAACAAATAAGTTCACTTTATCATATGCGAAAGTGAGAGAAGCACATTCTCGGCCCTGACAATCGACCAATGAGAGGTGAGATCCCACCATGAAATAATCAACGCAGCAAACATTCGGTACTAACAACCAACATTGTTGTTAGTGGATGGCATAAACGTAACAGAGATGTTGTTTTTATTCTCCAAATGCATAAAACGCCAATCGTTAAAAAGGTGGATTTGCAAAGTATGTGCGTATTGCCTAGTGGAAATGAAAGAACGTACCTTGTCGTAGCATTGCCGCTGGCGGGGTATTTTTTGTCTTGTTTCAATTTTCAAAATCGAGTGCTGCTATCTATTTTTCGCAATTTGTGGGGTAATGTCGCAATTTATATCGCAAATCATGCGCTTTCCGTGCTATTTATTAAATTATATGCTCTGGCTAAGTCAAAGCATAAGAACTAATAAATAGCACTAAAAGCACGTGATTGATTGATGGAAGATATTGACAGGGAGTCAAGGATTTACCATCAGCTAGCATCTACGAAGAACCAAAACCAAAATAAGCTCACTATATGATATGCAAAAGTGAGAAAAGTATACTCTCAAACGATTGGTGAGAATGTATAGATCCGTGTTAGTAGATTGGTGAGAGAGTGTTGGCGTGCGTATAATCCCATCAAGAAACAGTAAGCGCACCGAACATTCGATGGCGACAAACCAAATTCTTTGTAGTGGATTGCATAAAAGTATCGGAGATATTCCTTATACTCGCCAACTGGTATCGAAAGTATTATTCCGCGATAACTATCTTATCGCTTACCATTTTTATACTCAGAATAGGTTTTCAGAAAATCAACATTGCGTAAATTGCCATTCGTTAAAATAGTCTCTTTGACAAAGCACATGTAAATTACCTAGTGGGAATAAAAAACGAATCTGATCGTAGGAGCGCTGGTTGTCGGGGTACTTTCTGTCTTTTTTCAACTCTGACTTGGATATTGCTATCTACTTTTCGCAATCAGTGGGGAAATATCGGAAATTGCATCGCAAATCAAGTTCTTTCTGTGTTTTCTATAGTACTTATGCTATGATCCAGGTAAAAACGCGGGGAGTGCGCATCAAGGTTTGATTGACATTAGCTCGAAGTACGTACCAGAGTCAAATCTGATGCAAAGTGATGTGTGCTACCAATCATTTCAGACTTGTAAACGTTGCGAATATGAAAATAGTGTCTACCAGCTTCGCATGGGCTGTAGTGGAACAAATTTATTTATTCTTATGTTTGAGAACAGTATTTTGGACGCGAAATTCGGAAAAATTCATTTGCGTTTCCTAGTTTTTCCAGAAATACACTCATGGATTCTAAACTTTATCTGCGAGAGAATCATTTAACAGTGTTAATATCGAATGCGTAGAAATACAAATGTTCAGCTTATTTTTCGGTTTTCATCATATTTTTCTAAAAGCACTTTGCAGCCTATCAAATTTTCAAAGACCAAACACATTATCGCGGAGCGCCATTTGCTGCAATCATTTCCCATTTTACAGTTAGTCAAACAAAACAATCGATATCTTAATTCCAATCCGAAAACTTTTCAAGCTCCATAGTTGAAATACGATCCAAGCACTTCTCTGTGTGTGGCATCGAATGTAAATATTATTTAGCATGTTGTTTGCAAACTGTACAGGACACAAAGATACTGCAATACGAAAGTATATTAATGTTCGCTAAGTGAAAATGTAATTTGATCATGTTTTCTTAATGTTATTTTAATGGAATATGTTTGGCGTTTGTTCGGATTGGGAAACAAATGCGCATCGAAAATAAAGACAATGTGCTGAAAGTTCTGTAAATCTGGCAAAAAGTGATAATCATTCAGACGTGCGGGCTATACCTGGCTTTTTATATCAATTACTGATTCACTACACTACTGTAAGTTTTCAACTTCCAAATACAATTCCATTTACTGGTGCATATACTTTACTGGCTTCCTGGTCTGAACCTATGCGAAGCTCACTGCCACCGAAATAACAGTCGGTATCCTCTGCTTCGTAAGCATAACGATCTCTGCCTTCGACAAATCCAGTTTTAGATCAAAGATGGTCATCCACCGTTGGTCAAGTTTGAATTGCGTGAATTTGGCAGCCCTGGAAGTGACCGCGGGCGCCACATTATCTGCGTAACCCATCATGCCTCCAAATTGTGAACCGTCATGTGTCCCATATATGTGGGCCATCATATGGCCCATTGTGTAGACAGGTGATGGTTTGTAGTGGCCAACAGTGACGAAGCATGGAAATGGCAATGGCCGAGGATGGCTTTTGGAGCGGTTTTTCTGACACATGAAAGCGGGCCTTCATGCGCAACCGAGAAATCATGACTGGCCCATCTAATGGCCAAAGTATGGAGACAGTTTTGTAATCTTGGCCATCATTGCGACCATTGCAGTGACCGATGACGGCCCACAATGTGGAGGCAGTATAAGAAATACATCCGTTTGCATCGTAAGGCACAACAGTCTATCCTACACGATGTTCACGAGATCAGGCCCAAGGATCGCCCTCTGTGCTACCCCTGAGATGATTAGCCTCCTCTGAGCAGTAGCAGTTATCTTTCGCTAAGATAGTTTCACGTCATAACAAACAAATAGCCACAATTGTGAAAACTATGCTCTAGGGCCCCGAGCATGTTTGCTTTGGAAAGTATTTTGCTGTTTTTCATTAGAAAAACCCGGTCTGGCGCTGTTGTATATTTTTTCCGCTCTTGCTAGCAACCCAATCACTGCTGACGTGACTTTAACAGTTGAATGTTGTTTTTGGAAGTCATGCTGTCTGTTAGATAGATCAGTAGCTGGTCAAACTGGTGATAACAGCCGTGCCTTCAACAGCCACTTGATGTTTTTTCGCGCCGTATGTATCATGCAGAACTGTCTCTTCCTTTGCTGATGAGTGTCAGTCGGACAATTTTTCATGGTGATTCAAAAAATCCTGCCATCAGTTTCGGCTGGTGCCTTTAAGACTCGAGGAAGCACTCATATTTAGCACATTTATCCAGAATAAAGAAGTAGGCATTATATATTGAAATATATTGAAAGTTGTATCCCATTTCCAATAGATTGATTCAGTAATTTTGCTACTCACTATTACCATCCATCTTTTTAATGTTTAAATGGTGCAAGATATTTCAAAGCATAAAAAAGTTTTTTATTATAAAAAGTGAAATTAGTGGTCCTGGTTACACCGAATTCATAAAGTACCTTTTCCTCCTAAAATAGGCTAAATGAAAAGTACTACTACAGTATATTTTCAATGGTGAAATCGCATCGATATCTAAGACAAAATGAATTTAACTTTAAGCATACCACGTGAAAATGATTTCTCACCCATACAAAGTAGGGTTAGATTTACCCCATAGGACATTGTTTATATTCTGTTTATATATTAAATAGAACGTACTCAAATATTTTTTTATTCTATTTATTAACAAGCTTATAATAAAACATTAAAGTATAACAATATTAAGTAGTTGTTTAAAAAAAACGAAACCTTCATACCTCTTGTCTTTAAGTTTTAGGATTAAAAAAACCTCACGCTATATGCCGAACGTTAATACTCCTCTACTATTTATTTCAAAAACAACTATCTTTCTTTAAGCATTTGAAAATTAACTTACACACTGTGAGCACAAACAAGCAAACAGACAAATCAAAATAATTTCAATCTACAGTAAACATTAAGCTCTAGAGCACAGTAATAAATCCACTAAAGAAAGAAAACATATAAATAACATCCTTTGTTGAACAATGATTCCATTAGAACATGCAAATAATAGCCCAAAGCAAACCAGCTCCAAGCTCTGTAGCTAGAGAGACAATGAAAAAAAAACCGAACGCTACAAATAGTGCTGCGTTTATGCATAGATATTTCTAGGCCATTTAGCGGCGGAAAAGCAAGGGTTTTTTTTATTTTCATTACCCAGGAAGACGCGGTGAGCTAAACAGCGTCCGCGCTGCTATTTGGAAACATTCATTACAAAGTGTAATGCCGGGTTTACACACATGGCAAATGTTGGCGAGCCGAGTGTGTAAATGGTCCCCTTGTTTACTTTCGGCTGTTTTTTTTACATGCGAAGATATGGAGGGAAGTAATTTCACAAGTTCCTCGTCGAAACGTTTGCCATATGTGTAAAACAGGCATAATGCTTCTTATAGGATGTATGCACACATTATGGAACGTGCATTGAAGCAAGATCACTTGAGGGTTAGGGTAGCATATTTCAATACGTTCCAATTAACTGCGCGTTCTGGGTTACAATGGAACGAGATGCTTAGGGTTCTGGTTGAAACTTAATTTTTATTGCGTTGCTGTAAAGAAAGTTTTAAAACACTTTGGCTGTTAGAAAATGAAACGATCTCGTGTATGAGATGAATAGTGTTTTGTAATATTTTTTATTGATGTTAGATATTAAATCGCATAAAGTCAATGGATTTGTTTCCAATTTCAATATATATTGTTAGGTTATTGTTAAAGAATATTTAGCAAGGTAAGCGTTGCTGCTCTTGCGTGCAACGATGAGCCGCCCCGACCTGTCATTAGGCACGAATTTTCTTTCAAAACCCGAAACACTCCTTTTCTGCATTGCATCGATCAGCTCTTCCACCGTCAAGAGACGAAGATATGCCGGGAACAGTTAGAAGATGATGCGCTCCAAAGTTGTCACGTCCCTCGGAGAGCTAAACCGCATGCTGCCAAGACTGCTTGTAACCAATATGTGCCGCTTACTCCATGGGTACAAATTGAGCGAAGAACATACCATTTGTAGCATTTACTCCGCTTAATAGCTTAGGTGCTGACGTGTGGGATAAAGAAACCTCGGCAGCCAGGCATGCCCCCAAGGCAGTGTTTCATCATTCCACTGAGACATCGCATGCTTTGCAAATCCACTCCATAGTGCTAGAAAGAGTAGCTTTGAGTGCTTTAGTCGATGTGACAACCGCCGCCACCACAGATACCTCAGCTAAAGCGTCAAGAATCGAAACCGCTAGTGTACTCTGTGGTATCGGAAGGTCAAGTCGACAAGTTTCTCTATTTCACGATTTAAGCCTTAATTTTGCAAACAAGCTTTGTGAGGAAGTTGTCAGCTGCTTTGCAATGCTGCAGATTTCCTTTCCTGCCGTCTTTTACAGATTTTCTTTCCTGCTTTCTTTTTTGGCCTCAAGTGCGATCAAGATGTTCATAAGTATTCGAGCCCATATGTGGATCGCTCTATACATGCCATGTTTTTCGATTCAAAGTACAGCCAAATCTCACTACTGTGCCACCTTGTTACTATGCCACTCTCGCTACTATGCTAGTTGCGCACGGTTCCGCCAAAATTACATCAAAATTAATTTACTATGCCATCTCCTAATGTCACTACTATGCCACTCGCAGACTGAAGCGGGCAGTCTTATATATCTTTTCGGTACCTCTGTTACACACTCACGCACTTGTGATATCGTACTGTAGGAAAGTCAAGAAAGTAGCCTACAGTGTCAGCTTAGAGGCGGAAGTGAACTGATTTTGCGCTAAAGGAGAAGAAAGAGTTCATCGCTGGCGCGAAGAACAAGCTGAATCAGTCTAAGCTGGCCACAGAAATAAGCAAGAAATGGAGCATCAAAGTCAAGAGAACCACCGTGCAGAGCATTCTCAGCAAGAAGGATGCAATCGAGGCGGCCATCAAAGTTGGAGTTTCATTGAAACGCATGAAGCTAAGGCAAGCTCATAATCCGAAGTTTGATGAGCGCATGCTAATGGGGCTGAAACAAGCAAGTGGGCAGAGTCTGCCTGCTACACTCTAAAAAGTGGGTCTATAATTAGTTCTTTGATAATAGGAAATATATTCATTTTTCTGTTTAAAATAACGAATCGCAAATTTTTTTACACAATCGATGTGCATTTTTTGCTTTTACGTCATATCAGCTGAATAATACACAGCTTTTTGGAAATTGAAGCAAAAAGAGAGTAAATTTACTAGTTTGCTATTCACCTTTGTGCCAAAATCATAAAATCACATCATTTTCTCGAATTCGACTTATTATTGGTGTAATATTGTGACAAAAAACGGTAATTTGGCAAGATTGAACGAGTATGACGTCTGGTGATCATTGATTACATTTGAATAGTTGCAGTTAAGTGTTTCTTTCCGTGTAACAAGTGTAGAAGTGTAGAATAGTAATTATGTTATAAGTTTATGTGCATATTTGTATATATCAAATTAAAATAAACTATAAACTGAGAGGAAAAAGTTTTTGTATTTGATAAACAAAATTTTTATATTTTACTTCTTTGACTTGATAGGACTTGTTAATTATATTTTACTTGGGGCAATATTTCGCATTACAGCATATCCCTGATTTAAGTGGATAAACTTTAGATCATGAAATTCACGCTTAAGTAGTGCGAATTTTTTAAAATTGGTTACAATAAATAACTTTTGATATAGAAATTTACCAGTGCTTGCATTGTAATTTTTACACATTTTTGTTAAAATTGACGAATTATTGACGCTTATTATTTTAGAAAGCTCTTAAAAACCAACCTTTACTACATAACTTTCATCCACTTCCGTCCAAAATTTACGTCTTTTTTGGGTAAAATTACACGATTTGGTCGTAAAAAAATTTAAACACTTAAGACGTAAAATATTCTATGTACGCACTTTTGTAAATTTACATCTTTAATAGTAAGAAACCAGTTTCCTACTGTTATAAGGGTAAAATTCACCGAAAATTTTTTTGAGTGTAGTGGCGAGCTGATGTAGGAGAAGGCAATTAAACTGGCCGAGCTGATGCACCTCTCGAAGTTCAGGGCGAGCGATGGCTAAATGATTGACGTTCAAGAGAGCGCAGGGCAAAGCTGGAGCAGTAAATTTGCAGTCTCTTATTGAGTGGCAACAACATGTTCTTCGGTCCTTACATGGGCAGTTTTCCGCTGAAGACATTCTCAACCTCGACGAAACTTGACTCTTCTAGTGGCTGTTTCCGAACAAGACTATGGCTTTCAGGGGAGAGCGGTGCACTGAAGGAAAAAAATAAGTTACAGATCACTCTTTTGATTAGAACAAATATGAGCGACAACTAGAAGCCACATTTTCTGGTGATCGGCAATGCCAAGTAACCCCATACGTTTAAGAACAAGGAGACTCCCGTGTAGGACAAGGCTAATTCGAAGGTATGGATGACGGCAGAGATTTTCGAGGAAACTTTGCATCCGTGAGACAGACGACTTGGTCAGCAGAACCGCAGAGTGCTGCTCTGTCTCGATAATTTCACTGGTCACCCTCCATACCTCCATTTGGACAACATCCAAATGCTCTACTTTCTGCCTAAAACGGCAGCCAATTCTCAACCAATCGATCATTAGATTATAAAGAATCTTAAGCACAGTTACACAGTTACGACTGGTGGGTCTTTTACGCTAGAAGAGGTAGCAGAAGAGGTAGTGCACAGCGAGGAGCCGGTGAAAAGTAAAGACGACGAGGTAGCTGTGAAAGAGGGGTTTTGTTCGCGAAAACCCGGCACAATTGGAGCACTATCCGAAAGTTCAAGCAGCAGAAAAGCGCAAAGCTCAGTGCTATCCAGACGTGTGATCGGCTAGACAACGAAACGCACGAACTCCGCAGAAAGAAGATGTGCTAGCCAACAATTTTTGAGAGCTTTGGGCTTAACTGACAGCAAATTTGACAGAGTAAAGCCGGATACTATGTATCATCCTTCAGTAGTAGCAGTAACTAGTGTAACTTAGAATTTAAATACATAAAATGATAGAGAAACATTAAAATATCTTGGTTTCATTCAATCCCAAAATATATACTTTGTTTTCAGCAAAAAGCAGTTCGTCGAGACGTTTCCCTCGGTACTACGCCACTCGCGCTACTATGCCACCTTCACTGGGTCCCACCGGGTGGCAAAGTAGCGAGATTTGACTGTATGCACTTTAGCTCTGCAGAACAGTCAATCACATAATGGCCAAGCAAACCTGATTTACAGCAGCTGACAGTACGGCCTGGGCTTTAAGAGCTGCTTTTGGTGTGGTCATGGTCCATTATATGGATCGACCGTACTCCGCTCTGCCCACCTTCTTACTCAGTTGTATATTACACCCACCCTAGTTCTACCGATCGCGATGATTTTGAAGACTGGCACCTCACATATCTGATGAAGCTCTTCCGTACTCCCTTTTATTAAGGCAAAACCAGGCCATTTCTACTTCAACTTTCCTTTTTAACAGATCAAACACTATGGCCTTCCTTGCCTCCTCTTGAGCTGTGAGGCAATTGGGGTACATTTCCTTGATTTCAGCTCTAATGACAAGTTCCACAACCTCCTGACCTTCGACGGTAATTCGGACCGAGTTTTGAAATTCCATGCTATCATCACACCTCAACTCCAGTGAAACCCCTCTTCTCTGGTTTTTCTGAATCCTCAACTCCAGTGAAACCCCTCTTCTCTGGTTTTTCTGAATCAGCATTTGTTTCAGCATACCATTATTTCTTCTTAGTTTTACCCGCTTTTTGGATTTTCAGCTACCTTTTTCTCTCCGAGGATTGAGTGACACTCGGAACAACTGCAGGAGTTGCCGTTTCAGTGAAATTATGTTCTCTTCTGTTCATATTCTTACTCTGAATTTGGTCAATCTGTTGCATTTTTTTGCACGATGACAGTCTGTAGCATGCTACGGAGGGTTTAATAGGCATTCACTACTCGCCAATCCACGCGCGTCTTAAACCTATACACTTTCATCCAAAAATTCTCCCCACCCATTCCAGTCGTTGACCTTTTGGTGTCTTTGGAAGTCCAGAGGCTGCTAAGGGTTATTTCTACCCCTTTCATCCTTTCTCTCACACAAGTTATTAGCATGAGCAGTGTTATTCACCCCATTGATTCGCCTTAGAACACTCGCCATGGAAGCAGGAGTTCTTGAAAATGCAAATTCTTCGATAAGCGGGCTTGTCCCATCTTGCTGTCCGACCCCCGTTTCTCCGTTTGCTGGTTCGTCTGTTTTCCGCTCGAAATGGCACGAGATAGTTCTTAAAGCTGCCATTTCAGATCAGTTGATTCCCTTCTCTGAGCCGTAGTCACCATAACTATCTCGTGATTGATTTTGCGAAGCAAAGGGATCGTGCAAGGTTTGACACCAGCGTTCATATGGTCGGATCTAATTAGGAACAATACGACTTCCCAAATTGGGATTTTTGTGAAAGAAAATATATTTGAAAGATCTAAGTAAACACGTTTGGCTAGTTTAAAATTATATGCTTAAAAGTGATCGCAGAATCTGAGCAATTTCAAATTGTGGTATGTTCGCAAACATACATCAGATCACTAAGCAATTCAGGCGGTGGCTCCACCAAACAGAAAATCTAGCATAACATAAATTTTGATAGAAAATATATCTTGAAAGAAATTCCGTAGTGGGTATTTTATGGTATAAAAAAAATATTTTATGTCGAAGTCGAACTCCAGCTTGGCAAGAAGCAATCACACACAATGATATTCCTCAGATTTATGATAGATTTTACCTACAAATTGAATTGTATGGGAGAAAACAAGACCGTCATTCCATTATGGATAACGTTTCAGCCGAACCTATTCCACATATTAAACGGCGTGAACTTTGAACATACTATTTTTCCTGCCACGGCCGGGACGGAGGCGGTATGGCATTAGCCTGGAGCCGTTAAATCGGTACAGCTGGGTCCAAAATACCATATCCGTCGTTAGGGTGCTTTTTAGGAGCGTGAGAGCTTCAAATTGAAAGCAAACATCAAAAAAACTCTAGCGCACCTGAACCGCTACAAACACTAATGTTCCAAGAACAGTAGAAGAATTGTGCAGGTTTTGAGTGCATATTCCACCACATGAGCTGCTTATAACGGCCAAACTGCTTCAAACGCCACGTTTTACTTTGGTCTCAACAATGCATTATAACTCATATGGTGGAAGGTTTCAGATATTACCACTGGCCTAAATTTCAAAGTTTATGAGAGCAAAACACGGGCTAATTATATTCGTTATCAGTTGCTTATTTCACAAAATTTTGAAAGCAGCATCTCATATAACATCAATGAAGAAAATGCTCAGTGCCTGCAGCACTGTAACTGAAGTTGGTGTTTGGGACTGCGATCCGAAAAATTTGCAGAACTTTGAGAATCGAAACATTGGTTATTTATTTCCATTGTAAATGTTTCCGGTATGAATACTAACTGTAAGCATTTACAGGGGCGGATTTGACCATTTCGCCGCCCTAGGCCTCAGAAATATTTGCCGCCCTTTTCGTGAATTATATTGCATGTAACAATGCGCAATTTTTTTCGATTCCCTAGAATACTCCGCTGTTTTTCGTTGTGCCCGAGCTCACAAAAAAGGAATATCAGAGCAAAACCGGCACCGGTTTGCTCGTAAAAATTCCCTATTATTGCGCCTTTGCCACACAAATAATTATTACACACACGGTAAAGAACCTAAAAGTACATAAAAAAAAAGAATCCAAAAGTACAAATTTTTAACAGTCGAAATCCTCATACAAATTTCTCTCATATTTTTATAAGTAAGTTTACTATTCTGTCCAAAGTTTGCTTCCGCACTTGACTGGAGTTCAACTATGAACTCCACTACTGTAAATTAATGTACAATATGTTATTAATTAAGGATGAGCCCGATATATTTTGACCTATGATGTTCTAGATTTCATTTTATAGAAAAATTTGTATAGAAATTAGATTCTGTAATGAAGTACAATTTAAAAAGCACGTCAAAAATAAAGCGATTCGCATGTAGTTGATATACCCTGTACCATAATAATAAAAAAAAATTCGCTGAAAAATCAATGCACGCAAATATTTACCTCTGATAAGCTTTTCCTAAATTGAAGAGGTATTATTTGGCTTCTTGTTAGGCTCTTTTTAGGTGTTTTCAAATACTTTCTAGGTACTTTTTATGTATTTTTTAGTTTCTTTGGTCCTTTACCGTGATCACATTTCGATATTTATTATAAGTCAAACTTTTTAAAGTCCGAAAAAATCATCAGAGGTGAATTTTTGCGTGCATTGATTTTTTTTAGAGAATTCGGTTGGCTTCAGGTGTTAGGCTCATTAAACTCAGATATATGTACATATACGACAAAAATAAATGCCGCCCCAAAAAAGAAAATCGAAAAGTGGCCACCCCAAAAAAAATCGAAAATTTGCCGCCCCCGAAATTTGCCGCCCTAGGCCCGGGCCTACCGGGCCTAGTGGCAAATCCGCCCCTGAGCATTTATTGATACAAAAGTAGCACAACGGACTTGTGCTGGCAACCTTCCGCCAGTATCAAAGCCAAGAATATATCACATCTGCTTCACGTTGCTTAATAACATTCGAAGTTATAGGAGTATAAAGAAATTTAGGGTAACCTGCAGCGAGTTTTTTCAAATAATCGAAAACTTAATATTTGCTGTTTATTGTCACTACAATATCATTACCATTTGAAAATTTTACGATCAAATCGCTTAATAAAGATATTGCAAATAAACACAAAACCAACAATAGCAGGCAACTCTATCGTGGCTTTTCAATCAAATTTGGCCTGAATAATGTTTGTAATAGGTTCCATTAATTGTATGGAATTTGTATTGATTTCATGACTGCACTGGAAGTTATAGGGCAAAAAGTTTTATTTTCCTGAGCGAATTTTCAAAACCAAAGAACCCAAAATTACCAAAGCTGGCAGCACCAATCAAATTTGCAAACAAATTTCCTCCGAACAGAGATTAGAGTAAGGTTCAGCTACTGTGTCAGTTTCATGAAAATTTGGGCAAAAAGCAGTTTTTTTTCTTTGTAATTTTTCAAGATGGCACCACTGGCACAGAGTTGCCCACAATTCAAAATTGCTTATATCACAGCTGATCCTACTTAAGTAAATTGCATTCTGTAAATTTCAGTTGTATCTGATTTTTGGTTCGTGAGTTCCCGTGAACAGAAGTTTTTGATGCTAAAAATATAGGTTAACTGGGAAAGGGTTACCGTTCTTGTCCGACATGAAATTTCCAAAGTTTTACTTGGAACGTGTAGATAAAGCATAAGATTTGTATACAGATTGGTTTTATTGTAAGAAACGGACATTTTTTAGGATATTAGATGGTTTGAATGTTTTCACTTCCAAATTTTTATTTTTTCAAATTCAAGCCATCAAAATTATCATAGCTGGCAGCTCCAACCAAACTTTTCGACCAAATTTCTATCAAACGTGGTTTGAAGTAAGGTCAAGCTACTGTGTGAATTTCGTCAATCGTCATCAATTTCGTCATCAGATTTTATAGGGCTTGAAGCAGTTATCTTTTTAAGTGATTTTTCAAGATTGCATCACTGGCACAGAATCGCCCCCATTTCAAAATTACTTCTATCAGACGTGGTCCTATTTAAGACCAATACATTCTGCAAATTTCAATTCATTCTGGTTATCGGATCGTGAGTTTCCGTGAACAGAAGTTTTTGATGCTAAAAATATAGGTAAATTGGGCAAGGGTTACCAGGCGTGCCCGTTATACCATATCAAATTTTATTTTTTGTCTATGTTAAAAAAGCACAAGATTTACATATGAGTGGCTTCTTTTTGAAGAAGCGGCATTTTTTCAAGAGAGACGATGATTTGGAGGTTTTCACTTTCAGTGCCTGCCGTAGCTACAGGGTTGCCAGCACGCTCATTAAAAGCTACACAAA
>OX376373.1:97270793-97352675 GCA_947369275.1 Nemotelus nigrinus | reverse complement strand
ATTTCGTCAACTTTATTTTTGCGAAAATTTTTTGTGTACGGCATAATAGGTATATTAATAATATCACTAAAATCGCCGCCGGTGCCAAAGGGTTAAAGATAATTGAAATTTAGCGAGACCTGGACCTATTCTGCATATACGCCAATCTATGCTGAAAGTTTCAGCTCAATCGGATTGCGCGTTCCCGAGATTATCTCACTGAATTTTTTTGATGATATATGTATATATATGTATATATATATATATATATATATATATATATATATATATATATATATATATATATATATATATATATACATATATATGTATATATATATAAATATATATATATATTTCTCTATATATATATATATATATATATATATATATATATATATATATATATATATTTATATAAATATATGTATATATATATATATATATATATATATATATATATATATATATATATATTTATATATATATGTATATACATATATATATATATATATATATATTTATATATATATATATATATATATATATATATATATATATATATATATATATATATATATATATATATATATATATATGTATATATACATATATATATATATAAATATATATATATATAGATATATATATATATATATATATATTTATATATATATAGATATATGTATATATATATATATATATATATATATATATATATATATATATACATATATATATATATATATATATATATATATATATATATATATATATATATATATATATATATATATATATATATATATATATATATATATATATATATATATAAAAATATGAATTTTTGGCCGAATCGATTTGAATACTAATGTTCTAAAAATAGATGAAATGTTAGGTAAATTCAAAGTTAATTCAATGCCATTTATGATTTAAAACTGATTTCCGGCAAGTGATCACCATGACTATTCGTTACAAAGCTCATCCGATCGGTTCAATTTTTTACTACTTTTTCCAATAGTTGCGGCCTTATATCACCAATAATATTGTATAATATTGTCCTCTGATGCTGCCAGAGCTGTTGGCTCAAATTATACAATTTTGGACGCCAATTTAAAAAATTTACGAATTCCTTTAATTTTATTTAAATTATAAAAAAAGTTAAGTTGAAAACATATTACCGGCTAAATAAGTGGTCAAAGTTTTTAAATAGCTCAAAATTGAGGATAAAATGCATCTTTTAGCAATTTAAATTATATAGCCAATACCACAGCAAAAATAAATTCCTCATATAATTTGCAACAAAAGTGCCTAATATAGTTACCTTTTGCGAACTGTTGATTGAGCGAATTTAGTGGTCTTGGTTGCCAAGAATCAAAAGACTGCCGCAGTAAATCCTTTATGGCACAATACAGCAGTTTTGGTTTTCCACTTTAAAATCCATATTAAACGGGTGAATATTAACTTTTGGAAGCAGAATTTATTCAAAACGCTCTCATTTTCAGGAGTTTAATGTTAAAATTTACCTTAAAATCTATCCTTTTTTCAAGTCAAAAAAATTATAACAGGTGCGTTTTTTTGCGAAAAAGACACATAAAAGCGCACCTTATGTAAACTATAAATGCAAAAGAAAGCACTTCAGAAATTCAATGTAGAAATAACATGAACATAGGCGAAAGCAATCAAGTGGTCATATCACCCAAAGCACCTGAACCGTGAAACTTATTTTGCGAACGTAAACCCAAAGCAGATACAAAAAAACTGATTTAGGGATAATTGCATAGGAAACAATTTAACTCCTACATTTTCGCCACATCAACATCACAATAACTTGCACCGTACATACACCGTGCGAACAAAACATAAAAGGTATCAAATCAGAAGGGGGAACAACTCATTAGAAGAGAAGCAGAAGAGAATGTACAAATTTTGTAACGTAGATCATGACGGGGGAAAAAAACATAACAGAGACGCAGATGACTTTCCAGCGTCAACAGAGGCATCCAAACAATCAAGTGGTCATTTCACCAAAGCACCAAAACCGAAAAACTATGCCTTTTGGGAAAGCAAATCCAAAGCAGACACAAAAAACCGATCTGAGAAAAATTGCACACGAAAAAATGTAACTAAGTACTAGTCTATTCTCCACATGAGCATCACAATAGCTTGCACGGTACATGTGTACATACATGTCAACAAAGCAGAAAATGATTCAATTCTTAATGGTAACGGCTCGTAAGAAGACGAGCACTAGAAAATCTACAGATAAATCATGAGGGGAAACAGTAAAATAATAGAGACGTGGATAACTTTGCCACATATTAAGTTCATTCATTCACAAAGCTTTTCGGGTCATTCAGCGGGTGGATGGAGCGAGGGCTTTTTGAATTTCTCTACCCACCAAGACGCTGTGAACTGAGCCAGCGTCCGCGATCCTATTCGAATTTTTGTGGGCATCATTCAGTCAAAGCGTCCATAGATCCATGCGAAAATGACGAGTTTGAGCATTGAAGCTAGATCACTTCAGTGTTCTGTGTAGTAAATCTCAATGACTTGTATGTTTTGAATTGAATGGTATGCAGTGCCTGTATTTCGTAGTAAAACGTTTGAGTTTTTGCTGTGTCACTGTAAATTTACCTTGGAAGCTCTGTAGTTGGTTTGTTCTAAAATAAAACCATTTGATTCATAGTAGCAATGAAGTTTTGTCTTTTGTAAGAAAATAAATGCTATTACGTTGGTTGTAAATCTTTTGATTGTTACATATTGATCAGTTAATCATTTTTTTGTTTATACCAAGTAGCTAGCAAGGGAAGCACTGCTTCCTTTACATACATCGACGAGCCTGCGTAACGGTAGCTCCATCCACATTTCGAAAGAAATGAAGATTGATGATGGCGTTGGCGTGTATTCCACACCAAGCAATGAATAAGTGGTATAATGAGCACAAGCAATGAATAAGTGGTATGAAATTTATCCATTACAGAACGAATAGCCTGCACTGAAGGACGATTATGTCGACCATGAAATGGACGTAGAGCTCTTTGAGTCTCGCGAGCTGAACTCTGATTTTGAAAATAAATTTCCGCAATTTGGTAGCGTTGTTTAAGTGTCAATCTATGTATTCATGATTTAAATGGCAAACTTTACTGAGCCCAAAGGTAAAACTGTTGAAGTAAAGTAAAGTAAAAGTTATATTTACCGAAAGTTCTCATGCAGCTAAAAAAAACACCCTGTACAACACATCGATTCGTTGCCAGGTCGTGCCAGAAGTAGTCGAAAATTACAATCGTGGAGTGACTAGTCGAAAGACTAGTCGGTTCACGCTTGCCTTGATTATTAGTTAATGAACTCAGTATCAACTTCAAATCACAGTCTTCGAAAACGAAGTGTGTTGCACACATTTTCTTGTGTTATTCATATTAAGTCATTCAAAAAAACTAAAGAGGGAGAATGATGGTACGCAGGCGTACTGTTTCGTTCAGTCGTACATTGTAGACTACGTAATTTACTGCAACCCTATAGGCCCAGGTTCGAATACAGGTGTGGGATATTTAATATAAACGTCTGTCTAAAATTTCTTGCACGTTTAAAGTTTTAATAAATAAACAATAGCAGTTTGCGTTGCCCAGTTCTGAACAACGGTTTATTTTGGACTTCATGAAGAATACAATATTTGCAGAGTACGATTTAATATGTGCGTAGACTCTAGTCGAAATTTGGGTATCTCTGAACATAATTAAGGAAGAAGAATTTGTTTCACACTTAAGTGGTAAAAAAAACTGGGTTTTTTTTAACAAAACGGAATCAAATTTTAGTACCAGACCGCAAGTTCAAATTGGTAAACAATTTATGTTCCATGCAATAAAAAAATCCATCTTATATCTAAATATTGCCAAATTTTACTATCTCCAGTCATTGAAAGTTTAACGTCTTCATCTCAACACAAATTAATTCCACGAATCTGATCAAATCTAATCAACTACTAATTATCGATAAACAGTTCATTTTAGTTTCCCTCCAACATCTAAATCGAAAAAAACATATCACTCAACTGTCAACGATCTCATAAAATCGCCAATAAAAGATACGCATATAAATAACATTCTTTATTCGCCTTATAAACATAATTTTTTTGCACAATTTGATTTAATCTTCTCAAGATAATACATACCTTTCAGGCCTAGCCTTTTATCATCGCAAGAGAAAAAATGCTAGTCATCGAGTCAATTCAACATTTTCAGGCACTACCGGTCTGGAAATTTTAAAGATACTAAATATGTATGTATGTTTTTGTACATCGTCGAGTTTAAAATGGTCGGAATGTTCTGCGTTATTCACACGCTTTACAGAACGCATTTATAAATATATTTTTTTCGTCTTATCGACATGCTCTATTTGAATATGGAACTGTAAATTGAATGAATATAATAAAAACACACAAAAGAAAAACTGCAATTATTGCGCAGATATAATGGTAGATTAAATTCAGAAAGCTTATTTTGACCAGGTTGTGCAATTAGCTCTTGTTCAACTTCTCTTTTTTTCAAATGCGTAGTAGCTAGGTATTTGTGCACGGAAGAAACATTCGCTCAGATAAATCCCAGTTTTGTGTTTTATCTTTATCTACGATATTTATATTTGCATTACACACTGTTTTGTTTTTCCTGTGAAACTTAGACAAAATTCAACGAATTACGTCGCATTGTACCTTGTCTTTGGATTATCGTACTCGGTGTGAATAAATCGTGTCTACCTAAAGTGAAAGATATTCTACCTGTGTGATTTTCGCAATTACTTTTTGTTTTGTATCATCGGCAATTTTACGATTTTGTTGTTTTTACTTCAGCCTGAGTATTTTTAATTTTATTCGCAAATAGGCTTTTGACCGCAATTATTAGTCAATTTGTGGGCACGATGCTTGAATGCATGATGTGGTTGCATACTTGTATGGTCATACTCATACTGTGCGGAGTGTTGAGTGCGCGGTACGCTTCATGAAATATAGATGAGAGTGCATCATTGAAATAAGTAATTCTCGTACTCGTACATGCTTGTATGCATGTAGAAATGAATATGCGCGTATAATTGACTTTCGATGCTTTTGTTGGTTATGTCATTCATTCATGATGCAGATAAATAGCTGGTTGTGGTTGTATGATTGCATTTGAATGGTGAACATTTGACCAACGATCGAATGGAGTGCATCGAAGAGATATTCACATCAAGTACTTGACTAGTGTGTTGGATATTGGGCTGTATTGATTGAGGGAGAAAACTTGTCGCCGACTAGTTTTGTATGTTGATTTTGGCTTTGTTTCAAGATTTAAGTAAATATTTCAGGTTGTATATTCGAAAATATGTATAGGACGGTGTTAAATAATCAATTAGTTAGGTAAATTTATAAATAGATTCGTATGCAAATTAAGATGTTTTTCCAAGAAAATAGACAAGTTTTTCGGCGGTGACAAGGCAAAGTGAAATTATTTCATGTAAAAGCTAGTACTGAGTTTAACGTGAAGCAAAATTTTGACAATTCTCCATTATCTGGTCATTCTTTGAGCGAAAATTTTGACAACGGAGAAAAGCAGAGACACTGCTCATTTGTGGCGGATAAAATGTCAAGAATTTCAATTTTCAATCGATTTTCTTATTGGAAAGACATTTCCACAGCTCAATTTTCAAATTCAATAACCAAATTTCACTTATTAGCTCGAAAGAATGAGCTGCACATACTAATTTGGTGTGAAATGATTGGAAACATGTGTCAAAACCATCTGACTTTTCAAAGCGAAAGTAGCTTGCAAGCGATTTTCCACGCTAAGAACTGAATGCAACTCTTGCTTACTTTCATGCTAAATTTTCACCGAAACAAATTTCACGTAAAATGTGGCATACAAATTTCATGTGAAATCGAAAACAGTACTAAGCTTAAAGAAAATTTAAACTTTTAAAATAATAACTGAGCTAAAGAAGAAGACTGTCAAAAAATTACGAGTCATAAATAATCCATATTTGAAATGCAGCCTGACCTTTTCGCCGGGGCAGACTGATGTTTACTCCTACTTCAAATTGATGCGGTAGCTATTCAATTAGTTTCTTTAAGATAAAACGCGAATTTTTCAATCTCTTCTTGATGTATTAATTTGCTCACAATTGCAGAATGCAGCTATAGTTTCCTGTCTCCCTTCTGACCTTTGGTGACCGCTCTGCAAACGCAATTATTAATGACTTGCATTTATTTTCAAGGTACTGAGCGCAAATAAGAATATTTTTGATCTTGTATCTTTTCTCCGTATTCAGAGCCGCATCTTCCTTCGTCTTGCACGATTCGTTAGCAAAAAACTGGGCAATTTCCCACGACTTCTTAGGATATTCATAGGACTTCATTACGTAAGCATCATAATGGGAAAAGTTATTTGCATTCTTGTTGTGGTAGAGATAAAACCGGGCATCAGAGCCTGTGTAACATTTCAACAAGATTGTATGAGGAATCTATGGGCGCTAATTACAACTCTCCACTATCCCCCATTCTACAAAATAACACAGTGAGGCCGGTTGACGAGGTCTGGATGGAGATGAAGACAGCGATCAAAGCCGCTGCAGAACAAGTGGTTGGGTATGAAGCTCGGCGCAAAAGAAACAACTGGTTTGACAACGAATGCCAGGATGCGCTGAACAAGAAAAATCAGGCATATAAACAGTTCTTTGAAAGGAACACCAGGACGAAGAAAGAAAAATATGAAAACCTCCGACGAGTAGCAAATAAGATCTTTAGATGTAAGAAACGAAAATATTATGACGAGCAATTAAAGAGCATTGACGAAAATCTGGCGAGCAATAAAACTAGGCAAGCTTACAAGGTAGTGAAATATTTAAGACGCGGATACCAGGCCAAGACGACACTCTGTAAAGACGAAATCGGCAATATCATCGCCAAAGATAGCCAGATTAAGGAGAGGTGGGCCTGCTATTTCAAAGAACTCCTTAATCCTGCACATGGCTCAATAATATCAGAGCCGATAGACGTCTCTGACGAAGTCCCGATCGCACCTCCAACGCTGGAAGATGAGATTCCGGTCAAGCTAACGGTCGAGCTGGCATTGACGAGATTCCGGTCGAGCTAATCAAATACGGTGGAAGCTGCCCTATAAAAGCCATCCACAAATAGGTCCAGCACATCTGGGGACAAGAAAAAATACCGCAGGAGTGGTGCAAATCCATCATATGCCCTATCCACAAAAAAAGAGACAAACTTCGGTGCGAAAACTACAGAGGCATATCGCTACTTTGTACGTCCTATAAGATACTGACGAAAATATTAAAAAATAAAATAAATGTATACGCTGAAAAGGTCTTTGGGGAGTACCTAGGAGGCTTTAGGTCTGGTCGATCAACTACGGATTAGCTCTTCACAGTCAAACAAGTGCTCGAAAAATGCTGGGAATTTAACATCGACGTCCACTAGATTTTTGTCGACTCTAAACAAGCATATGACAGTATTGACCGAAACATACTGTACAAAATAATGCTATACTTCGGCATCCCGGCAAAACTAGTCCGGCTGACCAAAATGACGATGACGTCAACAGCATCACAAGTCAGAATCAACAACAGTCTGACTGACGCCTTTGACACAAATGTCGGACTAAAGCAAGGAGATGGGTTGGCCCCTCTGTTGCTCAACCTAGCACTTGAGTACGTGATAAGGAAGATTCCTGTCGACACAGGGGGTACGCTTCTGTATAAGTCGAACCAATTAGTGGCCTACGCGGATGATATTAACATCTTGTCAAGTTCCTTCACATCCGCCAAAGAACTCCTGTTTAAACTTGACCAGGAAGCCAAAGAAGTAAACCTGAAGATCAATCAGACGAAAACAAAAATCATGACGCAAACAAGAAAGAAGACCTTCATTAGACGAAATATAATTCTGGACAAATATAATTTAGACAATGTGGACGAATTTATATACTTAGGCTCGAAATTGACAACGAAAGGCAGTGTAATTGATGAAATTAAACGGAGAATACAGCTCGCTAATAAAACTTTCTACTCCGTTCTGGCCCTACTAAAGACCAGCTGCATACACAGGAAGACGAAGCTCCAAGTCTACAAATCAATAATCAGACCTGTGTTGTGCTACGGATGTGAAACTTGGACCCTAACCCAAGCATCCGCAAATATGTTGAACGTTTTCGAAAGACGGGTCCTCAGGCGTATAAATGGAACTAAACAAGAGTGCGGCCAGTGGCGGATAAGGTACAACCACGAGAGGTTGCTATAATAATCAAACTGCGGAAGCTGCAATGGGTTGGTCACGTGCAACAAATGGACGAGCATCGAGTACCTAAGAAGGTATTCGACGGAAGGGCGGAGGGTCGAAGACCAGTGGGAAAACCCAAAAAACGCTGGTCTGACTCTGTCGACGAAGACTGCGCAAAGCTGCTCGATTTTCGAAATTTGAGGACACGGTCATTAGAGTGAGACAACTGGAGGCGTCACCTGCGAAAAGCCAAGGTCCGAGAGGGGCTGTAGTGCTACAACGACGACTATCCAAAATGAGATGGAAACAATTCGTTGATTTTCTTACGAAATTTGATTTGGAATATGTAATTCTTACTGCTGTAGTCTTGTACGCGAGTACTGATTCAATATTATTTTCCGAAATTTTAGAGGAACTGGTTTTTAATAAACGCCTTATCTATAAACGCCTTATCTGCATTTTAGTAATTGTTGAGCTATTAAACGATTTGTGCTTTCTTTAGATAGGGACGTATAGATAGGGAATTTTCGTTTTTGATTTTAACATACTTGCACAAAAAGGTAGCTTTTTCATATTTTGTAAAATAATGTAATACTATTCAACTCAAATCCGGCGTTAACTCATAAATGCAAAATAAATGTCAGATAGGGCGTTTACGCTACGTAGGGTAGATATGTCAGCAATCAGCAGTCTCCGCTTTTTCCAGGACTTACCAAAATAAATCTTCACGCTGAACTTGTCCATGAGTAAGATGTTATTAATAAGCCAAACTACAATATACGCTGACCAAACCAAGTTATGATGTCATTATAGTACAGTAGTTAGACCGCAATAGTGATGCTCTATCGATGAAAGTCACTAGAAGCTTAAGTTCTTAAAAGCTGTTAATCTGATGGAAAGAATTTGTATGCATTTTCGGATTTACTATTTTTACTGATTTTCGAAGAAAATTGGTATTAGATCCGATTCGCCGAACATTCATATTTCTTTATTTATATTAAAATATATCAGCAAAAAGATTAAGGGAGCTAATCTCTGGAGGGGCCGATCCGAATTGACTGAAATTTGCGGAGGACATAGATGTATAAAAGGTCAAGAGCAGTAACTGATTTGAATTACGATATCTTTAACCCTTTGGCGGCGGCAGGCATTTTAGTGAATTTTCAGGTACCCCTATATTTCTATGCTGAGTTCATTTTCGTTAAAAATAAGTACTGGAAATGAAAATAGTTATGTTTTGTGCTTGTCTATGATAACAAATTGGAAATTAAAAACCCTTTGTGGGCGCTGATTGCCTAAAAGTAGACGAGGATTTTTTTCAAAACCTTAATTTTCCTGAGCGAATTTATAATATTTAGGAGACAAAAATTACCATAGCTGGCAACCCTGGACTCATTTTTCGACCAAATTCCTGTGTAATCTAGAGAGTAATAGAGTAAGGTTCACCCAACGCGTGAATTTCGTAAAAATCTGGTGGCTAAATCGGAAGCTATAGGCCAAAAACCAGTTTTTTTTCTCGGTGATTTTTCAAACTGGTACGAGTGCCACAATATTGCCCGTGTTCCTAGCTTATTCCAACATGTCCTGTAAATTTCATATTGATCGCATTATCCGGTCGTCAGTTCTCATGAACAGAAATTTTGAGTGCTGAAAATAGAGGTAATTTGATCATGGGTTGCCTTTCTTGCTTACCGCGTAATTTTGAAAATTTTTATTTGACTTCGCGAACAAAAGTCAAAATTTATCAATAATTTGAATTTATTTTCAAAAATCTAAAAATTTTTCAGGAGGGTCGATGATTTGAAGGAGTTTTTTTCAGGAGCCTTCTGTAGCTACAGAGTTGCCTGCACCGTATTAAAAGTCCATGTATGGTAAGTCTTGGCCTACATCAATACGCTCTGAAAATTTCACGATGATCCATTGTTTCTGTTAGAAGTTATGAAAAAACGAAATTTGAAAAAAAATCCTTGCTTACTTTAAGGCACTCCGCGCCTACACAAGGCCCAAAATTTCCAATTCTTTTTCATAGACAAGATTAAAACATAATAAGTTTTCATTCCCAATACTTTTTTTTAACGAAAATTTACACTGCTTGGAAATATAGCAGTACCTAAAAATTAACCCCGCCGCCGCCAAAGCGTTGAAGATATCTTAATTTGGACCTACCCCCTTTATACACCTAACTTCTCCGAAAATTTCAGCTCAATCGGATCGGCCACTCCAGAGATTATCGCCCTTAATCATTTTGCTGATATATGTACATGCATATATATACCTGAAGAATTTTCGGCGAAAAGAGTTTAATACTAATTTTCTTCGAAATTCAGTAAAAACTAGCTTGAAGAACAAATCCATTAAAGATGATTTTAGTGGTCAGTAGCTTAGCTTGCTAACGCGTCAGTCCAAAGCAGCAATCTACTGCCCGCGGGTTCGAATCCCGCCGTGCCCATGGCTGTATTTGTTCGTCTTGTGTTGTCTTAACAGTCGGCGACTGGGCATAATACCAGCGCTCCATTAATTAAGTGGCACATTAAAAAGCTTTAGTAGCGACTAGGCATAACACTAGCGCTTTAGAAAATAAGAAATAAATGTGGCACTTTAAGGGGTTACACCACAGTAGAGAGCGAAAATTTAACGTTTTTCTGCGATTTTTTTTTAAGTGGAAGGAAAAGTAAAAAAGTAATTCTCTTTAAGGAAGTTGGTTAAGCATGTTTTGAAGTTTTTAAAAAAAATTTTTGTTAATTAAAAAATATTACAAAATGGCTGCCCAACAGCCGTTTCTGCGGAACGGTTTTTTTTGGAGGGGCTCCGCGGCACGCAGTAGAAGTGCACCAAAAATTAATCTGGAACAAAATAAAAAAATTTTTCTTAAAGAACATTAGTATAGCTAGAGAAATACGTAGGGGATTTTGAAAATATTTATTTTTGTAAAATTGGCGAGCATTTGAAAAAAAAGTGCATTTTCCTTCAAAAAAACCGGCACTTATTTCTTGCTAAAAAATCGAGATATTTACTTATTGAAAATCGGCTACGTATTTCTATGCGGAATGTTGTTTTAAAGCTGTGATATTAATTTGGAGTGAAAAAATAGAAAATTGTTTGAGTTATGCTGCGTGCCGATTTGAAAAAACGTGTTTCGAGAAAAACGCGTTTAAAGTTTTGACTCGTGTTTCAAGTATGATAAAATAAAAAATTTTGATCATTTAATTTTTTTTACCTTCAATCAATAACCAAATTTACTTTATACATCGATAATGTCAGAATCCACTTTCAATTTTTTCGCCGAAGCGCTGACACCGGCCGAATCTTCCTCCGTCTTATATCAGTTCAACGGTCGTCGCTTCGTCACATTGGTCCGTTGCCGCGTCTTATACGATATTTTTGAGCTTTTAGGGCTTGCATACTTTCTTTTCAATCATTGTAACTCAGATAAATGTAAAAGCTACAAATAACGTGTGAGAAATTAGCACTGCAAAAAAATCGTAATTCGAATAACTTCCACGCAAAATTTACATCTTCTCTCAACATCAAAGGACACTGTACTACTGAACTTTGTGTTCAACATGCTTGAAAATGTTTCTAACGACTTATATTAGTGTATTAGAAAAGTTGGAAATCGTATGATAAGACATAATGCTGTACTCAATGAGCAGGTGTCGTATCTATCGCAGGTAGTCATTTTCGAGCAGTCGGGAACAGTCGAAAAAGTGCTCGAAATTTCTTTGAAAACGATTTCCAGCAGGTATGAAACCGTTTGCCTCTTATTTTAGAGGTTTCAAAGGATTTTTTAAGCCAATAAAAAGAAAATCAATTTTCTGAAATTTCTACTGTGGTGTAACCCCTTAAAGAATAATGGAATAATTGATATCGGCTTCTCCCATATGTGTCTCCCTGCCGCCATCGCTAAGCATTCGCTTCAAAGGGCAATTCCCTGAGCTTTGGCATTATCATGAAAAAAAAACAAAAAAGAAATGATTAAGATAATTCAAAGTAATATGAATGTGAGACAGAATTTTGATTTACTGTTGTTTTTTTGTGTTATACTTTAATCTAAATATACTATTTAATCTATTTATGGAGAGTATTATTATTTAATGCTTAATGAAGATAATAATGTGAAATATTGACATAAGAATTGTCAAATGTTTTGGCATTTTTCCTTTTGTTGACGAACACGAGTGTGATCGACTGTACACTGAAAAAAATCACATAGCGCCCAGAGCTATGTAACATAGCGCATTATTTATGGCCCCATACGCTTTGTACATAGTACTCTGAGCTACGCAATATATTTATTTTATATGTGGTGTGATTTTTTTTAATTTTTCAACTTTAATATTTAATTATTGATTTTCATGAATGAGGCTTGACACTGAGGCTTGGCACTGAGAGTTTTGACTTTTATCAAAATATAAAGCAATTTCTTGATAAAATAAGGTTAGATGATAATATAAAGTAATGCTAGATGTCAAGAACTAGAAACAGTCTTTTTTTCTAAAAATATAAAAGTAATGCATAAAACAAGTATAATATTTTGAAAAATTACATAAAAAGTACTAATATAAAAATTAAATCTTAACGTTAGCGAAAATATTTTGTTTATGACTGACTTTTCACGTACTCTTCCTTGGCAACGTAATCACAACCAAATTTTAAATACGTGTTAACCAAAAATTATCTGCTGCCACTTTTACATACCTATCATCTATGTCCAGTAACGGTTTATCAAATACCTTTATTGTGACAGAGATATTTCGAGAGTTTGTAATTGAATTTTCATCCTGAATGACTTAATTACTGGTTTCATAGGAAAATGTTCATCGAAACATAAATAAATGCATGAGATACACATTGAGCCGAGCTTAAAATAAAATCATTAAACGAAACCAAAATAGGACCTGAATATTGCTGAGGAAAATTTACAAGTTACCTCAGGCGGATATTCAAAGATTCCCCACTGTATTTATAGTCCGTGTCTTTATTAGTATGGCACCATCCTTAATCAAAACTTCTCGGTACATTTATGAAACAATATTTTATATAATTTATATCAACCTGTTGCTTGTCTACGAAAAATCGCACAGGTATTGTATTGTGGTTGGAAATAGTTTTGTTTAAAGAGCTTGAAAGATCTAAATGAATCTCTATGCCGGCAATCAACAAACAGCAACAACAAAAACACAAAAATCATCTTAATCCACCAAACAGAAGTTCAACGCACTCGTCTTCACCGTCAGTTTTCTTTCCAAATTTCAAGACCAATGTCAATATCAAACTAGCTCACCCGATCACCCCAACCCATCATCCCACCCCTTCACAGCCCTACCTACTTTCGATGTGATGCAAAAATAATTTCCGTTGATATGATCTGATCTGATCAACACGATCAATGGTACATGATCATGATACTGATCAAGATCATAACATTTCAAGATTCTCTCGCGCCCCAGGCCACCTATCTGATCATATCATCGTCTTCTATATGCAAACTTAGTAAGTAGTAGCAATTAGAGATTGCTCAGGGGGAAAATGATGCGCTCAGCAACTAAGAAAATGCTTCGTTTGCTTGCTTACACCGGCATCAGCAACAGCAATAACAGCCCCCAATGTGGGCTCTCCGATACCCGATGAAGGGGACTACGGTCACGAGCACTCTATTACTCCCGTATTCGCGTCGAATATAGCGCATATCTTTTTTTTTGCGGTGATGTTTGGAGCGCACTGCCGCCACAGTACCGTCGTTGTTTCAGATATAGATACCGCCGTGCCGGTTTGGGCACTAGCGGCTCGCAAGTTGAGTTCAGTCAGCTCGGCAATGATAGCCGTAGTAGTACGCGTTAGAGCATCGTACGAGTAAGATCTCAAAGAAACTGTGAAATACATCTAATTGCACAAAATGATGTTTTCGCTGACGGTCGCGAATATTCTACCGCGGAGCTAGTACCGGAATATAGTTTGGAAACGTTCAGGTGAAGTGGAAAATAGTTTTGAGCGGAAAAAATACAACGAAAAGCACAAGCTTTTAGCGAAAACAAACACTGATAAAATGTTTTTAGTTTGAGGTCGGCATTGTTACCTGGTGTAAACATATTATCAGATCAAGTGGAATAGAAAAACAGTGAAGCAAACCGTGCGCGGTGATTTCAAGTATAGATGAACGTTTAGCGGTTCGTTTGCATTTCCCCTTTTGAAATCGCGCGGCACTATTCCAACGAACTAGCGTGTAAAGTATCTAAAGACCTCGTACAAACTTGCTGATGTACGATTTCGTTTCCAGGTGTCAGCAGTAGTATTTTCTTCATTTTCCCACAATCAGCACTCCGAAATCTTGCCGGGGTCATGTACTAATCATTAAGTGAACCCATACGAAAATATGAACAGTTTCAACATACTGATGTCGACAAGACAAATAAACGAAAGTTTGGCAGAAATTTGTTTTCCATGCAAATTATAAAACTTTACTGTTAGTATTATTTGGCGGACATAGTTTTGTTTATTGGAAGGGGTCAATTTGTTTAATTATTTCTTTTTCTGAATTTCGAGCTATTTCTTTCATCTTTTCTCCACGTTTCCAGTTCTTGGGTGATTTTTTTTGGTCGTTTGCGTTTGTCCGTTCACTACCACTGCGTTTGTATACTGTGATTTTTCGAAGATACGTAGATTTTTTCGCAGAGATAATTTTCGCTCTGTGTGTTGTTTGTTTATTTTCGGTATTATTTTGTTTGTTTATTTTCGCTATTTTTCGTCATATTTAATGCGATCATTGGAGGTATCTATCTAGTGCGTTGTACGAAAGTTAATAAGGAAGAAGAGAGTGATAGAAAGAATTGTAATAGAAGAAGAAGAGTTATGGTATTACGTTGTTAGAAATTGTTTTGTTCGAAAGAGTTGATTTGGTGCCCGTGAGTATCGAGATCGATAAGGAATTAAAAGTGTTGGCAAATGAAGTGTTTTTCTGTCTAAAGACAACACTCTTAAAATATTACTCCCCAGTGCTCTAAACGAGTTAGCAACAACATGGATTTTACAAGGATCTTGTGGATTTTGGCGATTCTATTGCGTTTTGTTGGTTCGAGATTTGTCGAAGGTGAGTAGAGTATACATATTATGTATGTTAAATGAATATAAGTCAACTTTCCGAAATAGTGTTAATTTCTATCATCGTATCTTTAAGTTGATCTGGAAAAAATCAAAAACCTATTTCATTATTTGGTTTTACTACTTGAGCACCGTTGATGATCAGGTAGTTAAACTACTATAAATTACTGCCGACAAAAGTTTATCATTCCCTTTTACGCCAAATTGAAAAATCGCCTTTTGAAGTATTTTTCCGGTATCCAAAAAATTGCTGCTATCAATAACCTATCTGCATGTTTTTAAGAATACAATCCGCTGAAGTCATGAAATTAAATTAAGCAAAATCCGGAAGAATATTTAATCGCCAGGATTGGAATATCATGTCTGTGCGTTTGCTCAATGCTTGGTTTTGAATGACTCAAAGTTTAATTTCCCATTAAATCCGCACGTATTTAGTGGGATATTGCTTGAATTTATGGATAATCGTCAAAAAGAGTGAAATTGTGTGTATGAATACTAATGTGATGAATCAGCGGGAAAGGCATAGGTGGCTACAGATAATTTGCTTTAAGTTATCGCTAGACTTGTTTAGATAATGAAATAAGCTCATTCGTCAACTGAGTAAATAAAGAAACTGGAAGTATGAAAGTTGGCAAGATGATGCCATGTAAAGTTTGAAAATTGAGATGTTAAGTAGATCACTGAATGTGGGATATCGAGGTCAAGTTCTCGTGAAAAATAGAGTGCGGATTCTGAATGACATTCGACACAGACGGGTATATCTAATCATTTCTAAAGCCGGTGCATGCAATCGGTTTTAAATAGAAATAAAAATCTTCAAATTATATTTGTACTGACCATCCGGCAACCGGAAGTCACATTTTATTCAAGATACGAAAAACGTTAGAGAATACTTTCTTCATTGCTATTGAAAATATTTCTTACCTATCTTCCTTACTATATCCACATATTTGGTTTGCATCAAAACTAGAGACGCATTTTTCAGTAAATATAGGGTCTCAGCTGTAGTGGCACAATTTGCAGGTACATTGGTAAACCAAAACAACTTGATAATACATCATTGCGAAAAACTCAGATATTGCCACTGAATTTTGGAAAAGAGGTGAACATAAACAACATAGTCACGTGCGTATAGTTTTGCAAACTATTTTGGGAAATTCCTGATTGGCTCAAATATCTCCGAACAACCAAGGGTATAATAAATGTCTCAAAATATTAGATGAACCAGCGAACAGTATTAAGTCCTTTGTTGATGGTAAAGAAACGATCGCCCAGGTGAAACTTGGATGGACGCTGTTTTCGAATATGTGTCTGATCTACAAATTTGTAAAAGTTTACTCCAAAATTAAATATATAAGGTCTGAGACAACCGAATCTCGACTATAACTTTGCTCTTAATTACACAGAGTGGAAGAAATCTAACATGACATATAACGTGGACAAAGTGAATTTGGTACATCGACCTCACCTAAAATGTGACGTGGTTGAATTTAGTCCTTATTTGTTCGTGACATTTGTCATTTTGTTCAATGCTAGTTCATACATATTCAAATTCTTTTGCAAAGACTTTGCGCCAAAGAAGAAAGATGCAAGCATACATATGTTGCATACATCAATTCTTAGTTCACGGCCAATTGTAGGCCAGGTCGCTTGAAAAGTGGACTTATCTAACGTCAGTTAGGGCTAGGTACTGATTGCTTACACCAGCGGGACTAAATATTTTAGGTTGAATTTGTGGTTTAGTACAGGGACTAAGTGCTCGGTGTAAACTAGGCCTATGTTTTGGATTATAAAAAATACTGCGTTCTATATATATATATATATATATATATATATATATATATATATATATATATATATATATATATATATATATACATATAAATACATATATATATATATATATACATATATATATAAATATATATATATATATATATATATATATATATATATATATATATATATATATATATATATATATATATATATATATATATATATATATATATATATATATATATATATATATATATATATATATATATATATATATATATATATATATATATATATATATATATATATATATATATATATATATATATATATAAGGTAAAACACCATAATTTCGACATGTTAAGAAAAATTTCACTTAACTCAGAGTAAAATGATATTTCTTTTAAATAAATTCAAGTGGCGGATATATAAAGTAGTTGAACGAAGCGTTGTTTTTGCATATCTGATATTCAAAGGACTCGATTTGGTCATTATCAAAGTTTTTTTAAAATTAGTTTCAAACTTATTTTTGTACCCAATTTCGTCTGGGCAATTATCCATATTTTTTAACTTCGTCATGTCATGTACCTAACTTCGGCCTCTAAGGGATAGCGATATTCAAATTCTATGTGAGAGTAAGATTTGGATGATATGTTCGAATACATAATTCAACAAATAAAAAATCGATAAATATACATGAATATATGTAATACAAAAACAAATATATTCTTTAGAAAAATTAATACTGAAAAATTGGAATTCACAAATAATTTACGGAAACAAAATCACCTTTATTTACTCCGGATCCTTTTTTGTTTTCTTTACCTTTGTTTTTTCTTAGTCTTTTGATTTCCTTTTCTTTTTTCTCTCTGTTTACTTTAAGCTGATAATTTAAAAACTCTTCAGCAGTAGTAATGCTTGGTGTAATTTTACGTTTAACTCTTGTGGGTTCCGTGGTTGTTACTTCAGGCCAAAATAGAGCTTTTTCAGAAGAAGTGGGATAGCACTGAGAATGGGCAACTGCGGATACCTCTCTTATGTCTGTAATTTCATTTGAGGATATTTTAGATTTTTGGAATATTTTAAACGACTCTTCCATATTAAATTCTGGGGTTTTTTCTGATTGGTCTGCTGATATTTTATCTGGTAAAATTTGGTTTTTAGGATGTACATTACTTTTTGGTGTGGACGCGATTAATGAACCATCGAGTTGTACGTCGGATTCCAAAATATTTGAATTGTTCCACACCGCTTCGTCTATATTTGCATCTAGGGTTTGTTCATGATGCGTTATGCTATCGAACACGTCTAAATGGGTCTCATTTTCACAGGAAATTTTTCCATCCCAGCCAGGCATACTCTGAATTCACTCTAATATTTACTAATATGTACTTTTCAAGGGTGGATAAAAATGAGTTGTAATCGACAACACGTCTATCATCAGCGAGGTTGTCAGCGAAAACCTCGTTACAAATAATACCTTTATTCGCTTCAGGCAAAGCACTCATGTTCTTGTTCGTGAGGAGTTTGTCGTATGCAACAGCGTAAGGATTGAATGGATACAAGCCACATTTCTTGAAACCACTTTTGATTGTGTCTGACTTTGCTGCTTCCTTTAGACATGAGTCTATCAGACGTCCTATTTTCATTATTACATTTTTAGGGATCCTTATATATGGTAATAGAATAAGAGGAGGCATAAGCTTTCCACTGACTGAGGCCCCTACAAACACTGTAATTCATTCTTTTCCGTCGTTAGCCGTGCAATCATAAGTATAGACTGAACCTTTGCGAACTAGGACTCTCTTGTCTTTGGGACACAAAAAGAATGTTGTTTCATCGCAGTTGAAGATTCGATTAGGTTCATTTAAAATTTCCTTGAGCTCAGGAAAACTCTCGAAATAGGTTGGTTTTGGTAAACCAATTTCTAATAGATTCTTCCGTAATCCTGGACATCCCAGTTGTCAAATTTTGAGACATTCTCAAGGAAATCTCCGGATTTCGTTTTAAAAATCTTTTGTACCAATTTATACCGGGGACACCGTTTTTGAATTTGTTTTCTCTATTTGCTTATTTTGCCAGTTTTGACACACTATGAATCAATTGCGTTTTTGTAATAGGAAAATCTAGATTCGCGACTCGAAGAATCCATTTGACAAGAGCCTGCTTTTCTGCTTGGGTGAGAGTTGTAGACGCTACAACATGTTTGAATGCTTTTTTAATTTCTTGTTTTGAAGCGTATTTCTCGGAATACCAAATCTTTTGTCAACGTCTCTGGTAGGCTGCCCATCTTCAATTGCCTTTAGCGCCATTGAAAGTTGCTCTTGTGTGTATTTCTTAGAAGCTATATCTATATCTGTAACTGAAATATAATGCTCGATGAATTTGATATACTTAGAATAAGGTTAATTTTTGATCTCAAGTCATTTAAGTTCCTTTAACTTTAATTTCATTTAAGTTCCGCTAACTTTTACCCTTGTATGAAATAAAATCCATAGCTTACCAACCTTGTTTCTGGCACCCTTAACAATGTTCATGTCCGCACTAAACAAAACACTAACACCCAATGAGCTAACTACGAGACGCAGCACTGACGCATGCTTCTAAGCGAACTTTTACATAATTTGGAGCCAATACGACATTCATATTAATTTAATGCAATTAAATATTAAACCTCTTTATGTCAAATGATAAAAAAATTGCATGAGCATTCGAATTTTCTTATTTTATTTGAAAATGTAATATGTGACGAAATTAAGTACCCTGACGAAATTATGGTGTTTTACCTTATATATGTGTTTTACAGTATATATATATATATATATATATATATATATATATATATATATATATATATATATATATCTATTTATATATATATATATATATATATATATATCTATTTATATATATATATATATATATATATATATATATATATATATATATATATATATATATATATATATATATATATATATATATATACAGTGAAATCTCCGCTTGCGGACACCTCTAATAAGCGGACACCTCCCATATCCGGACAAATTTTCTTTACACACTCTTGTGAATCCGTTTTGGGAACAAATTGACCTCCAACAAGCGGACTCTTCAATGAACGGACACCATATTTTTGTACATTCGATACAAAAAACCTCTCACAAGCGGACACAAAACGTGTTTTACCAAATATTCATACGAAAATTGAAATCAAATTGGGGATCCTCCTTATAAGATTGTTGTTGTTGAATGTTTTTGGAAATCGTTGGCTGGAATGTAAAGTGGGGTTAGAAAATAGAAAGAAAAAGAAAATAAATAGAAAATAAATTGTTTTGTGTGTGACTGTTATTCGATATTCTGGTTTGATTCTATATGCTTCAGCATAGCTCGCGTGTGTTATACGGTGATTTTTATGTGCAGATATCAGTATGCCCACACGAAACGTTATTTCTTTAAATGAAAAATGAAATAATTTACGTATTTGAAAAAGATAAGCTGCCAGTTCGAGAATTAGCTAAGAAGTGGTTTTTGATTATTAAGGGAAGTGAAAAGACTAAATTTTTCTTCATTGAAAGGTTTGGTATTGGGAAAATTATAGCAGCAAATATTGTGAAAAATCGAGATGCCATTTGATCCAAATGGAATTCTGGTATTAATATCCAACAAAAGAAAAGCTTTCTCAAGACGGGAGGCTCATAAATCGATAAGATCTGCTTTGATTGGTTTGCCAAAGCTAGAAGCCAACATATTCCAATTGCTGGACCAATTATTGAAGCGTCGAATGGGTGGCTAGAAAAATGGATTGAAAGGTACAATATAACATGTGCACAAGTGCACAACTGGCGTAACTTCAGATGTTGATCAATTGGACGTTGACCAGTTTAGGGTGAAATTGCCAACTATGTTGTCTGGATATAAACCCGAGGATACTTATAATGCTGATGAGAGTGGCCTGTTTTTTCGTGCTTTACCCGATAAAACTTTCGCCTTGAAATCCGAAATTGTACTGGTGGCAAACTATCGAAAGAGAAGCTGACAGTTTTATTTTGTGTGAGTATGGCGGTGGAGAAGTAGATGCTATTAGTCATAGGTAAAGCAGCCCGTCCTCGTGCTTTCAAAAATCTTCGTTTGCAAGATTTACCTGCCAATTGGAAGTCGAACCAAAAAGCGTTGATGACGCGGGATATTATGTCCGAATGGCTGCAGCAATGGGACAGAAAAATGAAAATTCAAAATAGAAAAGTTCTTCCGTTTTTGGATAATGTGGCATCTTATCCTAGAGATTTGAAATTAACACATGTTAGCATAATTTTCTTACCGGCTAACACTACGTCAGTCTGTCAATCCTTGGATCAAGGGATTATACAAAATTTAAAGGTTAATTATAGAGGATTGATTATCGAACACATTCTTTCTAGTATTTCGTATTTCCTCCGCGAGCCCGGATCCCAGCTTCAATCCTCCAAGGCATGGATTTTATCAAAGACTGGCAGTATTCAGTGGCTATGTCGTCCTCCCAAGCTTTTTTGGTGACGTTTTTGAGTTCCTCTTTGGTCCTGGGTCTCCGACTCGTCAGTTTTCTTTTAAGTTCCGCCCAAAAATTCTCGATTGGGTTCAAATCAGGGCTGTTTCCTGGCCACTCCAGTGTCGAAATTTCCCTTTCTGCGACAAATTCTTTAACCTATTGGAAACCAAAACAATTTTTTTAAGTTTTTGGTTTTTTTTACTGTCGTATTGAACTGTTGTTTCTAAAAAAACCACAACTTACCTTACGAGCGCGATGACATGGAGCAGAGTCATCTTGGAAAATTGGGTCGTAAACAGTGCTGCCATTTTAGCATTTTGAATGCTAGATCTAGCATTATTTTTTCCAAAACGGCATTCGAAATTCGGAGTTAGCATCTAGCATTATTTTTAGCATTTAAATTTAAATTTCGGAATAATCTGGTACTCATCTGTTTACAATCTCGCACAAGCTCTGTTATTGTACTTTCAGTCGCGTTCATGAAAGGAAACTTCCTGAATCATGTGGTGGCGGAAATTCATGACAAATATAAAAATGCGCTCATGGCGTTTTCGTAGAAGTGACAGCCAGAAGTGACAGTTGCCTGATTTTGAAATAATAATAGTGATTATAAAATCTAAAATATAAAGATTATAACGTCATCTATATTGCTTTAAATATGGTAACGTTCAATTAAATCTTGATGATGCTAAAAATCAGTGATGTGGTCTCATCCACTTCAGACTCCCAGGAGCCTCGGGCATCTACAAGTTCATGTTTACCAAAGTATGTGCATTCTAGTTAGATATTTGTTCCTGAATAATGTGAATCAATGCGAGAAATCCCACAGATAACGCTGGAGAAAAATCTTTGTTATAAGACACTTATACTTTTTCTTCACTTAAATATAAATAATTGTTGCTGTTTTGATTGTGAGTTTCCAAACGATGTTTTGAAAAATATTGGTAGAAATGAGCTTTATACAAGAGAAGAAGATTTAGATGTAACTGGTATGTCTGTAATAGATACAGTCATTTTGAGATGTAAATTTTAAACTTCTAATTTGTTTTTGTTACACATACGAGAGTTGATCAATAAGTAATGATAATGAATATAAACCAAGGTGATTAAACTTAAAAGATATATATTTTTCAACATAGTCCCCTAACAAATTAATACATTTAGTCCATCTTTTTTCCAAACCCTAGATACCTTTAAAAAAAAATTCTTTATCTGGACTCTCCCAAAATGCCTCAACAGCGGCCATCACTTCCCTATCATCTTCAAATTTCTTACACCGAAGGTGTTGTTTGAGCCGAGGAAAGAGGTAAAAGCCACTGAGAGCTAGATCTGGCGAATAGGGCGAGTGTTCAAGCAGTTCGAATCCTGTTTCTCGCATTGTATCCATCGCAACTGCAGCCTTGTGAGCCAGTGCGCTATTTTGAAGAAGCAGAACTCCGGCTCGCAGTTTGCCGTGTCTTTTCTTCTGCATTGCCTCTCACAATCTTCTTATTTGGTCTACTTAGTAAGAGCCTGATATAGTGGGTCGCTTCCAGGTCATCGATTGCATTTTGGTTTCTAGATCGAAATGGTGGATCCAAGTCTTTTCCATGGTCACGAAATGTGACAAAAAATTTTCTTGATTTTCCTGGAACTTTTTGAGATTCATCCTTGAAATGTCGACTCGTTTATTCTTATGTTCGTCCGTTAACATTCTCGGTACCCATCGTGCAGAGACCTTCTTCATATGTAATTTGTAGGCAAATATTTTTCGCACACTACCATATGAGATCCTTGTGACCTCACCTACATGCTTGAGGGTCACCTTTCGATCTGCCAACACGACATCTTCAACTTCTTTTAAGTTGTCTTCAGTGAGGGATGTGAATGGACGTCCTTCGCGATGTTCATCTTCAGCGGATGTTCTTCCCAGCTTAAACTCCTTGGCCTAGCGTGCAACATGGAATAGCAGAGTCCCCTAATGTTTCCACCGTGTATGCCTCTGGAAGACAGTTTTTTCAAACAGTGGTACTAAATGACAGCTTTAATTTCGTTTTTCCCCATTTTGAGGTTCTCTCTTCGACTGTTCGTATTCAAATGAATGTAGCTTTACTTGCCTTGCCTTGCCTTGGAACTGTCTTATTTCTGGAGCTACTGCTTTTGGCACTCTGACTCCCTGCCTCTGCCCATCTCACTCCTAACCATAACACAAAATAATCCCTTAGGGCAGATGTTCCAAGAATGTAGCTCCCTGGAATCGGGGCCTATTTATATGTTTTTTCATGCTGACTTAGTGAGTATATGTAGTAGTAAAAAAAATTTTTTTTTTTATTTTATGCGAACTGGAAATAACCGATTATCATTACTTATTGATCAGCCCTCATATAAACATACATATTGTTTTCATATTGAACCATGTTTATTTCAATTAAATTAGAAAGCATTATTTAGCATTATAATTTTACAAGATCTAGCATTATTTAGCATTAAATAAAATTGAATCTAGCATTATTCCCAAAAAATAAATGGCAGCACTTCGTAAATGACTGGGAAGAGCCTATCCATCGACGGGATCACATGGTTGTCAATCACGCTGATGTAACTGATCGCATTCATTGATCCTTCTAAAAACACCAAATCTCCGGTGCCGAAATAAGAAATGCAACCCCAAACCATGTAACTCGGAGGGAACTCGTTTCGAGGCACAACACAGTCTTTGTGCAGTTCCTCTCCGATTCTGCGACGTACATACTGCAGTCCATCGGATTGCTTCAGGTTGCATTTGGATTTGACGGAAAAGAGTACTCTTTTCCAGTCATTTTCCGACCAATTACGATGAGATTTGGCGAAATTCAGCCTCGCTGTTCTCATTTTCACCGTTAAAGATGGTTTTTTTTCGGGGCCATCGAGCTGATAGACCAGTTGCATGTAGCCTTCTTCTCGTAGTTCTGTCACTAATCACTATTTCCATCGCTTCCTGGAAGTCCATGTTGACTTCCCTGGCGGTTTTTTTTCGGTCACTCAGGCTTATGTTCTTGAGATGCCGGTCATCTATCGGGGTCGTCTTTTTATTGCCAAATCCTTTTCCTGGTGTCCGCTCAAGAGATCCCTTCGCGTTTTTTTCTAAAATTCTCGCCACAGTCCCGTGGTGACAACAAATTCTACTGGCTATAGCCCTGGTAGAAAGCCCTTCGTTGCTTAACATCACAATACTCACTTTTTTTCACTCAATAGCTGTGGTGCAATGTTTACTCGTCAACGGTCAAACTAGACTGAACGAGTGACCGAAGCGGACTCTGTCACGATACCTGAACAAAAAGGTATGTAATTAGCCCCGCATGGGATTCTCCCAGTAAATTTGGTTTAAAAGGGCCACAAAAATACGATTTTCTAGGTAATTTCGCTTGTGTGTATGTGTCGCATTTTATTTGGCCACCACTGTATACATATATATATATATATATATATATATATATATATATATATATATATATATATATATATATATATATATATATATATATATATATATATACATATATATATTATTTGCAGTGCAGTTATTAAATTATAGAACACTGTATCCTAAAAACAAACTAGAAAATCATGAAATTTGCATTGTAGATTTAGAAAAACATGCTTATTGATTACAATATATAAAAAAAAAATGTAGAAAAATGAATTCTGACAATCTTAAGGCTGAAAAGATCGATTGTCCAGCAGAAACACAGGCCACAGTTTATTTCATGTAGAGACTTGTCTCCACTTCTGTCCGATCGTGTCGCGTTGCATAACGGGACTTCGTTTTTCTTTACTTTTTTTTAAAGATCTGTCAAATAGGTGTAGTCAATATTCAGTGTGATATTGTAGATATAAAAATTAACAAGAACTTTTTAAAAAATGGGTGCCTGAACGATAAATGAGCAGTGAGTTTTAGTGATTAGTCATTTGAAGAACGAGCAATCTCAGCGGAAAATTGCTCAATTTCTTAATTTGAGTCCCGCCATAGTACAGAATATTATTGAACGTTTCGTTCATGAAAATCGTATTCAAGATAACGGCAGAAGCGCGCCGAACAAAATGTTCAACTCATCTGACGAACGAATTATTGTACGTAAAACTAAGGCGAACCTAAAGTTAACGGCTCCAAAGCTATTCGTGGAGATACAGCCAAAGCTATTTAAGCTCCAAAGCTATTCGTGGACCAGGTAAGTCATGCAGTGACAAGTCATGTCATGCAGTGTCCGCCGCGTGCTCCGAGACCACACTGAAAAAACACATAGCGCCAGACGCAATAGTTTATAGACTTCTGGCGCCATGTACATAGTCGATTTGGGGATTGTGATAAAATATAGCGCCACACGCCATAATACATGGCGAAAAGTACATACGAGCAGGCGCTATGCTTCTAGCCCTCCACGCCATGTACTATAGTCCTCCACGCCATGCACTACATGCATGGCGTGGAGGGCTGTAGTACATGGCGTGGAGGACTATAGTACATGGCGTGGAGGACTATAATATATAGCGTGAACAGCTATAAGCATAGCGTCTGCTCCTATGTACTATGGCGTGTGGCGCTATATTTTATCACAAATCGACCATGTACATGGCGCCAGAAGTCTGGCACTGTGTTTTTTCAGTGCATCTGATGTGGAAAATGTGGGAACGGTTCAGACAAGCAACTTTGACAGGCCCCCAGCGCTCGTGCGACTTCCGATTGGAGTGGGTTTTGAGCACGAGTCAATGCGATTTCGTGACGAGCTGTCAGATGCCGACCACATGTTGGCGGTCTCGTCTGACTTCGGCTCGCTGGACCTTGTCCAATATGTATTTGCTACATGAAGATGATCCAGCCAACAAACGGCCACGAGCCTTCTCAGTTCTGAGGATCTGAAGGTAGAGCAGTTGATGATAGGTGATGGAATTCACCTATCATCAACTGCATCAAAGACCATATCCTCTCCTATATTCAAGAAGTTTGCTGACATTTTTAAATCTCCTCACACCGTATGGCTGCGAGTTATAATTGGAGTGCCATGAGCCATATTACATGGCTCATGGCACTATGTGATATAGCGTGTGGGGCCATAATTCATGTGCCATGTAATTATGGCGCTGGGGGCCATACTGCATTGCTCAGGGTACTATGTACATAGCGTATGGGACCATAAATACTGCGCCATGTTACATAGGACCACGCGCTATGTAGATTGTGACATTATGGCGCGGGGCGCCATATTGCATAGCTCAGAGTACTATGTACATAGCGTATGGGGCCATAAATAATGCGCTATGTTACATGGCTCTGGGCGCCATGTGAATTTTTTTCAGTGCACAACTTCATTGGTCAAGTAGCTAGAAAAATGCCATTCATAAGCAGAAAAAACCAGCTCAATCGCTTTGCCTTTATTAGAGAGCGCGGAACAGCGTCATAGACTCAGACGAGTCTTAATTTAATATCTTAAGCGCTGATGGCATGACATACGTATGGTGGAAACCTAATACCGGGGTTAGAAAAGAAAATTTAAAAGCTTCAGTGAAGCATGGCGGTGAAAGCGTAATGAGTTGGGCCTGTATGTCGACAGCCGGGATTGAACATTTGGAGTTCATTGGAAGTAACATGGACATACTCATGTAACCTCAACATTTTGTAAAAAAATTGCTTAAGAGTGCTGCGAATCTTGAATTTCCAAACATAATCCGTTTCTACCAAGACACCAACCCTAAGGATAAGACTGATATTGGTACAATCTTGGCTGATTTGGAACTGCCCGCATGATTTGTTCCCGCGGACACAGACCCCAGATATGAATAGAGTTTGGAAAATAATATTCGGAGACATAGTATTTCCAGCAAGGATCAATTAAAAAAGCCACTTTAGAGGAGTGGACGAAAATTATCCCAGAAACTAACCAAAAACTTGTGGATTCTATGCCGAAGAAAATTAACGATGTAATAAATGCGAAGAACTACCATACCAAGTACTGAATTTTGCGTAAAACTTAACTTTTTTTTGTAAATCAAGTCCTAGGTTTAAGTGCTTGAAATAAGCTGTGACCTAAAATTAAGCTGTATTATCCTAATTTTTGTTAATTAATTATTAACAACAACAAATGTGTTATTTTCGAAGTTCCTAACTTAAACAATAAATATGTGTTTATAAACTGGCTTTTAAATCTTTTCAACATTTCTCATAGTTTTCCAACAACAGCATAACAAACTTGAAATAAGCTAATATATGTAAACATATATAAATATATATATATATATATATATATATATATATATATATATATATATATATATATATATATATATATATATATATATATATATTTATATATTTATATATTTATATATATATATATATATATATATATATATATATATATATCTATATATATATATATATATATATATATATATATATATCTATATATATATAGCTTGAAATGCCTTATTTGTAGGCTTCTCATGTAATCAAACATGCAAAACGTCGTCTCTTTCAATTGATTTAAATTTTTAATCGTCAGCAAGCAAAAAAATTCGGCGACAAAGACACTATGGGTTTAAAGTAAATTACATGTTTTTGGATAAAATAATGCATACCAAAGCAGTTTCAATTACTATTGTAGATTTCACTTTTTGATGCCGACTAAGTTCACGGGAGCTGTGCTTCGGCATTAAAACTTCCACGCGTTTGCAGACGTAACAATGTCAGTTTTTTGCGAAACGGGTCAATTTTGACGCTAAATCTTTCGCACAAAATACTCGTAATGTCCAGTCATACCTTATAGCTTATTCTCTGAATCTGTTTCTTGTAGGCGTTTTGCAGTTCATCTAATTGCAATGAAGTTTTGTTAAAATTTTGTTTTTGTGGTGCTTGCAATGGTTTGGCATGTTTGGCAGTTTTATCCATAATCCTGTTATCTTAAAAGCCGGTTCGTACTAGAAAAAGGCTTGAAAATATGTTGCGTATATTCCAAAAACCAACTCGCACATTTCTGGTTTTTTAAAGAACTTAGACTCAAATGGGTGGAAAATTATCACCCAACTTAACACATCGTAATTCAAACTCAGTATGTTGAGTCTAACATAATGAGTAAGTGATGTCATCTGTCGAAAGGGGGTATTCTTCATTAAAGATTAGTCAACAAAACCATTGATTTTATGCAAAATGGGACGAGTAAAAGCTTGAAAATCAACAAGTAGTTTTTCCTCGGACATTAAAAGAGAGTTTGGGTTGGAAAAATTACGTTACCAGATACTGAAACATTGTCCATTTTAGAAAATTATTTGACTAAAAAAAATTGCACCTCTGAAACTGAATTCATTATATTAAGAAATAAAGCTCCTGAATAAGAGTTTTGATGGACACCAGAGCATGCGATGAAAATTCGAAGATAGTTTGGCTTTCGAAATTGACCATTGTGTGAAGCACGAATATATCGATGTTTCCCAGAATTTTCATTAGAAAAGCAGAACTGGTTTGGTCAAAGCAGGACTTATTTGGTGAGTTCCAAAGGAATATCTTTGAAAGTTGTGCATACAACAATAGCAAAAACCTGATTATTCAACTAAGAGCTCAAACATGACGGATAGACATTTTGAGCAGTTACACTCCATTTTACGCCCCTGAATACATATATGCTAAAAAACTAATTTGGCTCCGTTTTTGTTGAACACCCTCGTTTTATGGCGAAACTGAATGACCACTTTTAATCTGAATAGACTTTTCTTAATAAAATATCAACTTGTTTAGAGCTAAACGATTGGTAAAAGGTGCTTTTCAACTGAATCACAGCTGCTAAAAAAATGTAGCCAAAATACTGATGTTTTGCAGAGGTAAAATATTTTCGCACTTACTAAATATGTATTCTTGATGTTAATCTAACTTTAGGTACAGTAAGTCCGATTTCCCGCAGAAATCCCCCAATCAAATTTTCAAAATCGAAGTTTTTGCGAGTGGTGGATGATTTCACGCCTCTTTTCGCCACTGATTTGACTCAGGTCCTTCCTCAGAGCTAACTTAACTTAAAGCTCAGATTACGGTCCACAAAGCAACATTTTTGTATTAAAAAATTTTATTTCGTCGTTCAAATCTATGTACATCAATATATACTGACTTAATCTACCCTCGTCTTCAGTCGAAATTGCATTGTAATTGTTTCTTATTAAAGGCTGGTAGTGAGTTAATCGTGAAGCTAAATTTTCACGTGTCTCCATTATCTGGTTATTGTCGCGAGCTAAAATTTTGACACTGGAGAATAGCAGAGACACTGCTCATTTCTTACGGATAAAATGTCAAGAATTTCAATTTTCGATCGATTTTGCTACCAGAAAGACATTGGCACAGTTCAATTTTCAAATTCAAACACCAAATGTCACTTTTTAGCTCGAAAGAATGAGCTGCACAAACTAAATTGGCGTGAAATGATTGGAGACATGTGTCAATGTCATTTGCATTTCAATTCCTAAAGCAACTTTTGACGGAAAGAAGCAGCTTTTGACTTTAAGAAGTAAGTACAACTCTTGCTTATTTTCAAGTTAAATTTTCGCTAGCAATACGACAATACGTAGCTTAAAATCAAATTTTTGGTGATATAAAATATTATCAATGACTGATAATATTTTATATCAAATGATCCCTACACAATCATCAATAAGACCTAAGAAAAGCTCGAACGACAATGAACAAATTGCTTCGAACGCCAAGAAGTGTGCTCAAGTGGAATGCGAGCTAAATGTCAAAATCAATGATGATATGAATGACATTGATATGCCTGCCTGCGCCTGCTTGCTCGCTCACCACAGGGACCATACACAAATATCTTCGGTCGAGGTGGGACGCGTGATCTGTCAATGACAATCATAATCATAATAATGATTGAATGGTAGTCGGCTGGCTAGGGTTCAGGGTGGCGGTTTACGTTTATGATAAGAATGTGCCAATTTTTTTGTGAAATAAATTGCAATAAAATGATTATACGTTTTTTTTAGCAAGACATTTCGAAAAAATATTATTTTTTTCTAATAACTGAGTACACAGTCATGCATTTTTTTGAATAAACAATGTTTTAAATTGAATCTAATTGATAATTGATATTGCGATATATGTATGTTTCTCAGTTTGGAGTGATATTCCGTTTCGATTCGTTATGATTAGATAGATAGATATGTTGCAATTAAATTAATTAACTGTTCAAATGCTTGAAAAAGTCGAGATATTGATATTATGCTAGAAATGAAATCAGATTGAAAACGATTGAAAAACTTTGCTGGAGCGCAGACTTTGCAAATGTTTTAAATATTTTTGCAGTTCTACTTTGCTGTTTCGGAGATATATTCAAAATTGCGAGTTCACGAACTAAATAAACTCGTCCAATTTGACTTTTTGATGTTGTAGCTGCTATTTGTCTTAGTAAAATCAGCAGAAGGTAATACATGGGCTAAAAACGGTCATTCATTTTTCTCGTGTCCCGAAATTGTGTTAACCGCAATAATTTAATTTCACCTTTTGGCCATCGAGATAAAATTGAATTAATTTCATTAAAGTAATAAAATAACTGGATGTATGTAAAAAGTTTAAGTGATAGTAACTTCAGTAGAGTTTGATTGAATTATCAACTTTTTTGATGTGTTCCTTATTTTAAGGTAGCAGAGTTTGCTGATTTCCCCCAAAATAAGCATATAATGCAGGTTCATACTAAACTTTTAAGTAATTTAGCTAAAATAAAGTAAGAAGTGATGCAGCTGTCACACCCAAGGAGGTTTCAGGACCCTGTAGTGGAAGTCATGAATCTTGTTTCGCAAAGGCGTCAGTAATTTAATATCCCTGAATTTCCCACGGTGTTATGGTACCTTGAGCAGATGCACTTAGTTGAACGTACGACAGAGTTCAATTGAAATAATTAGCGTGCAGCGCAATCAAACATTTTACCCTCCACTTTTATTCAATCGCCCAGCAGGCAGCTCCTAAGAAAGCAAATATTTCTGCTTGAAAAATAGAAACGTGCTCTCCGAGAAAACAGGCCCACCTCTAGTTCGATGAAGGCAAGTAGGCATCAGCTCTAAATCTAATATCTATCTTCGAGCCGCCCGTAAATAAGACCTCGGCCTTTCTCCTCGTACAGACAACTGGGTGCTCTCAGTTACATTTGCTCAAGAAGATCACTCCGATTCTCTTTTGAAGTCGAGTACGTTCACTGGAGCGTCCGAAGGCATCGCGAAAATTGGAGAAACTTCACATATTGAACTTTTAATTGGACTGTGCCCCCCATAGTCTTTCCCTACCAATAGGCCAAGTCGAGTTAGTCTATAGGCACAGGTCATCACCACACACTGAATTTGAATGTCGAGAGGAGGTGAATTGCGAAGCGCACGGAGGGCTGCATCCAGATTTGTACTTACGGCACCATATACACCCAGGCACACGGTCCTATGCAGCTTGGCTAATTTTTTGCGAGCATAGAACCGCTTCACACATCGGCAATATGATTGTTACGCAGATTCACATTACTACATGAGGCTTCAAATGCCATGTGGTGGTAAATGCTCTCTACTCTTCTCGGAAGCATTTGAAACTTAAGTAATCTCACTTCGACCCGTTTTTTTCAGAATATTTTTTTTCGCACAAGATTTTTGCTAAATATTTGACTTGATCTAAAAGGTAAAGAGTTGCACCCTTCATATTATGACGCAATATTCCTGCCAGTTTTCTTTTTATGATATGTAAAACAAATTTCATTTTATCAATATTCACTGTATGGCTCTCAATTAACTCCAATGCGAGCTGTGTGTTTCTATAGACTTCCTTACTGGTTGTTATTGTGACCACGTCATCACCACAAGCCTGTATGTGCAGTTTTCTTTGTTGCAGTTCATTTAGCAAGGACTCCACTAGTTTAGTCCACAAAAGCTGAGACAAGGCACCCCCACTAAGACCATCCATTTGTCGCCTCCATTCTTAAGTAGCATCAGCATGACATGTATTCCTTTAATTAGGATACCATGAGCTTTTGCAGACAAAAGCCATTTCTATAGGCCCAACCAGTCATGATTGTGCGTACGCGGCGATTCATATGCGCCGAGGTAAACCACGCAAAGCGTAGGTTGCACCCAAGCATAACTTTCCGAACAGCCAGAAAAGTGGCATGCACATCAACCTTTTGCTCAATTGTTGCTATGAGCTGTCCGTATGTAAATTGGTGATGAGATACGACTTGATATACGTTCGCTCATGCGCTATATGGGCATTAATGTTCACTCGCGTTTGCCGATGTAACAAAGTGGCTTTTTTACTCAGAGGCCGGTCGGTTTTGACATTTGCTTATGCTCTCAGATTCATGTTTGGTTGAGGCTTTAGTTTTCAAATACCCCTGTCGTATACTCATTATTTGAGATCACTCGCTCAGCTGTGGAAACTAGAGAGCGAAGTCCCGACTCGCATGATTCTTCTCGCTGGTACGCATGTTGGTAATCGTTCAAGGAGTTGAAATTAGGTGCCCTATTGCTTGTGTGCCGTTCAACTAGTCTTTCCAGGCACTTCAGCATAATTAAGGTGACTGGCGTAAAGTTCGTTGGATTTGAATGCTCGGTTTAGTTATAACGGAACTACCTCCTTTCTTTAATCTTGCGATGCACAGGCCACTTCCACCACGACGAGGTGGTGGTCGACCGAAATGGGGACACTAGACTAGGCTCCCTGGCTACCTCTTTAAGGCTGACTTTTGAGAAAGCACATATGGCTACATTCTTATATCGTTTTGGATTCAGTGGAGATTCATCTCAAGATCTTGATTAATTGAGCAATTCAAACTACTCCAGACAGGGAAGCAGAAGTGTGTGCCTAGGAACTTCTTCCAGCGTTGACTGGGCATTTGTACAGAAGCCAAAAGCATGTCAGCATTTTCAATGTCCTGGTATCCAAAAAAGCTGCATTTTATCGATAAAAGACATGCGATATCTGAGGACTATCTTCGAGGAAGTGGCTGTCAGTGAAAATGCAAACATTACCTCCAAATATCTGATCAGATAAGAAAATCACTAACATCGCTACCTGAAAGACTGCATTTAGCCGGCAGGCGGAAAAGAAGCTTCAAGTTAAGATCAGTGCAAAATATACCAAGTAGCATTATGTCATTAATTTTGGAGTCAACGGTATAAATTTCCAAGTGTCTATTTTTAGGAATAACACGCTCAATTAATAACACGACTCAAGATAAGCAGTCTACTCGATGTCCCTTGAAATAGTCGTGCCCTATACCCCAGATTTTAGCAAGGCCTACCCAACTCAAGTTGCTCCTTAAGCCACAATAACTTGCGAGCTCTTCACTGTGTTTTCCTTCTACAGAAGCTTGGAGTCCAGAATACCTCCCGGATATTTCATTATGTTCTGCGGCTTTTATTGAGCTTCAAGCGGGAGAAAGATATAGTTCCGTTTTGTAACAGGTAGCACTCAGGCCAAACTTTCCGTGCCATTGCGAGAGGCGTATCTCTCCGATAGGGTCGATATTAATTTCCAGGATGTGACACTGGCAGTCTCATATGCATACGCCATTAAAGCATAATTAACTCATTAACTGTTAAATTTTAAAACAAGGAACACATAACACCGCTCTAGGATGATCCCTTTTTGACTACTTGCGTGATGGTTGAGCTACCAAGAGACCATTATAAAACATGATTTTCGAGTCGCTGATTCGTAAGTTTAACTAGCTGTCAATTGAAATTCTAGTTCCGAAGAGCGCTCAGCCCATCGATGTCCAGAAATTTAGCCAATGTGTAGTCCTTGCAAGCATGTGATTTTTCAGCATGCTCTGCTAGTCTAAATTGTATTCAAGCTCATCATCATAAGTCCTTGGCTAAAAAGAGGCACAGAAAGATAGCTCTAAGCTATGTGGTAAGCAATGCCATTCATATTCGCTCTTTATGAATAAAAAATTTAGATAATTTCTACCTAATCTGAGGCATTTCCTGGCGCCCAACATGTCTTGCTACTACAAATATTTTTCTTCAACAAATCAACAAAATTTCACACCTAATTCGAATTCACCGCGTCCTGTTCTCTAAAATATTTTACGACCGTAACTCAACAAAACCATTAAACACATTTTTTTACGATTGTTCGCAACTTGAGATAAAATCTCTCCCCACCATAAATTCATCAACCGACCCAAAATCGCATAGAGTGTATAAATTTGAATCCAATCAAAATAAAATCGACTACCACACACTCTTCACCAATTTAAAATTCACAAGATCAACGCATCGAATTGATTGTGTCTTAATGCTGGCGCATCTTGAATGAAATAGATTCAAATAAACCATTAAAGTGTCTAGCATTTTACGTTTTTACGATGCGACTGAAATGGTGGAACCAAGATTAACGGAGAAAAATGTATAGGGGATCAATTTAGATGGAGTGCTGTATTAACTAACAAATAAAAAATGAAAGAACATTTGAGAATAGAAGAACTGTTCTTCAGGAAATAAGAGGATTACTTACAGTTTTTTTAGACGCTATGCTATTTTGAGTTTGCGTTAAAAAAATGAGTCAGCGGTGATCAGCATCATTATGCAAATTAAAATTCGTTTGTAAATTGAGATTTTTTGTCAGTGAGCAACAACAGTCCCATCGAAAAATTACTCATTATTTCTATAGTACATTCAGTGTGCTTCTCCGGGGAAAAATATGCAAGTCAAAACAAATTCAATATTTGTCATGTCATTAAGAAACAGGATGCAATTTCAGCTTATGTGTGTTACATCCATCGGATTTACTGACTTATGCATATGATAATCATTATTTTTTCATTCAACAATAGTGCAGCCAGTAACATGGGCCTGGAAAAAAATGTTGTTTGTTTTTTCTTCCATTCATTTCCATACCGCCGCTATACAGGTGTTCTGTTGCCCATTAAAAGTCCATTATCGGCGTTTTATTATGAAAATTTATATATGTGCGGCCGCATATGGAGGCTATGAGGGAAAGAGCAATCAACTAAATGGTTTCACATTTTAAATGATGCTAATTTGTTTTTGATTCTCGAGCATTCGAATTTTTCGTGGTCAGGGATACACGATGAAAGTCGAAAGGAGTCTCATCGTTTTCGACGTTATTCTGGTTGTTTTAAATTATTTTATTTGTCGAGGGAGGAAGGTGAGGACGATAGCGGAATACTAGTGATTGGTTACATGTGGGCGGCAGTAGAATGTGGTGTCAGATGGTATCTATCATGTGGTTTTTACAATATGGTTTGATATCGAGACCATTAACATAGTTTCGGTATAATTATGTAGGTGAAAATAGAGACCATTTTATCGACCGTGTCTAATTCTTTATAGTATCGATTTCGTAGTAATTAATTTTTGAACTTTATTTCTAAATTATACGATTTGATCTGAATGGTGGTATTGAAAATTGTAGTCGGATTTTATATAATATTTTAAAAGATTTTTTTGAAGTAGCCATTACATAGCAGAAAATCTAGTGGGAAGTTTTGTTGTAGTGGTATATTTCCTACAATACTTTTTTTTTAGTAAATATATTTAAACCAAATAAAGCTTGTGTAAAAAAAAGGAAAATATGATATTTCTTGTAGGCTTTTCTCTTTGATTCAATTTTTTGCCAGAAGAAGTCTAACATGCCTTTTTAAAGCTATTGTACTCATTACACTCCGTCTACCATAGCTTCCCGGACTCCTTAACAAAATGTAGGATATTTGATATCGGAAAAAAGGCTATCTTCTGCTTACCTGCCAAATTCCAGCCAAAGAATTGATATCTGAGACGCGCAAATGCTAGGTATTCATAGAGGAAATGCTCCGCAAAGTCAGCCTCTTCTAGGAAGAATCCTGTACAAGTAATCCTGTACAACACCCTTTTGGTGCATATGTCTTCCTAGGCAGTTGTGTCCAGTCAGAATACTTGTCATGGATCTGCAAACTTTCCTGCTCTTGTTGAGTAGGAAATCCATCAGTCGCATAGTTGGGCTGTGAAAGGAAGACCTAATGTGCCTGCCCACATCAGAAGTCATCGATCTATCTTTGTGAGCATCAACTACCCTCTTCCGAAGTCATCCGCCTATCTTCGAGAGCATCAACTACCCACTTCCGAAGAATGGCATGTGCAAATGCGGTCGGCACACCCAAGGCGAGTTCAGGGCCCTGTAGTAGAGGTCTGGAACCTTGCTTCACAATGGCGTCAACAATGCCATTTACCTCAACACCACATTGTGCTAGAACCCAGAATAGATGCACTTTATTGAATCTGGCGATAGAGTTTAATCGTGCTTTCCACTCTTGGACAATTTTCGAAGTTGTAAGAGGTCTAAGCAGCGCTATCAGCGCAGCTTGACTGTCACTGTAAATAGCAATACGTAATCCCCTCCACTTTTCTTCAATTGCCCAGCAGGCAGCTCCCAGGATACCAAATATTTCTACTTGAAAAACAGAAACATGCTCTGCGAGAGAAGAGGCCCACCTATCATTCGGTGAATGCAGATAGACACCAGCTACAGCTCTAAGTTGTACGTAAAGAAGATTTCAGAGATCTCACGCGTCGAACCATTAATAGAGCAGTGCCCCACATCGTCATTTCCTACCCATAGGTCAAGCTGAGTGAGTCAATTGGCAGAGCTCTCCGCCACATTCTGCATTTGAAAGTTGAGAGGAGGCAGATTAAGACGTGTATCAAAGGCCGCACCCGAAGTAGTACTCATAGCCCCACACATACCCCGGCACACAGTCCTAACTTCTTGCGAGCACACAATAGCCTCACAATAGTCGGATGCGTACGTGATCATCGGCGTAATGATTGTTACGCTGATCCACATAACTACACGAGGCTTTAGACCCCATGTTGGCAAAAGTTCTCTTGTATCCACTGTATCCACTTAACCAAGACGTCATCCACCCCATCAGCTTTCGCTGCTTCATATAGCTCCAAAAAGGGCACGCAGTCAAAGACCGTTTCAATGTCCACAAATACCCCCATCGCATACTCACCATTTGAAATCACTCCCTCAACTTTGGAAACCATAGAATGAAGAAACGACTCTCATGATTTTCCTGGCTGAAGTGCATGTTGCTTATAATTCACGGGGTTAAATTTTAGCGCCTCAATGCGTATGTGTCGTTCAGCAAGTCTCTTCAGGTATTTCAACATAAACGAAGTTCAGCTGATCCGTCTAAAGCGCCTTGGATTCGAATATTCATCTCCTTTCTCTTAAGTCTGCCTGTATGTAGTCACCTCTCCCTTTTACCATAACCTGATAGACGCCATCCAGGCCCAGCAATTTGAAATTTTCAAAGGACATGATTGCATCCCTGACCTTTTTCCTAGTGGCCACATATCTAGCTGTGCACCAGCTTTTTCTACTGCTGCGAGAAGCAGGAGATTTGGTCAGAGGCGCAGATGCTTTCTGCGTTCCAGTCACCAGGGTGTCCGAAAACTGAGTTTTGCTCTTAGAAGTGTTGCTCTTAAAAGTGTTGCTCTTAAAAGTGTTGCTCTTACAAGTGTTGCTCTTACAAGCTAGATTGAGAAGCTTCATTTTTTTCTCTGAGCTTCTGTAGTTCCTGATTTCACCAGGGAATCGTCTTGCTACATCTGCTCTTACTGATCGGGCAAGCCTCTTCATAGCTATATTTTTTATATCTCTATTCAGAGCATTCAACCAGAATTCTTTTGACTTTGTCGATTTTATCCTACCACTAGGACACGCTCTGCCTGCAAGAAGTCGATTGAACTTAGCCCAATTAGTATTCCTTGGGTTTCCTCTTTCCACCAGGGGGGTTGAATCCGTGGCTAAAAAGAGCACCAAGTAGCGATAATCAGAGAGTGAAACCTAGTGAATCCAATCCCGGGATCCCGAACAGTTTTTAGCCACTAAAATCCCGGATCTCAATTAGGATTGATGGTTTATAGTCCCGGGATTATAAATCATCAATCCCAGGATTATAAAACATCAATCCCGGGATTTTAGGGACTAAAAACTGTTCGAGATCCCGGGATCCCGGGATTCTAATCCCGGCATTGGATTCCCTAGTAAAACCGCATCCGATAAATGCCATTCAGTTATAAATCTAACTATTCCAGAGTAACGTAGTGATATATCTATAATTACCCTACTGTGTGGGGTGGTAAATGTGGGAGAGATCACAGTAGTTAAAGTCATCAGCCCCGTAGAAAATATACATTTGTTGCTGCCCCAGCTGGTATGCCGATTCAGCGTGCTGGACCAGGTCTTTCAACTCCTGTATTTGCGGCGGGAGTAAGGAATCAAAAGGAAAGTAAGCGGAGCATGGTGCCTTGTTTAGTAAATAAATAAATTAAAGAAATGAATGGCATGATCTGTGATTCTTTAATGGTGAAACTAATTTTTGAGTTTGTTTTCGAAAATGTAGTAGCACAGGCAGCACATGTGAAAATAATTTTGACAATATATGTGCATAGAACTCTAAAATAAAAATACAAAACTAAAATTTTATCATTTATTTGGTAATATACGGAACAATTTTCGCTGGAACTCATGAAGTTTTCATCTTCAAAGGAGCTCTATACATACATGATGCCGCGATTGCAATGTCGGCGTGAGCTTTCGTTGAACCTGAGAGTAATGAGGGATTTTCAAAAATCGAAAAAAGTGTATGAAACGTCAACGCAAATTAGTGGCCATTTTAGAAAGCGAGGATGAAGCGAAAGGAGTTGGGTACGTTGACTCGTGTACCATTAACTGTTTTACGTTTTCCTTTCGCTCATTCTCATTTGAGCTGCTTGATGAAATGATGAAAATTTCATACCGAAGTTGATTTCCGAATTACTCACAAATATGATGACGATTACGAATGACAGAGCGCACCAATCCGAGTATTGCCTCGGTCCATATATGGTCCTTAAAAGTGAATCGAAAAGAGTTGTTTATATTGTGTTAAAAACTTGTAAAAACCCACTAACTGATTTCCGCGTGTGAAAGAAAATGTTCGCATGGGATACAAAAAAATTTAAAATCACAGAATTTCGAATTCAGTATGTCATCTTTTCCACTAAATATTTGAATTCGATTTTCATTTACTATTTCTAGCAAAACTTACGCCATAGCTACAATCTATCAATTAGAGTAAATTTCCAATTAGAGCATATTCACTTTTACAACAATACAAGTGGTTTTGAACACATTATAATAAGAGCTTTGATAAACTCCATCTGTTTCAAATTAATCTATGGTGCATTTCACGTGAAGTTTTCGTGCATATTGCGCATAATGGTACTTCTAAAAAATGAGAACGTGGATACACAAATTTTGGTTTCCATAAGGTTTAGTTGCCGAGTTGTGGGTTTCTGAAAAATGGATGAAATTGATAAAAGGTTTTTTTTGGGAGCGGATTCTAGGATTAAAAAAAAATCGAAAAAACATTAAAAATACTGATTGATGTAGAAAATTAACTATTCTTTTCAAGTTTGAAATTAGATTTGAAAACCGGAAGTAAAAATTGGTGTGAAACCGGAAGTAACAATTTCAAACCGTTTTTTGAGTAACTTGGCCCAGGTTAATCTTGCTTATTTTTATGACAAAACAAAGCTTAAAGTATTTTTATTTTATGATAAGAGTTTTAGAATGGGATGGCCTGTAGTTTAGGAGGTAGGTGAATTTCAATACATACAAGTCTCATGGGGCGTGGTACCGAGAGCTTGCTTACGACAGCTAGTTGGCTCAAAAACAAAAATTAATATCGAAATATGATTAGAAGCGCCATCTTTTAGTTGAAAAAGTTTTTATTTTATCATAAAAACCTCTTTAATATATATGATGCCCATATAATATATATGGTGCCAAGCCATTTTGAATTATCCGTTATTTTTGAGTTATTGTACAGTGCTTGCAGTGACGATTACTTTCGCTGATAAGCTAAAAAGTCCTATTGTGTGTATTATGCCTCCGTGTGGCTGTCGATGTTTCAATTCTTTCGATTTGAAATTTCATCGGAAGGATAAAGACCTAAGAAAAATTCCAAGAATATTTAGCAGAGAAGTGGAAATATTCATTTTATATGAACGTTTGTGAAAAAAAATTATGGTAGAAACACCTCCAGTAATAAATAAAAGAACCAGTTTAAGAAATGAGAATAAAGTTGTAAAAATTGTGAAATAAATTCATTTTCTATAAACAAGTAGTTTTTTTTCGATTAATTAAATTAGCATTAGCAATTTTAAATATTTTATTTTCTCTATGTAAGTGATATAAGTGATATATAATAGTTTTACTACAAATGTTTTGTTTTCACACTCACTAGCTGTCCTAATCAAGTTCTTGGTACCACGCTTCATTCGACTTATGTGTATTGAAATTCACCTACCTCTTAAATTATTGGCCATCTCCTTCTAAAACTTTTATCATAAAATTAAATTTTTTAAGCTGCTTTGTTTTGTTATAAAAATAAACAAAATTAACCTTGGCCAAATTATTCAAAACTCGAGTTGAAATTGTTACTTCCGGTTTCACACCAATTTTTACTTCCGGTTTTCAAATCTAATTCCAAAAATAAAAACAACAGTTAATTTTCTACACCAATCAGTATTTTTAATGTTTTTTAGATTTTTTTTTGAATCCTAGAATCCGCTTCCAAAAAAACCTTTCATCAATTTCATCCATTTTTCAAGCTCGGCAACTAAACATCATAGAAATCAAAAATGATGTATCCCCGTTCTCATTTTTTAGAAGTACCATTATGCGCAACATGAACGAAATCCAGAACCTCGGCTTTTTTTCACTGTCTGCTTCACGTGAAATGCCCACTATGCAAAAAATTGAAAGCGTTCGATTTGTTTCAATCTCAAGCCTAGTACTGTGCTCGAGCGAAAAGAAATGCTGCAAAAAGCATCGCTTTGATTAGTAGCGAAATAAAACGCCGACATTGATACTATATATTATTGCTTTGAAGCTCAAAGTTTCGCACTGACATGAAAAATTGTAAAATTGAGGCACATGTTACTCTTCATTCCTACGGTTTCTGCCGTAACATCAACACTTTGGAAAAAAAACTACTGCTTCAGACTCAGGCATCAGATATTGATGAATTTCACACAGTTGGTGGATCTTATTTTAGCCCAACTTTGGCTGAAAATTTAGATGAAAATTGTCAGCTTTGGCATATTTTGTCATTTTTAGTACAAATGCTGCAAGCAGTACATTTTCAAATGACTATAATCTTTTAGTGAAACACCACAACAAATGTTTAAATGCTTTAAATTTCAGCTTTCTACCTATATAACCTCGTCGGGTCGAAACGCAATTTACAAGGTGGGCGATCCTTCACTTGAACCTGACCTTTTGTTATTTTCGAAAATAAGTAACAAATTTTTAAATTTTCCAAGGTTTGGAAATATCGTGCACCGGAACTAAATATTTTTGTAATTTCCGATGCAGTCATCGGAAATAAACGGAATTCAGAAGGTGTTTTGACCTTGATGCGAAGCGGCTTGTATTAAACTTTTATTTACATTGTGGTAAAGTGCTGCCAGCATTTTCATCATTTTTGACTAGGAAATTTTTGCCAATAAATTTCCATATGAAATGCATCGAACCCTGAAAATAAGCACCAAGTTTTTTACTTTCCTTTATATTGAAATTCATGTGAATGGCAACCCTGAAAACAATCATGCCCTAACAATTTCTTTGCAGTAATTAGACTAAAGTGGTGCATGACCTTCGACACAATTTGGTTGCAATAAGCAGACGTATGGTAGAAGCTGCATTCAAAGTCTGCGAAATTCCTCTACTTATAATTATAATTATAACGAACTATTAAAGATCACTTGAAATTATTTATTTTCTAGTATATTTATTATCTCTCTTAATTAATTTTTATTTCGTCTATATCATCAGTTTTCTAATTTAGCAATATTTTAGTATTCTAGCTAATTAGGGGTATTTAGGGTTTTTAGCTAAGATATAATAGTCGAATAAGAAAAAAAATGATAAGTTTTAGAAATGACAAAAAATTATTTTAAAAGTTACGTAAAACTTGAAATAATTTAGTTAAAATATTGATTTTTTTACATTGTTTGAGTGAATATAAATCTTAAAATCAGATGGCCCTTCATATATCCCTTCTATTCATTTTTCTCCTAACCTCCATCAAACTTTCAGCATCATAATATTACATGCTAAATAAATTTCATCCATGCATGTGAAAAAGATTAAAATTTTTAATAATCAAGAATCGTAAACACATCATCACGTGTTCGACTATGCATTCAAACTGTTTTGAAATAATAAGCCGCTTGGCTATAGCTTAAGTACTATATAAAGCTCGGAAAGGACGTGATTTGCTATAAAATTTGCGATATTTCCCCACTGATTACGAGAAATATATGGCAATATCCAAATCCAAATTGAAAAAAGACAGAAAGTACCCCGCCACGATAAGACACGCCCCCTATGCGATCAGATTCGTTTCTCATTCCCACTAGGCAATATACATGTGCTTTGCCAAAGAGACTATTTTAACGAATAGCAATTTATGCAATATTGATTTTCTGAAAACCTACTCTGAGTATAAAAATTGTAAGTGGTAAGATAGTTAACGCGGAATACTACTTTCGATACCATTTGGTGAGTAAAAGGAATATCTTCGACACTTTTATGCAATGCACTACAGAGAATTTCATTTTTTGCCAGCGAATGTTCGCTGCGCTTACTGTTTTTTGATGGGATTATACGCACGCCAACACACTCTCACCTATCAGCTAACACGGATATATACATTCTCACCTGTCGTTTGAGGGTATGCTTTCCTCACTTTTGCATATGATAAAGTGAACTTATTTTGGTTTTGGTTCGATATTCTGTGTTCAGCACTCGGATGAGTAAGACGGGTGCTGAGAGCAGTGAGTATTTGGGATATTCAGACTGGTTTCTGATTTGTAATTGTATTTCATAGTTGTTTCAAATTGTGAAATACTGTTCGTCAGGGACTGCGAATATTTTGAATATTTTTATTTGATTCAATTTTGTTCGGATTATTATAGTTGTTCTATTAGTGAACTGAATCAAAAGAGGTTAACTTTCCCTTATGGCGAGCGATATGCAATTTGATTGCATGGTTTCGCGAGGGAATGACGAGAAGACAACACATGAAAATATCCTCATCGCGTATAATAAACTCCATCAAGTTATGATGGAAAAATTTAATTATACGGTTGAGGATATTAGCCGTGCACACAAGGACTGCGCAAGTACCCTTGGGTATACAACCGTCGAGTCAAGCGGAAAAAGAAAGAAACCATGCAAAGTCAAAACGGTTACCGAGCCCGAAGCATAATGCAGCAAAAAGAATCGGTATGAGGTTCTATCAATGGACGAGGATGATTACGAGGAACGAACAAGTGAGCCGGTGGAGGAAGCAGAGAAGGATACAACGATTTTCGAAAAACCCAGAACGGCCTAGAAAAGCAAAACTCCGATAGTGTGCGAAAACCTTAACGTGAGGCAGAGCATCAGAGAGAAGATAGGAGAGCTTTGTAATCTCCAATCGCGGTAGGAAAACAATAATTAAAATGACGGGGCCAAAGAAAATATTCGAGCAGCTAAAGAAAGATGGTGTTGAATGTTTCACGTATACACCACGAGACGAGAAAACTAAATCAGCTATTCTGCGGGGCATTCATCATTCGTTATCCGCGGAAGAAGTTAAGGCAGCCCTCGAGTTAGCACGCCCAGGCACTAGCTGGCAAAAAGTTCAACGCTTTGAAACATCAAGGTTCAAACAACGAGGGATTCAACTCGACATGTTCCTGGTGCAGTTACCAGCTGACGGGAAACTAGAGCAGCTAGCCCAAGTCCGATACCTTCTCAACCAGAAGGTTCATTTCGAAAGACTTCGACCGCGAGGCATTACGCAAAGCTTCAGATGTCAAGCATACAGACATGTTGCCACAAACTGTGGCATGAAGTATCATTGTGTTAAGTGTAACGAGTCTCATCGGCCAGGAGAGTGCCAGCGTGGAAAGAATGACGCCAGCGAGGAGTCCCCGGCGTTCTGCGTCAACTGTGGGAAGTATAGACACCCAGCAAATTACCGAGGGTGCAGTACGTTCACCCAAATAAAAAAACAGATGGAAACCAGACGAGAAGAAAATACGCGAAGACAGCATATTATACAAAAATCAGTAAGTACATTTACCAAAAATAACATTTCATATGCCAGCGTAGCCGCTGGTAAGCCCCAGTCTCAAAAATCAAAAACATTACACGCGAATAAACCTAAAATTTCTGAGCAGGATGCTTTTGATTTCTGCATGAAAGACAGCATGGAGATCACAGGTTAGGTCCATATCCTAATAAAAAAAGTAAAAGAGTTCCTTCCCAAATTCAGAAAAATAAGTGACAAGCAAGAAAAAAATCTTGCTTTCATGAGCTTTGTTTTCAGCATGTGCTCACCATGAACTTAAAAATCACATGTTTAAATGTAGGGTCTCTTGTTTCGCATGCCAAAAGGCTTGCACTTCTAAAATTCTCACAGGAATATAAGCCTGATATAATGTTTCTTTCTGAAACTCACCTCACTTCTCGCCATAAACCTTCATTCCCAGGTTACACCCTTCTCAAGTGTGATAACGGCTCAGGCACAGCAATCCTTTCCAAAAAAGAGCTGAATATTGTAGAAGTAATTCCACCCACACTTAGTACCGTGAATGTCTGCACCAGTAGGCTTGTACTGCAGAATAGCGATTGTATTCTCCTATGTGCTTTATATGTCCCGTGCACTGCCAGATCAGCTGATTTCAGATCAAATCTTTCTATACTTAAAACCTTTTCTCGTAACTTCTCACATATTGTTTTCAGAGGCGATGAGGAACAGCAGACACCCAAACTGGAACGATTCACTTGTCAATGCACATGGAAGGGTATTGACTTCTTGGATGCATGATAACATCTTGGAACTTGATTGGGCTATCATTCCATCTCCAAACCCAACCCATCCTAGAGGTCGTTCTTTCATTGACTTCTTTATTATATCCGCAAGTCTTCTCGATCATGATACAAATCGGTTGTGTATTACAACTAAAACTGCTGAATCAGATCACATGGCAGTAGAACTTTCTCTCCACATTTCTTCAAAACCTGTAGTCCTACAAGAACTCCTGTTTCACTTCCCTTATCAATCAATAGACGAGAGATTTCGCTAAAACAATTGACGCAAATATCTCACAAATTCAATTTGCAACAGACCGGAGTCTCCTGAATCCGGAAATCGATTCTCTCTTAATAAATGTTTCAAATGCCATTGAATCCACTATAGACAGTTACAAGACGCAAACCACACCTCGCTCCCATAAGTATCAACACGTACCACCGTTCATTGAAAACCTTTTCGAAGAACGGAAGACACTTCGAAGAAGGCTCAATCGCATCTATCACAGGAACCTTAATAGAGCTAACATCGAATACAGACAAGTATTAGAGCAAATTAAAACCATGTCAGCAACTATATCTCAAGTTGTAACAAACTGGCAGGATTTAAAGTTTGAGGCAGCACTAAGGGTAGTGAAACCAGGCCCAGATATGTTCAAACATATCAATAGGTTTACTGGCCGTAAGTCGTTTTCTCTCCAGAAAGTCTCACTCAACGATCAACTTTTGAGTTCAGATGAGCAAAAATCAGAAGCTTTTGCAAATCGGTTCGAAAGAACCTTCAACTCTTCGAATCACTTTGAAAATCCACAGCATTCCTTTGAAGTAGAAAGCACTATAAAATCCTTCTTGGAAATCAATAGTCTTCCACATCTGACCCCATTTGCAACAGAAAACTTAACAATATGTCCCACTGACCAGAGAATATTCATCAACCCCGTTTATTTGGCCGCAATCATCAAAACAAGCTACAACAAAAAGTCTTCTGGCCCAGACAACATTTCTATGTGTGTTCTTAAACACCTTACCATCAGTGCTTACTGTGCCTTTGCAGTTATTCTCAACAACTGCATTAACAATTACTACTTCCCGATCCCTTGGAAAGTCGCAAAAATATTCCCGATCCCCAAGAAAGGAAATTCAAACGACGTGAGTAATTTCAGGCCTATCTCACTTCTTTCTAACATAGCAAAGATTTTAGAAAGAATAATTCGAAAGAAAATGCAGCCTCACATTGAAGAAAAAAACATTATGCCTTCTGCCCAATTTGGTCTCAAGGCTCAACATTCAACTACTCATGCCCTCCTCAAATTTCAGTGTGACAAAGGCACTTCAAACAGGTCAATCAACCACTGCCTGCTTTCTAGACATTGAGAAAGCCTTTGACTCTGTATGGATAGATGGAATCATTTATAAACTCATACAACTCAATTTTCCAGTTGACACTGTCAAAATAATACAAAGTTTCCTCACCAACAGGCACTTCTTCGTCCAAATAGTAAAAGCAATCTCTCCAACCAAAATAACCTCTAGTGGTGTACCTCAAGGCTCAGTTCTAGGCCCCATCCTCTTTAATATCTTTACTGCAGATCAGCCATGTGAACAAAATAATCAGGCCAAAACCCTTCTGTATGCGGATGACTCCCTTACTTACGCTTCAGCGTTTAATCCTAAGTACGCCACAATTCGTGTACAAAGACAAATCACGTCACTCAGTGATTATTACAAGAAATGGGGGATCAAACTTAACGTTGCAAAATCTGAAGTCATTCTAATCAAACCATCTGGCACCAAAAAGCAGTCAATGCCCCTGAGAATAAACGGTTCTGAAGTTCAAATAAATAAATCAGTAAAATACCTAGGAATCACCTTCGACGATAGAAATAAATTTCATCTTCATGGAAAAAATACGCTAGTGAAAGCTCACTATGCTTATTTATTTGTTTACTATTACTATTATTGAACAGGTAAAATCCAATTACTGAATATAGAAAATATAAAAAATACAAATAATTCACTAACGAAAGAATGAAAAAATGAACTAAATAATAATGAAATGATAATGATACAAAATAAAGAACAATAATAAACAAAATCAAAGTGAAAAAGTACAAATTCAAAATAAGAAAAATAGAGAAAAAAAAGAAAAAAAAAAAAAGAAGACTACATTGAACTAGTAGTAAGCAAAACATTATGTTTAAGAAAAGTTTTAAATGCATATAATGTCGGCGGTAGAGGACCAAACTGTAGATCATTATATTGCCTCAGTAATCGCAACAGCGGAGAATAAAAAAAGATATCAGTGCGCGCAAATGGCACACTAAACTCAAAGGAAGAGCGGGTGCCATGCACTGCAACACGGACAGAAACGTGGCTGCTGATATCTGAATCTACCAACTTATGAAATAATTTGAAGAGTAGGCACTCATCCAGGAACAGTCTCCGTGATTCGAGGGAAGGGAGATGAAGGAACGATAGACGATCACTATAAAGACGATAAGGAAGCTGAAATTTATAAAACAGGGTGCGAGTAAATCTGCGTTGAACCGACTCCAACGCAGTATTTAAGTAGACAAAACGAGGACACCAAACTTGACAGCAATATTCAAGGATACTACGTACAAAGGAGAGGAAAAGGTGTACACAGGTGGAAATATTAACGAAAGCTTTAGAGGATCTAATAATAAAACCGTTAGTTTAGAGGCCCTGGTGGTAATATAAGAAATATGCTTATCAAATTTGAGCTTAGGATCAAATATTACGCTAAGATCTCTAAAATTATCAACGACATTAAGAGGAAAGCCACAAACAGAGTAAAGGAACATCAAAGGTGAAATTTTCAAAGAGAAAGACATTTTGTGACATTTCGCGATGTTCAAAGTGAGAGCATTGGAAGCGCACCAAGTCTGTAGGCATCAACTCTTACCATCAACTCTATCCTCTTTTAAAAAAATCGTCCCCTCTTTCTCAAAGAACAAAGCTACTTATGTACCGACAACTGATCAGACTCATACTGAGCTACGGTTTCCCAATCTGGATGACAATATTTCAAAGCCATAGAGAAAAACTGACGAAATTTGAAAGGAAAGTCCTTCGTTCTTGCACTGGAAAGTATTTTAAATCAGAAAACTGCTATTTCTCTAACACAGAGCTTTATGAAGGAACTAACATGCCTCCTCTTCAGAAATACCTTCTTGAACTCGGCGAAAAATTCCTGGCGAAATGCCAGAACCACCTAAACCCTCAAATTCGTAATCTCTCCAAAATCACTTTTGAAGCCCCCAGCAATATCTACCCTTCACCATTCGAGGCTTACTTGAACCTAGCGGCTCCGCATAATCCTCGTGAAAACGAGACTTCTGCTTATATATTTTCAGGCTGAATTCAATAGAGGATCATCGAAAAATCATCAACGACACCTCAGAGGAAATCAATAAGAAACGAACGAAATCGACATCGAGAGCAGTCCAGCTATACATGTAATCAAGAATTTAGGCAATAAATTTCGTCCAATTGATTCATTTCAATCAAACAGTCACGTAATAGTATCCTAATATTAATATACACTCGTATTTCATACTGGCAAGTGCTTTCATATTCAGGAGTATGTCGTACTTTCAGTTTTTCCGGCGGATTTCATTTTGCGGTATCTTAGAAACTAGGCCGCTTTTTCCCAGATTTGTATGGAAATTTCGCCCGAAATAACTCGGAAAGGTCCCGGAATTCAAGCTAGACCAATTTTTTTTTTTTTTTTTTGGAAAATATGGTCGTTTTTGCCCATCTTCCCCTATCAAAATTTTTTTCGCGCTTAAAATATCACTAACATACTCCCTGACCACTTTCAATCATCGAAAGCGCTGGAAAGGCAGTTTTTGCCAAACTATGGCCAAAAACCCCTTACTCCCCCACAAAACCGTAATTTTTCTATCACAGCTATAGGTTTTGGCCCGTTATGTCCCAAACCACTCTAGCCCAAAATTGGACGATTTTGTCCGATTTCAGCTACTTTTGCCCTACAAACTTTTTGAATAATTGAATAAAATACTTGCACGTCCGAAAATACTCGCAAGTACGAAAATACTCGATACGAAAATACGCGATACGAAAATACTTGCAAGTATTTTCGTATGTGAAAAGCTGCATGTAAGTGTGTGTATGTGAATTATACTGATACCCCTAGCAAATTGTCGAAGGATAACAGCAGAAGAATTGCGATATTACTGTCATTCATAATAATGAAATCAACAACATATAAAAATAAAACTGATATTAATGTTTGCCAATCATGACAACTGTTGCCGCTTGCTGATGGCACTTGGCATTCGAATAATAGGCACTGGTACTGAATCATATAAACACAAAATATTTACGACCAGTAGATTATTCTGGCAATGTGAATGACAGTTTCGTCGGTATATATGCGACTGCCTTAATGTTTCGCATGCTCCATGTATTATTTTCAGCTTTAGGGTATTTCATTGGAATAAAATGATTTATAGTTACTGTTTTTATGATATGGAAATGTTGTGAAAGCATGTATGTACATATTGCTTGAAAAGTGAATGTGTTACAGAATGTGTTTTCGTATTCGATATCACCAATTTGAAAAATATAATAAAATAGGATTCGTTTCACGAGGGCTGTGTAAGTATAATCTGAATGTAAAGCAGAAAAAACAATGGTTTTCGATGGGTTCGAAAATCACAATCTTATTTTTAAGATTTTTTATCTCCCGTCCTTATTTCTTGGTCTTGCATATTTAGCAGTTGCACTAACTATGCCAAACACCAACATTTCCACTGTCTTACTCAAATCCCAAATCTCTAGGAATTTCATTCATTAGATTTTCCTTATACATATCAGGCATCGCATTCACATCGTTAACAATTTTTTCCAGACTATTACATGAATGCATAACTTTATGTATGTTTAAACATTTAGATCACTGCGAAAAATATACAAATCAATTTTTCCTTTTGCTATTTCGTTTTCGTGCCATTCATATAATTATCAATATGCGTGGCGCACACTGGGCGGCAAATGAGCCCCCGGAAATCACATGCTGTTCTAGTTGTAATCGAGCGAATCAAGTTACTACCAGCCAGCCGCCCGGTTTGCTGAATGAAATGGAATAAAGTCGAATGAAGCAATGAATGAATCAAGTGCACGTAAACTAAATTGAATGTGCAGCTTAGATCAACCGGGACAGGAAAATATGAATGAAAAGATATCAAGGAAATTTAAAATGATTGTGAAAAACATCGTAGACGCAGACATTTGATGTAAATCAGCAACACAGCATGGTGTCGCATATCTAGTTCGAGTAGTTGGATGAGTGCCCACCTGATCGGGACAAGATGCAGATATTGATTTATTGTACAAATGAACATTTATCTGATTTCCTCTAAAACTTGATTTCTCGCAAAATTGTATACGCAGCACTTATGCGGGATTAAATTTTGGTCACGACAGACCATATGTTAACTCGACCTCAGAATGTGAGACCACTTTGTACCCCTAAATCTCGAAAATACCTACAAGAAAAACCATAATGCCCATCTGCGATTAAATACCGTTTAATAGACTTAAACTTCTGCCGAACAAATTTCTATACTCCAATTTATTTGACCGCATGGGTAGGGCTGCAGTTCATGAAATTATTAACATCGGCAGGTGAATACAAACCTTTCGAGAAACCCTTGAACCTAATAAACAAACTAAAACCGAAAACCTATTAGTTTTACACTCAATTGAAATGGGTTTTAATTCAACTCAGAAAACTTATAACTTATATTAAGAGGCAGATACGTTTGTTCCCTCGCATTAAGATTTCCTGAGCTTCTGAGCACTCAACTTGAACCTCTCTGGCTAACTACACACTCTGCTCGGTATCTCTTCCGAACTCCTGGACAAGTTTCAATATCAGAGGCAGCAACTGCCACTAGTCGAAAACTAAATGAAGACGAGTAAGACACAGCACCTAGGTAAATTAACAACAGAGCACAACATTCCGATCCAGTACTCGTTGAAACTTTTGTAATTTACGCCGAAATTTCATGTAATATTCAATCTGATGATGCTGGAGGAAATCTAAGAATGTGTAACAACGTGAGAATCTAGATTGCATAGTTTAAGTTTTACTTTGTGAGTGCTGTAGCGTATAAGTTTCTTCGAAAAGTATAACTGAAGCATTTTCAGTACCCCGTTATTCTTTAGGGGAGTTTTAATATTAATTAAAAAATCTGGTGGGAGGATGAAAACAGTTCCAGTAAAACGATTAATGTACGGTTTTTGTTGGAATAATTAAATAGAGTTGTGATGAAGATGATCCCGGTAAGTAAGCGGACTTTAATTATAGGAGCCTGACTAGAAGTTTTGAGTCAACTGACTACCAAATAGCGCATGCTAATTGAGAGGGACATGAAAATCCTCGATAGATAGTATCGCTTCATGAATATTTCAGACGTTATCATGATTTCTACCCCAGAATCAAGAGGTAAACTCATACCGCATACAGTGTAGTTAGTAAGCATTTCAGTACTCACATAATATCCAATTTCAGTACTTCACATGATATCCAATTCAGCGTTCGCAGTAATTGCTTAAGAACTTGAACTGAATGTGATGAACATATGTATAGATAAAATATGCATTTCAATTACTGTAAAAATGGGATTTGTAGAAAGAAGCAAAAATTTCAACAAATATTCCGCACAACATCAAACATCGCGTATTCATTATGGGCCGTGGAAACACCGTAGGGGCAAAAGAAGGAAGAAAATGTTAAGCTATTCACTCGAAAATGTTCTGTCGTTGGCTTATTTCGTATGTGGGGTAAGCATCCACTAATGCGGAGGGTAGCTTGCCATATTTATTTTTAAAAAAATATGGGGCTGCATAGTACTTTTACTTTATCAGAGAAATGCAGCTAAGTCGAGCAGGTCTCGACCCCATTAAACAAAGCATATTTCATTTCTCATCAAAGCTGACAGAATAAAACTATGATATGCTGTGGAAAATTTACCTATGCTCATAAAACAGCCGTGTGAGTTAAAATCTGTATTTCACCGGGAAATCATTTTCAATTTCATGGTGCGAGTTTTCAATTGGTTTTACCGCGAAATATGTTTGATAAAACTTGAATGTGGCCGGCGCCCCGCGTGGGCTCAGATGCATAGAATTTATGGATTGCATGAAGAGAACAAAATGTTCAACGAAAACCTGGTTGTAAACGTCGTTGATATTTAAATTGTGTATGATTGTTCTAAAACTATCAAATATGAAAAAAAGTTGAATTGCAACAAATTCAATTGTAGGCATAGAGCTAGTGACCAGATTTGTCGCTTGGGCTACCAGCGTCAAAAGCAATGTTTCAATACTTTTATGCTCACAAAATACTTTCTAACAAAAAAAATGTTGCAAACAGCAACATAAGACAATAAATGATTTGCAATTGATAACTTTGAACAGAAATCTTAAGAATTAAGAGAATAGTTTTTTTTCAAATAGCACAAGTTAAAAACTCGTAATTCAAATCTATTGAAACATCGCAACAGTGAGTGAAAAGTGAATGCAAGTTGAATGAAAGCTTTTAATGTGTATCAATTTCATTGGAGAAGAAATAAACTAAATAAGTGAATAAAAATTATTTGTGTTTTGTTCTATTATGGGATTTTAGAAATCTCTCGGTGTATACTCGCACAATGTTTGTAGTTCAATGAAACAGAAGTTATCACCATTTTAAAAATTAGCTACGAATCTGCGAATCACTTTGTTACGAATTGAAAGGAGGTAGGGAGCTGTGATAGTTAAAGACTAATTTTAAAATAGGAAAAAGAATGTTAGTATAGTAAGTTAAGTTTAGGTGGAAGAAACGACGACCCTGCCGATGATGCGGCTGTGCGCCACCAGGCCACGACGGTTGCGACCGATTTAAGCATAACGACTCACAACCTCCGTGTCCAGAAGCGAACAGGCCGCTAAAATAAGTCAGGGTCGCCATATCGTAGGGCCTACCCGCCCTCTTCCGACAGAAGCTGCTAAAAGTAGATCATTTAACAGTTGAAACTGCGGAATGTCTGAAACATAGAAGTGAAAATCATGATGGTCACGGTTGAAAAAACTAACATTCATGTCTGTTTTTTACCATATGACCATTCCATCAGCAGCAAGAGCAAAGAGCTGATGCAATTCCTATCATGCTGACATCGCTTTCATCCAGCAAACATTTCCAAGACCAGCTGATCGTTTTACAGGTAGAGGAGTTGCTGTCCTGGTGAGAAGGGGCATGAAACATCTTCACCTCCAAACTTCCATCTTAACACAAATGGACGCAACCGCCATCAAAGTGCATATGGATCGTTTCAAGCTTATGGTGGCTTCTGCCTATATTCTCTCTAGGAACAACGATTTCAGCCCTGATGTAAACAAGCGCTTTGGAAACGAAGGTGTCTTTTAGCAGAAGACTTGAAGAGCAATCAAGCTAGAATTTTTTTTTTATTTTGCTTAAGCCTGTATCTATCAGACGAACCCACACCCTTTGATACAGCTAGAGCACAATATGATTCAAACTCTGACAAGTGGGAGGAACAAAATTCTGAGGATAGTCGGAAGTAGGGGAGGGGTACCTTTGCCTTAGGACGCAAGCAAACCGTCTTACAAAAAATGAAATTGCTGTATCTCCTATCCATGTGCACAAATATTGTGAACGCTGGCAAGGTGAAGTTGTAAGCAGACACATGTCGTGAAAATCACCTGGACATGATTGAATTGGCAGCTTTTGACCATTACTTTACACTGAACAGCAGCCCGGAAGAGTGGTGCAGTACAGCGGATATGTATTTGGTTTCACCGGAGAGATAAATAGGTCATGTTTGATGTAATCAAGGCATTTGATGAAGTCTGGTATGCGAGACTAGTTTTCAAACAATTTTCAATTTCTTTTCCTTCCATACAACTTCTTACAACAATTCTCCAAGGAAAAACTTTCTGTATTAGAATTAACAACCACCTGTCCACGATGCGGAAAATTGAAGCTGGAGTCCCGCAAATTTCACCACTCTTCCTCATATTGTATAGTTTATTTTCAGTGTACCCAATCCAAAAGTAGTCCTATACCCGGATGCTAGTGTATATACCATACTTCAAAGCACGCAAAAGCTATACGTTCAAACCTGTAATCCTGGATTGGTATGCTGTTTGAATATTTCTGGAGGAAAATCCTTATAAATCGTCGTAATAAGACGATGCAGGTTACAACCACCACCACTAACAATCAAAAAGCAGACTATACGAGTAGACGCAATAGACAGCTAAATACTTGGAACTAGGACTTGGGACATATGACAACAAACTCACATGGACCACGCACATAAAAAATAAGAGGGAAACGATTAATGGTGTACTCGTACATCCCAATGGTGTACTCGTATATCACTATGCTATACTTGTACATCACCAAGCAAATATCACCTACAAAGTCACCAAAACCTTGCTCTAGGAAAATTTCATGGTACGTTAGGAATACGGACATTCCTAGGAAACCAGGGTACACCCTTAAATTACCACACACACCTAACGAGAGAACATAAGCCTTTCACAGCTAACGGATAAATGTGGAATAACTTCGCTAAGTAACATGTTTGACATTGGGTGAGAGAAGAAGTTGTCCTCCGAGTAGATCGGAGTCAGAGTGACAAAAACATAGTTCTCAGAAAATATTTTGAAGCCTCTGTTTCCTGCTTGCATAAGTTGCAGCCTATGCTTTATAAGTATTTTAATATTAATATTTTATTTGAATATAATGTATTTAGAAAACAATATTTCATTACTGCATAGCAAAGAACTGAAATCTTTATATTTAAATATGAATATATGTATATGCATAGAAAAATATTCAGCCAATTATAAATATATGAGCGTGTGTATGTGTGGGTTGGGCAAGAGGCGCCTGGCACTCTACCCAGCAAACACAGCATTACTTCTAAAGTGCTGCAGAAGTCATGAGAAAACCCGTGAATGCTTTTAATGCTAGAGATAGCATTTTACCCCAAAATTCACCTATTTACTTCATATTACCCGTGTACGTGTAATATGTTTTGTTTCATGGTTGATCGTTTCCATCCCACAAATAGGAAAAAGACAAACGATAGGAATACAAGGAGTGCAAAAGCACTGCTATACTACTGCTGAAGTGGTGAAACAGCAGCACGCAAAATGTACTGTTGTACTACTGCCTTAGAAGCAGTTTAGCAGGACATTGATATGGCTGCCCAGCTATGATGTCACCAATGGTATATTCGCATTACTTTGCATTCATGTCATTACATTTGCATTACTTTGTATTCATGTCATCTTTAATTGGAGTAAAGAAGACCTGTTTTAATTATAAATTTCAAAATATTCCACGTATCACTTGCGCAGTATGACTGACGCTTGACGTATGGGCAAATCGATTTGATTTTGGGAAACGATTTGAATTGCACCATCTGGTCACCAGTTTGGCAGTAGTGCAGCAGTACTTTATATTCATAGTAAATAGGGAACCGTAAACATATAAAAGATTCATCAACGTGTCGGAAAACTGCAACAACTAGACAGCCTGTTCAGGAGCTTAGCAGTAGTACAGGAGCATGTATAATCATTGAGAAATAGAAAAGATAAATACTCATTAGAAAATGTATCAACACATGGAAAAGTTTTTACAACTGTATGCGAAAGTGCTGAACGCACGTTCGCTGGGTAAGCACTCAGGCCATTGCACTCATAATAGCCCCCGCCCAGCATAGCTTCCCAGGGTTCTTAACCAAAGCAAGAATTAATGATAGGTTATCTTCTTCATACGTGCTACATGATATCCCAGCAAAAGCATTCATCTCTTGAGACGCGCGAAAGCTGGCCATTCCACTCTTCATTTTGAATGGATTTGATAAAACTTTAGTCTGATGTAAAACATTTCAAATATATTTCTGGGTAAAATATATCAATTTATATTACTCTTGGTCTGTAAATTATACAATTCAATTGTTACAAAAAGGAGACTTGCTACATAAAGAAATGATTTCTTGCGTTTTTAGCTAGTGGTTTATTTGCGAGGATGCTGATATTGATTGTCGAAAAATGTAATTGGAAATAAAAAATGTGAACATGTTATAGCTTTATTATTACAATCAAATAGATCGCCGTATTTTCATGTCAAAGAGGCTACTGTCAGAAGTATGAAAAATTACCGTTTCAAATCCAACAATTAGGAAAAACCGCAGCCAAATCGGAATACACTTCTATTCATATCACCGAAATCCAACACTTTTATTGAAATATTGTGAAATTTTCTTGTATCTTTTTGTCGGTGATAAGCAAATCAACATCTCGCTCATGCAGCTTTGAAGTGTGAGCTTCTAAAAAGAATACTTTGAGGTCTAGATGCTACTGCTACGTGAAATAAGAAGGTATGAGCTACGTACCTTGAAAATAAGATTTGCTCGCTTTGCAGGCAGACTGAATATTTTGAATATTTTATTATTCTGTTACATTTTCTGAATAAACGATCAAAGTGATGAAAACACTTCACCAAGAGTGAGTCGGAGAAAACGGGATGAAAAGGATAAAAGAGAGAGTAAAGCTTTGAATAAGTTGTCGTTGCTAGCCTTGTCTGGCTTTGGAGAGTTTTTCCTCGAAATTCGAAATTCTTGCCGGGAATGAGATTGTATTTGTTGTGACGATGACTGGATGTCGGAAGCAATCAACTTGGAAATTGTCTCAGCCAAGATATACGAGAAAGATAATCAGCTTTCAGAACTTTCAGATTGGTGGAATGAAGAGCACCACGTGAAGTGTGAAATTTGAAAAAATTAAGCCTTTAAGGTGTAAGTATCGATTCTATTGAAATGAGATTAGCTGTAGTGAATTTAAACAATTTCGGTGTATCATTATAGAGTCTTCATCGTCAAGCTGCCCCTTCGTGTTTTTTTATTATTATCTTCTACAAACTCGTGCTACGTCAATTTATCTCTCAACATGTCTAGGAAAAGTATATTGATGATTGTTTTGCTGAAATGGTGGCATGGCGCGAAGAATGTTGCTGTTTTAGATGCCAGCTAATTAGCCATCGAGATTGATGCCATCGTGTCGCGCCTCGTTGGCTGCTTTCTTGGCACAGTCTTTCGACACAATTTCATGTGAACCATGCACATTGATACGATGTGAGGAGGTGTAAATTTAGATCTAGGGTTAAGTTTGGGGCTATTATTTTTTGAGGGCTAACTAAATGACCAACTTCTTGATTGGAAGAGCTTGTAGATAAATATTTTAGAAGATGAATTAAAGAATCATAGTAGTAGGTGCTAACTTATTATTCGATGTATTTTTGCTAGGACTAGTAGCACACGTTGAGCGCGTATATTTTTTAAACATCATTGTATTTGAATGCAGCACCTGATATTTTTTGCGAACAGCTCTACAACCGCAAACTATTTTACAAGGCAGAATATTGAATTTTACGATAGCGTATGTTTTGCAACGTTAAACTGTAATCAATTCCTTCCAGTTATTCCAATTCATAAAAACAAACTGTCCACGTAAATTGTTCATGTAGATGTCGTCAAAATCAAGTTGTGCTCCTAAAAATTACATCTTATCAGCATGTTCCAACTGCAGTCTCTAAATTAATGCAAAACTTCTCATTTTCAGTAACTGCTTTTTGTAAGTGTATATTACCGACAAAGTGTCGCCAATTTGCAGCAAAAATTAGCTGTTGCACAAACAGAAAAACTAATAAGCATACCTTCTGACATATCAAACTGTGCACGAATCAAACGATTAGGCTTGTTAGAGTCATTAGATACACTAGCAGTTGAATTATTTTAAGTAAAAACTATTATAGAAAGCAGCGTACTTTGACTGTACGATTGTGACGTCGCCGTTGTCGCGATCACTTATACCTATATATTAATAAAAAAAAATATCACTACGAGTCGCCAAATATGTGAATAAATTTACTAAAGCAGTATTTATTGAATACTATTAAGAAAAGAAGTGAAAAAACTAACAGAGGTTTACAGAAAACAAAATCTTTGTGATTTTTTTTCTGAGGACTCAATGACTTGAATATTTTTCGTTTTTTATGTTCATTCTTCGCCATGCCTATATTTGTTCGGAAATCTCGCACTAGCTACTAAATGTCAACCAGGTAGCACGAAATCAAAGATACATATTTGCATTTTTTTATTCTGAGGAAACAATTTGCTTCTAGATTAGCACAGATACATGCATACATACATATTTCTGCCTGTACATATTTCTGTCAACCGGCGAGCTTTGGGATAATTAGGCAGTAGTGAAAAGTTGGATTGAACGCGAATTTGGTTGGCGCCGGAATTCGTAGTTTTTGTGGGTTATTGATAGCAATTTGGTGGTAATGAAATTTTTTTTACGTCACATGTAAATTGATTTGCTGTAGGTAAAATTTGGTAATCTTAGCTAAAATCTCAGAATGTCGTGTTGGATGGATTCAGGGAGTTATTAATTTATTCTGTTGAATTTTATTAGCGCTTCGTTAGGCTATCTGATAGTTTAGGTGATGGACATACACCAGCTAGAAAAAAAAATGCTAGATCGAAAGACAGCAACATTAATCTACCCAAAGAACAGTGAAAAGAATTAAAACGACTGGGAAATTTAATTCAAAATCAGGCTTCGTTAGTGTTTCAAACTTATCAGGAAAAGAAACGAGTCGCGAAATAATATTGTATTGGCGATGTGGTTCTCCTGTCAAGAGAACAATTTTGTTGGATTGCATTTCCGTTAGTACAAGCTGGACAAAACACATGTGTTTGTTGATTTTTATTGAATGGTCATAGAGCAGGACATTTGTTTCTTTTGTTTGTATCTACTTATCAGAAATCTTGTTTTCAAATCGAAGTTTATTCCAACAAACTCCAAGTGTCTAACTGTAAGCATGCATTAATGAGCAGCAGAAACTTCTTGTTGTGTGGTTTTTATTTGGTGGAATGTTTTTCATATAAGTTTTATATTCTATAAAATGTGAATTACATCTAAATCTCGCAAAATATGAAGAGTTATTTAACCAGTAGTGCAATATTTGTCGTTCCAAAGGTAGTTCAATTTCATGTAAATATGGCCAATAATCTAACATTTAGTCGTGGTCAAGTACCTCGAGTTAAAAAATGTCTCCACTTTTCTACAATAAAATATGAAATACCAAGGGGAACATTATGAAACAAACTAAAAATGCTTTCCTACGAAAGCCTGATCAGCCTACGATATTTTGCAAAGAAGAAGGTACTACTATAGCAAAATGTATCATTTCCCTCCGTGTCTTGGCTTTTCTTGTAAGTGATTATGGGCTTGGCTACATTAAAAAGCCATATTTGAGTAGAATAGTTAGGAATGTAAATGTTTAATAAGTAAAATGTTTAATAAGTAAATAATTACATCACCTTCCAAATCGCTGAGAGCAGGCAAAGACGCCAGGGTCTTCGTGTATGTGGCTAGGGTGGAATTCCGCTAAACTTAACTGGGACGAAATGGTCGCATTGCTCGTTTCGAACTTGGGAGGGGAGCCTCTAACATCTGAGACCCTAGTGGTTCGTGCAGTAGTAAAGGCCACTCCTAATAGCATCATTGGGTGGATTCACAGGGCATGTGAGGCTTCAATGCCCAAACGGAAGCCCTTTCGTAAAAGGCAGCATGCGTACTGGTGGAACGAAGAAATCGCCGAACTACGACGCATGGCTTTGGCATGCACACGATGGGCACAGCAAGCCAGAAATAGGCCGGGAGTGGCTGAGCTATCTACTCAAGGCCATCACAAGGAGTAAACGTGCCAAATAGCAGGCTCTTTGTGAGGAGATCAACTCAGACCCGGGGAGAGATGGCTACAAAATGGTCACTCGCAGACTTGGCTGCATGCGACCTAGCACTCTCATGGATGCAATATCCATGGAGCGTATCGTTGGTTCGCTGTTCCCGGCGCATACGAGAAGGATTGATGAACCCATATTCGTCAGCCAGGCGGATTTCCCTCATTTTACGGACGAAAAGCTGAACAGTGCAGTGTCCAAGATGAAGGACCGGAAGGCCCCGGGACCTGATGGAGTGCCGGTTGAGGCACTTAAAGTCGTGGCGGAGAGTCAACCGCGTCTATTATTGGATCTGTATAATTCATGTATAGTCGCGGGGGTCTTCCCGTCGCGCTGGGAAAGTGGCTCGGCTGGTACTTGTAGGCAAGGAGAAGGGTAACGTGGACAGCCCATCGGCATACCGCCCGCTGTGCATGCTGGACACTGCTGGGAAGCTCCTCGAAGGGTTACTAAAGCCGCGATTGCTGTCAGTAGTGAGATTAGCTGGTGATCTTTCTTGCAGGCAGCACGGCTTCCGAAAAGGGCACTCAACAATTGATGCCATCTCAGAGGTTGTTGGGGCTGTAGCACGAGCGGGAGAGGCATGTCATCAAGTCAGACCGGTTGTCTTGCTGGTAACGCTTGACGTGCAAAACGTCTTTAACTCGGCGAGGTGCAAGGACATGCTTCGGGCCCTTGAGGAGAGGTTCCGTATCGCTAGTTACATGCTGGCCATGAAGCGGGACTAACTCAGGGGCCGATAGTTGCTCTACGACACTGACGACGGAGTCAGAAGGAGGCCTGCCAACTCAGATGCGGCACAGGGGTCGATGATCTGCTGCGCCTGGAAATGTCTGTGGATGTGTTCCTAGGAGGTTACGCTGATGACGTTGCAGCTGTAATCACATCTATATGTGCCGATTTCGCTTAACTTAGACTTAGCCAAGTTATGAGAAAGGTGGATCGGTGGATAACTGAGCACGGTTTCCAGCTGGCAGTCTCAAAGACAGAGATTGTCATGCTGACGAAGCGGAGGATACCAGTTGGCTCCATCGGGGTCCAGACCAGCATGTCGGTCAGGTATCTGGGAGTGACCTTGGACACCAAGCTGACGTATTAGGATCATATGCGCAAGGCACGTGTACGGCTTTAGTAGTCGTCACTTCGCTGAGTAGGCTAATTGGCGGACCCAGTGAGACGAGACGAAGATTGCTGATGGTGACGACCAATTCTTTCTTGCTATATGGCGCCGAAATTTGGGGAGATGCGCTTCGAACTAGGAAGTTCCGGAAGCGCATTCTTAGTGTTCAGCGCAGGGGTGCCCTGAAAATTGCCTGTAGCTCAAAAGAGGCTGTGATGGTTGTATCGGGAGTAATGCCGATCGATCTGCTGGCGCGAGAAGGCAACGAAGAGTACCTCTTTTGCTCAGAGCTGGGCAGAACTGAGGCTTTGACGCACGTGCGTACACTGGCCCTTCAACTTTGGCAACAACGCTGGAGTGAAAGTGATAAAAAACGCTGAATGGCTAAACTAATTGGTCTTATTGAGCCTTGGCTTAACCGGAGCCATGGAGACGTAAACTTTTACCTTTGTCAACTCTTGACAGGACACGGTTACTTCAGGAAATACCTGAACAGAATTCTTTATGTGCAGTCGCTTCGTAAGTTTGAGGCGCACCATTGAGTCCACGATCGGACTGGTAGCGCCTAAGACGATTGTGGATGCAATGATGGGAAGCGAAGAGAACTGGTGCCCAGTCTCAACATACGTTGAGAAAGTGCTGCGCATAAACTGGTAGGAGGGTTGCCTTACCGACCCATAAGCTGTGGTAGTTCTTGAAGTCCGTGGTTACCAATGAGTGAGTCAGCACGACCGGGTCGAGGCAGTGCTCAGGTGGGTCCCGACTTGGAACTTCGTTGGCTTGTAGATGGTCCTTTTTTAGTGAGTCAAACTTCACATACCCTATGGTGATAGGTCACCCGGGGATCTGGCTAGCAATTTTTTCGCCATCTGGCAGGCCTGTATATGACTTTCAGTTACGAAGGAGAAAACCAATGTTGTGCCAACGCAACCCATTTCACCTCGTGAAGAGTACAGATGGTGGACACTCAATTTTCATAATCCAAACATTTTAAGAGTGAAGAATGATTAGTCGTACGTCTCATTTTGCCCCTGATTTGACTCGACTTGGTAATTAGAGCTAGGTTATCCCAAAGCTCGGTGCACGGTTCCCCGTCCGTACCTGGATTCGAACCAGAGACTCCACATAATTAGTGCAAGGGCTCTACCAAACTAGGCTACACGAGTGAAGAAGAAATATAGAAACATTTCAGCATGATTCGCTACATCATCTTTATCTCGTTAATCGAAATCCTCGAAAAAAGCTAGACATTGGATTTGGTCGAACTTCAAGTTGTTAAAAAGAGCCTTTCATTTGCAAGTAGCTATGCTATATTGGATTTTGTTGAAAGTCCTTCACGATTTTTTGTCCTCCAAATTAAAAGTGTTTCCAAATTAAAAGTGTCTCAAAGAGACGCAGACAAAATCAAGCTAATATTACATTTTTTCTTGGTTCATGTTCTCTTATCCGCTTTAATTCAAATCACCGGACATTAAAATTCTACTCATTGCGCATTAGGTACTCATGTAGTCAGACACTGCTAATGGTCACATAAACCGAGCACACCCTCAATACATACTAAATAAAAGGACGAATTCTAAGAATCTACAAAGGTGCATTTTCTAGCAATACTTTCCTCGACAATATGTAAACATTAATAAAATGATAAAATATCGAACAATAACGTCGGAAAACTGAAAATGGGCCTATAGGGGATTTGTTTTTTCTCGTTTGGAGTTGAATGTTCGGCGTTATTTGAGTGACATGAGTGTGTGTGTGTGTGTGTGTTTGGGTTGGAGGAGAGACGCATTGGCACCTCTAAGCACTCAGGCCAAAGGTCCCATTGTACTCATTTCCCCCTGCCTACCACAGTTTCCTAGACTTCTTGTTAAAGTCCAAGATCACTGATAGGGGAAAAGAGGCTATCGTCTGCATGCGTGCAACATCCCAGCCAAAGCATTGATATCCTAGTTCTCTCCAAGAGAAAAAGCCCACCTGCCATGAGTATGCGATTGCGAAAAATGGTCCAAAAGACATTTTAGGTATTATAGACTTATTTTATTTTATAAAATTTTGATCGGTTTGGTTATGGTGGATTGAAACGGAGAGTCATTTTATTTTCGGCAAAAAAATACTATGAATGGCGCTCTTAAATGTTATTGGCGGCGTTTGATTTCAATTTTGGAAACGTAAAACTTAGTGGAATTTCGCTCACGTAAATTCATTGATGGAAAAAAATTTGGCCTTTCAATGAAATTCAGAACAGAAATTAGCCTTGAAAATAACTAATTATTTAAATTAAAAGAAAGAAGTAACTCTGTTCGATCTATATTTCTGTGGGATTTTGAATGGATATTTCTATCATTCACAATGGTATTGAAAAAGAAATATGCGTAAGAAATACTAAGCAAACTCGTTTTAATTACAGGACTTAAGTCGACGGAAAATAGTCGATTTGGTCTGAAATATGTATCGAAATAATGGTTCATTTTGGTCTAACAGCGGAATTTCTTTGAATGAATTTCAAGTTTGCTGTTATAGAGTGGATTAGTTCATGTGATTTCTGTTCAAGCATTTTTCGTAGTCACATGATTATCACTCAATTTATACTGGGAAATTTCTAAGCTTAGAAAATATCTTGCTTTGAAATCACTTCAAAGGTGAAGAGTAGACTTTATCTCATAAAATTTATCTGAATTCTAAAACTAAACAAAAACTCAGCTCTATGAGCACCGTTAACGCCTCCACACGAGCCCATCATCAATCAAAGCCTTCCATTACAATAGATCACATGGACTTAATAAGATTATCCTAAACAGCATTATAGACCCAGTCATAAGTCAAATACGACGACGAAAAGCTATCACGTTCGCTCATTTGTACATTCTGATATTCGACGTAGTAAACATACAAATTCGGAGCGCATCAAGAATATCACCATATGGGTTCGCCATGATTGGTAATTTTATACTTCCTCGGGCATATGTGATTAGCTTCCATTCTCTTTTCCGACAGGTAAATATCGACTGAAGCAGGCCATCAACAACACCAATAGCTCCACAGTGTGATTTGGTGACGACATCAGGGAGCTAGAAAAAATCTAGAGATATAAGGCACAAAGCAGCATGTGCGTGGGATATATATCCCATGTCTTCCAATGTTGGCTGTGATTGATGTAGAAATTTATTGGAGAGCATTACGTCGAAGTCATCCTCAAGAAATGAAAAACATAAAAACAACCAGCCAGGACTTTATATGACTTTTGTACCTGTCCTACGTGCGCTTTCAAGAGCAATATAATCGAAACTTTCGCACTTTTCTTGGATGAAATCGATAAAAAAAACCTTGTAAAATCCTTAAGGTACTAAGACAACTCTTGTCTGGTTTATTGCTTCCCATTTCCAGATCCTGTGCTTTCCAAGCTAGTCTTTTTCATGCTTACCAGTTTTATGTTTGGTATCAGACTTTCTTACACATCACTTTCGTGCCTGTCTACCTATATCATCGGAAATGGTAAACGATTTGCTGTCTTTGGAGTCATTTGTTATTGGAAATTCCGTCGCGTTTGATTAAGATTAAGGATATGCTCGGTGCTAGGATACAAAGCGAAATTAAATGACGATTTCAGTCAAGTGTTGAGAAGATGTATGCTGGAGTTGGAAACTGGCTTGGATTAAATTCAATGTCGTTTGATGAATTCAGCAATATATTTGATAAAATGAATCAAAAAGCGTTTTCTATCTTCGTAAATATTCAGAAGTGTTATCATGGTGCACGTTTTTGGGTAAACGGATGGGTAAACTTCATCCTTTGCAACTACATTTTGGCACATATATCCTCCGAGTGGATGTTTCGCGTCAGAATGTTTGTCCTTTCTCTGCAGTATTAATCACTCCTAGTGAGGAGAAATCTTGCAACCCCACGCTTCGACTCTAAAAGGAAGACTTTCGTTTGCCGGACCGCATCAGAAAAAAAAATCATCTCTCTTTTAGGGCATCAACTATCCAGTTGTGAAAAATTACATGTGCAGATGCCGTCGCGCATCTAGGGCAGCTTTAGAGCCATGTTGTGGAAGAGTTGCAAGAGTTTATTGAATATTGCTATTAACGAAAATATTGCCAGTGAAATGTTGGCCCAAAATTAGTTTCTGAAGCATGAATAAATTTAGAATTGTGTGTTTAAATGTATGTACAACATTCATTGATGCCTCTTATTTACCCTGCCTCATTTTGCAGCTTACAATCAATTTGCATACAAGTGAAAAGTGACTAGTTTCACAACTCACTTTCCTATTCAACTATTCAGAGCTAGGTTAACGCGAAAATGGGAGCATGGTCCACGTATTCGAACCACACAAATAGCCAACTATCCCAACAAGGAAAGTAATGCGTAAACATACATTTGGTATGTATTCCGTATAATTCATTTAAGCATTACATATTTATACCCTGTTCATTTCTTTTTAACATGAGATGTTCGAAGCTGGTAATGTATATAGCTTCATATAAAAGAGAACTTTGAGTATTTAGCTTTATAGCTTTATAAAAAGCATTTTGGAAAGCTCAGCAGCGTATTCTTGCATTACCATCATCTAAAGGTAATACGTACGGATGCTTTTACCGGCGGTGGAACTAACCTCTGCAAGTCCTGGAATGTGTTTTTTGAAAATTTCCATCATCTAGAGACAATGCATACTCGGACTGGCGGCGAAGTGTTGTTTCTGCATGATTTGTAATGCATTCCGATAATAATTATTTTACTTACCAAATTGGTATTGAAATGTTCTGACATTTGTATCTTTCCCATCGGGCTCACAAGTACTTTTCCGATAGCAAGTTCCATTCCCCCTATTTTTTAATGATATTTCAGGGAATTTTAGGAAAACAGCTCTCAAGCGTTACATCCGCATTGCTAATAATTGCTTCATGCATTATACTTGAATGCATTACACTGATTCCCGCTGGGATGTTAGACATGCTTGTATATCCCAAGCACTTTACGTAGGTCTCGTACAACGACATGCATGTGGTGCATTTAACCCATGTGGTGCATATAAAGTTCGATTGAGTGTCACTTTCATATTCCTCTTCCAGAAAAGTTTTTTGTACACGATTAGTCCAAGACATTTGACTTCATCTGCTAGTTGAAGAGCTACGCCCTTCATTTTAGAAAGCGCTAGTCCTTCCTGTTTTCTTTTCAGCGGGTATAAAACAAGCTGTTTTGTCAGTATTCACTGAAAAGCCGCTATTAAATCTCATGCTCTTTGTGTATTTTTACTTACCTTATTCAAATCCTCACTGACTGCTAGTGTCACCACGTCATCAGCATAAGCTTACGCATGAAGCTGATCTTGTTGCAGTTCCTCTAGCAGATATTCAACTAGCATATTTCATAGGAAGGCTATGTCAGTATGGTACATTTCGATTTAAATATAATACTGTCTACATCGTGAGCTGGTGCAGCTTCACATAGCTCCTTCACGGACACACAGTCAAAAGTCCCTTCAATGTTCATACATACTCCTATCGCATAGTTTGCTTCTGAGACTGCTCCTTCGTCTCGGGAAATCAAAGAATGATGGGATAACTTGCATTATTTTCCTCGTTGGTACACGCTGAAAAATCATTGTCCTACCCTTAATATATTTTGCAGCTAATATATTTATGTTAAAATCATTTCTTAATATTATTATATTGACCTAGCAATAACATTATATTGCCAGCACATAGCGTTCTTAAAATTTTATATATTGACATGCGTGTGGTGAATTTGTCTGTTACAATATTATATTCGTAGGCCAATTTTAAATAGTAAAATGGCAATAAGTTATATTAGAATCTTACAATACTATTGGTATACCAATAATTAATATTAACATGCCAATATATTATAGTAACATGGCAATAAGTTATATTAACGTCTTACAATAGTATATTGGTATACCAATAATTAATACTAACACGCCGTCGATACGATTTTTCTATAGTCCCAAGAGGTCCCCCATCTAAGTACAAACCGCGCCCAACACTGCTTAACTTCGACGATCGCACAAGATTAGGTTATTCCAGTGTGCTATTGCCGTATTTAATATTAACATCCTAACTAACAATATAAGCAATGTACTTTGTTGTATGACCAACAATTTCACCACTCTTGGTTAATACATTTATATTGGCATAGTAATATATTTATGTAAAGATGTTAAAACATTTATATTTACAGATGTTCTTAACATAAAAAGTTAACAGCTTAATATATAATGTTAAACTGCAAATATAATATTGTAACTTCCTAACATAAAATATTGAGCTGTTAAAATTATGTATTAGGGTCAATGCTGTTACTATAACAATGTTAAGATGTTAATATATTGATTTCGGTCATTTCTCAGCGTGTACGCATGTTGCTCATTATTCAACAAGTTAGACTTAATTGATAATATGAGTTAAAATGATCGCTAGTAAGTTAAACTGATCGGCCAAAAGCTCCTTGGACCTAAATATTGAGCTTCCTCCGGTTTACTGACACCAAGGTGAACGAACATACTTCAGAGCAAGACATGCTCAAAAAATTTTCTATAGATCTGCCTTTCGGTGGTTAATTCCCTCTCTTAGCATATAGGTGGCATCCAAGGCCGACAAGCTGAATTGGACATGATTGCATCTCTGGCCTTTTTGCTGGTGACCACAGATCCAGCTGTGTACCAGCATTTTCTAGTGCTGCGAAGAGCAGCAGATTTGGCCGGAAGCACATAGGTTTTCTGTGTTTCAATAATCGAAGCTCCCGGAAAGTGAGACTTAAGCAGTGACGGCTCGTGACATTTAGAAACGGGGAGGCAGTGAATTTAAGAATCATTAAGAAAGTTTAATAATATTATAATAATATAATATCACATTCATATTGTGGGGCTTTGTGGTGAGGTAATCAAATACGATGTAAACTACACCGTAGAAACAATTTATTTGAGAGCAATGTATATTTGGCTCTATTTTGACAAAATGTTGAACGAAATTGTCATACAGCTGTGTTAATCCTCCAATTTCATGAACAAATGTTTTTCAATATTTCGCAGCGATATCTCCAATAATCGTGTAGACTCACGATGTTTCGAAAACTAGTCTTAATTCTTTTCAACGCATTAAATAATTAAATGGCATCTCAAAAATTACTGAAGTGGCCGGAATGTTAAAATTTGGCTTTATTATTTATGGTTAACTTATCTATTATAGTAACTTTCAGTAGCGTACTGAACAAAGAACTTACTTTTAAGGTTTTTCGGTTGAGGAATAGACCATAAATGGACAGCACGCTCTCAAACGAGAGTTGATGAAGCATATTTTGAATAGTGAGAGACTGAGTTACATCCATGAGGCTCAAAAGTACATTTTGTGAAATTCATCTAACCGACTTTTTGCATCTAGCCATATACATTACACGCCTCTGTTTCATTGTGACCTCTAAATGGCAAGTCCAGACGTGGTTAAAGTAACGTTAAGTCAATAAACCATTTTTTTTATTTTTTATACCACATCCTTCATTCACCTGGTTTTCGATTCGTTGAGTGAGCTTAATTACGTTTAATAGGGTGCCATTCAGATTTTCTAAATCATTGAAACTTTGCTTTGACCACACATTGTTACTGGAATTCGAATCACATGAGAAGTTTCTAATCGGTCAAGCTACCAGAAAATTTTATTATACCACTCTACATCAAATAAAAGCTCAACATTCCTATCGCTCTAATGATTTTTTAATTCTGGGGCAGGCTTTCTATTTTCTTTAAATTTTAATGCTCCGGATAAGTTTATTGTAAGTAACTTGTAAGTCATCATAAAATTCATTTTGAGTATTATTATATTTACAATTGATTTACATGACAATAATTAAAATCAATAATAAGAAAATAGTTGTAGCTTTTAAGAAAAATTCTTCAATGCTACTTAAAATTCACGATAAAATACTTCGAACACTTTCACATGTACATACTAGTTTTACACTGGTAGTGAACTAAATTTCACAGATCACCTATGTTACCAAATCTAAATTTAGCGCATACATACAGAAAAAATACTGTATGCTCAAAGCACAAACAAATAATTTCCAAGGGTTCTTTCGGAAATATATATGAAATAATTATTCATTCTCTTCATACATCAATTCTTTATCGTTCTATTCGGTAGTTTGTAAATGTTTAATTAATCAAATAGACTAAATAAAAATACAAAGCACCTGACTTATTAATTTCGATAGCTCTTAATTTGTCCACTACTTTCCTCCTTTGCCATAAAATAATTACCTGTCGCTAAACAACAACAAAGCACATACATTGCTGCTTTGCTCTTTGAATTCACTATTGCCATATTGAATACTCAAAAATTTGATCATTCATGAATGACGGGAAAATACAAACTACAACGTTTTCATTGATAAAAATGCAATAGATGAGGCAGATGTGAAACTGCCTCATTTTCATTTCTCTACCTTCGTTTTCGTTGTGCTCGAAATTGGCGTGGTATATGGCCGCTAGGATTGATGGATAATTTTTTTTTATTTTTTAGCTGAGGCAGGGCTCTGGGTACAAATTTTATTTCGGTGTTCTTTTTTGGTGCATTTTTTTACTTTTTTGCGCAGAGGCAGTACTCTGGGTACAAATTTGATTTCGGTGTTCTTTTTTGGTGCATTTTTTTACTTTTTTTGCGCTGAGGCAGTGCTCTGGTCTGGGTTCAGGATTGATTTCGCGTGTTTTTCGGCTGCTTGTGTGAGGCACTGGTATCAAATGGTTTAAATGTTTGCATATGTAACGGTTTAAATGTTTGCAAATAGTGGAGACTTGGGAGCAAAATGCTGATTTTGCTATGAATTTAAATATTATATATTGATTATTTTGGAATATGTATTTTGTAAATTTTACCGAGAAGGCACTGCCTCCCTTGCCTCCTCTGAGGAGCCGCCACTGGTCTAAAGTAAAGTCTGGAGTCAATTTTTAAAATCACTATCCGGGTGTTTTGAGCGTGCAGCTTACCTGATTGTTCCCAACCTAACCTAACCAATTTTTTAACAATTCTTCGCAAGGTTTTTTGGGCAATCCAGTCTACCTTCAATCAACCTTAACGTTGCTCTTACAAACTTGATTCAGGAATTTCCTAGTAATATTCCGGTTCCACTGAAAAACCATTTTACACCTCTATTCAGCGTGCACAATCGGAATTCCATTGACTCTGAGGACTTCATCTTGCCTCTAGTCGTCGATTGTGTTTCTTGCATTTCTTATTTCCACTACAGATGTTGAATCTGTAGTTGAGAAGGACACCACGTAGTTATGATCAAAGAGTGAGACTTAATTCGATACGTTCCATCTAGTTGTTGATTTAATTATTTCAGATGAACCTTGGGATAACATCAATAACCGCCCATCTATTAGAGGTGAAAAGAGAAAAAGAATATTGGGGTTTCTCAATATTTAAAATCATTAACCCCGCAGAAGCTATGAAATCAAAGAATGCTATACAGATATTTTCCTACACCCCCTTAACTTACTCCTAACACTCCTCCTAGACGGCGCATACACCCCCCTAACACGGATAATTTTCCTGCACCTTTTCAAAGATATGCACTCATGAAGTAAAATCACAGAAAGATTTCAAAATTTAGAGTTTTTTTTTACTATGACATTGACGTCATATGATTTTGAACTACATATCGTCGGGTGTACGCCAAAACCATGAATGCGCTTTTTTGGTGATTTTCAGTTTTTCATGTCACTGTACGCGGAATTCTTGTACAAACAATTTGCCGAAACCGGAAATGTAAAATTCCATTTTATGCCTACACAAAGTCAAAATTTCAATTTTATGAATTACCTAAAAACTAAGTATTTGCCAAATGCGTTACACCAAAATCATGAATGTGCAGATTCATTGTTTTAGTGTAACGGAATAGTATTATAATATTATCTTCCTTAATTCAAAAAAAAATGTTTCTCATATTTTAAAACTGATTTATAATATTACGTCAAATTTTCAAATTGATTTTACTCGAAATAGCATTTTAGCACATTCATGGTTTTGGCGTACACCCGACGATATGATGTATATGTTGCAGGAACGAATAATGGTGTATGGCTTGGCTGTTGTGACCTAAAATTCCGAATACATATAAGATTTACTGAAATTCGGAGAATTTGGATAACTATGCCACCAGGGAAATAATCTCTGGACAACGTAATCCAATTGACATGAATGTATACGAGTGTTAGGAAGATACGTTTAACACTGTGGCGGAAATTTTAGTGAGCTTTTAGGTACCCCTTTATTCCTTTGCAAAGAAGTTTTTCGTAAAAAAAAGTATCAGAAATGAAAACTGATAATGTTTTATGGTTGCATAGGTTACATAATTAGGGACACGATATCGAAAGAAAGTATCGATACTTTTACTTTCAAGTAGTATCACAACCAAGTATTGATATAAGTACCGTACTCATTGCGACAGTACTGATATGAGTAAGTATCATATGATACTTAATAAGCCTATTTTCATTCGCAAGAGTCAGCTTAGACTTCGAACAAAGCCAGAGATTCCAATTATAATGGTAGGGCCGGGAACTGGTCTGGTGCCGTTCTGTGGCTTTGTTCAAGAAAGGCATTTCTCCAAGAATGAAGGCAAAGAAGTTGGCGATACTATTCTGCATTTTGGCTGCCGGAAGATGAGCGAAGATTTCATTTATCAGGAGGTAGGCTTGTATTCATTAACTTTTATTTTTTACTCACAGCCACTATGCTGCGTTTCCTATGAACTGGAAGAATTCGTTGGTAAGGGTGTTTTGACGTTGAAAACGGCATTCTCTCGGGATTAAGCACACAAAATTTACGTCACATTCAGATCTAATTTGGAAGGTTATTTATTGGTGAGAACAAAGGTCACTTGTACATATGCGGGTACGTTCTCACAGCGACTCCAAAAATATGGCAACCGGTGTGAGAACTATTCTGCTCAAAGTGATATCATCCAGCAAAGGAAATAAGTCAAAGACCGAAGAACAACAGTTTATGAAGAAAATGGAAGCTCAATAGCGCAACTCAGCCTACGTGCGGAGCTAATCGCAACTATTCCATTGCATTTCATTTTGTTTGCTCGCCCAAGACGGGAGCAGGCAAACAGCATTCCTTGAGTGGATTAGAAACGTAAAAATAATAAATTTATTAAACTAAATTAAAGTAGATAAAAGTTAATTTTGAAGAGGAGATAAGCGATGATAAAAAACAGGATGTGTACAGAAGACCAGATATTGTTCACGAGGATTGTTGCGCTCTCACGTCAAAAATGTGCCTTTTTACATATATATCACTTTTGAAACTAATTTAATCACATTGTTATTCGTGCATTGAGAGGACAATTGAATAGTCCAAATGTCTTTAAAATAAGAAAATCGATCGAAAATTGAAATTCTTTTCATTTTATCCGTCAGAAATGAACAGTGTCTCTGCTTTTCTCCACAACCAAAATTTTCGCTCGAAAAAATGACCAGATAATAGGCGTGGTTTTTCGCTCTTCTTTCCAGCAGAGAATAGAGTATACGTATTGGAAACAACAACACTCCTGTACCAGTGAATTCACTAGTACAGAAATTCTATTCCTCATATGTAGTTCACGTGCTGAACTATAGAATGTGCTGATAGAAAAAAGAAAAGCTCATGAAAAGTTATTTCTTTTGCTGTGTGGTGGCTTTGTTTTTTCAAGATTATGTTGAATGTTTTGGTAGTTAGGAAATTAGAAAAAGCCCTCATAACATATAGAAAGTTAAAAGAGGTAATTTTCTGTTAGTTTTTTTTTCTATTTAGCTTCACGGTTAACTCAGTACCAGCCTTTACTCGATTCAGAGTGTTTTGCTTAAAAGATCAAATATGTGTAATAAAAGCAACTTAGTTGAAATTTTATACAAAGAGACGAACCAGTGCTATTTTATACTGTAATGTGGGTAATATTTTTGAATTAGTGAACTTGATATTTAATATCTTTTGTTGATCAAATGATTTTTTTTTATAAATAACTAGTGTAAAGAGTCTTTTAGTTACGTTTCAATTTTCTAGTTTTGTTGGTTCATCTCCGTTTTGCTTCTGTTTTTATTGAAAATTGATTTCGTCTCTTGAATTTGATTTATTTTGCTTTAAAAGGTTTCTATTAAAAAACGAATTCATAATTTTTTTTAGCTTTTACATATATATGGACAGTATACAAATTAAATAATGCAGAGAATAGAATTGCTCCTAGTCTTTGCCTTTTCATACCCAATCATTTAAATATATATTACAACATTAGCAACTTTTCTCCTTCATCAATATAATAGGTCTTTTCCCGTACTTTCAGTAGCAGAATTTTACGGAATTTTCCTGAATCATGTGGTAGGGAATTTCATGAAAAGTACGGGAACGCTCTCATTGTATTTCCTGAAAATTGACAACCGAAAGTGTCAGCTTTCGGTTTTTAGGAGAACAATACTGATTATAAAGTCATCCTTAGCGGTAATGAATTATGACCACAAAAATATTCGACCTTCATAGCAACATTACGCAAAAAATATGTTGCTTACTGCGCACATTTGAAAATATTTACTCGCGCCACATCGTTTGACACTTTTCATTATTTTTCAGTAGCTCAGACCCTACTGAAATTTAATGAAAGAGGGGAAATTTTCAGTTTTCAGTAAAACGGAGTACGGGAACAGCTTCATTGCAATTAATCGCGATTAATCGCAATTAATCGTAGTACGGGAACAGACCTAATATATATATACATATATATATATGTAAATATATATATATATATATATATATATATATATATATATATATATATATATATATATATATATATATATATATATATATATATATATATATGTATATATATATATATATATATATATATATATATATATATATATATATATATATATATATATATATATATATGTATAAAACTTAAATATTCCGTTATTAAATATTTAATTAGTTTTACATTAATATTTCAACATAAACTGTTTGGATATTGTATGGTTGAAAGATTTTTTGAACTTAAAATATTTCATTTGTTTTACATAATATAGCTGTCGCGTAGTCGTAGCACAGTTTGGAAAGATGGGTTGGTTTCCATGTGAAATTTTTTCAGTCACATGTCGATACAATACCACCATCAAAGTATTGATATGAGTAAAATATCGAACAATTTCGATTGAAGTAAAATTTTACTTGGTATCAAACGAAAGTATCGATACCGTACTAATATCAGTACTTTCATCGTGTCCCTATACATAATTGAAAATGTTTGACTCTATGAGGAAACTTAGTGCATAAAAGCTCATATTTCGATTGGTCATAGTTCCTGAACGAAACATTGCATCATCACAAAATTCGCAAAATATATTAATGTTGATCAAAACTATACACAAATGATTTTTTGTTAGCGTGCGGCTAACATTGCAGTAAGCACGTGAACAAAATCATTTAAATAAATCATATATAGTTGACTAAATGACTGAGTCTCCTGAAAAATGTTCGCTTTTTAAAAATGCAAACGATTGATCAATTTTACCCTTTGTCCGCCCTATTTATTTAAAAGTTTCAAAATTTCTAGTCACACAGAACGATAAACCCTCACGAAATTACCTATTTTCTGCGCACTCAAAGCTTCTGTTCACGAGAGCTCACAAACGGACTATCAGATAAATATGACTTTTACAGGATGTGTTGCCCTTAAGTGTGAGCAGGTCTTATAGAAACGATTTGTAAAAAATTGTTAAAAAATTACTCCGAAAAATAAATGTTTTATGTCTTATAGCTTCCAATGCTTTCATCAGATTTTGAAGAAATTCAAACAATACGTGAACCTTATTGTAAAGCGTGTTTAGTAAGAATTTAGCTTAGAATAAAAATAGGATGGGGCTGCCTGCTAAGGTAAATTATTCCATTTTATTTAGTAAGAGATGCTACCATTAAATAGACAAGGAATTATCATCTTCTGGAAAATAATAATGATCTTGTACACTCAGAAAATGACCTAATAAAATCAATAAGAATTAAATAGTTTTCTAACCATTTTTCCTATTAAATATGGTCAATGCGATTTATAATATTATTTCAACAATTTAAAAATTATTAAAGTAACTATTGTATATCCCATGGAACAAATGTGAATAACTCATTGAAATAATGGGTTGGCTAATAACTTTAAGGATAGGCAAACTGTATTATTTATTATTACTTCTTCTTAATTTAATATGTATATTTCCTGCTGCGATTAAGTGAAAATGTCTTGAAAATAATGGTGTACTTTATTAAGTATATCATATACAACCTATATCTTTTATTATTATCTCTAATTAAAGTAATACACAGAAGCTTTTAACTCTATACCCTTTTATGGTATGATCATAGTCAAATTAAAAATTGTTTTCCTTAATCTAAATCTATCAATCACATACAATAAAAAACTTTATTAATTTTTTCAGTTAATTAGTACACTAACCAACATATATTATTTGGCATATACTTAAACTTAATGCGTAAAATAAAAATGAGTTTTAACTTTACAAAAATTTAAGTTTCTAATATCTTTTGAGGCGAAAGACATTCTCACCGGTATTAGTCAACTATATATGATTGGGTATGGTTAGAAAAACATTTCACAGACCACTCTTTTCAAACAAATTGTATGACACTTTCATCACCATTCGTTAAATAACTGCCTTTTCTTCTCCTTTCAAATTCTCCTTTCATTTTTACTAAATAAAATCCATGTTTATAAAGTAATCCACACAAACGATTTTTTTTAGCACACCGGTCAAAAGTAAACTTTTTTTCAACGTTTTTTAGTTGATATTTAACGAAAGAACAAAGCGGAGCATGACCAATGCACTTTAATGTTCAATCGTTTAATGCAATTTGCAAAGGAAGTACGATTTGTTGAGACGATCGAATCATTTCTATCGTTTATACCATTCGTATACCATCTCGTGCACTAGTACACACAATCTCCTATGACACGATCCCACAGTTTTGCACCCAAACATAACTTTCCGAACAGCCAGAAAAGTGGCATGCTCCTTAAGCAACCTTTTGCTCAATTTTTGCTATGAGCTGTCCGTACGTAAAGTGGTGATGAGATACGACTTGACATACGTTCGCTTATGCGCTGTATGGGCACTTATGTTCACTCCTGTTTGCGTATGTTAAAAAGTGCCTTTTTTGCTCTAAAACCGGTCGGTTTTGACAGACGATTAGGTTCGCAGACTCATCTTTAGTTAGGGCTTATATTGAAAGTTAACGTCAAGTGCTTCAGATTTGAGCATTTTAAAAGCTTCGCAGGCGGTACCCCGAAACATCCTTTTACCCCTATAACTTCCGATGCACCCATCGGGTAAAAACGAAATTCAAATGCAGTGCCAGCAAAGTGCTGCCAGCACTGGTAATTTTATCACTTTTGTACTAGGAGATGCTGCCCTCAGATTTCCATATGATAAGCATCCTATAACGAACATAAACAATAAGTGTTGTAATTTAGAGATTCTTATGAGTGCTAACCCTGGTAGCCTTTCTACCCTGTGGCTTTCCATGCTGTCATGGGATGAAAGTCATTCATGACCTTCGATACAGATTGGTGATACTGAAGAGCACGTTTATTAACACATGTATTCAAAATCTATACAATTCCTTTACTTTTCTTCGTATATCGGTCTTTCAAGCAGTTTTTATAGTTTCAGTTTCGCAATAGTTCGTATTGTGCATAATGATACTTCTAGAAGATATGAACGTGGATGTACAAGTTTTTGTTTCTATGAGGTTTGGTTGCCGAGTTATGGGCTTCTGAATAATTGACGAAATTGATGAAAGATTTTTTTGGAAGCGGATTCTGGGATTTAAAACAAAATCAAAAAAACATTAAACATACTGATTGGTATCGAAAATTAGCTGTTCTTTTGAATTTTGAAATTAGATTTGAAAATTTTTTTTTCCTATGTGAAACCGGAAGTAGCCACTTCAACTCGTAATTTGAATAACTTGGACCAAGTTAATTTTGTTTATTTTTATAACAGAACAAAGCTTAAAGTATACTTATTTCATCATAAAAATTTTGGAATGGGATGACCAGTAGTTAAGGAGGTAGATGAATTTCAATACATAGAAGTCGAAAAATAACAAAAACACCTCGTGCTTCACCCCTTTGCGAGCATCGAAACCAAAAATATGTGACATCTGCCTCACGTTAAAGTCAACCTTCTCTGTGAATTTCATATTGATCCGATGACTGCATTGGAAGCTATAGGGATACAAAGAAATTTAGGGTTACCATTCGCAAAAATTTTCAAATTTTCTAGATCTTAATATTTGGTGTTTATTTTCACTACAAGATTACTACGATTTGAAAGTTCTATGATAAAATCGCTTGCTAAAGATATGCCAAAAAAATACAAAATTACCCATAGCTGGCAACCCTATTATTGTTTTTCCAACTAGGTTTCTACTGAATATTGCCTACAAGCAGTTTTATTTGCGACTTGAATTTCGTTATCATATCCTGATTCTACTGGAAGCTATAGGGTAAAGAACATTATTTTCCTGAGCGAATTTTCAAAATTTGAGACACCATAATTACCATAGCTAGCAGCTCCAACCGAATTGTGTAACCAAATTTCTACCAAGGTTCACCTACTGTGTGAATTTTGTCAAAATCGAATGACTTAATCAGAATTTATAGGGCTAAAAGCAGTTATTTTTCTTAGTAATTTTTCAAAATGGCACCACTGTCACAGAATTACCCGCATATCAAAATCAATTCTATCAAAACTGGCCCTATTCAATACCAATAGATGCTGTAAATTGCAACTGTATCTGATTATTGGGTCCTGAGTAGGGATTCCAATCCCGAACCATATTTTCAATCCCGGGATTACGGGATTATAAAATCTCAAATCCCGGGATCCCGGGATCCCGGGATTTGAAATTCAAAATACAACACAACAAAATAAGTCAAGTTTCTAGTAAACAGATTATATAATTTGCCATCATTTCAAAACTACAACAATAAGTAAGCTCAAAACTGGATAAAAAATTGCATTATTACTAATTTATATTATTGATGCAAATAAAAACAATAATTTTAATTATCCAAACCGTTGACAGTATGAAGACAGATATTAAAAATTACATCTATTACAAATTACAAGAAAAAATCACGACCAAAAACCACAACAACAAAACACAACTCTTAGAATTGAGATACATAATAAAGTAACATATAAAAAATTCGGCCAAAGTTCATTGGGTTTTTCGGAAGTAACATTGAAGTAATAGCAAAGCATCTAAGGTATCGTCTCCAAGCCTGCTTCTAAATTTATTCCCGATTTTGGACGCCGCGGAAACGGTCGAGAAATATTGGTACGCCTACTCCGAACTATGCAAGTGCCACCACTTTCGAAAAGATTCATTTCTTTTGCAATGGTTTTAATTAGATTAGTTTCTGGCGGCATTTCATGATTGATTATTTTCATACTTTTGCAGCTCTTCTTGTAGCGTAAGTTGACTACCTTGTTCTGGATTCAATATGGTTATCTACTGGGTTCTCTTCATTTCTTTGGCTCCAAGCATAGGGTTCAGCATCTAGATCATTGAAGTATTTTTTTTTAAGAGATAGCTTAGCTAACCAGATAGCTTAGTACATGGACGCTCTTTTATTCGGTCTAATATTGCAATTTTCATAGCATTCAGAAGAATAGACCGTTTTTCTCCTAACAGCCTAAATACAAATATTGATGAAGTATTAGCAGTGCATAAATTTGCAAGTCTGCGACTAAAGGCCGTCACAGCCAATTTCACAGGGAGTAAAACTTCAATAATTTTCTGAATCGAATCAAACTCTGTTGCTTCTAATTGCTCTGAATATTGCAGGCCTATTAATGTATACTATTTTTCAAAATGGGAAACTATTCGAGCATTGTCAAGAGACTATTTCATCTTGTTTTACAATCCATTTAAAGGAGACAGTTAAATGCCTTGATCGGATCCGACATAGTTTTAAAGATCGTTATTATTTTTCGTTGGAGCTTTTTTAAAATATAATACTACCTAACGAACTTTCTTTATGCATGCGCTGATGTCCTTCGTCTGATCTAGCGTGTCTTGCAGGCGACCGGTTTCAACGTAGTTAGTTGATTCCGGACCATCCAAATCTTCGTGGTCGTCGTTCAGACTATCGGCTGCTTCATCAACTCTTTAATCTGGAATGGACCTCATATTATAGCGAACATCGCAAATTGCCAAGTGGATGCTATGCGTCAAACAAATATGTTGCTCTGTACCAACTAGTCTGCCTTCTTTTCGCATTTCGTTTGACCCATCAGTTATGATGGTAACAATGTCTTTTCATAGAGAAACAGTAAACTCATATCTAGGTAGTTTCCAGCTGTCATTGATATTCTTACTCGCACTAAGCTCCAGTAAGAGTTTACTAACTAGATGTTTATATTTATATAGCGCCTATTTGCAGTCAAGGTCCATTCATCAAACATCAAACTGAACCGTTCACCTGAGATACTAGCCTGTTATATCTTATTTTTTATTATTTTCTTTATCCTGCTTGCATAGCCAACAACCTTTTTTTGATTGTTGTCAAGGATTTTGGTGAATCTGTGTATGCATTCGCTAGTATTAATTTCCTCAAATCATTCGATGTAACGAATGCACTAAATGCGAAACAGTCCACACTTATTTATTTACAAACCCCTTTGTATTCTCTTGTTAACTGTTACATCGGTTTGTTTTGCTCTATTCTTTAGGCATTATGATGTGAGCTAATTGTTTTCTCATAAATATGGATTCTATTTGCACTTTTCGAGTCTTGCTGTAACTTGATTGCCGATAATGCTTGACTCCCGGCCCCGAAATCCCAGCCAATTTCTGATCCCGTAAATCCCGGGATTAGAACTCATCAATCCCGGGATTTTCGGGACCAGAAATAGGCCGGGATCCCGGGATCCGGGATCCCGGGATTGGATTCGCTAGTCCTGAGTTCCCAAAAACAGAAGTCTTTGATGCTAAAAATATAGGTAAATTGGAAAAGGGTTACCGTTCTTGCCCGTTGTACTATTTCAAATGTTTTACTTTGGCTATGTTCGTAGACTAGCACACACATGGGGCTAAAAAATTCAAAAATATTATCCGATTCGCATTTAAAACAAGTTCGTTATTCATTTCGTTAGCTTTATTTTTGCAAAAGTAATTTGTAGACGGTATAATAGGTAAATTAAAAATATCAATAAAATGGCCGCCGGCGCCAAAGTGTTGAAGTTTTTTTTTAACTCTTTGTGAAGTCTGGCACTATTCTGCATATATACCAATGGATCCTGAAAACTTCAGTTCAATCGCCTGGCGCCTTTCTGAGATTTTTTCACTGACATTTTTTGTTGATATATATATATATATATATATATATATATATATATATATATATATATATATATATGTATATATATATTTATATATATATATATATATATATATATATATATATATATATTTATATATATATATATATATATATATATATATATATATATATATATATATATATATATATATATATATATATATATATATATATATATATATATATATATATATATATATATATGTATATATATATATATGTATATGTATATATATATATATATATATATATATATATATATATATATATATATATATATATATATATATATATATATATATATATATATATATATATATATATATATATATATATATATTTATATATATATATATATATATATATATATATATATATATATATATATATATATATATATATATAACTAAATCAGCCATTGCCGATATGTTTGCCTCTAACTTCTTGAGAGCTTATGTAAATTGTCCAACGCAATATGAACCTCCTAAAAGAAACTCAACTGTTAATCTATATCAATATCACATAGAGCCAGAAGCACTCCTAACAAAACTCAATTCCATTGATACAAGCAAGAGCGCAGGGCCTGACGGAATACCACCAATTTTCATCAAGAACTGTGCAAACAGTTTACACTTGCCCCTTATGCTCATTTTTAATAAATCGTTATCAATAGGCTGCTTTCCAAGTGCCTGAAAGTCTTCTTACGTTATTCCAATCCAAATGTAATATTGAAAACTACTGCCCAATATGTATTCTTTCCACAATCCCAAAAATCTTCGAAAGCCTAATCACTAATTACATGACACCAATATTAAGACCATTCATTATCCCGAATCAGCATGGGTTTTCCAAGGGGAAATCTACTGTCACTAACCTTCTGTTCTACCA
>OX376373.1:97192022-97270593 GCA_947369275.1 Nemotelus nigrinus | reverse complement strand
GAAGTTTAGGTTACGTTGATCATTTCAATTAACATACGAAGAAGGCAAGAATGAATATGGAGAGCCATTAAGCGATAGCTGAACATTTAATTAACTCGTTTTTGTTTTTTCTTCGGCTTCGTTCCAAATCAAGAATGAATTCCACAAAAAGGATAATGGATAAAAGACCAAGTGCACAGCGTTTACAAAAAGTCACCATGTTGAAAAATCACTTTTATTTACACATTTCGTATGCACACTCACACATAGTCATCGGACGTAAACCCAACTGTTCGGATTAAACCTGAAATCCGAATTATACGACGTTCTGACTGGTATAATCCCAAATCAAATGCGATCTCGCTTAAACTAGGTCAATTGCTCTAGCTTGCTCGACTTTTTTCGACAGTTGCTCTATTCTATCTTGTGTTGAGATGCTCTGCTCTTTGTACAGAGTTAGTAAACACAGCTCTTTATCAAACGTAATGACAAACCAAACATCATTCTTTTAGATGTTAACTTCAAATGCCCAGTTGCTGAAGTAAGCATTTTATGTTTAACCCCTTAATGCACACATTAATTTGGAATTTTCTATCAAAAAATGATCAGTTTTTTTTTTCGTTGATTTAGTATTTATGTATAATTGGAAGAAAGAAAAAAGCATTTTCAGTGGCGTAACAAGGATATTTTTTCTAGTAGGAGCAAAAATAAGAAAGTGACATTTTTTTAACCACTTAATGCACTAACCCGTGTCTGACTCGAGCATTCCTTTCCGGCAAATTTTGAATATGCCCGTGTCACACTCGAGCGAACGTATTTTTATTATATGCTAATGCATTATATGCTCGTTCTCGACGCGGGTACTTATTCACAATATGTTTATCTACTGAATATGTCACAGCGTGTTTCGATTTGCGTATCGTAGCTTTGTTTACAGTAGAAATTATTTTTCAAGTGTTTATCTTTACGACTTGCGCGTTCAGTGTGATAAATGTTTATGTGTGACACAGTTTTTGTCTAAGAAGATATTTGCAACTTATATTTCATTCATTATAAAAACTTGGTAATATAGAATTTATAATTATATTATATATTTTTTTTTATTGTTTGTGTATTTACTTTAGTAATACAGCCCTAAAATGAATGAAAGCGATAGCGACGATACTGAATTTGAATGCGGTAATTTATCAGAAAGCGGTTCCGATGAAAGCGATGAGAGTGATATAGAATCTGATAAAAGCAGTGACGATGGTGATGCTGATTTGGCATTGGCAAGAAAATGGTATGCTCTAAGCACAGATCATCCACCTCCAGCACCACCCAGATTTCCGTTTATAGGAACTCCAGGTTGTACATTTTCATTACCTGATGAAGAAAATATTTTGGCTTATTACCAATTATTTATTGATGAAGATTTTATAAATTTGATAGTAACTGAAAGTAACAGATATGCCCAACAACAACCAGGTTCATCAACAGGGTCATGGATACCAATAACAATTCCAGAAATGCAAATTTATTTGAGCATCAAAATTCTTCAAGGTATTATATCAAAACCGGAAGAGAGATCATACTGGACAAAATCCGAAGTATTTCAAACACCTATTTTTCCGAAACTTCTAAGTTATCGAAGATATAATCAAATTCAAAAAAACCTACATTTTGCAGATAATGAAAGTTATAATCCTGAGACACATCCACACCCAAAACTAAACAAGATTTGGCCTGTTTTTGATAATCTAAATAACAAATTTAGTTCTTTCTACATTCCCGAAAGGGATATAACTATTGATGAAAGCTTAAATGCTGTATAAGGGCCGTCTAGGCTGGATTCAATACATTCCATCGAAAAGAGCTCGATTTGGTATAAAATTATACCTACTGTGTGAGTCAAAATCTGGCTATTTATATTCATGCATAATATATACAGGAAAAGGCTCTCTCATTAGCGACACATATAAAGACTGGCCTATATCTTCCCAGATTGTTTTATCTTTGATGGAACCATTATTGGATATGGGATATTGCCTCACGACTGATAATTTTTATACCTCTCCTCGACTAGCAGATTTTCTCATAAAACGGAAAACAGATTTATATGGGACTTTGCAAATGAATCGTCAGGATGTTCCTGCAGAAATTCAAAACAAAAAATTAAGAAAAGGAGAAATTACTGCGTTTCAAAAAGGCAAAGTAATGCTTTTGAAATGGAAAGATAAAAAAGTTGTTTGTCTCCTGTCTACTGCACATAATCCGATAATGGAAGCTACTAAAAAAAAAGACAGGGATGGCAATGCAATAAAAAAACCAAAGGTAGTGATTGACTACAACGACACAATGGGAGGCGTTGATCGATTGGATCAACACCTTCATGATTACCCTCTTGCAAGGAAGAGAGGGAAAAATATTATAAAAAAGTATTTTTCCACTTCTTAGACATAACATTATGGAATTCATTTGTTTTGTATAAAAAAAATGGAGGCAGGAGGGACAATTTAGAATTTCGACAGACACTGATTGAAAAGCTAATTGAAAAGTTCCATTCAACGTCAAAGAAAGGTAGACCAAGTTCTCAACCTGGGCCCTTACGACTGACCGAACGCCATTTTCCTGAATATGTGCCTCCAACAGAAAAAAAAGCTGCTCCGTGTAGATACTGTGCTGTGTGCTGCAGTAAAAGGGACGAAAAAGGGAAGAAAAAAAGAAAAGAAACCAGATATTATTGTACAAAGTGTGACGTAGGATTATGTGCTGTGCCTTGTTTTATGATATACCATACAATCTCAAATTTTTAATTTTTTGTAAAGATTTTTATTATTTTTTTATGTATTATTATGTACTTATATTATATCTTTATTCTATATACCTAAAAAAACAGTTATTTTAAGAGTTTGAACTTTATTCTTTTTATAATTACTATAATCAACGATGAGTCAATCAATTATTTTAAGAACAAAAATCTACTTGAAGGATATTAATCGAGCTTCAATTCTAGTTATCGATCTGATCGCAACCTAAGTCTTGCATTTTTGTTGTTTTTTATCGAATTTGAGGTGATCCGGTTTTTTTTAGTAATTTGTTCATATGTTAGGAGTAGTGCAGTGTTGAAGGTGCAAATCAAGACATTTTTTCAATTGATTTATGTGAAAAACTCATCTAATACAGAACACTTACACAAGAAAACATATACAAGATTTCATTAAAAATTTACAACAATAGTTTTCAAAGGCAATACCGAAAGGCCGATTGTAGCTGTAATTGGTTCGCTAAAAAGAAACGGATAAAAATGCCGAAATTTTTGGCGATTTGTACTTTATTTAAGTTTCATAATTAAATCGAATCATAGCTAAAATGATTTCTTGGTCAGAAAAGCCTAACAGGTATATTGCAGCTAATTTCCGCTTTGTGAAACCAATCTGTGCAAGATTTACAATAGATTTACATATTTACAATTACAATGCTACAGCATCATTTATAATTGCCTCAAAAAGTTTGGTGATACTAAGAGTGTGTTCAAGATTCTTACTTTAGCAGCTTTAGCTGCTATTTTAGGGGCTCTGACTGTCCAATGGTATGAATTAGCTGCTTTCTGATGCCTCCTTTTTAACAGTTAGGCTGTCCAAAATTTCAGAATAGCTACTATTTCTGCTAGGAGTCTGAGGGGTAGCAAGAAAATAGCACAGGTAAAATCCTGGCGGTCATATAGAAGGCTGATCGTAAAAGCAATTAACGTACAAGGTACTGTTATATAAGATATCATACAAGATATATAAAAGATAAAATACTATTTCTCGACCAGTCGAGGTACTTTTCTCGACCAATACGTACCTTAATATGTACCAGTCAGATTGCAAGTTGCGACCGGCATCCTATATAACGTCCAGGATAAAATGCTTGCATTTACGTAGCTGACCTTTTTCGCAAACGTAATTTTTGTTTAAAAAACAAAATACAAAGCAGTTTTCCCGCTTTGGTAGCAAGGGAACTGAACAACAATATTGAAAATAGTGCTGTTATAATCTCAACAGGCTTTTAAACACTTTTAAGTAGGCTTTTACACAGCGCGACTTGGCTTGATTTTTGAGAAGACGGGTGTGAAGCGCCAGAGATCGGGTACGCTGATTCCTGTAGCAGCAAATTTTCAAAGTTAGTAGGCGTGTTTTTTACTAATGTTCGAAGAAAAATAGTATTAAACTCGTTTCGCCGAAAATTCGTATTTCTTTATATATATACATATATATATATATATATATATATATATATATATATATATATATATATATATATATATATATATATATATATATATATATATATATATATATATATATATATATATGTACGAGTATATACATATATATATATATATATATATATATATATATATATATATATATATATATATGTACGAGTATATACATATATATATATATATATATATATATATATATATATACGAGTATATATATATATATATATATATATATATATATATATATATATATATATATATACGAGTATATATATATATATATATATATATATATATATATATATATATATATATATATATATATATATACATATATATATACATATATATATATATATATATATATATATATATATATATATATATATATATATATATATATATATATATATATATATATACATATATATATATATATATCTATATATATATATATATATATATATATATATATATATATATATATATATATATATATATATATATATATATATATATATATATAAAACTAATTATGTTTTAAGCTTGTCTATGGTAAAGAATTGGAAATTTTGAGCCGTGTGTGGGTGCAGGGTGCCTAAAAGTAGGCAAGGAATTTTTTTCAAATTTTGATTTGTCATTACTTGTAAGAAAAACAATGGATCATCGTGAAAATTACAGAGCGTATTGATGTTGACTAAAATTTGGCACATATAGATTTTCAGCATAAAGCCGGTAACCCTGTAGCTGTGGCAGGCTGCTGAAAAAAAATCCTTCAAATCATTGACCTTCCTGAAAATTTTTTGATTTTTGACAAAAATTTCAAATTTTTTATAAATTTTACCTTTTGTCCTTCATGTCAAGATAAAATTTTCAAAATTCCTATTTGCAAAAGAACGGCAACCCATCACCAAATTACCTCTATTTTCAGCACTCGAAGGTTCTGTTCACGAGAACTGACGACCGGATAATCCGATCATAATGAAATTTACAGGATATGTTGGTATTAGCTAGGACCAGGTCTGATAGAAGTGATTTTGAAATGCGGGCAACCCTGTGGCAGTGGTACCATCTTGAAAAACTACTGAGAAAAAAAACATCTTTTTGGCCTATAACTTCCGATTCAGCCATCAGATTTTAACAAAATTTACACAGTACATGGATGTTGCTTGATGTAACATTTGGTGAAAATTTGGTTGAAAAATTAGTTTAGAGCTGGCCGCTGTGGTGATTTTTGTCTCATAAATCTTACAAATTTGCTCAGCAAAATAAAGCTTTTTTCCCTATAACTTCCGATCCAGTGTAGAAATCAAAACGAAGTTCATGCAGTAAATGAACCTTAATGTAGACCAAATGTCCTAGGAGTTTCGTACAAAAATCATGAAAGGGCTGTCAGCTATGACCATTTTTGTAATTTTGTGGAATTTCTTCACTGGCGGTTATGTCATTAGATTTCCAATTGAGAATGATCCTGCAATGAAAATTAACAACAAATATTAACTTTTTAAAAATTTGAAAAGTTTTGAGGGTGGTAACCCTAAAACTCTTTTCACCCGTATACCTTCCAGCGCAGTGATTCAATCGAAACGAAATTTACTGGTTGGGTTTAACTTAACGTGAAGCAGTTTTGGTATGTATTTTGCTTTGCTGCTGACACAGGCTAACCAGCAATGTGCCATTTCCGTTAATATTGCACCAACAGATGCTTCAAATTACGTTCTCATATGCAAAGCATTTGCAATAACAATAAGGAATCAATTTTTAAATTTTCCGAGTTTTAACATTTTTCGGATGGCAGCCTCAAACAATGTTTAACCGCTGAAACTTTCGATGAAATCCTGCAATGAGAACGAAATTCAAAGGATAAGTTGATTTAAGTATGAGCTTGTTAAGCTAAACTTATTGCTGCTTCGTTCGGAAAGTGTTGCTAGCACTGAACATTTTCATCATTTGTATTATAGTTGAGTTTTGTTGCTTTGGATAAGGAATGGTTGATATGATTATACAAAACAGTGTATTACGTCTTTCCACACTTTTTTGTCACTCAAAGACAATTTCTTCGAAAATTAGTTTTCTAGCGGTTCAGGTGCGCTAGAGTTTTTTTACTCCTCTATACAGCAGAGAATAGAGTATACGCATTGGAAACAACAAAACTCCTGTACCAGTGAATTCACTAGTACAAACATTTTATTCTTCATTTGTAGTTCACGTGCTGAACTACAGAATGTGCTGATAGAAAAAAGAAAAGCTCATGAGAAGTTGTCTTTTTTCTGAGAGGTGGCTTTGGGTTTTTCATGGTTATGTTGAATGTTTTGTTAGTTAGGAAATTAGAAAAAGCCCTCATAATGTGTAGAAAGTTAAAAGAAGTAATTTTCTGTTAGTTCTTTTTCTATTTGCTATCGATTACGGTACTGTATATTCGTTATTTTCTCCCTTTATTTTCAGCTGTTGTGTGCTACCACAGCAAATACAGCAACCTATGTCAGTCTTAGCGAATGCACTGCTGTTTTATACTAGAACGTTGTTTTTGCGGCATAGTTATATTCTGTTCTGTATTGGAGCAAAAAAACACGCTTAATGTATTGCTCATCCCATGTTTGATAGATATACCAGAAAAATTGGCGAATAAGAGAAAGTGTTCGAATAAATTATGAAAATTTATATGCTGCTGTATGCTAAAAACTAAGAAATTTCATACTATTTCTAAAGTGATTCTCGTAAATCCTAAGATTAGTTTTAAAAGAGTACTGCGAAAAACGTTATTTAATGAGTAGTAGCTGCTTCGTCTTGTCACTACGAATTTTGACAATTGCTAAAATAATGCTATGATTTCAGAAGCGTGCGCGTTGAACACATCCTGGCAACTTAGCAATCGGACGGTAATTTCTGACTGTATTTCTATCCCGTTTTTTGTCTGTGGGTGTAATGAAGGCGTATTTCCAGATGGAAGGGAAAATTCCCATGAGCACATATAGATTAAAGAGGGAGATGAAGGAGGAAAAAGAATAGTAGAACAACTTTTCAAAATGAAATTTGGGATACAGTCAGGACTTGGAAACAGATTGTTGTGTAACTTTTTTGAAAATGCTTCAATGGTATCTTCGTCAATAACTAAACCTTTATTCCTAACAAGATGCTTGTGAAACTGGCAAAGCTGATAAAGCTTAAATTATTAGTAATATGAGTAGAGGTTTCCGCAAACTAGCAAACTCAAAGCAATAAGCAAACTCATCGCTAATACTTAATAGGAGAATAATGGCAATGTCATCAGATACAAATGAAGAAAAGTATTCATCGTGATACCTGTTAGAAATAAAAAAAAAACCTAGCTCATCAGAACCGCTAGAAACACGAATGCTCGAAGAACAATAGAGTATTCGTGCCGATATTGAGTACGAAAATAGCAAAAACGAGCCGTGCTGGCAGCGTTTTGCTAGTACCGAAGCCAAAAATATATCACATCTGCCTCACATTGAAGTTAGCCTATTCTGCGAATTTCGTATTGATCCAATGACTGCATTGGATGTTAAAGGAATTCAAAGAAATTCAGGGTTACCACCCGTAAAATTTTTCAAATTTTCTAGATCGTAATATTTGTTGTTTATTTTCTCTACAAAATCATTATGATTTGAAAATTCTATGATAAAATCGCTTTGTTAAGATATGCAATAAAAAATGCAAAAGCAGCCATAGCTGGCAACCCTAACATAGTTTTTCGAACTAGATTTCTTTTGAGTATTACCTACAAAAATTTCAGTTTGCCATATTAATTTCGTTATGATTTCATGACTTCACTGGAAGCTATAGGACAAAGAGCTTTATTTTCGTGAGTAAATTAACAAAATTTAAGACACTAAAATTTCCATAGCTGGCAGCTCCAGCCGAATTTTTCAACCAAATTTCTATTCAGCTACTGTGTGAATTTCATCAAACTCTGGTGATTGAATTAGAATTTATAGGGTCAAAAGCAGCTATTTTTCTTAGTGATTTTTCAAGATGGCACCACTGGCTCAGAATTGCCCAAATTTCAAAATCACTCCTATCAAACCTGGTCCTACTTAAAACCACTACATCCTGTAGATTTCAATTGTATTTGATTGTTGGGCCGTGAGCTCCTGTGAATAAAAGTTTCATATGCTTAAATATAGGTAAATTGGGGGAGGGCTACCGTCCTTGTCCGATACGGAATTTAAGACGGAGTCGATGTTTCGAAGGTTTTCACTTTTGGCGCTTGCTGTATCTACAGGGCTGCCAGCACGTTCAACAAAACTATACAAGTATGCAACTTAGTAACATCATTATGTTCTGTAAGTTTTGTAATGATTCAATAGCTATGTCAAAAGCTATCGCAATTTAAAAAATTTAAAAATATTCCGATCTCATTTTAGTCACCTAGGACACACACAGGGTTAAAAATTTCCAAAACCTTGTCAAAACTTTTTTAAGAACACGTTCAAAATTCGTTTCGCTAATTTATTTCTTTTGAAAAATATTTTTTGACAGAATAATAGGCATATCTAAAATATCACTAAAACGGACGCCGGCGCCAAAGGGTTACAGATAATTAACATTTTGCATATACACAAAGGTTTAGAACAAATAAGAAAAACACTCGAGGTTAAAATTTCAAATACAATTCTATTTATTCGCTTACTTATAAAACAGTTCTAGATTTTAATAATCAACGATCACGACCGGTTCGAAATTTCAAGTCGATTCGTTCCTTCTTACTTAACACCACGAGAGAGGGTGAAAATTGCGGTAAATTGTTTTTAGTCACATTGTCTTCTTACACTACTCTTATTACCATGAAATCGGTTGAGAATTATAACTTTGAATTTAGAATATAATCTTAATATTTACATTTTCTACTTTGAATTAGAAAACAATCTTATTGATTACATTTTCTACTTTGAATTAGAACACAATCTTATGATTTTTTTATTTTTACCAAGTATCATTTTACATATCAAATGTTATGGTTTTATTTGGCAAGTCGGAAGCAAGATGCTAGTTCGCTGGGAGCCGATTTAACTGTTAGTAGAAATATCTGATAAGTAATTGATATTTTACGTTAGTTCCCGATTCTTTGGGCCTTTATTTTGCAGGTTCTGGAACTCTGGCCTGGCCTGGCCCGGAACATACTCCCCCTGATGATAATTAATGAAGAATTTTGTATACCATACTACCGAAAGCCTTTTCGTATTAGCTTCTTCCGATGTCGTTATTTTGCGGTTTGTGCGGTTATTCTTCCATTGTATGTGGCGTGTCGGCGGTAATTGCCATTGGATATTGAAGCCGTCACTAAGTGCTAGAGTGAATTTAATGCTCAATGTCGTTGTTCATAAATTGTTTAATGTTCACTTATGCTATTCAGTGTTCACTTTTTTTTAATGTTATTTGATGTTCACTTTTTTATGTTATTAATATTCATTTTCATTATCAATTGGTAAGGTTTGGGTGGGTAGGACAACACTGGAGTTGGGATTTGGAGCTATCACATAATATCAATTCGTTATTTCTTGGGTTTTTACAACTTTCCGCGCGATTGTACTGTTACTACTCGTACTAATGAGTCTTTTCCAGGATGGATTTCGGTTATCCTGACTAACGCTCATCGATATGATGGTAATTTTTCGTCCTTTAACAGGCACAGGTCACCAATTTTGATATTTATTTCTTTGTTTAGCCATTTTGGTCTTCGTTGTAGTCTGTTCAAATATTCCTTTTCCCTCCTTTTCCAAAATTCTTGTGTTAGTTTTTGTGTTAAAAATGTGTGCTGAAACCGCGTCTTCCCATAAATCTACGAACTGCAGCTTAGAATGCCTGGGTTGAAAGGTCACTGACGACTTCAATGTGTATAGCTTTGGTGGTTAAGCAATGAATATCGCGACATAGCCCTTCGATATTCTACATCTTCTAAAAAAAAATACAAAAAAATCGATATCCGTATGGGTGAATGGTCGAAAAATGTTCACTCTAGCAGTTTGCAAACTCTCCATAAGCTGAGTTGAACACTTTGCTTTGGTTCGAAAGCAGCGAATGCATCGATGTATGAAGTGCTTAATGCCATTTCTTCCGTCGATGACCCAGAATCTTTTTCTTAGTGTGTTCAACAAGCGCTGTATTTGTCCATGTAATGTTAATGTTAGTAAAAGCTGTGTGAATTTTCCATTCTTTGGTATAATTATAAGATGTTTTTCATCAAAATGTACCCTTGCGTTGTCTAGTCGTGCTCCTACTCGCAATATGCTATGACCGTCTATAATGGGCTCAAATTCAATAGTTTGCTCTTCTTGTCAATTGTTTTGCCAGTCTGTAAACATCACATTTCACGTGAGAATTCTTTCCTTTGAGCATATTTTATCCAGAAATCAAAGGAATGTTGTAGTTCTATTGTGGCTTGTTGTAGTTCTATTTACCTATTTTCTGGTTCTATTGTGGCTAAATGTTTGCCTAAATTGCCTGTTTTGTTTTCATTCTAAGAAAACGAAAGCAATACGAGGTAATCTTAATCAATCTATGGAATGACGAATATTTTTCAATTTATTCATCAAGCAGAGTTCTCACGCTTAATCCATTGCTAACTGTTTTTTGAGTTTTCCTTTCCAAATCGATTACTTGTACATCTTTTATTTTAGGCCATGCATCAGGATTTCAATGACAGTCTCACTTTTTTTAGGACCCGTGCTAAAAAGAGAGATCTACATAATTCCAGACGTGGAATGGTAATTGGTTTTGTTGCAGCAACCTTAGTTTTAGCCATAATGAGATAGGAGCTAGTTCCTGCTTGCGAACGCATCACCAAATAGAGTACTGAAGCATATGTTAGTTGTGAAGCATCACAAAACCCGTGGATTTCTATGTTCGTTTCTGGTTTATACGCTACCCATCTTGAGATTTTTATTTTTCTATTTCATGCAATTGCATTTGAAAAGTAGTCCGTTCGGTATTCGACGGTTTGAAGTAGAATTTTAGCCAATATCCGAATAGATGCTAACCAGCCTAGTGGGTCATAGAGTCTTGCTATTTCTGATAGTACCATTCTTTTTGTATATGACTCTTGTAATATATTACTATAGTAGTAATCGTTCGAAGGATACCAATTTATCCCGAGTGATTTGTATCCATTTTCCTCGTCGAAGCTCACATTCTCTTGCATCTCTATTTCATTTGTTTTAACACCTTATAGAATTTGTTTTTCATTTGAAATCCATTTCCGTAGTGTAAATCCACCGGATTTTAGAAGTTATATTAATTCGTTTCCTTTGTTGATACATTATTCTAAACTGTGCTCTCCTGACAGCAAAACGTCGACCTAGAATTCATTTAAAAGAGCCGTGCTGGCTTTAGGAAAAATTTTAATTTCTTCCTTCGCTGATTGATGAAGAGTCCTGATTGCCAAGAATGGTGCAGATGTCGTTCCAAAAGGTACCGTATTGAGGCTGTATTCTTTAATGGGATGGCTCGGATGTTTTCTCCAAACATATTTCTGATATGAAGCGTCTTCCGGATGCACGTCGATCTGTCTACACATCTAAGCAATGTCAGCAATTATTGCCAACTGATAGAGTCTCCATCGGATGATCAACGAAGTCATAGTGTCTTGGATGGTTGGTCCGGTCATGCAAGTATCATTAAGTGAAATGCCTGTGCTTGTTTTTCGAGACGCATCAAATACGACACGCAGCTTAGTTGTCGTACTTTTCTTGCAAACTGCGTGGTGGAGTAGGAAAGTATGTTTACAAGTTTGACCTTCTTCAATGCTAACACTTTCTGTCATATGGCCGAGATCAATATAGTCTTGTATACATGCCAAATATTCTGTTTGCAGATCCTTATTTTTCCTGAAACGTCCAAAGATAATAAGCTCGCCCCAAAGATAATAAGCTCGCTGTTGCCCCTGGTTTAGAATGTCCTAATAAATCTTTGTGTTTTTCGGTTTTGAATGGTAATCGGACTTGATATCGACCATCTGGTTTTCTGACCACGTTACGTTTATAGTGTTCCTCACATTCTGTCTCTTCTTGTGTCCGAATTTTGCTATTTTCTAATTCTTCGATTTCCCAAAAGCGTTTCAACTGGTTGCTAATTTCGATGTCTTCATTAATTTAAATTTTCAATGTTTGTACGGTGTGTGCATTTTCAATATTAATTTTGCTTGAGATAATCCAGCCTGATTTCGTAAGTTGCATTATTGGACCTGATGGCAGTTTTCTAATTTCACCGAGTATGAGTTGAGTATAAGTATCGGCTCCCAAAATCAAGTCTATTTTGCTCAGCTGGTCAAAGTTAGGATCTGCCATTTCTAGGCTTTCAAATTTCCAAATTGATGTAGGAACCACTTGAGATGGTACTACGTTAGTAAGTTTATTCAAAATCAATGCTTCGATATTCAAGTGTTCGTTGTTGCTCAGTAGTAATCGAATTTTCAAAACCCCACTAGGTGTCAATTCTTCGGGCTTTCCAATTCCTGATATCGTGACGTTAGTTGAAGTTCTTTTGAGTTCTAATCTCTGGGTTGCAGATTCAGTTATTAGTGACGTCTGCGATCCCTGGTCTAATAAAGCACGGAGCACTACGGGTCCGTTAGTTGCTTCTATCGTCACTAATGCAGTAGAAAGCAATACCTCTTAAAACGTAGTTCATGCAGTAAATGGATCTTAATGTAAACCAAATGTCGTAGGAATTTCGTACAAAAATCATGAAAGGGCTGCCAGCTATGACTATTTTAGAATTTTTTGGAATTTCTTTACTGAGCGATTATGTCATTGGATTTGATTTGATTAGATTTGCAAATGGAAATGATTTAGCAATGAAAATTATCAACAAATATTAACGCTTTAGAAATTTGAAAAGTTTTGAGGGTAGTTACCCTAAAATTCTTTTCATCCGTATAACTTCCAGCGCAGTGATTCAATCGAAACGAAATTTACTGGTTGGGTTTAACTTGACGTGAAGCAGATTTGGTATATATTTTCCTTTGCTGCTAACACAAGGTAGCCAGGGTTAGCCATTTTCATAAACATTACACCAACAGATACTTCAAATTACATACTCATATGCAAAGCATTTGCAATAAAAATAAGAAACCAATTTTTAAGTTTCCCGAGTTTTGAACATTTTTTGGATCGTAGCCTCAAACAAGGTTTAACCGCTGAAGTTTTCGATGAAATCCTACAATGAGAACGAAATTCAAAGGATTAGTAGATTTAAGTATGAGCTTGTTATGGTAAACTTATTGATGCTTCGTTGAAAAGTGTTTTGTTGCTTTGGATAAGGAATGGTTGATATAATTCTACAAAAAAGTGTATAACGTCTTTCCACATTTTTTTGTCACTCAAAGACAATTTCTTCGAAAATTGGTTTTGTAGCGGTTCTGATGCGCTGGACTTTTTTAAAATTTCACGTCATTTATTGCGAACATTCGTGTTGCGAATCCAATTTTTGAAAATTCGCAGAGTGTTTCTTGGTGAGTGTATGTTTAAAGTTATTCGTTGTCCTACGCTTTCCGATCTCGGCTTTAAGCTGCAGCTGAAAATCGTTTAATGTTCTGATCAGTTATATTTATGCCCAGGAAGTCCTCAGGAAACACATGTCTATCCTAAGGAAATACGACAAGTGCCTGCTTGACCCTCTACTGTTAACGCCTTGTTCTAGTTTCCAATCTTATTTCAAGCAAATTTAAATTTCTTTCAGTTTCGAAAGTTCTAATTTGAATAAAAGCAATGGCGGCTCATCAGGGGCGGCATTGTCGCCCCGGCCATACCAAAAGAATTGACTTATGTCACCCAAAGTAAGAAAGATAAATAATTAATGTTAAGCACTTTATTACTACAAATTGATTTCCTAATCATATCTGCCTTATTCAATCTTAAGTTTCTCATAAACCGCGTGTACAATCTCAGATCAAAACAGGAGTTACATCAAAATAGTATAGTGTAAACGAATAGCCGACCCGTTTGCATTCGATTCAGTCCTGGTTTGTGTAAACAGCTATCTTGAGCAAAAATCAAGCAAGTGCATCGTTCCCACGACGTCCAGTCAACGGCAGTGCTGCCATTTATTTTTTTGAAATTTTATTTATTTTATTTTATTTATTTTATTTTATTTTATTTCTTAACCAAGCAAGGTACAAGTAACGTAAACAGTAAAAAAACAAAATTGGAAATTACGAGTACATAGAAATAAAACGAAAAATTAAATAAAATAATTAACAAGATAAATCAATAACAAATTAATAAATAACAAATAAATAAATAAAACATTGAACATATAGCTTAGGATAAAGGGTTGCGGATGGCTTTGAAAAGGGAGGATTTGAAGGATAATTTTGAGACTGTTGGAGAATACAGATTACTTATGCTATTGAATATCCTGCAGCATCTATTTATCGGCTCATTAGCTGCGTAAGTAGTGGAGTGTGGATATTCCTTAAGTAAACGAGAGGACCTGGTGTTTCTTACAGGGTTATTCAAAACTATTTTGCTATTCAGGAATTCAACTTTGATGACGCCTCTAATGACGTCGAATGTGAAGCAGGCCGAAAGCATCTTTCTTCTAGATGCAAGTGTTAATAAGTTTAGATGACCCAGTCGAAACTCATAAGGAGGAAGGGTATTAAAATCGTAAGGGCTGTATAGTTCTCTCAATGCGAAAAGTAAGAATTGCTTTTGTATGGACTCGAGTCTGCTACTGTGGGTTTCAAAAGCCGGATTCCAGCAAATGGAAGCATATTCGAGAATGGGGCGTACTAGAGAGATGTATAAGGATCGTGTGACCCACAGGTTACGAAATTCCTTGGCACGTCTTTTGATGAAGCCTAGCTGTTTGTTTGCCCGGGAAAGTATTTTATCATAATGCAAGGTGAAGCGGAGTCGCTCATCCAAGACAACACCAAGGTCGACAACGTTATCAACTCGAGCTAACAACTTATTCCCGAGGAAGTATGTGTTATGTGAGACGGTGCATTTTCGGGAGAAACTTATAACTTGGCACTTAGCAATGTTGAGAGAGAGCTTGTTTTCATTGCACCAATGATCAAGTGAATCAAGTTTGGACTGGAGAAAGAGTGCATCGGATTTAGATTTAATGATATGATAGACTTTGAGATCGTCGGCATAAAGTAGATGAGGTATATTTGATAGGACGTCAGATAGGTCAGATATAAATATATTAAAGAGAAGTGGGCCAAGATGGCTACCTTGTGGTACACCAGAGGTAGCAGAAATATTTTTCGATAAAAGTCCTTGAAATTTTACCAGCTGAGTTCGATTTCCAAGATAAGAAGTCAGCCAGCTAAGCAAAGACCCACCAAGTCCGAATTTCAGTAGCTTTAGAATGAAGGTAGGGTGTTCAACTCTGTCAAAAGCTTTACTAAAGTCTGTATAGACTGCGTCAATTTGGTGTCCTTTCTCCATTTTACACAGGACGTCTGAGATTAGGACTGTCAAATTTGTGGTAGTTGAGCGACCTTTTCTAAAACCATGTTGTTGCTCGTTCAGTCGGGAGTCAACAAGTGGAGAAAGTTTATCGTAGACAATCTTTTCAAAAAGTTTCGGAATAGAAGATAAGATGGCAATACCTCTATAATTTCCGATACAGCGTCTATCACCATTTTTGAAGATGGGTGTGACATATGAAAGTTTCCAACAGGATGGGAAAACTCCAGACGAAAGTGATCTGTTGAAAAAAATATGAAAGGGAGTTATAAGCTGCTCTACACATTTGCACAAGAAAGTTGGAGGAAGAAGATCTGGCCCTGGACCTTTGTTGCAGTCGAGTTCCGAAATAGCTTTACGTATTTCGTCACGTGTAATTTCTAAGTGACTGATAAAAGCTGTAGGATTAGAATGGGACGAAGGAAGATGTGAGTTTGATGAGTCAGTAGCAATAAAAATATTCTGGAAATTATCTGCGAATAAATCACAAATCACATTAGGAGAGGAAGAAGTGATATCATTAAAGAACATCGATGATGGATAACCAGTAGTTTTCCGCTTCACATTTACAAAATCATAAAATTTTTTCGGGTCGCGGATTATATTTTCGCCGGTAGTCTTAATGTAGTTGTCATAAGCCTCGTGGGACTTCGTTAAAAACTGCTTAGCAATTTCGTTATATTCTTCCTGAATAGCTGAACTAACGTCAATATTATTTTTAATTCGCTTATAAAGCTTGTTCCTACGATTCCGTAAATGCCTAAGGTCCCTATCAAGCCATGGTTCAGAGAGTTTATTCTTTTTCTTTATCTTTGGTACATATCTCTCAACGGCGTCAAATATTTTATTGTAAAAAGTAGAAATGGCTTCCTCAAGGTCTAAAGTTGAAAGAATATTCGTCCAATCTATAGAGTCAAGAAAATGGTGAATGCTTTCATAATTAGCATTACGAAAGTCATATACAATTGAATTATTGTACGTTCTTAAGTAAGTAGAATCAGGAGTGGCAAGTTCAACTGAGAGTGCTGAATGGTGCGAACTATTACAAAAAAGATGCTCTATGTCATTAGTTGGACTTACCACTACCTCGTCATAAGCGTTAGTGAACACAAGATCTAACCAATTACCGTTTTGGTTGGGAGCCGGACAAACTTGCTGCAAATCATTGCCATAGAAGGTACTCATAAGGTTAAAGTCGTTGCGATCTGAAAGGTTTACAGGGAGCAGGTAAGTGTCATTTTCATCGGGAATGAAACATAGATTGGGGCGATTGAAATCTCCCAGGAATATAACTTTGTCCTTTTCGTTTAGGGATGATACAAAGGAAGATACAGATTCGCATAAATGGTCGTATACCGATTCGTCGGATCTGGGTGGAATATAAACTACACCAATGTAAATCGATGTATTATTTAAAGAGATTTGAACAATTAAGTGCTGGAACATTACGTTTGGTGTGGTATCGATGCGTTTGCTTGAAAATTTGTTGCTCACAGCAATTAAGACACCACCTCCTCGCGTTTGGCCTGTAGAGCAGTAGTCGCGATCATCTCTGTAAATGGTCCAGCTACTGTCAAGAATTTCCTCGTTTGTATGTGAGTCATTAAGCCAAGTTTCAGTGAAGGCAAATAAATTAAAATGGCATGATTTGGCGTCAAGAAAAAGTTTAGATAGTTTACCTCTCATACCACCACAATTGTGGTAAAACAGTTTGAGGTTTGTGTGTGTTTTGTTAGGAAAAATTCCTAACAGATTGGTCTGGTCTTTGAGGAGATGCAGAAGTCGCCAAGTTATCATTCGATATTGAAGTTCCCGTTGCCGCAGTGGATGCAAGATTTGCAGTCCCTTTGTTATGGTTTCTCAATGGGCCTATATTCGCCGCGCTGTTACAAGCTTTTAGATAAGAGGAAAAGGAAATACTAGAATCAAGTGATTTCAGCATCTTCGTACGGTTAGTAGTAACATTGAACGGACCGCTAAAGAGGCGGTCTCGTGAAGTTGTGGGAGGCAGAGGATCAGTATCTTTGAGAAGAAGAGGTTTAGGAGAAGATAAGGAGTAAGGTTTGTGGTTGAAGGGGATATCGCAGGTAGGGACATTTGGATATATACACTTTTTCTTTACAATATTCTTTTTTTTCTTACTGCTAATTTTGTTGCTGACTTTCTTCCAAGGGCTGAACGTGATTCCTTTCCAGTCGAACCTGTCGCTATTTCCATTGAGATCGATAAAGAGCCAGGCATATTTAGTTGGTATCAAAACCTTGTACCGCTTAGGTGATCTACATTTGCGCTGGGGTAGTTGTTCGATATTGTAATCGGTGATGCAGAAATCAGCTTCAAGAAGTCTTCTCAGCCATCCATCATCAGCATTGTGAGGAACTTTATTTACGTAGAATGCCATTCGGTTTACTTTGATAGGCAGTTTGGAGCATACTTTCTCAACATGATTGTTCGTGTTAGCTGTCTTAAGGTTTTGTAGGCGAGTGGTCCAGTCGTGCTTGGACCAAAAGGTACCGAATTTGTAGATCGATGCGGCTTCGGGGTCTGAGGGCAAACGTAAACTAGAGCATGGAGCTGTTGGTGCAGTGCTGTTTATCAACTCTTTTATAGGTGAAGAAGCCTTGTCCTGCGTGTATATCTTCTTACAGCTTGTTGAGATGCTTGACGAACTGTTATGATCTACCATCAGCAGTTCCTGGTGTAGTGACTGCTCGTTCAACGCAATATGTTTGATATTATCATCGATCAGGGACTGCTGGGCGCCCCTCAAACTTTCGAGTTGGCTGCTCAATTCTTCAAACTTTAATTGTTGTGCAGAGAACGCATCTGTTATCGAATCAATAAGTGGTTTCATCATAGAATAGTGCAGCAATGGATTCCATTTTGTCCGCTAACTTATCAATTTTTTCATCCAACGTGTCGAAAGACTTCGCGACGTTTATGTTATTGCTGTTGTTGTTGTTTGACGCGGAAATTGCTGACGTAAAACCATCAAAATGTTGTGTTAGTTCGATTAGAATTTCCTCATTTGCTTTTGTCTGTGCTTGCTGTTTGGAAATCAAATGATCCTTTTCAGCATTCAACGTTCCAATAAAGCTGATTAGGCTATCATACATACTCTTCATGAGTCGCTCGACATTTTGGCAGTCTGTACATATGAAATGATTGTCTAAATAGGGATGATACCAATCCCTTGGAGCGATCATGCAAGCGCCATGCAATTTTCTGTTGCAGAAAGCTTTGCAAGTCACAAATTTTAACGTGTTATCAAAAGCAAAGCAGTTATCTAGGCTGCACTTGAAATTCATTGTTTTGTAGCGTATGCTGATTTGGTCAAAAAGCGCCCAAAGATATGCAATTCTTGTTGAAAATTCGATTCAGAAAAAACGGGTAACACCTGGGATCGATCTGTGGGATACTGGCGTGGAAGTCCGTTGATGAAACTGCAGAGCCACGAGTGTTTAGTTATCGATTGTCCAAAATACAAACTAAATTAGATCAATTGTCGTCGTCAGTTCAAGTAAAAATAATTTCGTTCTTGTTGAAAATTCGATTCAGAAAAAACGGGTAACACCTGGGATCGATCTGTGGGATACTGGCGTGGAAGTCCGTTGATGAAGCTGCAGAGCCACGAGTGTTTAGTTATCGATTGTCCAAAATACAAACTAAATTAGATCAATTGTCGTCGTCAGTTCAAGTAAAAATAATTTCGTTCTTTGTAGCTGCTTCGGAGTTATTATTTTTGGACAATATTTATTGACTTTGTTGATTGAATGAATTCTTACGTAGATTTTGAAGAAAAAAAGTGATGGCAGCGCTCAGGATTGAACCGAAGGATTCTCGTATGTAAGACCGCGTCACTACAGTCGAACCATGGGCAGTTAATATGTGACGAATATAAAAATGAATTAGAATGACACAAACGTCAATTTGAACAGTACACGAAAATTTAACAGTTTTTCAAAAATAACTGTTTTAACTGTTTTAGAAAATCAGAAAATCAACACTTCACTTAAGCAAAAAATTTCGAAGAAAGGTAATTGGGTCAAATAGCACTTTCATGTGTACATGCGAAAAAAAAAAAATCTCAAGCAAGAACCGCAGAGAAACCGAGTCGACCTCTCGGAGTTTCGCTGTAGTTGCGATAATGATCGAAAATTGCGCGAACTTGAGATTAAATTATTTTACGTTAGGCTGAAGGGGATTCACAAAAACGGCGAAAAACTCAAGAATAGGCCGTCGGAAATTGAAAGAGCTAAGAGTCGATCGAAGCCACGGTATAGATATTAACTATAAAGCACAATACTAGGGATATAGTATATTGATTACACTGTGAAATGTGGATTTTAGTCAGCACTATTGTCACTTTGCGTCACGACACGTTGAACGATGTAACGATGTATTAATGCTAAATAATGCTAGATCTTGTAAAATTATAATGCTAAATAATGCTTTATAATTTAATTGAAACAAACATGGTTCAATATGAAAATAATATGTATATTTATATGAGGGTTGACCAATAAGTAATGATAATCGGTTATTTCCACATCGCATAAAATTAAAAAAAAAGTTTTTTTTACTACTACATATACTCACTAAATCAGCATGAAAAAAATATATAAATAGGCGTCGATTCCAAGGAGCTACATTCCTTTGAATATGAACAGTCGAAGAGAGAACATAAAAATGGGGGAAAACGAAATTAAAGCTGTCATTAAGTACCTCTGTTTGAAAAACTGTCTACCAGAGGCATACACGACAACATGGTGGAAATATAAAGGAACTCTGTTCCTCCATATTCCACTGTTGCACCCTAGGCCAAGGAGTTTAAGCTAGGAAGAATATCCACTGAAGATGAACACCGCGAAGGACGTCCATCCACATGCCTCACTGAAAACAACGTAAAAACTCGAAGATGTCGCGTTGGCAGATCAAAGAGTGACCCTCAGGCATGTAACTGAGGTCACAGGGATCTCATATGGTAGTATTCGAAAAATCTTTGCCAATAAATTACATATGAAGAAGGTCTCTGCGCGTTGGGTACCGAGAATCTTAACGGACGAGCATAAGAAGAAACGAGTCGACATTTCAAGAAAGAATCTCGAGAAGTTCCAGGCAGATCATGAGAATTTTATGTCACATTTCGTGACCATAGACGAAACCTGGATCCACCATTTTGATCCAGAAACCAAAATGCAATCGATGACCTGGACGCGACTTTCTTCAACGACGCCGAAGAAATTCAAAGTGTCAAGTTCGGCAGGAAAGGTTATGGCATTAGTTTTTTGAGACGCTGAAAAAATTATTATGGTGGAATATTTGGAAAAAGGAGCGACTATATCAGGCTCTTACTAAATTGACCAAATAAGAAGATTGCGAGAGGCAATGAAGGAGAAAAGACACGGCAAACTGCGAGCCGGAGTTCTATTTTTTCAAAATAACGCACTGGCTCACAAAGCTGCAGTTACGATGGATGCAATTAAAGAAACAGGATTCAAACTGCTTGAACACCCACCCTATTCACTAGATTTAGCTCTTAGTGGCTTCCACCTCTTTCCTCGACTCAAACAACACCTTCAGAGTAAGAAATTTGAAGATGATAGGGAACTGATGGCCACTGTTGAGGCATTTAGGGGGAGTCCAAAGAAAGATAAAGAATTTTTTTTAAGGGTATCCTGGGTTTGGAAAAAAAATTGACTTAATGTATTATCTTTTAAGTTTAATTACCTTGGTTTATATTCATTATCATCACTTATTGATCATAGTATGTATAACAAAAACAAATTAGAAGTTTAAAACTTACATCTCAAAATGATGTTATATCTATTACAGACATATCAGTTATATCTAAATCTTCTTCTCTTGTGTAAAGCTCGTTTCTACTAATATTTTTCAAAACATCGTTTGGAATCTCACAATCAAAAGAGCAACAAATATTTATTTTTAAGTGAAGAAACTGTATTAGTGTCGGATAACGAAGATTTTTCTCTAGCGTTATCCGTGCGATTGCTTGCATTTGAAGCCCTAACAAAACAATTGATTCACATTATTCAGGAAAAAATATCTAACTAGAATGCACATACTTTGGTAAAGTTTAGCTTGTAGATGCCCGAGGCTCCTGGGAGTCTGAAGTGGATGGGAGCACATCACTGATTTTTAGCATCATCACGATTTAATTGAACGTTACCATATGTAAAGCAATATAGATGACTTTATAATCTTTATATTTTAGACTTTACATTCACTATCATTATTTCAAAATCAGATAACTGTCACTTCTGGTTATCATCAAAATGCCATGAGCGCGTTAGAGTATTTTTCATGAATTCCCGCCACCATATAACTCAGGAAGTTTCGTTTCATGAACGCGACTGAAAGTACACGAACAGAACTATTGAGAAAAATTTGATGGGCGAGATTGTAAATAGATGAGATTATTCCGAAATCTAAATTTAAATGCTAAAAATAATGCTAGATGCTAACTCCAAATTTCGAATACCGTTTTTGAAAAAATAATGCTAGATCTAGCATTAAAAATGCTAAAATGGCAGCACTGGTCAACGGTACTCCCAACCTACATCTTTCCGCTCAAACATATGTACATACATACGAGTACGGTGCATCATACACCCAAAGAAGCAAGTACAAGCAAAAATCAAGTAAAAACACAGCCAAAATTACGGCCCAAACCAAACTGGCCGAGTCTGGTTACAGTCTACGCTACTCCAAACTCTAAAGATAGCCTCCATTCGAAAGAACATTTTCGTACTAGCTTTTTAGTTGGGTGCTTTGTAACAATTTTTACACGCCGCATAGGTTACATGCATCTCGCAATATATTCAGTATCATGTGGTGAGATTGTTCTATTCTCAAATTGATTACTTTCCTATCAGTTGCAATGAACTGCAAGGGATGATCATTGGTTTGATTCTGCAATATTTAAATTGTTTTACTTTCCCATCAGTTGCAATGAACTGCAACTGATGATCACTGTTTTGATTCTAACTACAAGCTGAAGCATCTTCCCACGATGAGCAAGCAATCGTAGTTGATATAAGGACCGAATTAGATTGTTATTAGTTAGTTGTAAATCGTACTTGATAGCATTAAGAGCATTGAGACAAAAAAAGTTATTTTTTTTAGCAAAACTTAAAATAGTTTTTTGCAATTGGCACAGTCAATAGGATCCTGTCTAAACTCGCAGGATCCAATAAACGAATTTACGCGGTGTGTTTTTTTTTATTCAATAACCAAGCCGTGGAATAAGTGGGTGTATATTTCACCTCGCAACACTAAAAATCAGTGAATAAAATAAAAATACATAGTGGTGAAATATAAATATATATCTAGTGTGGTGATCACTAAAAATCAGTGAACCCTTATAAAATAAAACCCCTGAATAACCAAACCAACCTTAATGCTAGTTGCTAATCGTGCATCTCCAAGGATCTACTGAAGATCTCACATTGGGCCCAACTACAACAGCAACGCCAATTTACAACTCAAACCCGATATTTAATCCAAGCAACCATTCCACGAAAACCCGAGGATAAATTCCTGAAGTTTTGGGGAAACATTATCAAACCAGACAAAATGGACGTGGAAACCGCAAATCGGTTGATAGCGGCATTGGAAGCAATTAGCCTTAATATCCCTGCTAACCCACCTCCGAGCATGGGAGCCAGGTTGGTGACCAAAATTAAATACTTAAAACCATTCGAAGGAGACGCTAACGATCTGGTTAACTTCATAAACGCGGTCGACACACACATGGAGTACCCTTGAGACCCGCAGTACCCTTGAGACCCGAACTCTGGCGGGTAGTGTTCAACGGAAAAATCAGTGGAAGTGCAAAGGATCTCCTTTTGAACAACCAACCTGCAGACTGCGAAGAAGCGAAAATCCTGCTAGTACAACATTTTGGACCGTCCGTCAACTACAAGGATATATCTTGGAAAATTACGAACCTAAAAGTAAGTTCAATTGTAGATTTGAATAAAAAATTAGAAAATATTGTCAACGATATTAATGCTTTCGCAATCTATGAGACCAATTCAAGTGAAATAAAGAACACATTTTACATTTTGTTAATAAATCGTGTTAAACAATTAGTGCCAGGAAACCTTTCACGTGATGTAAAGGATGTATTCGATCTCCATTCCTTTAAAACTGTTTTGTATTCGTATGTGGGATATGACCACAACAATTTAGATAAAAACCTGATGATATGTGATCACCGACATAAAAACTTTGAAAAACATAAAAGCAGACATACCGACGGTAGACCGCAACACAACGACAAACATCCTGTTAACAATAAAGAATTTAATAAGAACAATAATGATAACAGATAAAGCTTTGGTTCCGGCCAGTTTAGAAAAAAGAATAATAGCTCCGACTAATGGAGACATAAAGGTAATTACTCGGGACAAAATAGGCATAATAACCAAAATAATTACAGACCAGAACGAAATCATTCTTGTGGTCAATATCGAGATCCTATGTTCAATACTTCCGGTCAGTTAAGGAACGCTCATCAGCGTCCCGAACCGATGGATATAGGTCAAATTAACGAAACTACCGCTGAAAACATTATAACAGAAGAAGTTCATAGCATTGAGCCCGAGTTTTTTCTCAACTAGGCCTCGGAACTAAAATCTTTGCTTATCTAACCATTGACAAAATAAAATACCTATGCTTAATTGACACAGGCTCTACTATGAGCATAATTAATTCTAGTAGGGTGGATTGTAGTAAATTCAAAGTATTTGAACGAACACAAATGAATTTGCAAACTATTAACAATGTGACGGTTGAAATTGTGGATCGAATAATAACAAGTATACTATTAGAATTCATTTATGATAAAAAGGGTGCAACAAGGTGGTATAAACGAAAGTTGGATAGTAAACAATATGACATCCTTATTGGTATGGATTTATTTAGTAAAGTTTGTAAAAATATAGACTTTGAAAATAAACACATGATCCTTAACAATGATAGTCAAATCCCCATATTTTCTCTTGAAACCAAAACGAATTTTGATTGTTTTGAACTTCAATCCAATAACAAAGAAATAGACTTAAGTCACTTGAATACAGAGGAGGAGAAACAAATCAAAAACTTACTTAATAAATTTAGCCACCTCATTTACAAAGATGGAGACGAATTAACTAATACCGAGTCCATCTGTCATGAAATAAAAACCACCACTGAGTAACCTATTCACGCTAAACTTCACAGACTTTTTCCCAAACATGAGGAGGAAGATCGAAAACAGGTTCTAGAAATGGAGCAACAAGGTATAATCCGTAAATCAAATAGTAGATACGCCTCCCCCATTGTCGTGGTTGCTAAAAAAAATAGACAATTCGGGACTGCAGAAATTTCGTCTTTGTGTAGACTATCGTAAATTAAATGAGATTATAATAGACGACAAGTATCATCTGCCAAACATAGATAGTATCCTGGATAAGCTCGGAAGAGCACAGTACTTTACTTTTATTGATTTGGCCAAGGGATACCACTAAATTAAAGTTCACCGTAATGATATTCCAAATACTGCATTTGTAACCCCTTGTGGATTATACGAATATCTCAGGATGCCTTTTGGGCTAAAGAACGTGCCAGCGACGTTCCAAAGGCTAATGAATGACATACTCCGGGAATAATGACATACTCCGGGAATACTAACAAAATTTGTGTCGTTTATTTGGACGACATATTGGTGTTTTCAACTAGCCTCCAAGAACATATTAAATTTTTGACGTTGATCTTTAAAATACTAGCAGAACACAACTTAAAGATACAATTTCACAAATGTTTCTTCATGAAAAAGAATACTGAATTTCTAGGTCATATCTTAACTCCGGCAGATATGAAACTTAATCCCAACAAAATAAAATGTATTGAAGAGTACTCCTTACCCAAAACGGATAAACAATTGAAAAGGTTTCTAGGTGTTACTGGTTTTTACAGGAAATTCGTCAAGGACTATGCAAAAATTTGCGAGTCCCATGATTAAATACCTTAAGAAAGGGAAAAGTATATATTGACGCTTTTGAAGCATTCAAACGTAGCATAATTAAACACCCAATCTTTGAATTCCCCGATTTTTCGAAAAAATTCACGTTGTATACTGATGCAAGTAATTATGCGTTGGGAGCTGTACTAACGCAGAACGATCAGCCAGTCTGCTATGCGTCAAGGTCCTTCAATGACCATGAGAAAAACTATTCGGTAACAGATAAAGAGTTCCTAGCTATCACATGGGCAGTAACCTATTTCCGACCCTATTTATGGGGTAACCGGTTTAAAATCATTACTGACCACTTACCCATTAAATATTTGAACAAAAAATATACCGGCAAAGAATTCAGTCAGAGAAATCAGAGATGGTTACTCAAGTTACAGGAGTACCAATATGACATAGAATATTTAAAAGGTAAACAAAACAAGGTCGCTGATTTTCTGAGTAGGATTCCTGAAACCAAGGGTGAAAACCCGATTGATAACTAATCAGTAAACGCACTAATAGATAATGCCACTATTCACTCCCAAGAAGAACAACATCTAGACCACATACCGATAAAAGAGACTATAGTGAACAAATACAGAACCCAGCTTATTTTAGCCTACGATGTAGAAAACGAAATGGAAACATTACATAATCGAAGAATCATTTATGTCGACATGATGAAAGGTCGAGATCAATGGATAGGCCTATTAAGAAGATATATTACGCCTGGACAAATTGGAATTTACACTGAGCTGTAATATCATGAATACAATAAAATACAACAATTATTAATACAGCTCTTCAGCCAACAAAGTAAAATTATGTTTGTTAAAGCTACTCTACGAGCAACAGAAATGCGAACATTAGAAGAAGCACAAAGAAACATATCTCTTTATCACACTCAAGGAAGTCTTCATAGTGGAGTTATCGAAACTTATCATAATTTAAAGAATAAGATTTACTACCCCGGTGTCAGCAATGAAATCACAAAGATAATCAATAACTGTAAGACATGCTTAGAAATATAAAATGAGTGAAATATAAAATCAGTGAAACACCCACAGAAATTAATCAGATCCTTCACATGGATGTGTATTACTTCACAAAACAACCTTTCCTTACCCTAATAGACAAGCTGACAAAAAAAGCGTATGCATATCACATGCCAAACAGGCATTGCACAAAGAAAGTAGGAACATTAGAAGAGCACTTCTCAAAATTTGGGAAGCCAAGAAAACTTGTGGCTGAAAATGAGTTCAATTCTTTGAATTTACAAGACTTTTTAAGAGAGCAAGAAGTAGAACTACATCTCACAACCCGGAATACACCCACTGGTAACCGTGATATAAACAGGTTCCACAGTACATTACAAGAAAAACTAGTATCAATGCGTAAGTTAGATTTAAGTGTTATCCAAAAAGTACACCAAACCGAGCCGTAAACAATTATAACAGTAGGTATCATTCGACAATTAAAATGACACCCGATCAAGCCATGCAGACTGAAGCGGCGCGGCTCAAACTATAAGCACAAAACAGAAAAGGTAATTGATAAACTAAATAGAACTAGAGAAGATTATGAAGAAAATAGAAATATAATCCCAGTTAAGAATTATAAAAGAAACTATTATAAAAATGAACCTAGATATGGAATCAAGAATAGGGGAAGAGATCAAACAATTAATATTAAAAGACCACGTAAATTTGCAGGTGACGACATTAGTGTTTCGCACACTAACACTACTAGCTCTAGTGCTGCCACTAACCAAAGCGGGGTTGACATTACACCAAATAACGACTGAAAATGGATACATAATGATAAATATGGGACAAACTGAAATAGTACAGGATACTAAGACTATACTCCATATCATCAACATAGACGTGATCAAATAAACAGCCGATTGCCAGAAAAACAATATTAAAACTGTACATGCTGATACCGATCCAATAATAAAAACTAATTTTCGAAGAAATTGTCCTTGAGTGACAAAAAAGTGTGGAAAGACGTAATACACTGTTTTGTAGAATCATATCAACCATTCCTTATCCAAAGCAACAAAACTCAACTATAACACAAATGATGAAAATGTTCAGTGCTGGCAACACTTTCCCAATGAAGCAGCAATAAGTTTACCTTAACAAGCCCATACTTAAATCAACTTATCCTTTGAATTTCGTTCTCATTGGAGGATTTCCTCGAAAGTTTTAGCGGTTAAACGTTGTTTGAGGCTGCCATCCGAAAAATGCTCAAAACTCGGAAAATTTAATTGATTTATTTTAATTTAATTGATTTTTAATTGATTTTTATCGCAAATGCTTTGCGTATGAGAACGTAATTTGAAGCATCTGTTTGTGCAATATTTACGAAAATGGCTAATGCTGGCTACCCTGAGTCAGCAGCAAAACAAAAATATACCAAATCTGCTTCACGTTAAGTTAAACCCAACCAATAAATTTCGTTTCGATTGAATCACTGCGCTAGAAGTTATACGGGTGAAAAAAATTTTAGGGTTACCACCCTCAAAACTTTTCAAATTTTTAAAGCGTTAATATTTGTTGTTAATTTTCATTGCAGGATCGTTCCCATTTGCAAATCTAATGACATAATCGCTCTGTAAAGAAATTCCAAAAAATTACAAAAATTGATCATAGAAGGAAGGCTCTCATAATTTTTGTACGAAATTTCTACGACAGTTGGTTCACATTAAAGTTTATTTACTGCATGAACTTCGTTTTGATTTCTACATTGGACCGGAAGTTACAGGGAAAAAAGCTTTATTTTAATGAGCAAATTTGCAAGATTTATGAGACAAAAATCACCACAGCTGCCAGCCCTATACTAATTTTTCAACCACATTTTCACCAAATGTTACATAGAGTAACATCCAAGTACTGTGTGAATTTTGTTTAAATCGGATGGCTGAATCGGAAGTTATAGGCCAAAAACCGGTTTTATTTCTCAGTGATTTTTCAAGATGGTACCACTGACACAGGATTGCCCGCATTTCAAAATCACTTCTATCAGACCTGGTCCTATCTAATACCAACATGTCCTGTAAATTTCATTATGATCCGATAATCCCGTCTTCAGTTCTCGTGAACAGTACTTTCGAGTGCTGAAAATAGAGGTAATTTGGTGATGGGTCGCCGTTCTTGTGAAAATCGGAATTTTGAAAATTTTATCTTGACATGAAGGACAAAGGATAAAGTTTATCAAAAATTTTAAATTTTTGTCAAAAATCGAAAATTTTTCAGGAAGGTCAATGATTTGAAGGATTTTTTTTTCAGCAGCCTGCCACAGCTACAGGGTTACCTGCTTTATGTTGAAAATCTATATGTGCCAAATTTTAGTCAACATCAATACGCTCTGTAATTTTCACGATGATCCATTGTTTTTCTTACAAGTAATGACAAATCAAAATTTGAAAAAAATTCCTTGCCTACTTTTAGGCACCCTGCACCCACACACGGCTCAAAATTTCCAATTCTTTACCATAGACAAGCTTAAAACATAATTAATTCTGATTCCCAATACTTTTCTTTAACAAAAATTTACACTGCTTGGAAATATAGGAGTACCTCAAAATTCACTAAAACGCTCGCCGCCGGCAAAAGGTTTAGGATATCTGGACCTACCTACTATATACATGTATGTTCTCCAAAAATTTCAGCTCAATCGGATCGGCCACTCCAGAGATTATCTCCCTTAATCATTTTGCTGATATATATATATATATATATATATATATATATATATATATATATATATATATATATATATATATATATATATATATATATATATATATATATATATATATATATATATATATATATATATATATATATATATATATATATATATATATATATATATATATATATATATATATTTATATATAGAAATATGAATTTTCGGCGAAACGAGTTTAATACTAATGTTCGAAGAAAAAGAACTAACAAACATCTATGCAAAAATTAGGGCTATACAGCAACGGAAAAATAACAGACGAAGAAGAGGACTGATTAACGTTGTGGGAACGATTCAAAAATGACTTTTCGGGACTATGAACGATGACGATAGGAAGGAGGTTTCAGAACATTTGAAAGTTGTTGAGGAGAATAACGGAAATGCGATCGAAAACCTAAATAAACAAATGAACATAAACTCTTATTTGAACGAAACAATCACATATTTGAAAACAGTCGTAGAAGCAGAGAGAAACCAAATTAGTAGAACCGTTAATCAATTATCAGAAAATGAGCCGCATATTGTTACCAACCAGTTTAAAATTGACCAAACACTAAAATTAAGAATCTTGGAAGAAAAATTAAATCAAATTATTGACAGTATCGCGCTAGCTAAACACGGACTCGTTTACCCAAGTATGTTAACAGCAACCGGAATAACCGACACGAAACTTGACTTCTACAAATTAAAAAACGTACGGACCGGACTATTCCAATTCAAAGATAACAAGCTAATCTTAGCACTAAAAATTCCAAATTCTTACAAACTTTCAAATTTTAAATTGATCACAGCTCTACCCACCATTGATAAATTAGAAATGGTAATGGATGACAAATATATTCTAGAGCTTAATGGAAAAAACTATATTTTTGAAAATACGATTCAATATGAAAATGAATTGAAATCCTGGAATAATTATATAATGAAAAACAATTTTCTCTTTGTTAAAAAAGAAATAACAGAAATTGTAAAGATTAATGATCACTCCATAATCTGCAAAAACATGAATAACGTTGAACTTGTTAATCAATGTGATGACCGAAAACTAAAACTAAATGGAAACTATCTTAGCACGATTCATAATTGTACTATCCAAATTTTAAATCAAACATTCACTAATTCAAATGAGAAGTTCGTAGATAGATTTTTCTATTCAGAAAACTTATCAAATTATAATTTTACGCAGCAGTTAAACTTTACAAGGATTATGTTCAAAAATATTGAAAGATTAGTATTTCACAAAAATCTACACTACGCTGCTAGCTCATCGATCATAATAATATTAATTTTCACAATTGGTATCATACTTACGTTTTATCTCAAATATCGAAAATCAAGGCAAATTGTTCAAAATTCGCTTAGTGACATTTCCAAAATTAGTAACATTACGGAGAATGGTAATTTAAACGGGGGAGAGGTTACATATGCATCTTGGAATATATTCAGTATCATGTGATGAGAATGTTCTATTCTCATTATGCGATATCCAAATTGATTACTTTCCCATCAGTTGCAATGAACTGCAAGGGACGATCATTGTTTTGATTCTGCAATATTCAAATTGTTTTACTTTCCCATCAGTTGCAATGAACTGCAACTGATGATCACTGTTTTGATTCTGTACAAGCTGAAGCATCTTCCCACGATGAGCAAGCAATCGTAGTTGATATAAGGACCGAATTAGATTGTAATTAGTTAGTTGTAAATCGTACTTGATAGCATTAAGAGCATTGAGACAAAAAAAGTTATTTTTTTTTAGCAAAACTTAAAATAGTTTTTTGCAATTCTCTAGTTTAAAACAGTATATAGATTAGACGCTCTGTTACGTTACCCTTTAGTCGATCTTATATGCCGTTCACACTACACTTCTAAATCAGGTAGATTTAGAATCTGCCAAGTTAATCAAGTAAGCGTTCACACTACCCAAAGTGATTTAGAATGAGGAGATTTAGAGAGAGAAATGTCATTCGAATTTATGTGTTAAATTTTTTTTGCGTGAAAGATTGTAAATGGTGCAGGAACATGCAAGAACATTTTCTTTTCACTTTGTACAACTCACATTTTCCTTTTTTGTTCAATTTTTGATATTTTAGAACGAAATTCGAATGACATTTCATTCAAACCTACTGTGCCTTTCACGGATGGAATTCAGCACGCTCTGAGAATAATTCAGCCGGGAAAAATTCACAATAGTACCTGATTTGTATTTGATCAACTCTAAATCCACTAGTTTTCAACTCTCAGACGCCGAGAAAAATGTATGGGTAATCAGGGGTGTGCTCAATGTGCATGCTATAGCTGCTCCAAAAGCATAGCATACCATCACTTTAACAAGTGTCAAAATTCGCAGTAGCTAGGTGAAGCAGCTATGGGCATTGGACAGCCAAGAGCTGCTACGAAGGTCAGCCTTTACACAGGAAATTCAAAAATAATTTTGTTTCAATTTTTTATTGTAATTTTTGCATTTTCGTGGATCAGTTCAATACTTCCATTGCACTTATTATTTATACATTGCAGCTGTATGAAATTTAAAAGTTTTCAACATAGAGCTGCACAATCCATTAAAATTTTCCTAACATATTTGAAACGTATCACTTAATTCCTGCTTTTGACGCCATATATGGTAAAAAGAGCAAAAAAAAAATCGTTGAAAATTTGATAATACAGGAATCAGTGGACCCGGCCTTTTATGCTTCACGCTCGCCTTCTAAAAACTCAAGATGAGCTGCGCTGTGTACAAGCCAACTTAAAACTCGAGTTAAGTTTAAGTGCTTAAAAGCCCGTATTTAATTTATGCTGTCACTATTTTCAAATTTATTCCTCATCTCCTGTGTCACAAAAGCGCAAAAACAACTTTTCATTTCAATTTCCAATTGAAAATGACGTTTAAACTGCATGTCAGCTGTGTACGCACGGCCATTTTGCCTTAGCTACTTTCTAGCTATTCTCCAGACTACGAGCAGCGAATAGCTGCTACCTTAGCAGCTATTCCGGAATCTTGGACAGCCCGACTGTCAAATAGCAAGCATCAGAAAGTAGCTATTTCGTGACATTGGACAGCCAGAGCTGCTAAATTAGCAGCTAATAGCAGCTATAGCATGCACATTGAACACACCCCAGGTAGATTTAACTTGATTTAGCTCTAAAGCGATCAGCTGATCGAAATCGCCTGATTTAGAATGTAGTGTGAACGGCATATTAGTCCTGCGAATCTTCAGGTTTTCGATGAGATTCTCGATTTGATCGATCTTGAACCTTAGGTAACGGGAATAGGGGTTAAATCCGAAATAGGACAGATTCATAATTGATTGTATGTTTGCCAAAAGCTGTCTGTATTGGTCCATGTCGATGATATGGATAAGTTTAAAATTGCCATTATGAAGTTTTGCGTATCTTGAGTGGAGTGATATAATTTGCAAATTGGAGGAGTCAAGAATTTGCACGCTTGCAGAAGTGACACCAACAACGAACCTGAAACAAAAACTATATTGTTTTGCCTGACTCAGTGATAATTGTTGTGTTTCTGCTTTCTTTGGCAATTTCTTGCTTGTAGCGACAGGAGAGTTTAGAACCCCTTCGTTTACTTTGTTTTACATAAACAATTTCTCCAGGGTTAAAGTTTTTAGGTGTTTTCCCAAATTTATAGTGCTGCTTCATATCCTTATCTTGCTTTGATTTGAGCTTTTGAACATTCGCGAGTCGTAATGCTTCTAGATAAACTGGGTTGTTATTTGTTGTTCTTACTTCAAATCGTGTAGTGGATGGTATTGTTACACTCCAAAACAGGCTTCTCGAAGAGCTCTTCAAAAAACAAGTTTGATTGTTTATTCTTGAGGCGCCTCATAATCTCTGCAAGGTTCAAGTGGAGGCGCTCTACTTGGCCGTTAACCTCACTTTTATACACAGGTGTTATACATGTCTTGATTTGCAGTTCGTCTTCCATCATTGAGATGAGAGAGATGGATCTTAATGCTTCTTCATTGTTTATTAAGACACTTATAGGGATGTAAAACAGAAATAGGATATCTCTCAGTGGTTGCTTCATATCTTCAACCAATTTTGAATGGATTATTTTGGCTACCGGGTGTTTGGAAAATTTATCAACTGCAGTCAGCATATGCTTCTTCTCTGTTAGAAAAAGGTCTATATGGAGAATGTGGCTTGAATATTGTGGGATAGGAGTCGAATTTAGAAGAGCTTTTTGGATGCCAGTGGTACTTACTCTCTTTGCACGTGGTACACCGGTTGATAATGTTTCTGACTTTCGCGGCCATTTTACGGAAGTAACAATTCTCTAGAATCTGAATTTACTATTGCGGTGGGATCTTTTATGAATTTTGAGGATCTTTTCCTCTTGCTCTACTTCACTCGTTCTATCCTCAACTACTTTCTGTGCATACCTGATTCTATAGTTGGCGAAGTGAGTCGGATAGACTTCTTGAACCTTTCGCATTATCTGTTCGCTTGTTGAAAGTCCATTGATAGTGTTGGGGCTCAGATATCTTTTGAATATATTGATGATAGATTCCGCACTATAGTGTGGACTGATAAATATATGTCTTGTGTAATTTTCGAAAGGCGTTATAATTTGAGAACTATCTTCTTCTCCTATCTGTACAATTATGTGATTTCGGAAGACGCTAACCAGTATTTCAACAGTGGGTATTAAATTTTGTGACGAGCTTTCATCACTGTGCTGAGTAACAGTTATAGAATTTAATGTTGATACTAAAAGGGGTCTGGAAAGGGAATTGGCGACTATGTCGGCCTTACCCGGTTTATATTTAAGTTTGTAATTATATTTCTCTAATATGGCCTTACACCGTTTCATCTTGCTGTTATTGTTTTTATTACTAAGAGCGTATGTGGGAGGTTGGTAGTCCGTGAGTATTTTCACTTTCTTTGCACCATAAAGGCAGTTTCTCAGAGAATTTAAGGACCATATAATTGTCAGCATTTCCTTTTCGTTAGTGCCATAGTGTTCTTTAGTTTTTGAAAGAGTTCTCGAAAGAAATGTTACTGGCTTTCTGCCTTGTGACAACACCGCTCCAAAAGTGTAGCTCGATGCATCTATTGTCAGTTCGAACTCTTAGTCGAAGTCCGGATATGCTAGAACCATCTCTTGGGACATTAAGGATCACTTCAGTTCGTCGAAAGCATCCAAGGCGGCTTTGTTCATATGAATAATTTTGTTTTTTGAATGTATCTTGGACGCACGTACATCTTCCTCCCTTAAGAAGGATGTCAGGGGCTTTGCTAGTTTCGCTTAATCGCAAATGAAGCGGTGATAGTACCCTGACATACAGAGGAAAGAGCGAATGTCTTTGAGGGTTCTAGGGGCTGGAAAATTTGCGATCGCTTCCACTTTCTTTTTGTTGGTTTTCATGCCTTCTTTACTGATGACATATCCCAAGAACTCGATCTCTTGCTGCATGAGCTCGCATTTATCAACTTGAATATTCATACGGGTAGAATCTAAGATTCTGAACATTTAATATAGATTTTAAAGATGTTCTTCTTCAATTTTCCCGAACATGATTATATCGTCTATATAGACGTAGCAGCTCTTTCCTATCTCGTCCCTTAAGATGTCGTCTAGTGCCGTCTAAAAAATGGCTGGAGCATTTTGAGTCCGAAGGGCAGACAGGTGAACTCAAACTTTCCATTATTGATGGAAAAGGCCGTTTTTTCTTTATCTGATTTTCGTAGCGGTATCTGGTGAAACCCGTTTTTGAGGACTATTATTGAGAACTACTTAAGTTTCCTTAAATTGGCGAGGACTGCATTAACTTCTGGGATAGGTTACATATCAAGAATGGTGACTGAGTTAAGTTCTCGGTAGTCAATTACCAACCGAACCTTTTTTTTCACCCGATGCATCTTCCTTCTTAAGAACCATCCAAACAGGTGAATTATATGGGGTGCGAGATGGTCTAATTACTACGTCCGTGAGCAGTTTGCTGACTTGTTTCTCAACTTCTGCTCTTAACGCCATGGGACAGGGGTATGGACCTTGAGTATACCGGGTCTTCAGTTGTGGTTCGAATTGTCCCCTTTACTTCGGTGGTAAAAGTCAGTTTCTCGTCTGGTTCGGACAGGAGGCTTTGATGTTGCTTAATTATTTGGTGCAATTTTTCAGACTGCTTTGAATTTAAATGAGATATTCTTATGTTGATGTTACTAACGTTTTCAGATTTTTGTTGCTTCAGAGGAATAATGATATTGGAAAGTATCACCTTGCGGTTTTCCTTAGTGTGAATAACCACATTAAGATTCTTTAGTGAATCATTTCCAATTATCCCATCGAAACCAATTAGGATTATCAAGACGAAAAATTTGAGTTTTGGGGTATTGGAGCCAAACAGATTTACAAAGACAATATGTGTGACAACTGATTCAGATAACAGAGTTAGCGATGAATTTTTTTTTGTTTGGAAGTGGATTCTTCTTTAAATGCCGAGATGGCATATAATTTTTATTGGAGCTGGTGTCAATTAAACATTTCAGTTCCTCTCCGCTTTTTAATGTATATTCGAAGCATGGAAGCGAAGAGGACTTCAGGCTAAAAAATAAATGTCTTCTAACTCTTCGGACTGATCGATATTAGGACTTTCCGAACATTCAATATATTTCGTCAAGGATTCTTCATGATTTGGGTCTTCTTCAGTTAATTTCCCTTCATACTCATCCATCGTACCTTGGGTTTCTTCTGTTTCGGGAAGATATTGTGTTTCTGTATTAATGATCGATGGAATTGGCCGGATTGGTTTCGTTTGTTGTGAAAATTTTGGTTTCGGGGTCCATTCGCGTAATTAATAGCTTTTGATCTGATAGTTTCATCAACCTCCATGGATTCTGGCCGTGGTTAAGGTTTCGGGGGAACGGGGAGCGTGTGGTTATATTGTGGCTGTTAGCCTGCAGGAGAAATGGGTTGCTGGTAGCTCTGATTAAATGCCTGAAAGGGGTAAGAATTTCGACGATTATGGAGTAGTTCTGGGTAGAAGCTATTTTTGGGGGCTGGTATTGGTCGTGGTTGCAAGGACGCAAGCATATTCCTTCTGGCAGGAATAGAAGGTGGAGCAGGTCGGTGTATTTTTGGTGTTGCTCTTTGCATATTGTTTATGTGTTGCACACGATAACCCATATTCTGCAACTTTAATTATAGATGTAGGGCTTGAGGTAGGTCTGCAGGTTCCCTCATGCTGAATAATCTGGGTAAGTATCTTTTGAGGCCTCTGACAAACGTATCAAGGGCCTTATCACAAAATGATTGCGTCATGATATTGAGTGACTCTTGACCCAGTTCCATGGATGATAGCTTATTTAAGATTAGGGACAGGCGATGGTATACCTCCTGGTAAAATTGAGGGATACTATTGTTACGCTGAAACAGAGTAGTCGATACTCGAGGTTGCTCAGATCTCTTTTACTCGTGTAGTGTAACGTCAGATATTTTGAGATCTTTTCCCAATTCAAGGAAGTGTTTTAAGATGCGAGTGCTACATCTGCCTGTCCAACAACTTTATTTCTTATTACGGAGAGGATTCCGTAATATTTAGGGGTTCTTCTTAGGTGTTCATATAAATTAAGGGTCCTTTCAACGCTTTTGCGGCATGAACCGAATTCGCCGGGCTCGCCAGAAAAGCATCTCAGGCTCTTCACGACGTCCGATATTTTGTTGTTAATATCTGCACTGTGGTTTATAGGAACATCGATATCATAATTAATGTCTGAAACAGGGTTCATCATGGAATTGAAAAATTGCCTCCAATGAGTTTGAAGGTTATCAGTCACTAACCTGGAAATTAGAAGGACCAGATTTTGATTGTTGAGCTGAATGACCTGACCTACTGGAGGCACCGCAGATGGCACTGACTCCAGTGGCTGTGGCGTAGGTGAAGAGATATTGCCGTCAGGCATGCCGCCAAGTCTGGCGAGACGAATAAGGTTATTACGGTTCGACATTACAGCAAAGAATGAAGCAGAAAAATCCGATTAAACGATGATACCTCAATACAAGAATTGTACGCAGAAAGCAATAATATTCCAGCCCAAATTTCAAAAAGGAGTGGAACAACGCCAACAATCAAATTTATAGCAATGGAACAAGAACAATACCACAACAGTTATTTTACTGAAACGCTAAGAATTGGAAAACTATTTCCAACACCATATTACTTTTATGTTGTAAAAATTTTTCGCGAGATTTTGGACACGGAGAATGTAAAGATTTGTTCTTTTAGACCAGTTCAATTAAGTTGAATGCTTCAAAGCTATGAAAATAATTCCGCACAAAAATCTTCCTTTACGGCGAGGGTAAAATAAAATCTTTCACTACAAAAATATTCCACTTTTACACAAATGTCAACCGTGTTCATTTCACAAATTTGTTTAAATATGGTTTTTATATTGATGTGACTTCATTCGCTAATACTGTATATTTAATTTCAATTCAATATGATTTCATTCACTAATATTTCACTTAATTTGATTCAATTCAATTTAAATATTCATAATTCTCACAAAAAAATTGGTTAACGTATTCAATGTTCAATATTTCATATAACTGCATTAATTAAATTTCGACTTCATTTATTCTTAATACTACTCTTACATAATCCGGAACACTGCTTCCATAGTTGAGTTCGGTGCCACTACAATATACCGCTAGACTACTACCGCTAGACTACTTTTTCGCTACTGGGGTTCTTCGGTATGTCCACCACGTTTTCTCTTAGTTTGGTTAACAGGAACACATATGCAACTAATTCACTCGCGAAAGAATCTCCTGTTCTTGGTTTTCGAACTTGATTTTCGCCAAAACTTCCGCGTTGAACCAGCCGTTTGGTTTTCACGTGGTATTGCGTACGTTTAAATCTCGACTTGGTTTTTGCTGATTTAAATTTGGTTAAAGTATGATGGGTTGATCCCCGGTCTCTTTGATCAAATTAAAGGGGATAAAAGCTTCCTTGCCAGGATACTTTTAACCAACGCACGCGACGTTTGTAGGGCTCCACGTTGGGTGCCAGTTATGAAATTGGAAAGCGGTCCCTTAAAAGCATAATCTCTATTGTTCGCGAGCTGATTACAGACTGCCACTTAAAATCTAACAATTGCATTTTCGTTACTTCCACAGATATTTGCTTATTTACTAAAGCTCACATGCATTCCCACGAAAGTGTACTATTTTGCTGACAAGACTGTCTGGAGGCTCATATTCCACTTCTCTGTGGGAAAAAGGTAAATTCGCATTAACTAATATCATCATACAAAAATAATGCTTTCTTCAATGCAAATCGGTACAATAATATGGCAAGCTCCCATACTTCATTCATGCAAATTTTAGATATTATTATGTCAAATAATTGTAGATACTCGATTCATTTTTAACTTTGAATATCTCTGAAATGCACCTTTATACAAGATCAGGCATGCTATAAAATCGCAGGCTCGCAAACAACTCCAATTTGTGGAGAATGACACACCATTCATGCTCTAAGCGGTACAAATATAATTGTGAATCATATCCCTACTATCTCGTTATAAATTATTGTGTTCCTAAAAGATGGCAAGGGATACTCTTGATGGTTCATATATTTTAAAAGTGAAACCGAAGACTGCAATCAATGGTAACTCAATCAACAAGTTGGTAGGTACTCACTGTTAAAATTGCTCAAATATTCTCTCGGTCAAATATTCCACAGCAATTAGGCCACTCACGAAAATTTAAATCATTCGGAAAACTTATAACTCATCAAACAATGAACATTTCCGAAACTCATTTATATTGTAACTTCTATAAACTCCTTCAAGCGACCACTTTCATAGCACGAAAACAATTGACCAAATAATGGAAATCAACTTTCATTCAAGTTTAGTCTTGTCTCTTACTAGATTAAGAACTTTTTCCTCGAAAAAACTGAATTATCGCAATTTCGAAACTTTTCGTTGCACTTTTCAATGTTTTCGAAACTATCGAATTTCAAATTCTATTGCGAAGTGATTCTAATAGCACTTCCAGAGTTAGAGTACTTAATTTTTTGAAATGTTGTGGAAAGTGTTTTTCCACTTTCTATCAAATCACTGGAACTAATTTTCTAAATGTTTGACGATGCGTATCAGAAAAAGGAATTCCATGAAATTGGCTGCGTTTTTTTTCTGTCCAATTGGTTTTGAATCGCCGTCTTTGTTTTCTTATCCTGCTGCATCATTTTCATGCCGTGTATAGTCACTCTCTCTCTATTTAACTTAGTTTGACTTTGCCGGCTTAGCAGCATAGTTAGCATTTTGTCTGAAGAAAGTATTTGCATATCATTAGCATCGACAGTAGCAGATCTTTAATGGTGACTAGATGGTAAGAGATAAAAAGTATTTCAAACCTTGGTACCAGGATCGTCTTTTTCAACCATCATATCTCCCTTTATGTTTTACTAAAATTTTTGTAATTACTTTGTTTACAGAGTTTTGTTTTGTTTCTGTGGGGCAGAAAAAAGCAAATAAATCAGTAAAGATTCAGGATGAGAGGAAAGAATAAGCCAAGTGGCTTCAAATTGGTGTATTTTAAATTTTTTTTCAAGTATTTATCAATTAACTTTCAGGGTGATAGACAATATGCAGTACATGGAATGCAATATTCTGGGACTCAAAAAAATCAAATAAAAAGTACGTAAAAATGTGTTTTCAAAGTGTTCATCTTTATTTATCAGCTTGATTTTTTTTTTGTTATTTTTTTTGTTAATTCTAATTTTTACATATTTCGTCATTTATTATTCTTAATATAATTTACTTCATTTATATGCATTTATTTATTTTCCCCTGAGTGTACATATCTATGTTTCTTCATACATAATTATTTATTTGTTTTCTATAATTGGTTTTATTTTTCTGTACTTATATTTATTTTTCTGTACTTATTTTTCAATATGTCATAATAAAATCTCTATACTTGTTATTGTATGTTTAATTTTCTATATATAGTCAATCACATGGATATTGGCACACACATAATTGTTTTACATTTTGTTTAAACATGCATAAAATTAATAATGTTTTCAGATTGATTTTAGATTATGTTTAGATTAAATATTATTTACCAATGAACTAGATAACAAATTAAAAAACAAATGACTTACTTCAATACAAAACTTGAAACAAGATCATAAAACGGAGTAAATATTTATAAATTTTGTCACATGGTTATTAGCGCAAACACATATTTCAGTTGATTGAAGAGATATTAGGTCTGTTCCCGTACTTTCAGTAACTGAATTTTAATGAATCATGTGGTGGGGAATTTCATGAAAATTACGAGAACGCTCTCATTGTATTTCCTGAAAATTGACAACCGAAAGTGTCAGTTTTCGGTTTTTGGGAGAATAATAGTGATTATAAAGTCATCCTAAGCGGTAATAAATTATCGCCACAAAAATATTCGACCTTCATAGCAACGTTACGCAAAAAATATGTTGCTTGTCGCGCACATCTGAAATTATTTACTCCGTTTGACACTTTTCAGTATTTTTCAGTAGCTCAGACCCTACTGAAATTTACTGAAAGCGGGGAAATCTTCAGTTTTCAGTAAAACGGAGTACGGCAACAGCTTCATTGCAATTAATCGCGATTAATCGCAATTAATCGTAGTACGGGAACAGACTAATTTTTGTAAATAATTAGCTTTTAACTTACTCCATTCTTCCATCTAATTCGATCGTAATTCAATTACATTTGAAATCTAGTGTTTTCAAATTTGGCGATACAACTCATCCCAAACATTTTCGATGGGGTTGATATCTGGCGATTGGGGTGGAGTTTGCATGACTTTATGGCAGTTATACAGTGCCCACTTTCGCACAATGAACGAGCTGTTTGGGATCGTTATCTTGATAAAATTTAAATCGATCAACGACCCCCGTTTTATGTGCACTATCTTTCAAATTTGAATTCAAAATGTTTAAGTAATCCATTTTATTCATTTTAAAATAAAGTTGAGGCTCTGGATTTCGTTCATACTGCGCATAATGGTAAAAGTAAAGCAATCCCACGACAACCCTTGTACGGGTCTAGGGGTTGAAGCTGGTAGAGAGCTTCATTACAATTTTTTTAATCATTGTGGATACGAGTGTGGAGTGATTAGTTCCACGACTCACTTTACCCCTGATTTAAATCAGGTACCTAATCAGAGCTAGGTGAACTCAAAGCTTGGTGCGCGGACCCTCGTCCGAACCTGAATTCGAACCAGGGACCCCACACGCAAGAAGCCAGTGCACTACCCACTAGGCTACGCATAATGGTACTTCTAGAGAATAAGAACGTGGATACACCATTTTTGGTTTCTATGAAGTTTAGTTGCCGAGTTATGGGCTTTTGAAAAATGAATGAAATTGATGAAAGGTTTTTTTTTTGGAAGCGCATTCTAGGATTAAAAAAAAATCTAAAAAACCTCAAAAATACTGATTGGAGTAGAAAATTAACTGTTCTTTTTAATTTTGAAATTAAATTTGAAAACCGGTAGTCAAAATTTGTGTGAAACCGGAAGTAACAATTTCAACTCGTTTTTTGAATTTTTTGGTTAATTTTGTTTATTTTTAAAAGAAAACAAAGCTTAAAGGATTTGTCTCTCACGTTGGCTCAGGAAACTCAACACTTCGATGCACAATTGTAACAATTATTTATTAACTTTCAAACAATAAAAACTTCAAACAATAAAAACTTCAAAAAAACTCCGCAACTCGACTAGCACAATTCACGACTCGTGGTCCACCTGATCTGCTGGATAATTCCGTAATCGCTCGAAACTTAAAACTCGCTCTGCTCACGTCAAACAACACGGTAAATTACAACCTGTTATTATAGTATCATCAACTGGTCCAGCGACGCACACAGCTCAATCGTTGACAATTATAGATTCATCAACTGATCCAGCGACGCACACAGCTCAATCGTTGACATTCTCCCGGGCCTTGGAACGTGTGCGTTTCAAATTAAGCTGCCCATCGGCTTGTACCGGATGTCGAGAATGGTGGGATGATTTCATGACATGGAAATAAATTTTGATAAGTTTATAGATTTATTATTTACCGTGATACTGTGTTCCCTAGGATGATATTAGTTTCTGGCAATGTAGCGGTATTGATGACCCAATATTTTGTGGCATTTCCTCCGTGCGAATATTGTGCCATCCTCGGACCAGGAGTTAAGGCGCTCCGACTCGCCATCTCCTTCCAGTGGATCGTGGAGTGGATAGAGGAAGGGGGAAATAAGGTGTTCAGGATAAGCGTCAATTAGCGTTGTTCAATGTAATAATCGGCAGTTCTTTGCCTTTATTAATTCAAATTCAGAAAGTTGATAGTTTTATGTTAATTTTGTAGTTGATGTGTTTTAATTAAAGTTGTATTCATGGTTTCTATTCCTTGTGGTCTGGTAAAGGGCAAATTTTATGAATCGGCCTTCGTATTGTTGAGCTAGCAGTTTTCAGATCAACCACTCGAACTAAGCCATCTGAGCCTGGATATACTGCAGATATACTTCCTAACATCCACTTGAGAGGAGGTAGACGTTCATCCATGATTATTATTAGTTGTCCGACCTTTAAGTTCGGTCGAGCATTTTTCCATTTCTGTCGATGTTGCAGGGTATGTAGATATTCACGTTGCCACCGTTTCCAAAAATCTTGTTAGATTTTCTGAGTCAGGATCCAACGTCGTAAGTCGATTATCTTTGTGTCAGTAAGATCGTCTTGTAAAGGGGTGGTTAAAGCTCGTCCGATTAGAAAATGTCCTGGCGTGAGTGGTGTGAGTTCAGCTGGGTTATCCGTCAAAGGACTTAAAGGTCTGGAGTTGAGGCATGCCTCTATTTGGATCAGGACAGTTGTGAGTTCCTCATAGGTGAGAATAGTATTTCCCATTATTCGTCAAAGGTGGTGCTTCATTGAACGGACTCCGGCCTCCCATAAGCCTCCGAAATGTGGGGACCCTGGTGGAATGAACACCCAGTTAATGCGATCATTGGCCAACAGTTCCGCAACTTCTCGCGTGGCCATCATTGGCCAACAGTTTCGCAACTTCACGCGTGGCTTCACGTGTAGGCTTGTAATGAATGTTTTTTGAAGTGGTCCCTTGGCTCCTACGAAATTGGTACCACAGTCAGTGAAGATATTTTTGCAGTGTCCCCTTCGTCCAATGAATCGTCGTAATGCGGCCAAAAAGGCATCTGTCGTCAGATCACTCACCGCTTCTAAATGAATAGCTTTGGTAACGAAGCAAATAAATAGTGCGATGTAGCCCTTGTGAGTTTTCGGATTCCGACCCTTTGACATTCGTATCGTCAGTGGTCCTGCATAATCTGTGCCAGTATTTTTGATAGGAGGAGCTGGAGTTATACGTTCGCTCGGTAAATTGCCCATCAATTGAGTTGCGCCTTGCTTTGATAGACGAAAACATTTTATACATCGATGTATGTGCGCCTTGATTGTATTACGTAATTTTGGAGCCCAATATTTTCGCCGGATGCTGCTAAGTGTTGCGGTCAGTCCTCCGTGCAGAGTTTTTAAATGGTGAATGGAAATGAGCAATTTTGTGAGATGGCTTCCATGTGGGAGAATTATTGGATGTCGTTCTTCGTATGATAAATGTGAATGTTGTAGTCGCCCGCCAATCCGTAAGATGTCATCTTTGTCTAAGAAAGGTATGAATCCTTTGATTTTGCTTTTGTCATTGATTTTTGTTGTTATTTTTAGTGATTGGATTTCTTCGTCGTATTCCGCTCTTTGAACGGCAAGGATCCAGTAAGAAGAGGCGGTATCTAGTTCCTGCGATGACAGGAAACTTGCTTGATGAATTTAACTTTGCCTTCTACATTGTTGAATAAATCGCAGAGCGTATGCTGTAACTCGGATGAGTTTAGTGTAGGAAGAGAAATCGGAAAGGTTCATAATTGTACCCTTATCTATGGAAGTCATAATTGTACCCTTATCTATGGAAGTGCTACAAAAGAAGTAATTTTACGGATATCCTGCGTCGTTGTGAAGGCATTTTGCGTTGGCCAGTCATTGGCAGAACGTGACAGCCAATCTGGTCCGTGCCACCAAAGTGTTGAAAACTTCAACTCAGTCGGAGATATGCCTCTGGTTACTAAATCAGCAGAATTATCCCTGGAAATTACATGATGCCAGATGGCCATGGGTATCAGCTCTCGAATTGTACTTGTACGATTTGCGACGAACGTCTTCCAACTGCAAGGGAGCTTGGCAAGCCAGGCTAGCACAATTGTTGAATCAGTCCAGCAATGTACGAGGACTTCGTGTTGTTCAAGGATTCTAATGACGCGTGATAGCAGTTTTGCAAGAAGGGTGGCCCCGCTGAGTTCTAAACGAGGAAGCGAAATAGTTTTAATAGGCGCGACCTTGGTTTTGGCCATGATTAACGATACGTTAACGCCTGTACGGTTTGATCCAATTACTCTTAAATAGACGGCTGCACTGTATGCTTGCTCTGAAACATCGCAGAATCCGTGGAGTTGAAATTCTGATTGGTTTTTCGTTTGGAGCCAATGGGATATTTTCACTTCCTCCAACTGTGGTAGATCATTTTTAAATTGATTCCACTCGACCTTGTACTTTTCCGGCAGTGGTTGGTCCCAGCTCAAGCCTAACAGCCACAACTTCTGGATTAAGATCTTCGCCGTGACTGTCACAGGCGCATACCAGCCTAAGGGGTCGAATAATTTTGCAATACATGACAACATAGATCCCTTTGTACATATCTCCGAGTGGTGTTCCATATGAAATTTGAGAAGAAAATTGTCGGTCATATGGTTCCACTCTAGACCAAGTGTCTTGACTGTGGACGCAGTGGTGTCTTAGAACTGAAGTGGATTTGACTTTAACCAATCTTCTTCGGGAATGGTTTTGAGAGCCAGTGGAAAATTTGACGCCCATTGTCGTAGATGGAAACCACCTCGACTTAGTAGTGAGATTAACTCTTCCTGTGTCCGAAGCACCTCCCTTAGATCATTAACTCCCCAAAGTACATTGTCGACATATAGGCCTGTGGTTAAAATTTTTGAAGCGAGAGGGAAATGTAAACCTTCGTCATCAACTAATTGGAAAGGCGCTGAACTAACTCCGAAAGTCACTGTGCTAATTCGAAAGTGTTCGACAGGTGCAGATGGATCACGACGTCACAGTATTCACTGAAAATCGCGGTCAGTTTCAGAAACGAGGACCTGCCGGTACATTTTCTCCATGTCTGCCGCCAAAAACTATCCGATGCATTCTTCAACGGGTGATGATGCCTGATAGATCCTGTTGTAAGCTGGGGCTGACGTGAAGGAGTTGCCTTTGTCGGATTTGCAGGATGCGTTGAATACCACTCGCAATTTAGTTGTCACACTTGTTTCTTTGACGACACCGTGATGAGGCAGATAATAACTTAGTTTAGTCTTGATGTCTTCTTCTGGAATTTTCTCCATATGGTTTAATTCAATATATTGCTTAAAAGGGACCTCTCGTAGTAAGATCTCAATTTTATATGTCTGCATAGTCGGCGTTCGAGCGAGATTAATTGTGAACTAGCTGATTTGAAGGATGATCCCAACTCCGCTGGATTAGTTTTGAACGGTAATGAAACGATATAACGTCCTTGGGCGTTTCGTTTGTGAGTGGACTTAAAATGATCTTCGCATCGAACAGTGTCTTCATCGCGGTGACATACGGTTACTACTTCCTCTAACTCCCAGAATCGACGTAATTGTGAGTCAAGTTCTAATTGGTTAAAGAACGAGTATGCTTTAATTGATGTTCGTGGTTCATTACGAACTGGGCCCATCAATATCCAACCTAAGGCGGTATTTTGTGCGATTGGAGTATTGGAGGGGCCCTTCTTAATTCCCTCTTTGATGATATTTGGGTATGCGTCCGAACCCAGGATCAAATCAATATTGCTTGGCTGATAAAATAGAGGATCTGCCAAGTCTAGATTTCTTAAATGGCTGAAACGAGCGGATGAGAGTCGAGTCTGTGGCAGTCGACTGGTCAGAGATGGAAGAACTATTGCTTCCAGTGGCAAAATGAATTCCTTTGAAGTTATGGATTTGATCTTAAAGTGTACAACCTTTTGTGAGTGTCCTGCTTTGGTATTTTCTATTCCTGAAATCGTCATTTTCGTGATAATGTTCAGGGGTTTGAGTCGCAGACGTTGCATAGCCGCTGTAGTGATGAAGCTTACTTGCGAGCCTGGATCGATTAACGCTCTCAGTATGAAATCTATTCCGTTAGATGGTATCTTAACAAGCGCAGTCGCTAATAATACCGTGTCAATTGATTGATTGACCACATAAGAAGAAACCAGATTCCGGTTTCCTGAGGAGTTTGGACTATTGAGTTGTTGATTTGAATCTTCGTGGATTGATGTATGGTGTCGTCGTCCGCAGTGTACACAACTTCGTTTGCTAGGGCACATTTTGCTTGAGTGATCCGTTGCTAAGCAGTTGAAACATAAAGATTTGTTTCTCACGATCTGCAGACGTTGATCGTAAGGCAGTGCTTGGAATAGTTGGCACTTTCTCATATGATGATGTTGCTTGCAATACGAGCAGGTGATTGAGTTTGTAGAAACGAATACTGCGTGTTTTTGCAGGCTGGTGGTTTTACATGGCGTAGTTGAAAAGGCTGACAACACGGCCTCTAAAGTTCGGAATCTTGTTTCAAGAAATCCTAAATATTGAGCGAGAGTGGGAGGTTCAGTACTCAGACTTAGTTTCTCTTCCCACATTGTTCGCGTTTCGGATGGTAGACGTGATGAGTGGACGTAAATAATGGCAAGATCCCAATCAGCCACTCTCACCATCAATGACTTCAACGCTGATAAACTTTCGTTTGTTGAATCTAAAAAGTTTCGAATTGCTGCTGCTGATTCTCTTGATATTGGTGAATTGTTGAATAGAATTGCGAGTTGAGCATTGACTAGCAGCCGGTTGTTGCTGAATCTTTTGCATAATGCACTCCAGGCGGGTTCGAAATTAGTTTCGACCATATTTTACGATCCTAAAAGATGGTCGACTTCGCCTGAAACTGAACTTCTCAAATAGTGTAGTTTTTGTACACCAGTCAATTGCTGGTTGTTACCCACGAGCGCTTGGAATAGATCGCTAAATGGTTGCCATTCAGAGTATTTCCCCGAAAATGTTGGTAAGGTGATTGGCCGAAGATTGATCTCTCGTGTTGCGAAACTGGTTGCTAGTGAACCCCCTTGGTCTCGCAAGTCAGTTATCTTTCCAAAATAATCGTAGTATATTTCTTCATAATGAGAATATGAATCATTTTGAAAATATGGAAGCGCTTTGGAAGCATCATCAACCTTGAGGAGAATCTTTCCATGAAGTTCCTTGAATTGTCTCCACAAATCGGCTAAACCCTCTATCCGCCCTTTTAAATAACCGGGAGTTAAATTTGCCTTGGAACATTTTCGAAAATTCACGACAAATCTGTCGAATGAATCCATGTTCGCAGTCTGTTTCATAATCAGCGTTTCAATTTTTTCGGACATTTCACTTTCTTTGACTAAACTCGCGAAATTATTATCGTGCGTAGATAATAGTTTACGTTGTGGCCTTAGTTTTAATGCTGGTATCAGAAATAACAGCTAGAATAATTTGGTTTAAATTTTCAATTACACGTGGTTCGATTGCAGCTTGCTATTCGAAGCAGTTAGCTTATCAAATGTGCCGTTATTCAATGTGTTAAGAGAAAATTTCAATAAAACATTAAGCCAGCCAGCGTAATTATCAACTGTGCTGTATTTTAACTATGCACTGCAGCTCTCATTAGCGAAACTTAACAAATCGGCGTTAGGTTGATGATCAATCGTAGGTTTATATTTCAATCACAAATTTCACGCACATTTTCATACATTTTATCATAAAGAATGTAACGCAATGAAGGTAATAAACAGGAAATATAGAAATATAGAAAGGAGATAATAGAAAGGAAACAGAAAAGGAATTTGATACAAATGTGACTCACCACATTTGATCCGGTTCGAAGGACCAATGTCTCTCACGTTGGCTCAAGAAACTCAACACTTCGATGCACAATTGTAACAATTATGTATTAACTTTCAAACAATAAACCACAATTCACGACTCGTGGTCCACCTGATCTGCTGGATAATTCCGTAACCGCTCGAAACTTAAAACTCGCTCTGCTCACGTCAAATAACACGGTAAATTACAACCTGTTATTATAGTATCATCAACTGGTCCAGCGACGCACACAGCTCAATCTTTGACAATTATAGTATCACAGGGCCGTACCGTAAACAAAATTTTTGAGCATGCTGAGCATCCAGTACAAAAGTTGTTCAAAATACGGACCTGAATATAATGAATAAAGAAATAATTATATATCGATATCAGTATACTTAATGTCGCGTCGTGATTTGAGCATTCATGAGCATAAATGATATGAACGAAAAAAATTCAAATAGCTCAGCATTTTCAATTTAGGCATTGATACAATGATCAAGAACGATGTATGTAAACACTTCATTTTTATTTCGAGCAATAAATGTGTTTACAGTAATTTTTCAACGGTAAGTATTTGTATAAATAAAGATTCGGTACAATAATAAATGAATGGGTACAATAAATGGCGGACTGCTCTCACTGAACGAAAAGGACTTTCAAGACACGATGCATCTACCGCACATGTTGATGCTGCTTTACGACAACATGAAAAAGAAAAACAAATGCGTGAGGGAACATCTGTATCAGCGCTTGTGAACATTACAGTTTTAGAAAAACGTCGGTACGATTGTAAAACGATTGTTGATATAATCATATTTTTGGCTAGTAATCTTTTCGCTTTACGTGGCGATTGGATTGAAGAAGAAAAATCTGAAGGAGGTTTATTCAACAGTTTAATTGAATTTACGCTAACAAGAGATCCAGAACTTGCTGCGTGTCAAAAGTACATGCCACCCAATGTCACCTACAAATCGCCCAACATTCAAAATGAATTTATTGAAATTTTGGCTAATTTAGTAAGTAATGCTGTTGTCGATGAAATTAAAGGATCCGATGCTGACGCGTTTACAATTTTATTGGACGGCACCAAAGATAAAAACGGCGACAAATGCCTTTCAATAGCTGCAAGATTTGTTGCAAATGGCAAAGCAAAAAAAGCTCTCATTTTCTTTGAAACAAGCAAAGATTTGGATGCAGATGCGTTCAATTGCTTTTACAATCACTGAATGATTATGGTTTGGGCACGAAGAAAGCCAGTGTTATGATGGAGCACCGGTAATGAGCGGTCATATATCGGGTGTAGCAAAACGACCTCAAGAATTGTTAGGTAAAATTATACCGTACGTACATTGTTTTAACCACCGTCTGCATTTGGCTATCATTGCCATTGTCTAGCAAATCCCATGTGCTAAGCAATTTTTTGATCAATTAGAATTATTATATACATTTTTCAAAAAACCAAAAGTAAAAAATATATATCAGGGGGGATCGCTAGCAAGATTAATTGATTCACGGTGGCCGGGTCATTTATTTTTTTATTTATTTATTTTTTCATAACAACGCAAAATGTACGTTCAAATTATTCTGGGATTTGTGCAACACTCGATCAAGCCAAAGATTCTAAAAGCAATTTAGGTGGTGAACAAATTGCTACGGCAATTGGTCTATCAAATATCATAAAGCAAAAAAAGTTTGTTTTTTATTGGTATTTATGAATGATTTTGTACAAACTTTTGAGCCAGTTGATCGCCTGCTTCAAAGCCGTGACATAAGCTTTAATCGAGCTAAGCCTATAATCGAACATCTTCAGTCTACCGTTACTAAATATAGAACTGATGAAAATCACAATAAGTTCATGAAATTGGTCGATGAATTACTTCCAGAATCTTTAGCAACAATTCCTTCACGGAATCAGCGAAAGTCAACACTTTTAGAAGATTTCGTGGTGGAAGAAACTATTGGACAACAGCCAAATAAAAATGATGATATGAAGTCCAAACATTTCGAAATAATCGATGTGGTGAATAGAGAATTAAATGAACGTTTCACTGAGAATAATAACCTTTTAATTGCTTTTTCTTACGCTAATAGTATGGATATTAATTATTTGAAAACACTTGAAAGGATAGGTTTGAAAATTGCAGCCAAGCATGAACTGAAAACAGCAAAAAATTACATTGAAATCCCAAGAAAAGAATTTTTACAAACAAAAGAAAAAGAAAGAGAACAAAAAAGCAAAGAAAAGAAACAAAAAGGAAAAGAACAGAAAAATGAAGTAATAGAAACTGAGAAAGAAGATGATGCCCAAAAAACTCTGAATCAATTCAATATTTTAAATTCACTCTATGAAATCCGTCAAGTTGTTCCAGATGTATACAAGATTTATGCATCAATAGAAATATTTGCTTGCAGCACTGCAGTGTGCGAAGCGTCTTTCTCTGAGTTGACTGCTATTAATATTACATCTAGACTTTCAATGACCAATAAGCGCATGCGACACCTTGCATATTTAGCCTTTGAACATAAGAGATTGAATGATATTTCGGTTGATGATGTATTACATGAATTCAATAATAAAAAAGAACGAAAAATTCAATTATATTAAGTTAAGTTTGAAATAAAAGTTAAGTTTGAAATAAAAGTTAAGTTTGAAATAAAATGAAAACAAAAACAATTAAACAAAAGTTTTTGATGTTTTTTGTGTTTATTTACATTTTATGCATATTTTTCTATTTATTGCCTTTTTTCAGAGCAAGAGCGTATTTGAACATTCAGCATTTTTCAGAGCATGCGCAGCCTTTCTCAGAGCATACTGAGCATGATCAAGAACCAGGGTAAATACGGGCCTGTAGTATCATCAACTGGTCCAGCGACGCACACAGCTCAATCGTTGACAGTATTCTTATTTTATCATTCAAGTTTTAGAATGGGATAGCCAGTAGTTTAAGAGGTAGATGAATTTCAATACGCCAATCAGTATTTTTGAGGTTTTTTAGATTTTTTTTTGAATCCTAGAATCCGTTTCCAAAAAACTTTCATGAATTTCATCCGTTTTTCAGAAGTTCATAGCTCGGCAACTGAACCTCATAGAAACCAAACACTGTGTATCCACGTTCTTATCCTCTAGAAGTACCATTATGCGCAATATGAACGAAATCCAGAACCTCGACTTTTTTTCGTTGTTCGCTTCACGTGAAATGCCTCTTTTGCCATATTTCATGCCATCCATCTGAGCCAATCAAATTATATTTGTTCTCAGTAGTGTATATTACGCTTTTCCAAAACTCTGGTGGCTATAAAATATGCTTCTTGGCAAAGACTAATCGCTTTTTTTTGCTAGTCTCAATAATCAATGGTTTTTTTCCTGGATAACGACGAACACATTCTGGATGGTCAGATTTCTCACGGAATTCTTCCCACGTTATGCCTAGTACTATACTCTTCGCGAAACGAATTCAACGGTCAAATTCCATACGAAAAGAGCTTTACTGACGAATTGAAAAGCTCTTTTTGTGTGGGATTCGACCGTTGAATTCGTTTCGCGAAGAGTATAGTACTAGGCATTACTGCGAGTTTAAGTGCACTGATCCTGGGATTTTTGCGGACTTTTCTCAATATAAAATTGCTTTCCCGGTCAGCTTTTTTGCTGGTCCCGGGTGCTTCTTTGGTGCAACAATACCATCTTCTTCTTTGAACGGTAGAGAAGCATTTTTTCGTCACATCTTGGCCAAATCGTCGATAACTTTTACCTGCTTTTCGGTGTTTGATGATCAAATTTCGAAGATCTAATGATAAATTTTGATTTCGATCCATTTTTTCGTGAATCAAATAATTAATTTTCTTCATTCATTATTAGTTTATGTTAATTACTAACGTTCGAAGAATCACTTTGGCCGAACATTCATATTTATTTATTTTCAACCAAACAAGGCGTACAAAAAACACTTTGAATTAATATTAAACAATTTTTATAAATCGATACAATACACAATAATGAAAGAATTTTGAAAATATAACCATATTTGGTAGAGAATTGGATAGGGCATTCATGAAGTAAGCACCTTAGTCAGAGCAGTTTTAAACCTAGGTCGGGAAATGGTTGGGGAATAGTATTTTGAGAAGCTATTGAATATTTTGCAACATCTATTGATTGGCTCAATGCTGGCGTAAACTGTATGATGTCGGTATTCATTCAATAAACGTGTATGCCTAGTCTGCCTTACTGATTCGTTGAAGGTTACCTTATTGGACATGGACACAATATTGATCAAGCCCCTAATAACATCATAAGTTAAGCAGGAGCATATGACTATCCGCGAAGATAGACTTGATAGATTTAAGAGATTTAGCCTGTATCTGTTTGAAGGTAGATTATCAAATTCGTAAGGATTATACAGATCTCTGAACGCAAATAGCAAGAACTGCTTCTGCACCGATTTGAGCCTATCGCTATGGACATCAAAGGTCGGGTGCCAGATGCATATTCAAGCAATGGCTGAACTAGAGCTATGTATAAAGACTTCGTGACCCATAGGTTTTTGAATTCCTTCCCACCTCTTTTGATGAATCCAAGCTGGTTATTAGCCTTGCTTAAGACTTTGTCATAGTGTAAATTAAAACGCAGCTTTTTTTCCAAAGTAACCTCGAGGTTGATGACATTGTCAACATTATTGAGGCGGTTACTGGTTACCGGGAAAAACTAAAAACATGACATTTACTGACATTAATGTCGAGATTATTTTGTTTGCACCACTGCTCAAGAGAAAGCAGTTTCGATTCAAGGAAAAATGAGTCTGATTTCGATTTAATTGTGAGGTACATTTTCAGATAATTTGCATAACAAAGGTGAGGGATGCCTGATAAAACTTCAGAAAGATCTGATACGAAAATATTGAAAAAAAGAGGCCCCAAGTGACTATCTTGTGGTACACCTGATAAAAATTCAATTTTTTGGATAGGATACCCTAAAACTTAACGTAACGCGCCCTATTTCAAAGATAAGAGTCTAGCCAGTTTAATAAGAGACCCCAGATACCAAATTTCTGTAGTTTGATTCGAAGAATATCATGATCAACGCGATCAAAGGCCTTGCTGAAGTCTGTGTAGATGGTATCAATTTGATACCCTTTTTCCATGCCAGAAAGAACATCTGAAACGAAAATCACGAGGTTGGCAGAAGTTGACCAGCCTTTTCTAAAACCATGTTTTTGTTCTTTCAGCAAAGGTTTTATTAGAGTAGTGAGCTTATCATAGACAATTTTTTCAAATAGTTTAGGCAATGCTGACAGTTTTGCAATACCTCTTTCATTATCAACTGACCGCCTATCCCCACATTTAAAAATCGGGATCAGATGGTATGATTTCCAGAAGGAGGGGAAAACCCCACAAGAAAGTGATTTATTGAAAATAAAATACACGGGTAAAATAAGCGACTCCATGCATTCGAGTATGAAACTAGGAGGTAGCAAGTCAGGAACAGGACCCTTGTTGACATTAAGATCTTTGATGGCCTTTGCTATCTCCTCTCTAGTTAAATACATTTCACAGATGATATTTGGTGAAAATGTTTGAGAGAACAGAATGTTAGATATGGTCGTACATGAACAAAATACTTCCTGGAAATGGTCAGCGAACAAGGTCAGAGACTTCGTGAGGGCTTGACGAACAAAAGTTGTTTTTGTACATTGAAGTAGGGTAGCCCGAAGTTTTCCGTTAGGTGCTCACGAAATCAAAAAACTTTTTAAGATCATGAATTATATTTTCACCCATGATATTAGCAAAGCGCTCATACGCTTTTCGGGATTTCGTCAGGAATTCTTGAGCTAATTCATTACATTTATCCTTGATATCATTTCTGACATCAGTGCTGGTTGTAATTACTTTATAAAGTTTATTTCTTTGATTCCGCAAATACCTTAAACTGCTATCAAGCCATGGTTCAGATATTTTGTCTTTTCTCTTAATCTTTCAGCATATATTATGTGTATATATTTATTATATATATATATATATATATATATATATATATATATATATATATATATATATATATATATATATATATATATATATATATATATATATATGTATATATATACAGGGTGTTTGGTACTCGGAAGGCACTTTTGTAAGGAGGTCTTCCTTGATATATTTTGAGCAAAAAATCGTTCTACAGGGTGGTCTGGTTATTAACATCTGCGGTGTTACAGAGCGGTCAAGAAAAGTGTTTCGGACCTGTACCCTGACTCACTTAAATCATTATATCTTGAAAACTAATGATCATAATGCAAAGTTTTATTGTTTAATTTTTTATTAAATCAAATTACCTCTAATTTGATATAACATCCTAAATTGTAACTGTACCTGATTTTGAGAAATTTACCTCAAAACACAAAATTTTGGCACCTCTACCTTGAAAATTCTGTGTTCAATGTCGTTTTGCTCAGAAAATCTCATTAAAATATGCCGTTATAATTTTATATTTTTGTAGGCCATATAATTGGCTGCAAAAGTTGCGGGCATGTTTACGACTTAGGTTTTACCATTTCGCTAGTAGTAAGCGAAAATACATTTCGCTTACAAAGTAAATGTGTTATAAAGTGGCCCTCGTTGAAAACAAAAGTTTGAATTGTTATTTGTACTTAAGTATTTTTGCTGTCCATTAATTACTACTTCAACTTTTAATAAAAGAAACTAAATTAAAATTAGTTTCAACATAATTGATGCACTAACCTGGATGTTAAAGATACAATTGGGTACAGTTCTTTGCCTGTATTAATGGGATACGTTAAAAAATTAAGATTTTATAAAAACAGAACCACTTTCAAACTTTTGCCAGTTTCGGTACATTACTCGAACTACAAGATATTACTTAAATTTCAAAAATAAATTCAAAATGTCTCACTTCACTAATGAAGAATATGCAGATATTATGTACGTATATGGAGAGTGCCGGGGAAGTTCACGAGCGGCGCAATCTTTGTACCCATCGACGAATTCCTGGAAGAAGAGTGTTTCAACAACTGTACAAAAGGATTTGGGAAACTGGCAGCGTTAGAACGAGCCGAGTAAACGCAAATCCTGCGCCTGCAATCGCCGTACGGACCGATGAAGAAATACTGCATGTAGCAGAAACTGACCCATTAATCAGTATTCGACGCTTGGCATTGCAGTTTAACGTGTCTACGTGGAAAGTTCCGAGCATTTGAAAAGCAGCTCGTTTACATCCCTACCATCACACACTAGTGTAGAAGCTGTTACCGATCGATTCGCCCAAAAGGATGGAATTCTGCAATTGACTCCTTGAGAAACAATTAGACAACGAAAATTTTTTGAACACCATTCTCTGGACGGATTAGTCCTTATTTACCAGGGACGGTACCACGAACTTTCACAATTTACATACGTGGGCTGAAAACAATCCACACACGAGAAGGACTTCATGATTTCAGCAAAGATTCAGAGTAAATTTATGGGCAGGAGTGATTGGTAACGATATAATTGGACCTTTTAGTACCAATTACTTGGATCCTAAATAGTACCAATCAATTAAATTTTTTAAGACATTATCTGGAAGACCTATGGAACGATATTCCCCTGCATCGATTGGCTTCCATGTTTTACCAACACGATGGTGCTCCAGCTCATTATGGCCGGCCAGTCAGAGATTGGTTGAATTCCAATTATAACAATCGCTGGATCGGTAGAAATGAACCAATACACTGGCCTGCGAGATCTGATTTAACCGTTTTTTTTTGTTTAATGGGGACGGATGAAGGACCTTCTCTACACAACGGAAGTATCAACATTCGAAGACCTAAATACCAGGATCGATGCGGCTGCAACAGAAGTGAGGCAGCAGCTGAGAAGTATGAGCTTAAATGCATGCACCCAATGAGCTTAAATGCATTGTTAAGATCAAAGTGGTTTTGCACTCGAATCAGGTTGGAGTACGTGTGGTAGAATATGCACTCAAAATCTGAACGACTCTTCTACTGTTCTACGAACATTCCTATTTCTAGCGGTTCAGGTGTGCTAGGGTTTTTTTTTGCATTTAATTACATTCGTTTATGTATTTTTATTAGATTTTTTTTGCTCAATTGATTTTTCTATGATTAAATTCGTCCATGTTTATCTTATTTATATTTATTTAATATACTTGTATATCATTTGTGACGATTTTAAAATAAAAAGCTAGCAGGGCATCTTAAAAACTCCGATGTCCAGTCGAGAGCAAACCAGCAAGAAAAATATAAGTAAAAAAAAGATACCTCATATACCCACTATGTCAGTATAAAAAACATAAATAGGTCACAGTTCCAGGGAAGTAAATTCATTTAATTGCGAACTTTCAAAGAAAGAAGATCAAAATGGAGAACACCGAAATAAGAGCGGTCGTTAAATGCCTGTGTTTGAAAAAACTGTCTACCGAAGATTTAGGCGGCGACTTGATGGAAACATTAAGGGACTCTGTTCTTTCAGATTTTAACGGGACGGAGATGATCGTATCCAACCCGGAGCCGTTCACGAAGCAGATTTCACTATGTTGCTACCGCGCCTGAAGACGACTAGGTCCGGAATGCTACGAACACCAGCCCAAGCGCAACAAACGAATCGTTAGTCAAAAAGAAGTCCGAGGATGAAAGCGGTCGTGAAGAGAGTCTAGATAATTTGGCGTTTCTCAGGATGCAGCGCGAAGCGATGATCTAATTTACATCCCATTTTAGGTTATTATTTTGAACCGCTTGAAGCACGATTTTAGACACTTTAAAGAGGTACAATACGGAAATATATGCTTAAATGATTCAAACTCTTTAAATGATTCAAACTACTCTCCTCTTATAATGGCAGCAAGTGCAAAACTTAACTTTATGTAAACTTTAGTTCGTGAAAACTGTTCCTTTTGATATGTTATTTTTGAGCGATACTTTAATACTAGATGGGTTTTTTTGCACACCGGAGCAGATTAAATTTTGCTAAGTATATTGAATACAACAACATTTTTTGTGAATTCAATACACTTAACAAAATTTGATCTGCTCGGGTGTGCAAAATAAAAAACCTACTGATGTATTCTGTTTTTGTGATACTGAATTGCTTAAAGGTTAATTATTCTTTTTCTACAATATTGAAATTAATGTTATCTTTTGATTTTGGGTTACAAATTATAATACTTAGCTGAGGACATTGTGCGAATACTTTTGTCCACCACCGGAAAACAACCACAACATATCCCACGTCAATGTTAACATGAAGCTGTATGTGCAAAGTGCGAGTAGATTGCGCGAAACAGTTCCCAACAAACGAAAATTTAACGAAACGTTTACTCACCCTTGGTGTTTACATTGCGCGAGTTACGGCAACACATGCCGCATCCAATAATCATGAATAAACGTGCCGATCATCGTAAAATATAACATTTTCCTCATAATCAAATTTCTTTCAATTGTAATTTAATTCACCTTACCGATGCATTTCCTGTTATTGCACTAAAAAGCTAGAAACAACGATGTCACACTGTAACGATGTTTCAGCCAATGCCTCCTAGATGTACGGGCCGTAATGCAGAATGATGACGTCAGAGCAGTAGGCCACAATGTCGCGAAAAACACACAGAGTCTTACGGGACGTCCGCGGGAAAATGTTAATTGTACGGGTTGTGCTAAAGTGAGTAAAGTGAAAACAAAGTGAGATCCGGGGAACAGTGCTAGTGAACAGCTAAAACACAAATTCATGCGGTGCGCGCGGTATAATTAGAAAAAGTCGCCCCGAAATGTTTATCAGATGTTCTTAGGTTATGTGGTGTTTTGTGTCGATTCACTTTCGATACAATTGATTGACACAAAATGCAAGTTATAACTAAATATTAACACTACAACGCGTCCACGCACAAAAAACTAACGTTTTAATCATATTTTAGCTTAAAAACCGCAAGTGAAATCTCCGTGTGTGTCGGCACTGCCTCGTGGAAATGTCAACATGGCCTACTGCAATGACGTCACAGCGAGAACGATTACGTAGCCTGACGGCCCGTACATCTAGGAGGCATTGTTTCAGCACTTTTGCATTTCCATAAAATCCACATTTATGATTGTATCGAGTCAGTTCAAATCTGCCGTCAGGCTGTTCAACCAAAATTTCGTTTTTTTTTTTCACGTTCGCCGGGTTAGCGAACTTAACTCGCGCAACGTAGAGGCGAAACAGGCGAGCCACTAGTTCGGGTGAGACACGTACGTCATCAAATAGTTGCCTGATATCGACATATGGCATTTAGTAAAGAAAAGAAGCTGATGAAAATTTTTGTTATAAATTTATGATTTGTAAGAAAATATTTGTTATAAATTTATGATTTTTAAGTAAATTGTTGAAATGAGTGTATGAAAATACGATTAGTATCAATTAGTTTCAATATTAATAATTAAAAATAAATTGAAATGTTTCTTATAAAAAGTTGATGGTGATAATAATCATGACGTTCACTCTTTTGATGAGTAAAGAAATTTCTTACAACGAAAGATTCTCTTTGTATTTTCAAAGATTCTCTTTGTATTTTCAGACATAGAAGTGCATAAATTTAATGGAAATCTAATATTTATTGCCGTAAACTTTAGTCTTATTGTCGCGGCACCCTATTATGTAAGTTTGCTTCCCATATAAGCATACACTTTTTCGGAATGTAATTGCTCAAAAACTTAAGAAAGCACTATGTTTTTAAGGATAGCTCGTTTAATCACTTTGGAAATAACTCTAAAACTTTGTTAGATCTGATTTATTAAAAGAAATGTTTTTTATGGCAGTGCCTTACATATAGACATATTAGGCGTGTTTTTTTGCTCTTCTATCCAGTAGAGAATAGGATATACGCATTGGAAACAACAACACTCCTGCACCAGTGAATTCACTAGTACAGAAATTGTATTCGTCATAGGTAGTTCACGTGCTGAAGTATAGAATGTGCTGAAAGAAAAAAGAAAAGCTCATACGATGTTGTCTTTTTTTCTGTGAGATGGCTTTGGGTTTTTGAAGGTTAAGTTGAATGTTTTGGTAGTTAGTAAATTAAAAAAAGCTCGCATAATGTGTAGAAAGTTAAAAGAGATAATTTTCTGTTAGTCCTTTTGCTATTTTCTATCGATTGTGGTAGTGTATATTTGTCATTTTCTTCCTTTATTTTGAGCTGTTGAGTGGTACCACAGCAAATACAGCAACCCATGATACATGCAGCAACCTATGTCAGTCTTAGCGAAAGCATCAGCTGTTTTGTGATGGATCGTTTTTTTGCGTCATTGTTCTATTCTGTTCTGTATCGGAGCAAAAAAACACGGCTATTATAGACATTTTGAAGTTTTTCGACAACTCATCTTCTGCGTTTAGTCTCAAAGGCTGGAAAAACAATTTAGAAAATTAAGGACCAGTTTCAACTCCTTTCTATCTTTTTGTGCTAATTTCTACAATATTTTGAATTTTCACTCATATTGAGCAGACTGGATATTCACGAATGCGACACAGAAAATCACAAACCAACAAGTTCTCTTCACAAAAACAACAAAATTATGCCATACAGAAAATTGAAATAAAGATCATAAAAATACTGTCACTTTTCATTAACGTCATTTCTTTTTATGACATTAAGAAACTTTCATCTTCTTAGACAGTGCACAAAGTCCTCATCGGTTCAACTTGAAGAGTGTTACGTTTTTCCAACTTGTCATCTTTCCATTTACCTCTTGCTTTATCCTTATCTATGCCACACAATCGTCTTTGTTTTTGCCTTTGTATCTTATCTAATGCGTGGCTGATAGAAGTGTGTGGTGAATAAACTGACTCGAGATTTGTTGCAATGAATAGAGCAAAATGAATGAATGAATGAAGGAATAAAGGATCATGCAAGCCGAACTATTCCTGAGAAGAATGAGAGCATGATAAGAATAAGGATTACCGTGAAGTAGTGAGTTTAACGATGAAACTTGTATTTAATGTGTATGTTGAGTGAGTCGGTTTAGAGTACTGCCAGGGTAAAGGATTATTTTCTTGGATAGTAATAGAAGAACTAGATGATGTTGAGTTTCGGACGAGAAAACTGTGCATTTGTTAAAGTAGATATGAAACGTCAAGAAAAACTCTGAAAATGACTTTTTTGGTTTTTTCATCCACATTGTCTACAAAAGAACTTGTAAAGAAATATAATTAACTAAATTAACAAAAATTATTTAAATTATGAAACTGAAATACTTAAATAGTCCTGCTAAGAGCTCTGTCAAAAATTTAAAAGAGTCTTTGGGCAGAATTTCTGCTTGCTCATAGCATAAAATATGAGCTTATATATAGAAATATTATGCGCTAGTGTTTTTTGTAAAAATACAAAAAAAAACTAGCGCATCAGAACCGCTAGAAAACTAATTTGAGAGAAATTGTCCTTGAGTGACCAAAAATGTGGAAAGACGTTATACACTTTTTTGTAGAATCATATCAACCATTCCTTACCCATAAAAACAAAAACCATTTCTCGACTATAACATAAATGATGACTATGTTCAATGCTGGCAGCACTTTTCTAACGAAGCAGCAATAAGCCTACCATAACAAGCTCATGCTCAAATCAACCTAACGTTTACATCCGAGGATTTCATCAAGTTTCACCGATTGTTTGAAACTGCCACCCGAAATATTGTCAAAACTTGAAAAATTTAAACGGTTCCTATTTTTATTGCAAATGTTTTTCATATGAATATATAATGGAAATATCTTTCGATGCAATATTTACAAAAATGACGGATGATGCTAACTCTGTGTTAGCAGCATAGCCAAAAATATACCAAATCTGCTTCACGTTAAGCTAAAACCATCCTGTGAATTTCGTTTCGATTGAATGACTGCTCTGGAAGTTAAAATGGCCATAGCTGGATGATGATTTGGTTACGAAATTCCTACGGAATTTGGTTTAAGGCGGCTTTAGATACGCGGTGTTTGTCAAATACCGAGCACCTAGTTTGGCAAACTTCGCATGTGTGGTTGGGTTGCTCACCTAGTGCTTGCCCTAGGCCAAGCACAAACATTCGGGTGCTCGCTATTCCCGTAGTTTGTAGAATCAAAGTAGACGAGCACTGTGTCGGATCCCAGCAGCTCGTTCATCTTCCAGCTTTGGCGAACATTCGGCAATGCCCGAATGTCTAATTCACTGTGCTTGTCATTCCGCAAGTACCAAGCCAAATTACTTGACTAGGTGTTCGGTATTTGGCGAATAGGAGGTGTTTGACAAACACCGCATATCTAAAGCCGCCTTTACAATAAGCTCTACTAACTTCACGAATTTCATTTTGATTTCATGGCTGAATCGCAGGTCATAGGAAAAAAAAGCTTTATTTTGCTGAGCAAATTTACAAGATTTTGGTGACAAAAACTACCATAGCTGACAATTCCATTAACATTTTTCAACCAAATTTCTATCAAATATAGAATAAAATCAGGTTCAAGTACTGTGCGAATTTCTTTGATATTTGTTGACAGAAGCGGAGAATATAGTCTAAAAAGCAGTTTTTTTTCGCAGTGATTTTTTCAAATGGCACGACTGCCACAGGGCTATTTGCTTTTTAAAACCATGTATTTCAGTCATTTCTATCATTATACAAAGATATCGTTTAAATTTCATTATGATCGGATTATCTGGTCGTCAGTTCTCGTGAACAGAAGTTTCGAGTGCGGAAAATAGAGGCAATTTGATGAAGGGCTGCCATTCTTGTGCAATTGAAAATTTTGACAATTGTTAATTAACATGGTGGACAAAGATAAGGATTTATCAATGATTTGAATTTTCGTCAAAAAGCAAACATCTTTCAAGAGGATCGATGTTTTGAAGGATTTGATTTCACGTGCCTGCCGTAGGTACAGGGTTGAAAGCACAGTCCTGAAATATATGTATAGTTTTAGTGAATATCAATACGCTCTTCAAATTTCGCGATGTTCTAGCGAAATGAAGAAGAAGATGAAGATGAAGAAGAAATGTCAGAAGTTATGACAAATCGAAATTTGAAAAAATATCCTTGCCTACTTTTAGGTACTCAGTACCCACACAATGCTCTAAATTTCCAATTATTTATCATTGGCAGGCTTAAAAATAATAAGTTTTAATTCCCAATACTTTTTTTACACAAAAATTTACAATGCTTGAAAATGCCCGCCGCTGCCAAAGGCTAAAAGATATCTGAATTTTAGCAAATCATGGGCCTACCCACTATATACATCTATGTCTTCCGAAAATTTCAGCTCAATCGAATCGGCCACTCCAGAGATTATCTCCCTTAATCATTTTGCTGATATACATACATATATATATATATATATATATATATATATATATATATATATATATATATATATATATATATATATATATATATATATATATATATATATATATATATATATATATATATATATATATATATATATATATATATATATATATATATATATATGAATTTTTTACGAAACGAGTTTAATACTAATTTTCTTCGAAAATCCGTAAAAACTAATATAAACATAAAAAAAAACTCTAGCGCACCTGAACCACTAGAAACACTAATATTCGAAGAACAGTAGAAGAACCGTGCAGATTTTGAGTGCATATTCTACCACACGAGTTGCTTATTACAACCAAACTGTTTCAAACGCCACGTTTTACTTTGGTTTCAAGAATGCATTATAACTCATATGGTGGAAAGTTTTCAGATATTACCACTGGCATCAATTTTAAAGTTTATGAGAGCAAAACACTTGTTAAATATATTTGTTATCAGTTGCTTATTTCACAAAACTTTGAAAGCAGCATCTCGTATAACATCATAAAAAAAATGCTCAGTGCCTGCAGCACTGTGACTGAAGTTGGTGTTTGGGGCTGCGATTGGAAAAATTTGCAGAACTTTGGGGATTGAAACATTGGTTATCTATTTTCATTATAAATGTTTTCGGTATGAATACTAATTGTAAGCATTTATTGATACCAAAATAGTACTACCAACTCGTGCTGGCAACCTTTTGCCAGTATCAAAACCAAAAGTATATCATATCTCCTTCACGTTGAAATTAACCTACCTTGCAAATTTCGTCTCGATCCGATGACTGCATTCGACGTTATAGGAATATGAAGAAATTAAGGGCTACCAGCCGCGAAATTTTTCAAATAATCGGATATTTAATATTTGCTGTTTATTGTCACTTCAATATCATTACCATTTGAAAATTTTACGATAAAATCGCTTAATAAAGATATTGCAAAGAAACACAAAACCAACGATGGCTGGCAATTCTATCGTGGCTTTCCAACCAGATTCGCCCTGAATAATGCTTATAAAAGGTTCCATTAATTGTATGAAATTTGTATTGATTTCATGACTGCATTGGAAGTTATATGGCAAAAAGCTTTATTTTCCCGAGCGAATTTTCAAAACCAAAGACACAGCCGCGAAATTTTTCAAATAATCGGATATTTAATATTTGCTGTTTATTGTCACTTCAATATCATTACCATTTGAAAATTTTACGATAAAATCGCTTAATAAAGATATTGCAAAGAAACACAAAACCAACGATGGCTGGCAATTCTATCGTGGCTTTCCAACCAGATTCGCCCTGAATAATGCTTATAAAAGGTTCCATTAATTGTATGAAATTTGTATTGATTTCATGACTGCATTGGAAGTTATATGGCAAAAAGCTTTATTTTCCCGAGCGAATTTTCAAAACCAAAGACACAAAATTTACCAGCACCATCCGAATTTTTCAACCAAATTTCTACCAAACACCGTTTAGATTAAGATTCAGCTACTGCGTCGATTTCATGAAAATCTCGTTACCGAATCTAACTTCATAGAAGAAGTTCAATGTATTTTGTAAATTTCAACTGTATCTGATGATTCGTTTGTGAGTTCCCGTGAACAGAAGTTTTGGATGCTAAAAATATATGTAAATTGGGAAAGGGTTACCGTTCTTGTTCGACTTGAAATTTCCAAAGATTTATTTTGACTGTATGGATAAAGCATAAGATTTGTTATACAAGCTGATTTTTATTGTAAGAAACGGGCATTTATGGGATATTCTATGGTTTGAATGATTTCACTTTCAGTGCCTGCCGTAGCTGCAGGGCTGCCAACACGTTCATAAAGTTGCAAGTGTGCAACTTAACAACAGTAATATGTTCTGTAAGTTTCATAATGATTTGATAATCTAGTAAAAAGTTATCGCAATTTAAATATTTTCAAAATTTTCCAATCCCATTTTAGGCGCCTAGCGCACACAAAGAGCTAACAATTTCAAAAACCTTATCATGTTCACATTTAAAACACGTTCTAAATTCAAGATACTTTAATTTTGCAAAAGTTATTTTTTGTAGGAATAATAGGTATATTTAAAATATCACTAAAATGGCGGCAGGCGCCAAAGGGTTTAAAAGTTTGAAATTTTTGTGAGACCTAGCACTATTCTGCATATGCATTAATGTAATAATGAAAATTTCAGTTCAGTCGGATGGCGCGTTCCTGAGATTTTTTCACTGAAATTTGATGATGTTGATATATATATATATATATATATATATATATATATATATATATATATATATATATATATATATATATATATATATATTTATATATATATATATATATATATATATATATATATATATATATATATACAAATATATGTATATATATATATATATATATATATATATATTTATATATATATATATATACATATATATGTATATATATGTATATATATATATATATATATATATATATATATATATATATATATATATATATATATATATATATATATATATATATATATATATATATATGAATTTTTGGCCAAAATGATTTTAATACTAATGTTCTTCTTCGAACATTAGTAACAAAATAAATTTTTCTTTTTTGTCAGCCTAAGTGTCTTAATAGGATTTTTGAGAAAAGAGTTAATTCCTGAATAGTAAATGGACGTTAGTGTAAGTCTAGTCCCGTAGGAGTTTATTTGAAAAATAATTATTGGGTTGGCAGCCATGGTAATCAAGAGTGCAAATGAATAATTAAATGCAAAACAGTCACATCGGTTAATAATGCAATGCAAATTGTTTTTCATTGTAACGACTTTGTGATGATGATTCAGCATTTATAATTCTATATCTTATGAGCGAAGATTGTAACTGATTCTGTTGAAAATTTTTGGCAATTATTATTGTATGATCTCTTAAAATAGCTTAAAATTATAAACATTTTGACTGCCAAGAGCCATCGGATCTTCCAGAGAGTTCAGGTAGGTTACTGCTCGGCGTGGTCGTACCACTGACTTGTGGTAAATTCTGCAGATCAGCGCACCGATGATGGCACTGATAACCAGAAATCCGAGTGCAAAGCTAAACCCGTCAGAAGGTAGACGTTATATCCATTTGAAGTTCGGCCTCTTGATGACATTTGAAGTTCGGCCTCTTGATGACGGATGTTCTGAATTAAGCTATCATCTTGTTCGAGAATTAGCTTCGATGGTACGTATACAAATGTTGTTTTGGTAGTGTCAAATTGCTGTAGGATCAGTGATTTGACGTACGTGTATTAGACGGTAGCACTGTTAGGTGTTGCAGAATTCGTTCACAAAATTGCGGTGGAGCCTGTAAGGCTGCAAAAGGGATCTATTTCCAAGATACCGACGCATTCGATTTTGAGGTCTTTTCTATGCCCCGCTGCTAGAAAGTTCCACAGGTTTCATGGTTAGTTGTTTCCACAGTATATTTTCCACGTAAATATGTGGTGTGGACAAGGTATCTTGCTGTTCAGAAGATAACGTGAAGTAAATCTGGTCGTCGTATTGTACTCCGAAGTAATTCTGTGCGATGTCCCAAACTGACTAATATCCATTTTCTTAGTGATGTGGTATGCCAGTAAAAAGCATTTAGCTCAAACTTCTTTCGCTCAATGGTGTGAAAACTGCCAAATATCGTAATTTCACTTTTTAGGATGATAATGTGAGTTTTGACCACTTCCTTCAATACTTTGGTAAGTGTGCCCCCTAGTTTATCTTGTGCTCGCAACAGGGTATTTGTAACGGTTGCTGCGGAAAGTGCGTCCACAATGGTCCCTGCTGATGACTTGATTTTGTGAAACACTTCATAGTGGGTTTGAATATGTATCAACCAGCCGAATGCTAGTTGGTATGCTGCAAAAAACTGGATGTTGATACGATTTCGATCGATATGCCAGGAGGTAATTTCCGCCAATGTTTTGGAGACCTGATCATTCAGTTCAATTCAATGATTCAATTTAGCATTTAACGCTCCTCGTGTCTCATTTGTCAATTTGGTAGTGGTCAACAATAGGTTGCCACGATGTTCCATGTTCATGATAATCCGTCTGTGATTTTCATCTAAATATTCGATCTGTGTAAACTTCGTCATTCACAGAGAAGATTCCTTGCAGTATGTTTCCTAGAACCCCACGCCGAAGTCTCACTTGAATTCACGGCTTGGTCGCTTCCATAGTCCTATTAGCTTCTTGTTCTAATTGGTTGACAAGCTCCGTGCAGCGTATATCTGGGTGCAGACGAAGCTTTTTCTTGTAATTGTTTGATATGTCGATATATATTTGCTGGGTATTCTGCATGTCTGCGATAATCTCTTCGATTGAGACATTTACATTTAATCGAAACTTACCAACCATACTTGCGCCGCGTGCTCAACATAAACACATGGTTCAGGATGCTTAATGGTATAGTTGTCTCCAGCACTCGTGACACAAACTAGACAAGCAAATAAGTATACCATTAGTTTGTACATTTTCTTTGTTCGCTTCGAAGGTTTAACTTCTTGCTCCCTTTTGTGTGTATTTTGATGGATGATAACGTCTTCTGGTGGGTGCTTGACTTCGCATTCCTCATTGCTGGGCAATAGATGGATCGGTGTAATCGGCCGCTTGATGATGTTATCCTTTGTTTTCAACGTCACGACCATAGACAGGTCATCGCTTTCGAGATGTATTACTGAAATTCTTCCCAAAGGCCACTGACAAGGTGCCTGATTTTCAAACTTGATCAGGTTTAAATCATCCTCTTTAATTTTTTTTGTTTTCAGTGAACCATTTCACTTGCTGTTGCAGCCAAATATTCAAATCAAATATGCAAGGCTCCATCGCTGCCAGAAGTGATGCTTGAGTCTCTGTATCAGTTGCCATTTTCTAGTAACGCTGTCATCCGTATGCCCATCTGGCAATCAAAAAGGAAGTCAGAAAGTGTCCTAAAGTTAGCGCACTAATGTAGTGTAGATTGGTACTCAGTGCTGTTAAGGGTCTCAAATTCATGCAGGTTTGGATTTGTGCCACTAACGTGAACTTCTTTTCAACGTTTAACAAGTGCAAACCGAGAGTTTTTATCAAGTGCCGCTTTATGTTTTTCACCTCTGCCTCTTGAACTTTTCCGAAATGAGGACTTTTTGGAGGAATAAACTCCCAATTGATTTAGATGACAGCAAGGTTTTCTTGAGTTTCTTCAATCATCTTCTTCGCAGGTTCATGGAATGAAATTAAACTTACGCTAAACTATAAGCCATTTAAAGTACCATTCGCGCTGCTATCGATCTTAGAAAAAAGTCAGCAGCCTGTTGATAGCGGACATAATAACCCATTCAAAGTCAGAATAAAAGAAGAAATATGGGATACAAAAAAGGCAGTGAATTTAGAACGTGCGTTGACTTTCAAAAGCTTAATTTAGTAGCAGAGAAACATTACCCGTACAAAACGTGGAGCACGCTTTTAACTCAATCGCCGAAAATCTGTAATCTGTAATCTATAGCTATCACCAAATTCCTATTGTAGCAAAGTCACTGCTTTTGTTACTCCATCAGGCCACTATAAATATAAGCAGGTTCCGTTTGGTTTAACAAATGCTCAGAGAGAAAGATCTTAGAAAGTATTCCAAGCAAACTCCTTATATATATGGATAACATCCTCATTCCGATACAATTTATCGACAAAAATATCCATGTTTTACAAGGCGTGTTGGCAGAAATCCAAAAATGGGCCTTACATTGCAACCAAAAGCAGTTTCTTCAAAAACAAAATCTGATTTCAACTTCTCCATAATAAAGAGGGATATTAAATTCAATTCGTCAGCAGAATCCGAAGGATCATTCCAATTGCTATAAGTGAAATGAATGTATAAATGTATAAATTTGAAGCCGAGATCGAAGTACTTACAGACGAACTTGGATTAGCCGGCATATCGTTTCAAAAAGAACCCAATATTTGAAGCCGGGAATGTATTTGAGCCGAGCCAAACCTTGGCCACTGTCAAGACATTGGAACGGTTTAAACATTATCTTTTCTGTAAAAAGATCATCATTTTGACAGATTGCAACTCAGTTAAATAAACTCACGAGAAAAAAACATCTTGTTCCGAGGATTGGACCATGGTAGTTGGTGAATATCGAATTTGATTTTATCACGCAGTTCTGAAAATGAGCACAAATGCATCATACAGACGCTTTGAGTCGGTGCTCCAGGGAATCAGCATAAGAACCTTGTGCAATGTTACTAGGCTCTTTGCACTGCAATTTAGAGATCAAAAATTAAAAATGATCTGGAATTCGGCAGAACAATCGCAGGCATAGTGCAGCGAAAATTATGAAATTGTCGGTATTCGTCTGTATAAGAAGAATCGATATAAATTTGTGATTCCTTGTAAAAATATCACATGATAGCCTGTGATTCCTTGTGAAAATATCACATGATAGCCTGGGACACTTTGGAAGAACGAACATCTTTGAGCAACTGACGATAAGTTTTTTGTTTTGAAACATGCTGCAGTATGTATTCAAATACTTACTAAGTTGCAATGTGCGCATACACAAGAAACACCAAAGTGGATCAACTAGTACGAAGTTGGCGTTTCGGTCTATTATTTTATTCCTAGCACTAATTGTTTTTCCTTCTCCCAAGTAATATTAATAAGGGCTCAATTAGGCTAATATTGTTTATACTAAATCGTTGTGGTGTTTTAAAATTAAAAAAACACTGATAATCTGAAATAATGAAATAATGATATAATTTTGCTTGTTCATGACTTAGTGTTGAAGTCGAATACTAAACCCATCTTGGACATCCACAAAAGCAACAAATTCTCACATACCTCGATAAAGCTGTCGAAAATGTTCCATTTGAAACAGTTTCACAAACATCGACGATTTTGCTCAAATATAGCTGATGATCCATATTACCGGAACTATTTCTGAAAATCTCAACCCACTTTCTTCCTTCGTGATCATCCTCCTTCATCCTCTTCTTCTACCAGCACAGGTGCTGTTTATTTTTTTAAATCTCACGTACTAACACTGATACTTTATTAGCTACAAGATATTTTACTTTGCTTACCTACCCGGGAAAGTGAATTAATCGCTCATTTCCATATTTTTCATTCTTTGTTTTTCACATTTCCGCCGGCAAACCATATCCGTTTTTTAATTTCATTTCAGCATGCTGGTAAGTAGAAAGTCTGTACACCTGGTATTGGATGGATATTGCGATTTTTTGTTCTAAAAAGCATTAACACAAAAAGAGGGTGCATTTATAATGATTGAGGATACGGTCTAATGCAAAAAAATGTTCATCTTTTGTCAAAAGATGATACGGTGTGATATCAGTGCTATTAATTATATATTTCTGTTGAAAAATTAAAATAGATTTAGAAAATATTCACCGATGTTTATGTAGATTTCGCATGTTCTGGGCTTATTGTTGCGACCATAACTATTCTAGGGAAAATTAAGGCCGAACGGGTAACAGGCAAAATTTTTTGTTTAATTTATCAGTAATCTTGTAGATGTAACGACCCAATCGGAGCACATAAGAGGGTGATTGTTCAAGTCTTGAGGGTTGCACACGTCACTTAGAGTGAATAAAAATAAACTTAAGCGCATCAGAGCCGCTAGAAATATTAATGTTCGATGAACAGTAGAAGAATCATGCAGATTTCCAGGGCAATATATCGCTTTGATCTCATAAGTGAATTCAACCTTAAAGAGTGGAAAGGTTTTCAGGGCCAACATTTTCATAAATTTTAAAATCAAGGAAAGTCAAACACTTGTTTCTTTTATTTATTATCGGTTGGTTATCTTACAAAACTTTGAAAGCAGCATCTCCTGTGAAATAAGTAAATAAAATGCTCGGTGCTTGCAACACTTTACTAGCATTGCAACTAAAAGCCTCCCCCAACTGTCTCACGTCAAAATCAAGCTATCCTATGAATCTCGTTTTTATCCAATGACCATCGAAAGTTACAGGGATAGAAAGATGTTTGGGACTGCCATCTGAAAAATTTCCAGAGCTTAGAAAATCTTAGCATAGTTTACTCATTTTTATTGTAAATGTTCGCAATATGAATACTTAATGCAAGCATGTATTGATACGTAAAGAGCAAAAATGCCTCACGCTGGCAACCCTTCAAAGACACAAAAACCAAAAATACATCACCTCTTCCTCACGTTTAACTCAACCTACCCTGGGAATTTCGTTTCGATTCAGTGACTGCATTCGAAGTTATAGGGGTGCAAAGAAATTTAGGGCTACCACAAAAATTCCCACATTTCCGAAAACTTAATATTTGTTGCTAAATGTTACTACAAGATAATTAACATTTCAACATGTCACGATAAAATTGCTTATTTAACATATGGCGAGAAATATAAAACCAATCGTATGTAGCTAGCAGCTTTCTCAGGGTTTTCATTTACTATGTGCATTTTGTTGTGATTTCGTGACTGTACTGGAACTTATAGGGCAACAATCTTTATTTATCTAAATGAATTTTCAAATTCCAAGAAACTAAAATTACCATAGCTGGCAGCTCCAACCGAATTTTTCAACCAAATTTCTACCAAACGTGGCTCAAAATAAGGTAGAGCTTCGATGTGAATTTCATGAAAATTTGAGGACTGAATCAGCATTCATAGGGCAAAAAGCAGTTTTTTTTTCTTTGTGATTTTTTAAGATGGCAACGCTGGCACATATTGGCCCACAATTCAAAACAACTTCTATCAGACCAAAGCAAATACATTGTGCGAGTTTCAGCTGTATCTGATAATCGGGTTGTGAGTTTCTGTGAACTGAAGTTTCTGATGCTTAAAATATAGGTAAATTGGAGGAGGGCTACCGTTCTTGTCCGATATGGAATTTCAAAAGTTTTACTTTGGTCGTGTTAACAAAGCATAACATTTTTAAATGAGCTAATTTTTTCCTAAAGACTGGTACTGAGTTAATTATAACGCTAAGTTTTGACATGTATCCACTATCTGGTATCCACTATCTATCACTATCTGTTGACAATGGAGAAAAATAAAGACATTGCTCATTCCTGATCGATAAAACGTCAAGAATCTTAATTTTTGATCGATTTTCAAATTCACACAACTTTCAATTTTAAAATTCAAACACCAAATGCCACTTTTTAGTTCGAAAGATTGAACTGCACATATTAAATTGGCGTGGAATGATTGAAGACATCTGTCAACGTTATTTGCATTTTCAAAGCGAAAGCAATTTCAAAGCAACTTTTCACGCTTAGAACTGAGGACAACTCTTGCTTATTTTCGAGCTAAATTTTTGTATGAAAATTTTTCAGGAGAATTGATGATTTAAAGGTTTCCACTTTCAATGGCTGCAGTAGCTACAGAATTGCCAGCACATATACAAAAAATCTCTAGCGCACCTGAACCGCTAGAAAACTAATTTTCGAAGAAATTATCTTTGAGTGACAAAAAAGTGTGGAAAGACGTAATACACTTTTTTGTAGAATCATATCAACCATTCCTTGTTCAAAGCAACAGAACTCAACTATAACACAAATGATGAAAATGTTCAGTGCTGGCAACATTTTCCCAACGAAGCAGCAATAAGTTTACCTTCATAAGCTCATACTTAAATCAACTTATCCTTTGAATTTTGTTCTCATCGGAGGATTTCGTCGGAAGCTTTAGTGGTTAACGTTGTTTGAGGCTGCCATCCAAAAAATGTTCAAAACTCGGAAAATTGAAAAATTGGTTTCTTAGTTTTATTGCAAATGTTTTGCATATGAGTATGTAATTTGAAGCATCTGTTGGTGCAATAGTTTCGAAAATGGCTAACGCTGTGGGCTAGCCTGTGTCAGCAGCAATGCAAAATATATACCAAATCTGCTTCACGTTAAACTAAACCTAACCAATAAATTTTGTTTCGATTGAATCACTGCGCTAGAAGTTATACGGGTGAAAAATTGTTTAGGGTTACCACCCTCAAAACTTTTCAAATTTTTAAAGCGTTAATATTTGTTGTTAATTTCCATTGCAGGATCGTTCGCATTTGCAAATCTAATGACATAATCGCGCAGTAAAGAAATTCCAAAAAATTACAAAAATGGTCATAGCTGGCAGTCCTTTCATGATTTTTGTAGGAAATTCCTATGACATTTGGCTCACATCAAAATCTATTTACTGCATAAACTTCATTTTGATATCATGACTGCACCGGAAGTTATAGGGGAAAAAGCTTTATTTTGCTGAGCAAGTTTGCAAGATTTAGGAGACAAGTTCACATTGATTGAACAAATTGTAAAGAAGCTCCTCACCAGCTTTAACTCCTAGACCCGTACGAGGGTTGTCGTTGGATTACTTTTAATTTAATTATGGTTTAAAGACCAGTTTTTTTCTCCTACAAGCCAGATCTAGTCAAATGTACTTACATGTTTATAACGAGAGCTATTTGGCTTTCTCCTCAAAGCCCATCAGTGAAATATTATGTTAATAGTATAACAAACGGATGTTTAATATAAATAACGTTGGAAAATGTTTAAGAGCCAAGTAAGATTTCAAAGGTGACTATGGTAAAAGACAAGTAGTAAAATAAACTTTTAAAGCATTCGGCATAAATATAAGGTTGAGTTTCCGTTAGAATTAAACTCATTTACAGTGCATAGAAAAGAACACCCTCGAATAAATCAAAAAATACATAGCATTATTTCAAAATGCAGTCAATTAAAGATGCAGTGTTGGATAACGAGGTGACAATAGAGATGCTGATAGCTCAAGTGAAGGAGCGTCCGATTATTTATGAGAAGACTACAGGCGGATACAGAGATGTCGCTGTGAAATTCAAACATAAACTGAAAATTCTTCTGACACTTAGTCACGTTTCAGTGTGACCAGGTGATTTCGTTGGCTGCGCTTGGTCACTGATGGCTGCGCCTCGCTGCGTCGACTGTACTTCAGACATTAAGAATAAAGAGAAAATACTGTTATCGGCAACTGCAACTACGTCAAGCTCTGCAACTAGAATTACCCGTTCTAGAAATAACATTATAGAAGAAATGGAAAAACGACTGTCTATATGGATTGACGACGAAATTGAACGCAATATCCCACTAAGCCAATCTATCATAATGGAAAAGGCTAGAAGAATTTTCTTGGATTCAGGCCGAGGCAAGTGATATAAGTGAAACTTTCGTTGCTAGTCGAGGATGGTTTAATAGATTTAAACATAGAAATAATCTTCATAACATAAAGATTACAGGAGAAGCAGCAAGTAGTGATACTAAAGCGGAGGCTGAATTCCCAGCGACATTAAAAACAATAATTGAACAAGGAAACTCTCCACCAGAATTGATTTTTAATGTTGATAAAACAGGCCTGTTTTGGAAAAGAATGCCCCAACAAACATTTCTATCCCGTGAAAAGAAACGAGCACCAGGATTTAAAGCCGCAAAAAATCGCTTAACACTTCTACTGGGTGGTAACGCAAGTGGAGATTTCAAATTGAAGCCATTACTAGTTTACCACTCCAAAAACCCAAGAGCTATGAAAGGCATATCTAAATCAACTTTACCTGTAATTTGGGAGTCTAATAAAAAATCATGGATAACTATGAAAATTTTCCAGGGTTGGTTCACTGAACATTTCTGCCCGTCTGTTAAACGTTATTGCGAAATGAAAAAACTTGAACAAAGAGCACTACTATTGATTGATAGTGCTCCAAGCCACCCAACAAATTTATCAGACTTTACAACATGCATTCCAGTCGAAGTGGTTTTTTTGCCGCCTAACACAACTGCCTTAATCCAACCAATGGACCAAGGCGTTATATCCAGTTTTAAGGCTTATTACTTTCGGCGAAAATTTAAGCAGATGTTTGAAAAAACAGACGGAGAAGAGAAGCAATCAATAAGAGAATTTTGGAAAAACTACAATATCATGAATGCTGTAGAAAACATAAACCTTTCGTGGAATGAGATAACAGAAAGATTTTTGAAAGGAGTATGGAAGAACATTTGGCCAGATTTAAGTAAGAGTGAAGACATTGGACACTCTGTCGATATGGATGAAATAGTGGAAGAAATAGTGGAATTAGCGAAACAAACCGGTTTAGATGAGGTAAATGTGGAAGACGTCGAAGAAATAGTTCAAAAAAAGTCTAGCGCATCAGAACCGCTAGAAAATTAATTTTCGAAGAAGTTGTCTTTGACGGATTTAAAAATGTGAAGACGTTATACACTTCTTTGTAGTATCATATCAACCATTTGTTACTCAAAGGAACAAATATCATTTTCTGACAGCATTTTCTATTACACAAATGATGAAAATGCTCAGTGCTGGCAAGATATATCCAACACAGCGGCAATAATTCAACCACTATATGCTCGTACTTAATCAGCCTATCCTTTGAACTTCGTTTTCATCGAAGGATATCATCGAAAGTTTCAGCGATTAAACTTTGTCTGGGGCTGCCATCTGAAAAATTTCCCAAACTCGGAAAATGTTAAAATCGGTTGCTTATTTTATTGTAAATGCTTTGCTCATGAATACAAAATGGAAGCATCTGTTTGTGCAATATTTACGAATTGTCTGGTGCTGGCAATCATGTACTAGCACCAGAGCTGCTTCACGTTGTGTTAAACCCACACTATGAATTTAGTTTCGATTGAATGGCTGCGCTGTAATTTATAGGAGTGAATATAATTTTAGAGTTACCAACGTCCAAACTTTTTCAATTTTTGAAACGTTAATATTTGTTGTTAATTGTCATTGCAGGATCATTCTCATTTGGAAATTTTATCACAACATCGCTCGATAAAGAAATAAAAATAAATAATGAAATTCATCATAGCTGGCAGCCCTTTCACGATTTTTCAACGAAATTCCTACAAAACTAGATCTGCAACAAGATTTACTTGTCACGCGAATTTCGTTTTGATATCGTTACTGCATCGGAAGTTATAGGGAAAAAACCTTTCTTGTCCTGAGCAAATTTAAAATATTTAGGGGACCAAAATTGCCATAGTTCGCGACCCTATACTAATTTTTCAACCAAATTTCTATGAAATTTATCTTAAAATAAGGTTCACCTACTGCGTGAATTTTGTTGAAATCTGGTGGCTAAATCGGAAGCTATAGGCCAAAACGATTTTTTTTCTGAGCGATTTTTCCAAATAACACCACTGCCACAGTGTTGCCCGTATTGCAAAATCACTTCTATCAAATCTGGTTCTAACTAATCTCAACATGTCCTGTAAATTTCATATTCATCGCATTAGCCGACCGCCAGTTCTCGTGAACAGAAATTTTGAGTGCTGGAAAAAAAAAGTAATTTGATCACGGGTTGCCGTTCTGGTTTACCGCGGAATTTCGAAAATGTTTATTTGACTTGGTGGACAAAAGGCAAAATTTATCAATAATATTTATTAATTTTCAATAATCAAAAATTTTTCAGGAGACTCGATGATTTGAAGGATTTTTTTCAGGAGCCTGCTGTAGCTACAGAGTTGCCCACGCCGTCTCAAAAGCCTATGTGTGTTAAATTCTAGTCTACCGGAATACGCTCTGAAAATTTCACGATGATTCATTGCTTTTCTTAAAAGTTATGACAAATCGAAATTTGAGAAAAAAATCCTTGCCTACTTTTAGTTGCCTACTTTTGGTTCAAAATTTCCAATTCTTTATCATAAACAAACTAAAAACATAATAAGTTTTTAGTTTTTATACTTTTTATTAACAAAAATTTACACTGCTTGGAAATATAGGAGTACTTGAAAGCTCACCAAAATGCCCGCCGACGCCAAAAAGTTTAGGATATCTGAATTCTAGCAAATCATGGACCTACCTGTTATGTACATCTATATCTTCCAAAAATTTCAGCTCAATCGGATTAGCCACTCCAGAGATTATATATATATATAAATATACATATATATATATATATATATATATATATATATATATATATATATATATATATATACATATATATATATATATATATATATATATATATATATATATATATATATATATATATATAAATATATATATATATATATATATATATATATATATATATATATATATATATATATATATATATATATATATATATATATATATATATATATATATATATATATATATATATATATATATACTAGCTGACCCGGCAGACTTCGTACTGCCAAATATAGCCTGTCAAAATGATTTGTAATGTGTCATTTTTTGTTCCTACATATTTTATAGTCGGGGCAAAAAATTCTCCTGAACAGATCCGTCACCCTGGTGATAGGGCGTTGTGAATAAGAAATATAATTAAATAAAACATATATAATCATTTAAAAATAAGTAATCTCTTTATTGTTAATCATATGAATCATAATTATTAACAAAAATCAGTTTTATTTTCATTGTAGTGCTTTGTGATATACGATGTTTTTTGTTTGATTATCTGGCGCATAGACAAACAAATCTGATGGTTTTCCAACACGGGAACAGGCAACATACAATTGACCATGTGAGAAACATGGGTTTTCCAGATTAATACCACAAACACTTAATGATTGCACCTGGGACTTGTTTATGGTCATAGCAAAAGCAAGCCGAACTGGAAACTGTAGTCGTTTAAAGTCAAACGGCCCATCATTCGGAATCATTGGGATGCGCGGTATGAGTACGTCTTCTCCATTATACTTTCCTTTCAGTATAGTTGCTTCTATCACGTTGTTTAGTAATGTTTTTATCGCTAACCGTGTGCCGTTGCAAAGACGCGGTTGGTTGATATTTCGCAACATTATAACTACCGATCCAACCTTTAATTGAAGATTGTGAGGTGGCAATCCTGGCAAATCCAGCGAGTTTAAAAATTCTGGTCTATACATGGTGAATAGCCGAATCAACTGATTTATATATCCTCGATTCGCCTGTAATTGCTAATCATAGGTAAATAAACACTGCACAAAACACTATATAGGTACGAATTTGTTATGTGTATCAGTTGATAAAAGCAAACTCATTTTATTGGGATGCGCGGTATGAGTACGTCTTCTCCTTTATACTTTCCTTTCAGTATAGTTGCTTCTATCACGTTGTTTAGTTAATTCATAGATTATCATTGTTCTACAATAGACCTCTTTACTTTACTCTTTGCAGCATGATTAGATCGGTAATTTTGCGAAACACTTTTGGTAACGCTGTTTTTGTTTAACTGATGTAATGACTTGAAAACTGATGCATTTTAAAGTAAAACAAATGAAATAATATCGCGAAACCGACCAAATTGAACTATTCGATTTCGTTTTCTTTTTCTTTTTTGTTTATCTGTGCTCCAATGCACACTGTTTTGATAGATATGATTGAATTTGAACTTTGTACAGAGGTAATAAAGTGCAAATTGACTCTTTGACGTTAGGAACATACCTACATTGTTTAAACAACAGTGACTGCTTGTAATTCAATATGAACTTTATACAATAGCAATAAAGCTCGTTTTAGTTAGAAAACGTTTGTATGGGAAAAAGAAAAGGGCTGTTTTTAGGGTTTTTCCGGCAATTATTCGAATTTTTCTCGCCGTAAAAACCATCTTTGAACTTCAACGAACATTTTAAAAAATGAATTGGTCAAATTGGTCCAGGCGTTGTTGAGTTATGCGCTTACCAACACATTTTGCGATTCATTTTTATATTATATATATATATATATATATATATATATATATATATATATATATATATATATATATATATAAATATATTGAACCTTGTGTAGGCTCGCAAGTGTCCTTA